>OX403627.1:7032131-7679506 GCA_948107755.1 Campoletis raptor | reverse complement strand
GTGTGGACAGAAATCGATACCCCACGGTACTACTACCGCGACTCTTTCTATCTTTTTTTCTTTTCCCCTTAAGACCTCTTTCTTCCGATCCTGCAAAACGTACTCGTCGTATTACTTTCTTACAAGGTTCTGTCTTTGCACTTGGTTTTAATATAAATATATATCGATGTTTTTGCACATAAAGGTTGTCCCAAAAATCATATGCACTATTTAGAAGATTGATGGATCGTGGAATTCTAAAAAACAAAGTTGTTTTTCAATTTTTCATTTTGTTTTACTGATAATGAAAATAAATGAGTGTGGCGATTGTGTTTTCATAACGAAACGTGCTTCCTCCAATCCATGAACTCTTTTCTGCTGCACCATTGTGACCATCCCTTAATTAATATGTCGAAAGAAACGAAATATATAGAAAAATGTGAAAGAAATTCGAATTTTTAGAGTTCGGCGAGATCTTCATTCTTGAAATATGTCGAATAATTTTTGAAACACTCTGTATATGTCCAGAGTGAGATGGAAATAACTTGGACACACTCGTTCACAAGGTCTTGTCTTGCCACGCTGTATCGGCGCTAGTTTAACTTAAAGCGCAATTTCCAACGCCAGATATGAGAGGCTTTCTTGACTTTATTAACATTCGAGGCTCGCAAGAACGAGCGAAGTGTTAAAGGCCGCCTATGAAAACGTGTTCTATCGCTTTATCAATTGAGAGTAAATTTACTCACGACACTTTCATAGATATGATAAAATCATACAAACTTTATTACGCACATAACTTTTGTTGGTTCGACAATTTGTTATGATTCATTTTTTGCTCATATCAATTTTAACTGCTGTTGAGGTAGGTTTAAAGAAAATGAAAAAAAAAAATAAATGAAAAACTATGACTTTGTGTCAATTCTGCTTTGTTTGTATTTCGGAAATCATAAAATCATTAATGTAAACATTAGTTTAAAACAAATACTGTCAAGATTACGTATCGGTCACCGATTTTCTTAAAATGTGTGAAACATTGGTTGAAACTATTCCGAGGCTGCATCGGTTCCGAAAATAATGAAATTTTGTATGCTTTATCATGATAAATGTAGTTGTGTGGATGAGTATTTTCAGCATTGAAATAGTTTCGTATAGAGAAAAACTGTTGTGTGAAATACTGGTTCATCTGCGAATTCATGAACATGAAAGGATGTACAGTGACACACATGTATATAAACATATAGCTATAAATATCTGTGGCAATAAAAATAGCTGTGGAAAACGCTAAAAGTCGAGAGTTCTCGCATCGAACACGCTGGAATAATTGCGAGTCGCAGGACATTGCTCCGATTTTCGCGGTATGTCCAATCTATATATTGGCGAGTGAGAGAGAATTGACAAGGACCAGACGTGAGCGTGAGAGAAGAGTTTGCGCGGGGGCGGACAGTCTGTTCCTCCGATTAATTCTTAAACAATGCATCATCCCGCCTGTGTACCTCGGGATAGACGAGATAGCCGTTATTGTTCCTCCCGTTGGAATTGGAAATAAAACGCGAACGTAACTATATATAAACGTCATATATATATCCCTCCATCTATCTTATACAAACACAAATACACTGATATACAGATATAAAAATATATAGACATATATTTAGTGTATATGTTTGATGGTGCAGACGTACCACGCCGAATGGAGCATTCTCTGCTCCTCTGGTGGTAACATCAGGTCCATCCTCCACTGGCGCTTGTCTCTCATTTCCCGCCTCTCGCTTGCTCGGAATCTCGTTTTTTTCCTCCCCCATTTCTCCCTCTCACCTTCTCTACTCCCCCGCAATCTCCGTAGCGCTCTCTCAATCGCGCCCTACGTGTACAACGCTGCACCAGAGGGACAAATATAGGCGAAACTCTGATGCCGGACATTTCGCGCATCAGAGGACACTGTGAAAGCTCGCATAGGCATCAGAACGCTCTATGGTCCCCCAGTGACGTATATTTTCATTTGTACATACGTATGTTTATATATATGTACATGTGACAACGTAAATGTAGCAAGCGATGCAAACTATGAGCGAAAGGTGCATATACTGAAGCTTCTATATATACGACTACGTCACAAGCTCAACGGCATTCAAACGCGAGCTAGCGAGACTTTTACCCCGCGTGTATATACCGCGAACGCACAACCCTCTGGTTCACCACCACCCCAAACCTTCCCACTCTTTTCCTCCCTTACCTCCGGGTCGGTTTTTCCAATCAAGCAACTTGCTGAATTTGTTTCCCAAACGTCGGTGTGTTTCAAAGTTATTGATTGCTGCATACACCCCGAAGAGGAACTCTTGCCCCGGTATTGCCATCGCGCGACGACTCCTGTACACGTTTTTCTATCTCTTTCCTTTTGCGTTATATCCTGACGAGAGAGAAAACTCTCGTGAATCTATATGTATCACGGTTTGTACCATGCAATCCTCTATGCATCCACCTTCCTCCCTATATATAGATATATATGTATACATAAACATGGATAGAAAACTCGCGAATCCTGCGAAAGCCAGTGTTTCGTTCGTTCAGCTCGGTTCGTCCCGTTTCGTTTCGTTTCGCCTCGTTTCGCGCCACGTTACGTTATATACGTTTACTCGGCCGTGCATCTCCCAGCTTTTGCAATCGCTACACATACATGCCACAGGCGTCTCCATGCATAGATATGCACATTGTGGATGTTTAAATACCCATAAATATATAAATATATTGGTTTATTTGTGTTCTCCGGAATTGAAATGTTCTACATTTCGTGGCGTCGTTTTCTCCTACCAGCTATTCTTTATGAGCAGATTGCGAGAAACCTAGTTTCAAAATGGTGCAAGTACTCTTGTGTCACCAATGAAGACTTTGATTGTTTTTGGTATTGGGCATTTACATTGGATTACAATTGGAACATTTGCAGCTCGAGGAGGAAATGTATTGGTGAGTGAGTATTCATCATTATCATTAACAGCCAACTTGTCCAAGGTGAGTTATTGCTGAATGTTCTCGTAAGATCAATCGACGACAAATTGTGGTATCCACCGTATTCCGGTAAAGTTTTTTGCTTAGCCCTAAGCCACCAATCGCCTCTCGTTGAATTAACTTAATCGTGAAATTTTTCACCTGGCGAGAGTTCAAGTCCACACTGCAGCAAATGTATACATATGTAGGAAGTTCCACATGTGATCGAAGCAGAATGTCGGCTTTGCTGGTTAGCTTGAGGGTCCATTGGTCCGCGGCACGAGGCTCTCTCATCTATAACGAATCGATTCGATCGAGTTTCCGATCCAAGACCGCAGATTTATACAGCGTCGTTTGACAACGCCACGACGCCTTCTCCCTCTCACCAATTTCTCTTTCTTCAGAATCTCTTTTGCAGAAGCTTGCGACCGTAAAACTTGATCACGGTAGAGCATTGCGAAAACGTAAACGCGTTGAATTTTGGTTGGCAGGATGTCTCGCCCTGTCTCACCTGTCTTCACGCGCTTTAGGTCCCTCTCCCGATCTTCACGAAAAAAGTTGAGAAACAGTAAACAAAAAGAGAGATATAAATGGAGGTGGAAAAAAAATGTGCATGTTACAAGAAGAAGCAAGAAGTATCGAAAGACATCGCGAATATGTGCCGAAGAAAGGGACCAAGCACCACAAGAAGACAAGCCGAATCGCGTCTCGAATCACGACGTTTCCTCGTTTCGGTGAAAGACCCCTTGCGAAGAGACCACAAGAGCTGACTTTGCATAGCTTCTGAGAGAAAGAAGAGGATCCGAGGATTCGATGCCCTCGAATCCTTTAACGCTGGTTAGGTACTCAACCGCAAGTTTGTATGTCTACAACGTTCACGTTTATTCACCCTTTAAACGTATTTTACTTGCCCTCCCGCGGTCCTCAATGCTATCGCGCTTCTTTGGAGCTTCCCTCGTTTCGAAACCCCTACGTGCTACGTTGCTCTGACACTTCTGTTGCTCTTATTTCCGGATGCAATGTGAACAGGAGCAGTGAAAAGACGCCGCAACGCGTGTTCCTTTCAATGGAGCTTTGGTAGTTCAGATGATACTCCCGGAGAGCGGTCGTTGAACCAAGAGGTCATACGGAATCAACAAATTGACACTGATGACGCAGTTGGATGGTTCAGCACATTTTCCGGCCCATCAATAAATAATCAGACGTTCATTAAAATCAATCGACACTCTATGTCGACGCATTAACGTTACTGACATGATTTACACACGATCTGGCGTATCTTATCATTTGATGACCACTGGTATGGACTCAGAGTTAAAAGGCATAAACGGCAAGTGTACATGAAACTTATTCGCCGACGGGCATCACAATTTCAGCACTACAGACGTCAGTCCAAACATACTTGTTACGTATATATGATTATTGTACTAAAAAGTGTACATAAACGAGGCGACAGAAGCGACCAAGAGCGCGGCGCGACGTGGACATAAGCAAGAGAAGTCCTCGGCATACCTGTGTTGCATTGCGATATAATATACGAGCGGTGAGGAAGCAGTCGGCTTTACTCAACGACAAAGGCATTGGGAGGAAGGTGGACGACAAGAGCAGAAGAGAAAGAGAGAAAGAGAAGGAGAAGTAAAGGCTCTGCTTACTAACTGACGAAGGAGTAAGGGAAGGCCGGCATATTAGGATGGTATGCGGAGAACGAACGAAGTATGGCTGTGCGTTCATCGCTGTTGATCGTCGTTGCGTCCAAGTCCAACCCTATTCCTCGGCGATCCTTCGCGTTGTACAGGTACCAGAGACACCCAAAGTCGTTTATAATAATGCCGGCGAGCTCTCGTGTACATTCCCTTGATGCGACTACCTATCGTAACTCATATATACGCATGTATATGTAGTCAAAAAGTCTACATCAGCCAAATGTACACAAGCAGACACAGCTATGGCCAATGCGCGAGGAAACCACGGCTCAAAAGTCCTCGTTGCGTCACCACATGTCATCGCAGGAGCACCAGGTCTGATTTACATCCGTTGTGTTGTATACCTCCCTCGAGGAATGAGAGAAAGACATTGGAGCATAGAGAGAACGAAGGATAATATATGATATATATTATAAGAGGGATAGCCACGGTTGCTGGTCAACTCTGATGTTACAGGCTGCTTATACATAAAATATATGCGGCCGTCATATCGTTATGCCTCAACTATACGAGGTATCCCGGGCAAGATTCGAACCGACAAAGGCTTACGGTCAGCGTACACAGAAGCCCGCGAGCACACAGTGTGCCGCGACCGCTCTTTCAGTTCTCTGTCTTGCTTATTCATCTGGAGTGAGGAGAAAGTGGATGAAACCGCGGAGAGCTGAGACAAGAAGAGCCGATCGTGGATCTTGGAGTTTGAATTCGAGTGTTGCAAAAGGCCGAAAGTCGATCGAACCCCATGGTGCTCACAGTGGCAGTATTAACGGTATACTTATGTATGTACGTGTGCGAATGTGTATTACACGGAAAGGAAAATAGGAATAAAAAGTCTTCTGAATTCCGGGATACAATTCATAATACTTAAAATACGTTGTATACGAGAAAACGATTGGGATATAGTGAGTACATACGTGTGTACATTTCAGAGCCATATTATACCCTCGGTTTCATTAAAATTCCTGAGCGCAGCTCTCTCGCGGCTTCGGGCACGCGAATCGTGCTAATATATAAATCGTATCTCGTACAGTTACACTATAAGCCGATACACCTATATATACATACATGAGAATTATAGGTATATATCGCGCTCTGTTCGATACACAACGTGTACTGAGAAAGCTAGCCGTCATCTCGTCGCACCTGAACGCAATGAACGATGTAAACGGAGCAACATTATCCCTGCCGTATAACACCGCCGTACTGACTCTCGAGCAAAGTTCTATACCTCTGGCATTCACTATCTCGCTCTTTCGCTCGCGCGAGCTCTTGAGATCGCGCGAGCACAAGATCGTTTTACGAATTGCTCGTTCCACTCGAGCGAACGAGAGACGACCGGCCGATTCTTCTGTCCCTGCTGGCTGTGGATGGAACGTGCCCAAGTGTTCTCCTTCTCCCACTCTTACTTTGGCACATGTATTCAACTGTTGCGAAACGGAAGGGCGCAACTCGAGTTACTGAGATCATTGGAGCTCCAGGTTTTAAGGCCCTTTGACTTGTTATCCCGACAAACAACATATACACTATTTATATTTGTACACTACACTTTCAATATGTGTAGCATTAATACTCATACTATGACGAGAGCTGACTTGAGTTGCCTCGTTATGGCACTATATGGCAAGTCAAGTACAGTAATACACAACGACGGGCGTTATACGGTTGGACCGCCCGACGAGCAACATGCCATATCGGAGACACCTGTTAGTAGCCCGACAGTCTCCTCGTGCAGCAGCAACAGCCCGATCGCGCTCTGCACACCAGGAGCAGCGCTACTCGTTCGGCAGCTTTGCTATAAACGCGCATCGCAGTTATATGAATCGAAAGGAGGGAGGCATGCCGAGAATTAAAAGCGCGTTGTTATATTATAATCGTATTATGGCATGCTGCTTGTGCGTTTAAACCCCCTTCCCATCCTTCTTTCCTGTACCAACACACAGATCGCCACGTTCAAAGACCCGAATGCAAAAACTCAAAGATCTCCGGAGAACCTCATAGTCTAACAAAAAAGTAACTAACGTGATCGGGAAACTGTTGCCATAATGCTGGTCTCTGGGGAAACAGATATGTCATTGACCAATTACAATTACAGTTTTCAAGAATTCTGTTCATTTCTTTACTTGAAATTTTTCATCATCCACATTGGGACCATTATTGTACACTATTGTTACAGAAATAGAAAAGTTACCTACTAATTCCTTAGCCAGGAAAAATAAATGAACGGAGAATGATGATGTATCGTAAAAAGAACTTCCATGGAACAAAAAAAAAGGCCAAAAATGGTGGAAGAATCCAGAAGCTAAAAGAAGCAGAGAGGAATCTGAAGTAAAAAGATGTGAGAAATCAAGTCAGCATGGGAAAAAGCCTTCACGGGAGTTTTGCTGCCTTCCTTGAGAACCTTGGAAAGGACGTTGACGAAGATAAAGATAATGAGACCAAAAAGATAGAAAAGGATGAAACGTAAAATGTACCACAAGTTAAAACGAATAGATGAGATGGAGAAAGGGAAAGTGTAAGATGGAGAATACCCAGAGATAAGACAGCAAGGATGGATTCCAAAGCTCCGTGGTAAGTGAGTCGAAGAATGAGAGGAAGAGTGCTCACAAGAACGGCAGAAGAAGGAGAAGGAAGTGGAGGCTGGGCCTAGACGTTGCGGTGGAGTGCAAACTGTAACAAATCCAGCTTTCACCCAACCAGACAGAGAGACAATTTATGTGGCGCGTGTTTCGTTTCGTCCTTCCAAGCGTACCAACGCGCGACCTGAGAGATGCGCGCACTTTGAAACATTTGGCTTTGTCTGCGAACTGTATTTTAACAAACGCTGACTAGTCATACCAGAATTAAACGGAAGTTCAGTTTACGATAAAAGTGACGTAGTTATGAACCTTTGAAAAAGGTCTCTGTGCCAATGATTCCAGTTGAAATAAGTCAGGAACCACGTGGTCAGGAATTGACTATTTTACTTCAGAAATGGAGCTGGATTCAATGAATCATCCAACATCAAGCCTCTTAAGGGTGTATATATCCGCTCACCCACGTCCAGGTATCTCGGTGTCCCAAGTAGGTGGCTGTGGAAGTGGTGCGCGTGTTACAGCTCACAATGGTGAATTATAGCACCCTCAAGTCGAACCGTCGAATCACGCCCTCGCTTACCACAGCTTAGACTCCCAAAAGAACCACCCCTGTTACAAAGTTTCGTGGCTCACCTTGATCGTGGTCCCGAGGACTACCTGCCAGTCTGGCAAAAAGGTCGAAGGGTTTCTTTTTCTCCAATCCCACGTCAGGTCTTTTTCTCTCTCTCTCTCGGATTTATTCTGCATTTCCTTGCATTGGGAACAATGTCTTCCTTCTCATCCTTCTCATCCTTCCATTCACCTCCGCAGCAACGATAAATTATTAAAGAGTCAAATACTTGCTACGTTAATGGGCCCCACCCTCTGTGTTATGGAATTATCATTAAGGGTCCTCTTCCTTACACGTTTACTATTTCCAACGCTCTTCCTTTTTATTTTTCAATTCTTTTTCTTCTCGTTTTTTGCTGTTTTTCGTGCATGGTATATGCAACTGTGAGAGCATGTGACTGGCTTCGGAGCCATCCATCCTGACCGCAGTCCCTCTATTTCACCAGCAAACGGATAAGTACGAGTCCCAATTATAATAAATACCAATTAACGAGGCGACGACACCCTTCTACCTTGGTCTCTCGCTCGCTCAAGCAGGTATACCAGACAAAGAAAGAAGAGAGTTGCGTTGGTCCACGAACATACTAACACACATGTACCCACACTCGGTATTCTTGGTCTCGCGTTCACATCCCTTCCTTATGTTCAACTGACTTCGTCTTGGTCCTCGTTTATACGGGACAAATAAGAAAAAACGTTGTACAGAATATGGCAAAGAAGAGTAAGACAGAAAGAGAGGGAGCGCAGAAAGAGAGATGGTGGAAGGATATTATATTATTACGATTCGTGGTGTGTCTGGCGCATATACGCGTTTCTCCAATGTAGAATGAGAAACGGGAAGCGAAGAATCAGCCAATCGCTGGACATTCAGCCGTATAACTGCAGCCTTCGGGGAAAACCGCGAATCTGCCGCTCCCGCGTATACGATACTAAATATACATACACCGTAATATAATAAATAAAAGTCAGGTCTCCGAGATCGGATCAATCCAAGTGAGGGGTTGTGGGCTTATGCCTGGATTCTGCGTACAAACTCGTACTCGTAATAAACCTCGAAAGAGGTGCGAAGAGGTGTGAGCAGATTGTGAATATATGTTCTTGATAGTCATGCGATGATTACCCAGGAACAACATGGCAATGGAATTGTGGAGAAATTGTTCGGGCATAAAAAAGTTTATATGTCCCACTTTTAAGATCGAATCATGAAGCGATCGATGGTCGTTTGGGTTATAGGGAAATGGGTTAGGTTTTCGATTCGAAAGGAAAACATTATCATCTCAAGAAAGAAGCAAATTAATTACCGCGTGCATGCACCACATTCATACAAACAGAGGGTAATGGTGCTTTCTTTTATTTTTCAAATGTATTCGTGTTTTGTCCTCCGGAATGTCTTTTCATCGTGACACTTACACCCAGTGTACGCACACTGTGTTAAAAAATAGATGGAATTTGGAATCAACATTGTCGGGGAACCCAAGGTCTTTGACTTCTGCACTTATCGATCCCATAATCGTATCATTTAATGGACTCGACCAGCGATCCATACCAATAAACTCATAATACCTGTCTGCCATCTTATCCATAAATACATATCTATAGAAATATATACCGATATGTTCTAATACCACGATGAGATCGAAGGTCGATAGAGAATAGAATCTCAGGAACATAGCATATCACATATAACCCAAGAGATCAGCGAACGGAACGGTCTAGAACGGATGGCTGCTGTAACGATGACGACGCAACTAAATGTTCATAATACCATAATAGGGTGGAAAAAAACGAAGTTGAAACAGGCAGAGGGACAAGGACAGATAGAACAGATCATTCTCCACGTTTTCTCGTTGTATCCTGCCTCCCGTCTCTCCGTTATGGTCCAAACACTTCGCTCGTATCGAGATGAACGGGACTAATACCAGCAAGAACATCAACTTCCTGGAACCAATCATTCGAAACGACGATTCATAAGGAAGAAATTGCCTCCGGTTGCCGTGCCGAGATATAAGTCGAAGCACGGCCGGGCTCGATTTCATCGAACTCTACCTTTATGCTATTAGTTCAGTCTGCTCAATATATATACATATATATATCTATATATGTATGTATCATATCAAGTCAAACGCAGCATCATCGTCAAGTGGATGATTGCAAAATTCTAGCTACTTTATCCAATCTTCAACTATGGAAGAAAACATTTAATCGTGAAACTGCTTTTTCATCGATGTAAAGACTGCTACAATCTTACTTTACATTAAGAAAAATAATTCTAATTATTGGAATACTGTCGAATGGACTTAAAATGTAGGAACAACAAATAAACTGCTTTTTTTTACATTCCAAACATAACCTCATCGACAGTTTGTTACACACAAAAGATTGAAATGTAGGGAAAGTCACGTTGCACTATGACGGAGATGTTATTTTTCGACTATTTCAAATGTCTCTGTAACTTCAAAAGCATTTACTAAGTTGGAGCTCTCTATTATTCAAATATTCACCAAAGAAAATATGTTGCCAGGACTGAAGAAAGATGTTTGAAAAAATCAGTTACTAACCTGGTTAATGTAGGTCTAGCATGCATATAAGAATGCTGGCAAAATGAAAAACGATGGGGGACAAAAAATAGAAAGTATTGGATGTCAAGAAGTAACAAAAGGGCAGTCGTTTAAGACGTCTATATAAATTTGTATGAGAAGTGGAAGATGGCGCGAAAATTACCTGAGACGTTAAAGAAATTGAATGGAAGGTATAAATTATCTCTTTATGAATCGCTTTGACCCCTCATTTTTCTTGGGAAGGCACACGAACAGTCATAAATAATGTGCAAAGTGGAGTAGAGCTGAAGATATAATACGAAGTCGATATCTGGGAGAGGAAGAACGCATAAATGGAGAAGAAAGTTTGCGGGAGATTTTCTTTATTGATCACACGTGCAAACCTTTTTGGCGTGTGCCTCTTCAAATGTTGGCAATTTTAACAAAGTATTACATTCTCTGAGTTCTTCACGAAATGATGTTCCGTGTGCCAATTTATACTCCGAAGTAGCAAGAGAAAGTATCACACTCTCACACATCTGCCAATTCGCAGCAATCAATCACTTTGAACAATCGTTTATGACATATATATATTTTTAATTCAAACTAACAAGCATGCTCTTTTCAGTAGAATAAAAAATCCCAACGTTAAAAAAATAGTAAATATTAATCAGTACCTTAAATGTTCCATTAAAATTGATCAATTTTCATGGAAAATTACAACGTTAAATTATTCCGAGAGTTTCCAACAAATGTTATTGTATTCCGTAGGCTAAAAGTGGATTCTTTCAAATTTCCTTATGTTTCCTTTTCAGTGAATATATTCTAACGGTGTAGTTGTCCTTGATGAGAAATCTTTGAAGGAACCTGGTAAGAGACGTTGCTGGAAAGAGACAGAAATAGAGTATAAAGCAGAGTGGGAGTTAACGATGGAAAAAGCACAGTCAAAGAAAGCAATAGAGGGAGTGAGACGAAGATTTTGGAGTCCGCGCTTACTATGAAGCAGGGAAGGAGGAAGAAGAGGGACAGAGAGAGAGAGTGAGTGAGAGATAGGTTAAAAAATAAAAGGGAACATGTAAATGCATAAAAGGACGGTAATCAACCGCTGGGCGGTAGCCGGTGGAAAGATATAGCAGGAGAGATAGTGCAGACGTTTCTTCGCCACTGTATATAATGTTCTCGTATATACCGAGTGTACATAGAGATATTACAGTTTATATATACGCTACATAGCACAGTACTGCAGTTCACGTTGGGTATCATCCTTTATTCAGATGTTCTTTCACCCAAGAGCCCCCTTTCTTTCTCTTTCTCGTTCTTTCTCCGTTTCTCCTCAGTTGCTTTCTTCCTGTTCTTCTTCGTCCTTCGCTGCTTCATCGTCGCCGTCTTTTTCTTCTTCTTCTCTCTCTCTCTCTCTCTCTCTCTTCTGTCTTTCAATGAATACTAAAAGTTTCTGAATACTGCCCTCTCCTACCTTTCCCTTCCTATCGGCCGTAATATTAGTTATACTTAATTCAAGACACGAGACTGCAGAAGTTGATGAGGCGCGGTGAAGCGAGAGAGATGGCAAAGGGGTGCGGAAAGCTGCCTCCTTCACCCCTCCCATTTACCCTTGCCCTTCTTTTTGCTGGCCAGCAGCGAATAAAGCCAGCTTCCACAGCGAGAAATCGAGAGAGAAGAGAGCTTCGTAAAAATTCGCAGCCAGATCAAGAACAGACGAGAAAAAGAAAGACACTAAATAATGTGCTATATGTAGAATATAAAAAAGAAAGATGGAGGAGAAGAAAGATTGAGAGAAAGAGAAAGAGGCAACGAGATATAACGTGGAGAACCGGCAAAAGGTTGCTCTCGTATAGTGCTGGCTCAAAGGTTACCTCTTAATGGCGCCCTGCCAGCAACGAGGATGCCATTATACTTTATTTTTATTTAAATCCATCACGTACAACTTATATTTTCATTAGCCTTTCCTCTCTAATGGGCTGTGAGCCTCGAGAGAGCGAGAACCGCAGCGAACCAACGAGCATCGTAAACCGAGCATTTCACCTGTGCCCGCGGCATCATTCATCCTTCTTTCCTGCGTCTCTCTTAAATGATGTAGTATATATTTATATATTTACGCATGAGTTTCTATGTATATGACTTGAAACTTCTATAGAACACCGTGCTCGAACGTCAGTGCAGTCTGCTGTCCTTATGATTCTGCAATTTTCATTTGCACATTCACATTGTAATTCTTGGCATTTTTATTCCCTTTATTTAGTATTTACATCGATTATATGATACAAAAAGTCTAAACTCACAGGTTTTTACTGTCTTTTGTTGTTGTCTCACCCTCGCAATATTGTTGTACGTTTCGCCAATCGTTGAGAATGCTCCCGCTTTTGGTCCTGCCTCGGTATCTGCCACGGGCATTGCGTCTATAGTATTCATTAAATGAACCAACCCCTGCCTCTTTCTCTCGGAGGACACGAGAATTCTGGGCGACGCACCCCTCATCCACCCTCGCATTTGCCATCTCCCACGATCGTCTATCTCGCAGCACGTCACTCACACGGGTCCAAAGTTTAATTGATCAATGATAAAGTTTATCGATCATTTCGAATTCATTTAACTTTGTGTATAGTTTATATTACAATACACGCTATGCAATACAACGTATAACCAAATTTCATCCCCTGCTTGAGAATTCCGGAGAATTATTCTCCTATAACAAAACGTTTTGTCATCGTAATCGTTTCGTATCATCAGCATTTCATCAACTCATACGTAATGCAATTATTTCATAGAAACAATCTTCTGTTTCGTAAGTTAATCGAGGTGCAGTAAATAAGGTGATCGATTTTTAGTAAATAAAAAGCTAAGAATTTTTAACTGCACCAATTTCTATAATTATATCCGAAAACTGAGAAAAGAAATTTAAAAAATTAGCATTTTTATTCATTTATTTATTTTTAATTATAAAAAATCTATCATTTGAAACCGTAGACGTTAAAAATATGTGTCTGCAAATTTTTTTTGCAATAAGTCTCCAATTACAATACCGAAAAAATAATGTTTCGGACTCAAACTCACAAATTTAGAAGCAAATGCTTCGTAAATATTGATTTTAAACTATATCCAGATTTGTGAAGAAATTTATATTCATCAGCATATAAATATGCACTTAAACTGTCGATGCTTCGTTTAACGATCTTGGCACGTGCTGCGATGTCTTATTTACTCAATTCCTGACTATGGGTTGGCTATAATAATCAAAGTTAATTTTTCTCTTTCCCTTTCCAACTTCCCATTGTACTATAGATACGCACGGTTTATGCAAACCACTAGAGTTTGAATTGGGCTCGATATCGTTCGAACGCACGCGAACATTGCCTCGAGGTGTGCACTTTTAGGTTGGAGACTTTTGCCCCTAATACGAGTTTAGGTCTCAATCTCGTGAAACCTTCGATCAAATAGCATCATAGTTTTTTTTTTTTTTTTTTTTATCACTCATCCAAGTATTATTTTTGCCTTTTTCTACCAATTTTAAAATCGATTAAAAAATCAATAGTAATATAACATAAATTTTATCTACAGGAATTATCTGATTTAGGAAATCTTTCATAAATTTATACGAATATATTGGCGATTTATAAATATGTGTCCATGTATAGGCTATTATATTATTCCATTGCTTAGCTCGGTAGTACTCCCGATTGGAAATCGCTTGCACCTCGTCGTAGTCGGTCTCGTTTTCTCCTTTCTCTCTTCCTCTTTGTCTCTCTCTTTCGGCTTACGACTCACTTCGATCCAGATATATACGTATATATATATATATACATGTAGAAGAAGAGTCTGTACTACTGCTTTATCGATGGGGGGAACAATTCCCCGATGCGAGTACATCTGTTTCGAAGTATCTTGGCGGTAAGCGAGTGGATCGTTCGAGTTAGACTACAAACTCTTGATTCACAAGGATTGTGGAGAATTTTGGGTCTGTGATAATCTTAACTACCGAATAAAAATCGTCTCAGCTGTTTGTAAATAAATTTCATTCTCACGATCACAATTTTGAAATATTCGATTTTTTTAATGGCCTTTTACATATCGTTCGATGCTTATATTTTAATGTACGTTTATATTAAGAATGAAAATAAAAGTCTTAACGTTTGTCTGTCATCATAACCGTTAAAAAAAATAGTCTGCATAAAAGTGATAAAATTCTCCTGTAAAAATTGCTCCACTATCTCATTCCGTGTCTCCTTTTCCACTTCTCTTTCATCGGCTCTTCTTTCTCGATACTTTGCTCTCCCTCTGCTTCTTTTTTACCAACTTGTGATTATCAGCAAATTCGACGTGGATCTTATCGTTGTATTGCCCAATATTACAGTCTCGTGGATTCGTACGACGTTGCGCTTGCAATTATATGAATTTTATAGTCCTCGAGAAGCGAGAAGTGCACTTCATCGAGATATCGAGCACCCGCGTGATGTGCTTAATCGCTCGATCTGCTCTACACTCGCTTCTGCTTGTTTCATTTCTGTGTGGTTTTTCTTTAACACTCCGCGACGATAGAGTCCTCGTTACAAGCTTTCGAAAAGACGACACGAATCTAAACTTTTCTGTACAACATCCCGTAATGTCAAGAATAAAGAAGATTGTGAAACTTTACGATGTGATTTGAGTGGATCCAGAACAACAAATATCATCATGAGAATATTATTTGTGAATCAAAGAAAAATATATGCAGAAGTTATATTTCCAACCGCGATTATTTCCATGTTAAAACTTTTTTTTTTTAAACAGCTAAATATTCTCAATGGAAAAAGGAATTTCTCATAAGATTTGTGTCTTGTCACCCATTTCTTAAGTTCAATTGAAATATTTGAGGAGCTAACGTCGTTGAGATCTTCAAGACAATTTTTTACTGTTATAAAATTTTGGCACATTTGGAAAAAAAGAAAATTGAGCTCACAAAATCGACATCCATTGAATATATTTTCAACATGAATCGATTATTACCCCATAGGACGAGTGTAAAGAGTGAAAATAAAAATGAAGAATGCTACGAAAGTGAAGGTTCGTTTTTCTCAGGTAAAAAGGCTACATTGCGAATGGTCATATTATTCTGCGGGTTAGGTTGTGAACGGGACCTCGTATAATATCCGAAGATGTTATAAAAGCACCCATTGCTGGTGTCACCATTGTCGTTGTCCCCTGGACAGGGAAAGAAGCCCAGGCGCGTTTCATCCGCGCGAATGTTCATCCTCTCGTCCTGAACGTGTGCGAGCAATATACACGAGAAAAGATCACAACCACAGGAGTCTTTCTCTCTCTTTTTCTCTTATGCTTTTTCTTATAGTTGCGTGGGTGTACGAAAACGTTTTATATTCGTCCCGACTCACTCGCCAGCAAGAAGGTATCATTTTCACTGGCTAACTTTTAAGATTCACAGTCAAATAAATAATGCAGCGGGGTCTTAAACTCTTATCCGAGGTCGCCGGGCGTGACGATAAATATAAAGGCGTTTATAGTATACGTTTTGGTATAATACTATCATGTGTCGGGAAATACTCGCCAAGCATATTGCACTCACACATCCGATCTAAGAAATATCTCCAGTGTGCAACTTCGAGCTTGTAAACTCTTGATCCACAGGTCCATAATGTATCTTTGAACAGGATCAAGAACATCAACAATTATAGTTCCAAAAAGATGATCCATTTCACATATTTCATAACCTTGGAAGCTTGTTTTCATAATTTAATATAAACGAATATTTCATCGTGTAGAATATAGAAATATTTCATCAATAAATTACTGAAAATATGGGACAATGTTTATTCTCGCATCGCCAGATTTTCTGAACTGAGAATAAAACTCATCAAACAGTTGACTTTCTGAATGGTTGCAAGTAAAATAAACTCGTTTATTTCTAAGATTGAAGGAACAACATTTATTTTCGAATATTAGAGAACATCTCAAAAATCCACTAAAGGCTTGGGCGTAAAATATTGCTCTCAAGCATCAAGGTTGTACCTGGAAAATTTATTAATTTATGATAGTAAACGCAGCATGGGCGATTATTAACCGGATGACGAGAGAGGAGGAGTAATGGGACACTTTAATATTTCTGGTAAAAGACCCACGAACGCGTGAACATTCACGACAGTGTCGGCGAACTCCGGTTTTTCAGGTTTTCGAAAGATTCAGAGAGAGAGAAAGGGAGAAAGAGTTGAAGAAAGAGAGAGAGAGGAAGAGTAGCACAAAAGTGTGTGCAAGAGAGAGAAAAGAGTTTAAAAGTTGTACAACGGTGAATGCTCGCGTTCGTAGTGTTAGTTATGCAGATGCAATAATGCATCCTTTTTCGCGCTCGTGAGCGCGTTCTCGCCACAAGCTCTCGATGGAAATAGAGATTTGATCCGTGAATTTAAAGAATTTTTTAATTGGCACAGATATTATCGTCGCTCATAAAGTATCCGTCGTGCGCGGGACAAAAATAAAAAATAAAAAAGAATACGTCGACGCTCACGACCATCGGTGTAAATCGTCGTTCATGAGATTGCCCTCATGGGATATACGCGTCTCTCTTTCTCTCTCTTCTTTCTCTATATCTCGTTCATTCTTCTCCCGGGTAAATATGCCGAGTGTGTCGTGTTAGCACGATGAGATCGCTTGGAGAACGAAAAAAAAATAGCGACAAAAGAAACTTGATTTACGATTATTTGATGGCATATTAATTTCGCATAAAAATGGAGTATAAGCGCGATCAACGACGAGGACGACCGCGTTCACCGTCTGTTGCTTCTTCTAGCTCTTCACCACCGCGTTTCTCTTCATCTCTCGTCGTCGTTGGAATCCGGATGGGATTATTGGTGCCGTTTTTTTAATAGAATTTTATACATATACACATCGACATTGAGACAAACGTCAAATTTATACACGATATGAAAAAAATATCTAGAAAGTAAATGGGCGAGAATTAATTATACATTGAAACAAATAGTTGAATATACTGATTCATCAATTAATTCTACAGCAACAGAATTTTTTTTTTTCATTCAAGCTTGCTCTTTTGATCGAACTTTTTGACATGAATCAATTTCATTCAAATGCAATTTTCATTTTGACTTGATTGTTACCAAAGAAAAAAAAAATTTATCGATATAGAGTCTTAAGTAAGAATGTCTTTTCAGGCTCAATATTCTTTGGAAACAACTGCACATGAGTGTCTCATCTCTGAAGGATTTATCCAAAAATAAACGATCTATGGCCCATCGCTATTTTTATCCCTCCAGCGTTTTCTCGTATTTTTCAACGAACAGTAAAGAAAATAATCTTTCTACAAATTTGAAAGACACTTTTTGAATAAATATGTAGGGCAGGGGAAGTGGTAGGAGTTACTACCGAATTTGACTCTTTGGTGACGCGTGCTCCGGACGAAAAGACCCTCGTCTGTATAGTACGCATTGAGCTTTTACTCATTCTTGCAGTCTGTGAATGGCCAACACTTTTTCTACCATTTTCTCTGTCTCTATTTATCTCTTTCTTTATCTAACACACGAGTAAAGGCTTCGCTTCATCTCTTGGTTGTACCGAGTTTTAGTCGCTTCCAGAGTCTCAAGAACGTCCCAATTTTTCGAAAAGGCAACAACGAGGGCGAGATGAGCAAGATGCTGCCTGACTTCTTACCAGGGATTGTCAGATTTATGACGGTCCGCCCTGCCAGTCCTCTCGTGACTCTCTTTCTCTCTTTCTCTATGTCGCTTTTATTTTTAACCTTTCACCCATTAACGAACTTTATCTCTGGCTCGTATATATTTTTCTTGTTTGTTCCATCGTCGCCGCGAGGGAACGATATTAGCTGCCCGCACCTTTTTCCCAAGGACTTCTTGGTCCAGAAAAAGAGGAACATCTTTTGTCTCTCACACATATTGGCTTCTTCGTTATTTTCCATTTTTCCCCAAAAGTTTCGACAGGCTTTTCTGTATCACCGTTCACCGTCGTCAATTTTCCATTTTAGGAAAAAAATCGTGTCTCTTTTTTCTTGTTATCCTACCCAGGAACCGAGCATTTATATACTTATATATATATGAACGCATAAGTTGACTGAACAACGAAAAAAAATACTTTTATCTCATATTTAAAAGGTGAACGATAAAATAGACGAGTTTTTTTTCTTCTTCAGGTTGTAGTCTGCGACTTGTTTTCAGTTTTAGTAATAATTGAAGGAAACCTTTGAAGAAAAAATCGTCAATGTTAGAAACACACGGAGCATCGTTGTATCGTTATTTATTCGGTATTTTCACTCAGGGAGAAGTAAATGATTTATTTCTCTCGTATTTTTCAAACTTTTATTTAGAAAACGTGGATGTCCTTCGATCCGATCTTTCGATATCATTTGACGGAATATTCATTTGGAGCTCTGAAACTAACGAATTTTGTGGCAATTTTTCATCAATTCTAATGAAAAATATTATAAACTCATAAATGGATTTATCTTCAACGAAATCTTTTCCAGTCTTTGACGCTAAACATCAGATTTTTAAAAATAATGAAAACTTTGTTGGCATTTTAAATAAATGCGTAAGACATTACGTAAAGTACACTTTTTTATGTTGTGTTTTTTCGGGACAGCGTTTTGGATGATTTATTGAAGGATCAAAGGGCAAATAAAAAATTAAAAAAATTCCGGTATTCTGTGAAATTAATATTGCACGATAAAAAATCAATTTGAATGAAAAAAATAAATAAGCAAAGGAAAAAAATTGCGATTAAAAGATAACGATAATGACTGAGAGGAAAAGTTATGGTCATCAATATGAATTCGGTAGTCTTCGAATATTTCAATCTGATTATATTCGGTATTATATGCATAAGCCTAAGCCTGAAGGGGAAAGCCTCACGAGATATTCCTCGAGAGGAAAAGGAAAGAAGAGGGAGGCGGGGGGGAGGCAGGAGAACCAGAGACCTGCTCAGGGAAGCTGACTGGGCTTCCACTACTGCTACTGCCACACCATCGCCCTCGGGACTTACGAAGCAGGATAATAATGTTGACATTAACTGCATAATTATGGAACGCCCCAGCGGCGTTATTGCCAGCTGAATTACCGGCCAGAAGCAATTAAGAGCTGGCTTTATTCATAATGCCTTGGTTCGTTCGCGTTGTTGCTCGAGCCCTGTCTCTGATAAGTGAACGAGAGAGCGAGCAAACAACTTCAACAGAATGACTCTCGTGTCGAGTTTTACCATTTACTTATCGCCTTATTTTTAATATATACTTTGGTTGTCCCATGAAATACATCAGTGGAGTGAAATGTGTTGATGAAACTCGATAGAATTATCATTTTAATATGTTTTCAACTTTTTTAAATCACTCACATGCTATTTCGGATAAATGGTAAAGGTATTAAAATTAAAGTGTAACATCAGTGCAACACCGGAAGCATTTTTGGTTCCCGTGGTGCAATTAGGCTCAGGAGGAGGTCTCACTTTTCTCAACCTCTTCCGAGAGAATGTTTTTTTTTATCCACCAATTAATTGGATCGCAAAATCTTGGTCGCCAAAATCTTAATCACGAAAAAAGTAAGCGCGTGAGTCCACTTTATGAGTGGAACGAATTAATTGAGACAAATCACGAAGATGTATAGTATATAAAGAAGAGCAGCAGGTACATAGTCAAAACGGGAAGCTTTGAAGAGAGGCTGCCGCTCGAACAAAGGGCCTGGGTCCTGGGATCGAGAATACCAATCTTCGAAGACGTTTATTCGTAGCGCCCTCCCAAGCTATTATAACGCTCGTAACATTTTTTTTTTTTTTTTTTTTTCAGCTAGCGCGTTTAAATTTGAGAGAAGTTAATTAAAACTCCGGGTAATTATAGCACCGATGGCAAAGCCTGTGTAAACTGAGAAAAAGGTAAGAACCTCAACGAAGCTCTGTTGCTTTAAGACAAAATGGAAAAAAACTATGAGCCGAATCCTTGATCCTCGACTCGATTTAGCTTTTCCAAAGGAATGCCCGGATAAAAGTGAGAAATTAACAAGTCAAACAACTCACGATTCTTTTCATTGGAATATTGAAATCCTATGGAATTCAAATAGATCGGCCTAATTGCTTTCGTTATTGATAATCCTTCATTAACAGCGAGTGAGTGTGATTGCCGCGAATAAATGAATTCGAGGATCGCATGCACGTGTCATCTCATTCAGATCGAAGTATAGAGATTAACACATGCACGATTCAAATGGTATTGCAAATCGAAACCCCATGCTCTGCGCTTTTCATTATCCCTTGTACAAAATGAGTCAGCCGTCTCCGCGTTCGAAATAATACGCTCCCGTACAATCGGCTGACCATTTGCCAGTGTCCGATCCATTAAAATCAGATCTCGGTTTTATACTATAGCACCCTTCGGTAGAATCATCGTTGTTCGCTACTGCTGACCGCTGCAACTTATATACGTTAAACTCGTTACCAGAATTTTGGGAGCTAACGCGCTTATCGACGCGTGATGAAGAGATCTTCACAGCCACAAGGGTCAAACGACCCTTAGCCATTCGTGCTCTTCACAAAGAATCGACAGACTCTCTCGATAATAAAAATCCTTGAAACTCACTTGCCAAATTTGACAGACTATCATACATCACTTCCGGTTCATCAAACTTGTAGTGTGCTGCACTTAATTTTCTAATGGAAACACACAAGTGATTGGACACCGTTAATGTTTGAATCCGAGGCTTGCTTATTTGTGCGTAAACTATTTTTTTCGTCAATCTGTTTCTTCAATGAAACTGTTCAGTCTTTTAACTTTTTGATACTTAGAAAAAGAAATTCTTCTGATAAAACGGAATGGTTGAAATCTGCTGAAATAGATGTCAAGTTTCTGTAGATCGTGGTACAAATTTCCTCAAAAAATAAACCATAACCACATTGGAATGTTGATGGTTCATTGAAATCACGATTGTCCAGCAGAGGAAAGAGTCGAGTTCAGAACCCTAAAATTACTGGTTGGTCAAACGCCTTCTAGATAGGCGATTAAAGTCTCGTGAGGTAAAAGTCAACTGAAAGATAGAAGTCAGTTCAGCGAAAGAAAGAGTAAAGAGAAAGAGCGGGGCGGGGGAGAGAGGGAGGGAGGGAGGGAAGGGTATGAAACGTTTCGTTATCTCGCCACGTAGGACCACGGGGTTGGTTGGATGGGGCATGGTCGTCTTTCTTATAAGAGCGATTTCCCGCTAACGTCACAAAATAACGCCGACACGAGGATATTCAGGCTAGAGGCTGGCGATGGTGATTGGTTGGTTGGGAGAGCGTTGAGCTTGTGTGGAAGAGATGCGAGTGCAAGAGAGAGAAATCAAGACCCGAAGAAGAGACGGATAGAGAAGCTACACGAGCATTACGGACATTAGATTGGGACACGAGCGCAATAAACCTATCTGTATAATCTGCCCTACAGGAATTAACAGCCCTCTGAAGGTAGCCACTAACGAAGTAATTCACTGGATGAACGTGGGGGGCGAGAGAGCTCCGAAGCTGAGGTGGCTAAGGGATGCGGGGGTTGCTTTCTCGCCCTCTCATCCACAAACCTCCCTATATATATATATGTATATATACATATATATGTCATATACGCACACACATATATATATGAAGTTCCAAAATTGAGATTTAGATCGAATCACGGCAAAGTAGCACGAACTACCCTTGCTGCTCTCCAGCACCTTATGCCATTGCTGGTATGCCAGCACCAGCAATGGACGTTTAATAATTTGCAAATGGTCCTTATCCGGAATACGACTTCACAACCAGACTATTTTCCTGCTGCGTAAATTTCTTTTTCTGCACTTTTAACAACAAAAAGACATTTCCACGAATAACGAAACATATACGGATCCAGATTAAGTGTGTTGGGATGTTGATGATAAAAATGGTACATTGATCCAGCGAGAATTTGAGTATTTGCGGTCATACACGTAAGTTCGAAGCAAAGATTAATTGTCCCAAAACAACGGTTATAGTGGTGATTGTGAAAAAGCGAAGGGAGACGATGAGGCATGAGGGGAGAAAACTCGCATTTGGGTTGGGAAATGTGGGAAATTGCTGATTTAGGACCTGCCATTTTCCTCATATATAGCTCTCTACCATACATGTTACAGGGAGAGGGGAATGTGGCAAAAGTACGAGAGAGAAAGAGAAAGAGATAGAGGCAAGAGTACCCCGACGATGCTTCGCGGAAACCCCTGGCGGGCCACAAATTTATTTATGTCGATAGTTTCTTGATTTGTCGACTCGCACCGCTCATTTATATCCTCTCGCACTCTGCCAGCCGAGAAACTCTCGTAGATATTTCGGCTAACACATGGTAACTCACTCGCTTACGTATAACCAACTCTGGATGGGGAGGCAGAACCAAGATATTGCTCTGAACTATATATTTATATATATATCTATATGTATACATATATTAAGGTAGCTATCTCTCTCTCTCTCTCTCTCTCTCTCTCTCTCTCTCTCTCTCTCTCTCTCTCTCTCTCTCTCTCTCTCTCTCTCTCTCTCTCTACACACCAAACTCTCGTGGCAAGTTACAAATGCAGAGGATTGATCGGAATAGATGCTCATCTAGTACTTCGTACGATTGGCTTTTGCACATTCAACCTCGTATGTTGTACATCACTCGAGATCTTCGAAATATATGTTTGAAAAAAAGGAGCCATAAATGGATCATCCATCACAGAAGATACGAAGAAATGAAGCCTTGCTGTATATTTTATTATTGACAGTGATTTTGTGAAAACTTTATTGTGCTACATGAGTGAATTTATGCTGAGACGCTCAGCAGACGGTCAGCTCGTCACCGTATATAATTAATAAACGGCAAGAGGGTGGATGAAATGTTGAAGTTCTTCGTATATACGCGATGACGGATCACTGGGATATTCACTCTAGAGACAGAGAAGTGCAGCGTTTAACCAACGGTAATCGCGGACTGCGGTGATATTCATCATCAGAACTCGTCGTCTTCGTCTTCGTCGTCGTCGGAGCACGCATAACACGCTTGAAACAACTTCGTGGCCGGTTCGAAAATAAACGGTCGTGTCGTCTCTCAGAGAGCTCTAGAGCATATTAGTCCCGACTAAAGGGTTATGATGTACGATCTCGGCTATCAGTCAAACAGGGAATTAAGCATGTCGACGCTCTCCCAAAGTGGCTAATTGATTATTGTGACATGTCGGCAGCTTCTGTAATACGTATATCTATAAATTTATATAATAAACAGAATATACACAATATGTATGATTTGTATTCGATGCTTTACTAATCTTGCAGCCTGCTTCCTGTCACCACTAGATTCAAAAAATTATGAGTACTAAACGACGGGGCTAGATTCAAGAAAAAGAAGATGAAACGTTCGTGTCATATTTACGAGTTATTATCACTACTAAGATATTATTTATTGCCCTTGTATAATCTTTTGTCGGTTCCATTGAAAAACATGGCTCCCATCAGTTGATGCCAGCCTAAGCCTCTTCTGATTCTATGTCAAAACGTTCAAAGCAAAATGATAAAAAAGATTCTAATTTTAAAAGTGTATAGATCTGTTAAACGCGAACAGATCTTTGGCCTAAAAGACCCTTTAATTTTAGAGATTGTTTGGCTCAAATGCCGCGCTATATGGAATTATTAATAGTAACTTTGTGTGAAATACAACATTGTTTACTGTTAAAATTGCTACTGCTGTTTTTTGAAAAAATCTTACAATCTGATCAATTTTTAAATGTCCGTTTTTTACAAGGGGTTTGTGTTCACATTGCGGAATTCGTTCCGGTCCATACAATCCACTGGGTTAAAGATATTTACAATAAGAAAATCGGAAAAGCTTTGCGGTCAATTGGAGAATTCCTGGAGATTTTAGGCTCACGTGCGGTCGGATGAGCGGTGACTTTTTATGACGTATACACTGCACCACAATTCGACCCAGAGGTCTTTCTTCAACGATGAATCCTCTTGGAGTGTGGTTCTTCGAAACCTTCTACAACTTGTTACAATTTTACACATTTTTATGCGTTTTTTTTGTACCTGGTCAGTTAGAATTTTTTTTGGAAAATCTTCCAGTCTATTACTACCGAGGCCGAAGTCTCTCGCGTCTGCCACGTTCATTATATTCGACGTTTGACTTTGGCCCATCCGCAATTTACGACTGTAGCACCAAGAGACGGTCCAGCCCCGAAAATCCCTTGAATGTATTCACCAGTACATGCGGAGAAGAACCTCTTTGGGTTATCGCGGAGTCGTCACGGCGGCGGACCCATGACACACGCAAACGTACACACACATTTACGAAGCCACCTACAAACACCGGCATCCATATTAGAGCCACTTTACGATCCAGTATTGAATATAATTTACAACATTTCCCCCCGCAGCCTGTTTCCGACGACGCGACCCTGTGTTGCACCCTATGGTGATTTTTTTCTCTCTACGTCCGTTTTTTTTCCTTTTTAAGAAAATATACCTCCATAATATTGACACGAGTGAAGTGAAAACTTTGTGGACATCTTGTGATCGGCGTTTCTCGTTGAAGAACATTTTAAATCTACCGTGACATCGTCGGCCTCCCAAGGTCGGGTCAATTTTTTTTGTCCTAACTTAAAGTGTATGACAACTGCAGAAGTTGACGAAAATTTTCTGGAAATAGTGCGTGCAGGAGAATTTCCCTTAGTGCAAAATTCTTTGTGTGAAAGTTTTGTCTAGACGATTTCGTAAAGATAAAAAATGCCCTGCCGACCATTCGGTTACTCCTGAATAGGGGACCAAAATTTTTGAACCTCTTCTTTCACCATCCTTCGCAATGATGATAATGATATCGAGGTTGTCCTAGGATTTAATATATGGCTCAGGGGTTTTTTCGTCTTAAATGATACATAATCCAATTTATTTATTGGCTACTCTTCCAGAGCTCGAACGTTTCGGTTTTGTGAGTGCGATCAACCTGAATCTTCACGAAGCTAATAGTTAAAATAGATATACGCTAAAGACATTGCTAATATAGGGTGAATCGTGCGCATGTATAAGCCCCGACGACGATAAATGAGGGAGGAAGTTCGAAAGAGAAACAAAACGATACTCCAAAGGAGAAAACGAGAAAAGACGTATCTTGTGTATGCGCTATATATCGCTACACTTCTGCCTTGGTCAGGGGCATATGCAGAATCCGGTCCCACGAAGAAACAGAGACAGATTCATCTTGAAATTGTATCGGCATCTCTATGGCCATTAGCATACTGGAACTGACGTATCTCCAAATGTTCTCATTAGCCGAAATTCATGGGCGGCTTCTCTGGGACCCCGGAGGCTCCTCGGAAGTCACTATCCTATATCTATCGAGCTACAGGCTCTTTTACAGCAATTCTCAAAGTGAATTCATTGAAAAAAAAATGATTAATCATATTTGTATTCTTTTATTAATTTTTTTTTTTTCTATTGTTTGATGTTACAAAACGTATTATTTCCACGTGTTTCGATTTTGCATGAAATTTTTAATCAGTGCGTCAATAATTCCATTGTTTTCACAATCATGACAAATTTTCTTTCCAAAAGAAATTCGCTCAGAAGAATTTTTTTCGAAAGAACCGATGCAAGAATTTCGAGATATCGAAGAAGTATGATCAAGAATTGCGGGAGTGGGAAATTCTCGCGAATATTAAGGGATTGCCCAAGAAGATTCTCCATGATAAAAAAAAAAAAAGTAAAAAAACAAAAAGAAACCGATGTATAGCGTTGTATATTATACAGCGGGTGCTGAAAAGCTGCGAGAATCGATACACCTAACTCATGGACTAACATGAATGTGCTCTTTGGCCGTTGCTGGAAGATCCGGTCCAGCGCAGGAGGAATGGGATCTTCTCACGATCATTTTTTAAGAATGAGTGTATAAGAGAAAGAAAAAAAGAGAGGTAGCTGATGCAAGAGAATAGAGATCCCATTTGGCCCCATAATGGTCATAAAAACACTCAAACTACACAGCAGAAATATTGATTAAAAAGTAACGAGATTGATGGTAGCATGTTTAATTCCATTAAAACCTAGAAATTCTTCTCATGGAGGGATTCTCATTGCGTTATTCCGCCTTCGGAGACTCGAGTTTCGGAATATAATACACATGATATATATCGGAGCTCTTCCCAGAGGAATTAATATTCAACGCAAGAAGCAACAGCTCATTCCCTGAGAATCGAAGCTGGAAAGACAATTAAATGAAGATCATTAGATACATTCTAATGATGGGTTGGTATTTTGCGAGCACGTAGACTAAATTCTGCTACGTTGTTGTGCATATATCCATTCGTCTATATGCGATGATAGGCCAAGCAATGACCACCATGAACGCTGATTCTTTTGTGATAATAAACAAGCATTCGAACTCCGAGGATGAAACCTGGGAATGTTCAGAATGTGAAAAAATGTGATGAAAAGAAACATAACAAAATTAAACAAACAAGAAACAAAAAAAAGAAAGAAAATAATGTTACAGGAATTTCTTTTTCGCGGATGGACCTCCAATAAGTCTTGAAGACTGCCAACCGTCATGGATTCGTATTTTCGACTGTTTCTTCATGGACAGGAACATTTTGACCATCACTGTATGTTCGAGCAATGAAGTGGCTAGGTTTCCAATGTCAAGAAGGAAACATGGATGACTTAATCATAAAATGATTCAGACATGCAGTTTTGATGTACGATGAAATCTGATGATCGTGAAAGTTCCATAAGAAAGTTGCTTACAACAGTTGTCTTGATGATGATCCTCCGCACGGTCAGAAGAATATGTAAGTGGTGCCATGTGTATATACGATATGAGTAAAGCATAGAAGCGTCCATACAGCTTCTATACAACGATAGGAGAAACAGACTGACATGAGAGTCTCTCTGGAGAGAAGACGTGGACATACCGAACGTGGTATGGACAGAAAAAAAGAGAGAGAGAGAGAGAGGGAGGGAGGGAGGGAGAAAGAAGGAGCGAGCAGCAAATCATGTACGCAGATTGTTGGCAGATCCTGTCAACGAACGGGGGAGACTTACAGTTATGTCGCTGCGACAGGGCAAGCCTGCGAAACGAAGGAATGCCTTTATATGCAAATAAGTTAAGAGTGCTGCTTCTGTCGCTACTACTGCTGAAGAGAAGAGAAACAAGAGGAATAAGAATAAGAAAAAAAAACGATTAAGAAGAGGAGGTGAAGACACGAAGAAGGAAAGATAGAAGGCTGAGTTGAAGGTTGAGGATGCTACCGTTGAAGCTATATATCCTGCATTATATGTCCTTCTATAACCATCACGAATAAGCTTCGTGGATCGATTTCAGAGATATGAATATATCTCGTTCTCGTCTTTTCCCTTCGATTCAACGTCCCGTAAACTACTACACCATCATATATGTTCAAGTATCAAGTATAAATGTATATAAATGTATACAAACATGTAGTCACCATTATCGTGACTATCCCTTGGATTATTCTCTATCACTCTCACGTCGTTTCTCCAGACTCACCTCCTCCATCCTTTTTCCTTTCGTCGACTAATATACCGGTATGCCATTATATATTCAATGGCTTCCGATGCATTAACTGGACGTTGGTATATGTGTAAAGCGTGTGTCCGTTTTCTTTTCCGCGGGAACAACGGACGATCGAGAGATGACGATGATAATGATGATGAATGAATTATTAATGACTACGATGACCCTGAAGGGATCTATCAATGGCGAGACGTGCCGACGTTGTACCACGAGAGAGAAAGCCTCTGCTCTCAACGCCTATATATTCAAATATATCAAAAAAAAAAAAACGAGAAAGAACAAGGCAAAGAAAGACAGGAGAATATGAACGAATCACTGCTGTCCCGGTGCTATGGCAATCGCTGTACACCTATATCGTTACCTGCGATCTCTGCAACCACAATATACATGTATAACTTACAGTCGACCAAGTCTCGTGTAAGCATACAGATATAAAACTTCTATCGACTGTGTTAAAGGGAAGAAGAGAGAGAAAGAGATCCAAGGAATCGCACATAAGGAATACAAAAGAGTAAACTGGAAATACCGAAGACGAAACAACGATATACACACCTCAGAAACAGCATATTCTTCGAGATCTTTTTTAATTCCCTATCTACTGAAACCGCTATAAGGCCGATATCCTTCTTTTTTTCTGTCTTCCTCTCCGATATGACACAAATCTCACTTTCATGATGATCAAAAATTCCAGACAGCGCTAACATCAAAAACATGTTTGAAGAACTCTTGCTCGAAAAGTCATAAGAAATATCGCTGCAATATCCGTCTGGGTTAAATCACAAATTGAAGTCCATCGATTTATTGAATGTCTTCTGTGACCGCTTGATAAATGTCATAAATGTCATAAACGCTAGACATATTTCCCGGTTGCATGCATTTGGTTTATCAATAGCGACAGTCAATGTGACGAATGACAAAATAATTCACGTTTAACGTTTCGAATCGACAGGTTGGTTGTAATCGTGCTTTGCATGTTAATATATATAGTTCGCTTTGAAGTCTGCCAATGCACACACCTGCAAGTGCCAATAGCGTGTTAGCCTGGCAATGATCTAGGGATGTAAGACGTGTTGTGGCATCATTGATGGAGACGGTGGTGAGATGAGTGCATTTGTATATATATGGGCTAAATATATGTGTATATTAAGCGAAGGCTAAACATGCGTAGAAGCTAAGAAGTGGATTGTGGAAGGGAGATCTAGATGCAACTCGCGGGTGACCAGTCTGCCAGTCTGTCCGTGTCTCGGAGGGAAGATCGTTACAAAACTTCGTAAAGAGTCTTTCGTCTCTGGTGTTCTTTTTCTTTCAGTTTTTCTCTGTCTTTCTGATACTTTTCTTCTCTGTCAATCATGCAGGGAACATGTAACTAATCCTATCACGCTTTCCTATCATTTTATCCACTTGCTCTCAGCCTCTCGTTCTCTCTCTCTCTCTCTCTCTTTCTCTTTTTCTCGCGCCCTCACATGAGTTACACAATTGAATGCTGCTGGCTGCCTTCACTAGCTTTCCAGGACAATGACTTTAATGCTGGGAGAAAAGTAAACGCGGCGTGTGGCGTCGCTCGTCTCGTCGCGTCGCGACAAAATGCAATTGCGATGCCGACGTATACGTAAACGTAGTTTTTTTATACTCACCTCGAATTTAATCCTCGGTAAATCAATGAGTATCGTTGATAATGTTAAATAATTGAGTAAAAAATCAATAATCGAGCATTATTTCATAAAGGAGTTTCTATAATTATTCCCATAAAGTCGATACTCTGAATAAACGAACATCCAAACTCTCATGAGCCTCTAAATACGTTTTATTCATTTTATTTTTGTTTGAAAGTAAGACTCAGTCGTTAATTTATACCCAAAGTTGCCATCTTCTGACTTTTAGGATACCTTGACATTCCTTCAAAGTTGTACAGACAGTAACTATATATTATTTCCCTTCAATCAACCCCGTGTTCTCTTCTCCTCTCGCTGGTATGTCGTTCCAGGCTCGACCAGGCTAGCTCATGGTACATCACTCATCACAGAAGACACGAACACAAGAAAACGAAAACGTGCTGTGAATATATCTCCATCAACGAGCTACGGACTCATATACATGTCCATATCCATTCAATATATATATATATATATATATGTATATGTATATATTATACCGTTTGAAATTATCATACAGGTGTACCCTCACAGCGTAAGAAAAACGTTTATACATTCAAATGTGCATACGACCCCGACACAGTGAGAGCCTTTCATTCTAATGGTCTCGTCATACTTCTGCATATTTATTCTCATACTAGCGAATTAAATACTTTTCTTACTTCGTTGTTTTTTTTTTCACTTCTTGTACATCTGTTGAAAAACCCAACGTATATGATAAGAAAAAGTCATGGAAGAGTGAAATATATGGTCGTTGTAACTGGCAAATGTTTTTTGACGTAATGATACCAATTAATTGAACTCTGGTAACGAATGAGCAAAGTATCCGATAACGAATCCAGCCTCATCTTCTCATCGCTGACAAATAACAAAGCATTGTGTGTATAGACATACATAAAGAGGAATAAAAAAAAGAACGAAGGAGAAGAAAAGAAATGGAGTTTAGTGACAGGCGGGGGTGGACATTCGACCAAATGTATAACTCCTCCAAACGGCTAAATTACCTAGTATCGCAAACAGCTGACAAGAGCATGGAAGAGAAAAAAAGAGATTTTTTTGTTGTTGAGACAGACAGCTGATCGTAGAATTGTTCGATCAGCTGTGATTCTCCTCCTCTTATTTCAAGCTGACATAGATGCTCTGATTACCCAAGAGAATTCATTTGTCGTCTTCTCGGATAAGAAGCTGAGAGTGAACTTATCCTCGCAACTGCGTATATCGAATTGTATCTAATCATTAACTAACGAAGGTTAGGAAATATAGTTAGCCAACTAATGACAGTGATCCCCTTGGATGACTGTAACAATCAAGGTTAACTCTAATTGTCTACAACATTTCAATATTTTTTATTCAATAACTACATAAAGATTCTTCAAAATGTTTATTCATTTATTTAAACCGTACCGGCGATGTGGTGTCATATTATTTTCAGTTTTTCAACTTTATTTAATAGAGGATAGAAACGTAATAGGTATCAACAGTTGGAGATTGAAGGACAGACTTCATTCTCCTCGATTACTCGACCCGCCTACCCACCAGACCGATTGGAAGTTCGTAATAATTAGCCCAGTCCAGATAAATACACCACATCCATACGCTATAGATATATTTCTACATATAGATTTTTGTATATATATACGCGTATAGGAATCATTAATGAAAACGCATGTATAGCGAATGACATGCGTCGAACATTATCGAAACGAAAGGGCGATCGGGTCGCGCTATTCGTCATCCCCTCGACCCGTCTTTTGTACGGATTCATTGTTATCCAGCTCGAGCAATCTGACCTGTGCACCCTTTACGCGTTACCCATTCGCGATTCCGCCCTTTATTCTTCATGCAACTATACAACATTCGATTCTTTCCTAGCAGTTCGTCCGTCCAAGAGATTGACAGTTAAAAATATGTATAATGGATCGGAAAGGTTTATTAAAGTTCGCTCTGCTATCGTTCTATTCGCCCCCTTTCTACCTAAACTTTTTTTTTTTAATACTTTGGTTCAGTACTCATAGCCTTTACTCCCATTCCACGACGTGAACTATAGAACGGATTAAATTGGACGCTGTAAATTAATCGGCTTCTGTTTGAGTGAAATTGGTCGAGTGTTGATAGGAAACTTGAGCAACGTCGATTCACCCCCTTCTCCCCTTTTGTCCGAACAAGTCTTAGGCACCGAAAACCTATTCCGTATCGATGCTCGATGTGCCTTTGTTCACGGATTACATTTTTTTCCCCCTTTCCGATCCATCTGTACTTCCGTCATTACGTCCAAATCAATGCCCTCACATTTCACTCAGAAACAGTCAATGCAACTTAATATGCACGAGTTTATTCATCCACGTGAAATAATTACGGATTCAAATGTTGTTTTCCCCCATTTAGTTATCATGGCCACTATTTATCGTCAGTCATTTATCGACCTTATCAAATACACCCACGAAATAGTAACCTGACATTTCAAATCCTTCACGATCATTATTCCCTTAACCCATAACTTTTTCATCGTTACATTCGAGGGCAAAATTAAGATACGTTTTTTTTTCTTCATTTTTCCAGAATTATGAGTAACAAAGAAAATATGTTGGTTCCATTAATATCTCATTTGTACAAGACGCCGATGATGTAGAGTCATATTCCAGATTATTCAAGTTTTTTACTCTGAGCAGCAAAAAAAAAAGACGAACAGACATATCAAGCTGTCCCAGTAACTTACGTTGCAACGTGTCCCAGCTCATTGGACTGTGTCGTATTACTCATGGCATAAATCATTTTTTATAACAAAATCTATTAATATACATGAGATGATCATCGATATCGAGAATCAATAATCATACGACGTCCATCAGATATGACGGAAGTTAATTACGTCACATGTTTAAGATTTGTTAGCGATATTTACTTTCAAAAGTACTTTTTAATACGTCGTTCCTTTTTCAACTGCTCTCACAGGATCTTTCGTTTACGAAGTATTTTCAAAGTTCCCTTCATCCCACGTGCCATTTGACTTCTACAGAATGGATCGAGGTTGCCCGTACAAAATGTTACTTTTTAGCTTCACTTTTCATCTCTAGTTGACCATAATTACACAAAAAGAAAATCGAACGTAAAATAACTATGGGATCATAATTTCTATCCTTTATAAACAACTGAATCAAGGTTAATGATATTTTTACTATTTTCATTACGATTTAAATAAATAGTGACTAAGTTTTGACTAAAAATCTTCAGTAGAATGACCTAGTTCTGGAACAATGATTCCAGGGTCATTTTTGATACTATTTTCCTTCAAGAATTGCATCTTTTAGCGATAACCAATCAAATTTTCTAATTGTACTTGAGCTCTCGAACGATTGAGAGGAGGGGAGAGTCCAAATCATTTTTTTTTCTAGAATTTTTTTTTAGAATCAAAACATTTTCTTTCTAGAATTCTAAGATCTGACTAGCCTTTCAATCTTAGCCAGGATTTTTGTGACACACTGTATATAAGGGAGCGAAAAAATGTAAGTTGCTAGTTCGCAGGCAAATTCGATCTTCATTCATGCGACCCTCATTCCCATAATCTTGTATACTTGGAAATTTTATGATTGTCAACCTTATTTATCCTGTTCGTATATAAATCCCCTAGTGTTACATATCATTCGCATGCAATATATACATGTCTGCTGAGACCTCCCTCGCGACCGCTATTTTTCTGTGGCTGATCTTTTTTTTGTTTTGTACAGGGTCGAAAACGCACGTTGTATATCCCGTAAAACTGCATACGTTGCCTTTCTCGCTTACTTTTACGTCTCCTCTGTGGGGCATCGACATTTTCACCACCCTCACGAAGCCCTAGATATTATACGAACGCCTCATAAACCAGTAACCATAGTGGGGTAGTGATGATTCTTTTTGAACGATTTCCTTGTTGTTTTTTTTTCAAAAGACTTTTTCCTTCGTCAGAGAATCCATCAAAAATGTATCGTATGATAAAAAAATAACAAAAAACAATAAACCAATAAATTCTACGATTAAAACAAATTTATTTAACTTTTATCCAACTTCTTGGCACCAACAGACTTCATTTTATTAGCATATTCGTACGCGGTTATTTACAACCAGTCTTACAAGTCACTTTAATTAATTATCTCATCCAAAGGCATCATACACATACATTTAATAGCCATTCGCGTGACGTTATTATGCATTTATTTACGAATGATATAGCCTAGTATATCGAAGTTAAAAGTCCCTAGAAACTAAACAGCATATACGCAGCTATATATAATATGCATGAAAATATATAGTAATATTATTGCTTAAGAGAACGTAATAATTATCATGTTCGACTAGTTAATGCTAGGCGTCTACATATTCTGACACACAACGTTATAGCCCTCAGGCTTATATGTCATGTAATATACACCTATCTTTTTTACACCCTATATCCATCTCTTTTTCTTTCTCATAAACCATACACAGTCTCAAAGTTATAAAGTTATACCGTTAACGGTCATATCCCATGAATATACATATATCTGTTTTTTTTTTCCTTGGTATAGTAAACAAAATCGCGAAGAAGATTACTTGTACATAAAATAATACCTACACGTATATACACAATTGTATATTTACACACGAACATACCAAATGTATGGATATTTATATTTAAACATTTATATGTTGGTACTGTTATTTTTTTCTTGTTGTCTGCTTCAGTTGCGAGGAACATACGATTCTCTTACACACCCGTATAAAATCGTCTATAAAGAGAAAGAGAGAGAAGGAGAGAAATGGAGAGAGAGAAAACACTAGCTAATAAAGCACACACCGAGACATTTATAACCTGCGCTCCGTACGTCATCTACCATGAGAGTTGTAAATAATATGTATATGCCCACGTACATATATACGAATAACTCGTAATATATATATAAACATATGCATCTGGTTGGAAAGTTCATCGGCATTCGGTTGCTGGCGCGATTGCAAACTATCAGATAGTTCCTCGAAAGTATTGTACAGTATATGCATACTGTGTACTTTATAAATACCTGCTGTATTAATATATATATATATATATATATATATATGCAAAGGTAATACACGAGAAACGCTGTTCGTGAAATAAGTGCACGCCCGTTTTCTAAGCGTGAATTGCTCGACCCTATATGCCTCTCGACTAACAACGAGTTTCCAGTTCTGTATATCGATATAACACACTTTATACTATATGTATTTAGAATTAACATATGTATCGTGAGGCATATATATATGTTTTTATATCGATTGCTCGCTATTTACACTTTATATTAGCTCGTATTTTAATTATCTTCAAGTTACCATATAACGATCATTCGATAAATAATAACTCTAATAAAGACCCCCTGTAATATCTCTTTGCTTCATTGATGACTGATAAACTTAATTGATATTTCGAACGTGTAATGATCGAGAATATATCTGCTACTGTTGACTGTGAGAAAAACTGGGTGAATGTTTAACTCTCGTAAACATTTTTATATTTATTATCGTTGTTAATATTGTTGTTATTGATTTTTTTTCCTCGTAGAAATATGGATGCAGTAGCTTTATAATTCTGTGACTGCATGTAGAGATATATTTATATAATACTTCACTAATAAGCTGCTGGAGCACGTGTGCTCGATTGAAAAAAATAAAAAGTATTAAAAAAAATAAAACAACATCACGTATATTTTATTCGTTCTATACCAAGTCGTCTAATAAGGCATCGCGACATTTATTACCCATTCACTTTGCTCGCGGCGAGTCCCTTCTTCCCGCTAAATGATACGTAAGTATATTGAAATGCAACGCTCCACCGATGCATCCTTCCAACATCAGTTTCAATGCTTATGTTAGTATCTTGGATCCCGATGAAAATAAGAAGTACATGCTCTATAGAGATAGAATTCATATAGTCATAAATTCATTGCCAACTACGACACAACAAATCTGAGCGTTATGGTAAAATATACTTAATAGGATATATTCCCATGGAAGAGCAATAATCCGATTGATTAATGGACGAAAGATCCGCAGATTGTACCAGACGAAGAGGTCAACAAGGAAAACATGCTCCAGCCGATTCATTCCTGCCATATTTCATTTGTTTATTTATTTCCCTCACGTATCCAATCTTTCATTTGATCATAACAGCGGTATAAAAATATGTGACCTCATTTAAAAAGTCATATAACGAAAAAAATCGTTTGAATTTATTCAATTAAATATCAGCTATGATTTTCATTCTACAAAAACTCGTAATGTACAGTGAAAAGTGGCGGGAAAACCTATTCACCGAGATTTCAAGTACATATAAGAAACTTTATTTGCCGAGTCAACAATGGCAAAGAAAATGAAACTTGTTTTACAACAACAACAATATTGTCACATATTGTTATAGTGAACAGAATTCATTTCAGCCCAACAAAGTAGCAACAATGAAACTTTCGTTAGAATGTGAACAGAATATTTTGGTGACTGTCGAATTAGTTGATCTCATAAAAAGTTCGTTGACTTAACAAAAGTTTTGTAGATCCAACGAATTTGTTGAATTGTCAGTGTACAAATAGGATAATTGTTCGTTGCGAATCTTCAAACATTTAGATTACTTCGTCGGACATAAATCGAAACAAGGAATAAGTCGACAATTTTTCTCTAATTTTCAAAGAGTCGGTTCAATAAAATAATTGATCATAGAAAATGGTTTGAGTTAGCGAATTCAATTGGCACGTACAATAGTTTGTAAGAGTGTCGGATGAAAATTGGCCAGCGTAGACAGAACGGCACCGCGATAATAGCACATGTGCGTGTAACGACTCCAACACCCAGTATTTCCTCGGTATAACACAATAGATAGGACGCAAAAGGGGAGGTTGTAGGTGTACGTTTATCTGTGTACCTTTGGAACAGGATATTTAGGTAGGCTTTCTGAGTTAGCGGATTAATAACGCGTGGCACGAGGCTAATCATGATGGCATAGAGTTCGGGCCAAAGGGAGCCCAAACTCTTAGAGCTCGATGCTTCGCACGCCACCAGCTAACTGGGTATTTGTATTGATTTGTTAAAAAGAAAAAGGGATCAACGGGATCCTTGAACACGTTCAATCGTCCGAGTTACGCCCTTTTGTCTGGTTAAACTTCCTATGTATTTGTAACGTGGTCTGCCACTCGTATAACAAACCCCCATAACAATATCATATTCACCGTTTCCATTGCACCACCATATTCTCGAAGAGCCAGTCAACCTAATATTCCTGGCGTTCCAAAAGTTATTAACCTCTAAGGTTACCGCAGTCACCCTTGCGCGTGGCCGACATAAGACTCGCTTAATTACCGAACAACCTTAACTTGCACCAAACACCCCCATTAATAGTCTGTACACAGACACAAACTCACGTGTAAATACATACATTTCTAGGTACAATGGTCTTGTAACTACCGACTTCTATTGAGGGTGGAAGTTCATGTAAGAGGGCTCGAAATTAACGAGGCCGTAATGCGCACCTACTTATTATTTAGTTCAACGAAAGTGCCGTATCGAATATCATCTCTCAGAGTTTCGATCAACTCATAGTTCATCGTCATTATTTATTGGTTTCTTCCTTATAAGAGGAGAGCCAGTAAAAAAATAACCAGGAAATCAGGCTTTGTGCTTAAGAAAGAATGTCCAAGTTGATAAGTTGGTGCTTTTTGCTTCCGTCAGATGGCAAGCTCGCTATACGCGTTTGTTGGAAAAGTGAAGATTGCGATACACCAAGACTTTCCAGAGGGGAGAAGAGAAAGAACGAAAGGAAAGAGAGAATCCTGAGGCAAGCACAGGCTCTCAGAAGCAAGAGAGGATTTTGCCTCCAGCAACGGATACGAGCGGGGGTGTGAGTTGACCTAGGAGTAAAAGAGGCTGCAGGAGAAAGGGGGATTGAGCTTACCCGCGATGTTGTTGAATGCAATAAAGATACCTGTTTGGCTGTAGCTGGTGCTGCAGTAGCTAGCGCGAAAGTCAGGGCCGTGTGCGGGTAACTTTTAAATTAGAAAAGTTTTGCAACGTCGTCGACGTCGTCGTCGTCGGAGGAGATGGCGATGTTGTTGTCATCGTCGTACGCTCGTCGAGCTTATATATTATACGGATACGGTTCAATACAGAATGCTCAAAATGCCTCCTGATCAAGCCTTGAGGTGAACGACGAAAAAGCATCCAGGACAAGAAAAAAAAAATTAGTTCTTTTATCTACTATACTATACACTACATGCGTTGGTGGATTCGATTAGCCGTGATGTTGCAAGATGTTACAAGCTTTCAAACGGGCATGTAATATTAATAATAATTATTATTATAAATATTTGATTAGCTATAGTCGCATCAACATTTTGGCTGTTAGTGACAATCTCATTGGCATGTCGATTATAAATTTTATCTTAAATACCAGTTTGTTTACATAGTTCGATATATGTATATTTTTCTATCGATCATTCTAATTATTTGAGCATTTTTTCGATGCGTTTTATAAATCAAGCTTGTATTCCAGCGTTTGGAATTCGCGAGCATTTGATTAGAATATGGTGAATTGATTTAGGAAAGTTGGACGACAGGCAATTTGGATTTACCGAGTGGGTTATGTGTTAGGCTGGAGTTGGAATTATTATTTGCTTTTCATTTGTAACGATTATTATCATTTAATATAATTCATCGATTCTAGACTGGTACAAAATAATTTCCACAAGTTCTGCATCGAATAAAGTACTTTATGATGAAATCCTATAAATTATGAAAATATACCGCATAGAAGTTTCACTCTTCTATTTAAATATATGGTGAACGTAGGAAAGTCCACATATAAATATTTCATAGGCTAGTGCGAAAGCAATAATTGCAAAGAATATCAACAGTCGGTTTCATTTCTGTGGCATATATTCTCTGCTCTAGAGATGCACACGTTCATGAGAAACGGATGAGTTGTTAGTTTGTTTCTGCATAAATACATATAGCAATACATATTCACATTGTGAATCGAGTGCCTCAAAGAAAAAGAGATAAAGAGCGAGAAAGAGAATAAAGAGAGAGAGAGAGGGAGCCATCATGGATCGTCGCAATAACATAAATCGATAGAAAACAACGATCTGACTATAATATGCCGATTAAAAAAAGCTGCCAAGAGAAATACAGGACGCGTAAAGCATTCGCGGCTCTATCAAATTGAATTTATGATCGTTTCGAACGATTTTACTCATCGACAAGACTCCTTTGGTGTCTACCGCTCGCGCCTTCTGATGCACATTATAATATATAGCTCATATATAGCTTTGCACATTTATTTATATACCAATAAACAAATCATGTTTATACGATCGATTAATTTTTCAAATAATATCAACTGCTGGCCAACCGAAGCTAATAATTCGAAATTTCGTCATTAAATGTGAACTTTTTCGTGAATTTGTAATACCCAATTACAAGTACCTGGTTCTTTGACCTGAAATTTTATAATAAATTATTAAGGGCTCTGTTATTTTATTGACGAAGTATCATTTCTTCTGGAAACTAGAAATGTCTCCTTTATTCAAGGAATTTTTTTATTTGACGAAAAGCTATCGTATGGTGTTGATTATTACAATGAAAATTTGTATTTTTCATAATTCTGTTTATACGAAAACATTAAAATCGATTAAATATCCATCATGTCACGTATGCACTTTTATGAGCTTGGAATATCTTTAGCAGATTCACCGATTTCGAGAACTAACGAGCATATTGATGCTACTAAAATATTCCAATGCTTCTGTGTACGTACGGTTGATATGTGTAGTGAAATGTGTATGCATGGAGTATAAAACGAGTCTTGTTACGATCGCGCACATGATTAATGCTTCTGTCCCCCGCACGACATTGAAACGATAGAAACGTTATATTCTTGCTAAAGTTCTATAAGGATATTATTCAACTCTGTGCTCTGTCAGTTGATCAATGTGTGCCAGTGTATTACGTAAAAGCTAAACGAGTGGTTCGATACACAAATACCAGTGAACAGCAAACTTATGTTACAAGCAAATAATAAACGGGAGAGTGCATAAGCTTGAGAATATTTTGCTGGGAGAAGGCGAGTTTGCATGCATTTCGTACTGCAATCGGCCGATTTTACTTGATAACGAAAGAGGTAGCAACAAACGGCCATAATATGCATCATCCGTTTCAACGACGTGCAAATATCTGTCTACGTCGCTTATTTACGTGTATATTGCCAATTGGATTTATCGTGTGTACGTATTAATAAGATGAGAGGCAAAATCTTTGACAATTTCAACGAGTATGATAAGGATCGTTGTATTAATGACGGTCAACATGAAGAAAAATGACAATCGATATTACTACATGTTGAAAATTCATTTTTTTTAAATTCGAGCCACGTTGAGATCGATTTCAAAACAAAAATCGGACAGTTTTATGCTAAAAATTTTATTTTTTTCGATTGGCAGAAAAGTTTTTGTTTTTTGATAAAATTCCGAACTGCACTAATTTGTTTGGATTTTGTAAACGAGTTTGCAGACTCTGGTGGAATCTGTATTGCTCGGATAAGTTAAATCTTCAAAAACTAACGATTGCTTTGATTTCAAATTCATCGACAGGTTAAAAAAGTTTGCTTCGGTTAAAAACCCATACGATTTTTCAGTCAATCGGACACTATCGGTGGAAAAAAATGATGAAAATCCGAATAAATCGTTTGTGATATATTCCGGTATTTAGCAAACGACGTATCGCGTAAAATCTATCTCACTCTTTCTCTCTCATCGTTATCCCTCATTATATAGTAGTGCACGAAACATAAAGCATATATATATATGTTTAATATATACATAACCGTGTATATTATCCTGCATCGTCGTTTACCAACATATCTACGTGTGCGAACTATGCGGTAGCAGGAGCAGATAGAACACTGTGCTGCAAACGCTGAGAACGAGCTGACCAACGGTTTATGCTAATTCTCTCACATATCAACGTTAATATCAAATATTTATGATCACCGAACGCATGACTTATGTTTATTACTTTCACCTCCCGCACGGTATCACGATAACCGTGTCCTCCGTTCCATATGTACAGATATATGCTGTATTTGCCGATACATAAGCGACTCGTATATGGTTTATGAAAATTAATGCATACAGAGTGTCCCATAAGTGTGCCCTAAAACCCGTAGAATGTATTGATTACGAAATTCTGAAGAGAAAAGTCCTTTGCCATTTTTCTCTCCGATTCACCATTGTCGAGATAAAAATAAACGAAAATTTAGAGTGGGGGAAGCACTTACCATGCTCTCGGATCGCCCGCGGTTTGGCTCGAGCGTTATCTTGCTGCGTTTGCCACGCCTACCTACTCCTTCTTATCGGTTCAGAAATTTCATTTTTACTGACTTCTCAATATCTCTTCAACGGCGCAACCCAGAAAAAAATGCCTAAGAACTTTTCTTCATAGATTTTGAAAATCTTTAGTTTTGTAGTTATTTGTTTGCAACTTTGAAGACAGCCTGTAAATTAATAAGTCTATTTGCACAGTGCAAACGTGGCTCCAATCGTTGACTGCTGTTTTCAACTTGGTGTACACTTAATACATAAATATTTATATTTATATAGTACATAAAATATCGATATATATTTTGTTGAATGTAAAAATGATACAATACGCCAGCAGTCGAGGCTGCGTTTCCCCGTGAAGCAGATAGATGCAATAGTGCAAACTGCGTTTATACTTCGTGCTGCACCAGACAATAATTCAGTAAATATGTGTCGCTTATAAGCTCGCGGTAAAGAGCCAGACATCTCGTAAATCGTTGAGAACGCGTCATATAAATAATGAGTACGTTTATTATTGCACATATGCTTATTCCGTTACACTAAATGATATTTATTATTTTTTTTTCTGTGATATCACGAAAAGTTCACACGGCTCATTTTGTTCAATTGTATTTATCCAGCTCGAGCATGATGCAATATGGATTTATGTGTACACCGTTAAACGGATTCATGGATTTTTCACCGAGCTACACAAATGTGCGAGGTAAATCATGCGTTTTACATTGTTCGGGTGATTCTCGTATTTTCTAACCCTGTTGACAAGTTGAATTCTTTATCTCCAGCAATTGAACATCTAAGGATATGAAATTCCAGGAATTTATTTATTTTTTAGAATAATTAACTCCTACATTCTTTTACTTAGTGAATTCTGTCTGGATTCATTTTTTTTTTCAACTTCTCGGAATAGTAACTTCTGATTATAATCTTAAATGTTCAAAGAAATAATGTTTCGTGTAGTTTTAGTGAAAAAAAATGAAAAACTGAAACCGTTACATTTTCTTTTTCGTGATTTTCACATTTTATTAATAATTTTTAAATCTCTTTTCAACGGAACAGACTTTGAGTGAACTCCTGTCTGTTCAAAATACTAGCGATGCATAATCAGTCGAGAAATGTATGCGAAAAAGCCGTCTATTAGACATCTGAGAGACATTCGAAAAGAGAGAGAGGGAAAGACGACGAAGGACCACATGCAGTTTGACATCGCATATATCATGCAGTCGTGAAATGCATTCAGTCTGCATGAGGGCGTCGTAAGAGGGAAGTTAGTCCTTAATTTATTGGAGCCACTCGTCGAATGAAACGACCGGTGGGCTGATGCACCAGCGATGCAATTATTATCAGCTTATTATTATATAATTGACGGTAGAGAGCCATACGGTTAATGAGACCTCTTGAGACAGCCGGGCACAGAGAGAGAGAGAGAGAGAGAGAGAAAGAGAGAACTCATAGAGACCGATGAACAAGAGACTCAACCACGACGACGAATCACATCCATTTATTTGACAAACGTTTAATTGACGTAAACTATATGCGAAAAGGGATGAGAAACGAGTGTTCATACTTGGTCTGTCTGGTGTATTATAAATTTGCTGTTTGACGAAGGCCGGAGACGAATCGAATTAAAAACTAATTCATCCGAGATATTAAATTCAATTTATTTGTACTTTAGAACAATTGTATTATAAGCAATTGTCCTTTCATAATAATTTTAAGAAAAACTTGTTCAGAGTTTGAATGATTCTCATTATTTTAATCAACTCACGACAGCAATGTCTCGCGGAGCAATCACTTGGCTTTGATTACTGCAAAGCAATTTATCTCGATACAAGAAATCAGTCAGGATTTTTCCTGCGGCTTTAATTTTTTATCGAAGACATGTCATTATCCATTTCAACGAAGAAAAATAGTTTTTTATTGAATCACAACAGACGCACTTACACATAAACATCGGTCTATATATACTGTCGCTGAAAAGAAAGATGGCGATAAGAGAATTCACCATCCTCTCATCTTTGCCTTCGAAGAATTTTCTGTAATTAGCAATAATCGTGAGGTCTCCCTCTCTCTCTCTCTCTTTTTCTTTCTCTCTCTTTCTCTTATTGAGATTACAGCGCGGATTCCGCGCCACCAATTTACCGGCGTGTCTCTTTCGTTCAACTCTGTTGTTGCAATACGTCCACGCATACACACACACATTACCCATTTATATATACAAACACTATGGACTGCTACTTCTGCAAGAGAGAATCAGGAATACACGAGGGAGATTCCGCGTTTCGTCGCGCCCACGAGAGTCCCAATTACTCACCAAGCTATTGCACTACTGAATTCCGCAGTTGCCGGCGACAAAACGATCACCGCGACCGAGAATGATTAAAAGATTGAGGTCAAAAACAAAACTCTGAATAATAGTTCGATTTCTGCATCATTTTCTCTACATGAAATTTATACTAAACGATCAACGATTAAAATGGATTTGGTGTTACCAATTGAATTTTTTTTACCGTTTTCGGCTCATTTCCATATAAATCATCTGCACAAAATTCCTCAACTTTTGCATCATTTTTAATATGTGTCTAAAACATTCTCATTTTTCATGATTGAACATTTTTTGGTGAGAGTTCACGAACAAGACTGAAGAACACTTCTTGTCTTTCTGAATGGCCCTTTTAATATGGTTTCTTTACAGATTTTTTTTTGTATTGAACTGAAGAGGTCAATGATAAATAACTTTGTTTACATGAAATGTTCTTTTGTCGTGGTCAGAAAAGACAAGGACAGAAAAGACTTTTGAGAACCGTGAAACCTGTGAGTTTGCAATGAATAAATGTGAAACAGCATTTTGCAGCGTTCGTCGTTTCTTGAATATCTCACACGAGGTGAGCGTAAGACTTGGTGTAGAATAAAGTGTTGTTGGTACACACAAGAATTGACAAATGTTTGAGTACACGTTTGTGTTCGTGGTGTGACTTACCGCGTTAAACTCTCTTTGGCACTTTAGCTTATACGCATTTTCTTCCATAAACGGGATTTATGAGCAGCACACAACGCAGTTTTCTGTACACGACTCATGGGTCTTGCAATATCTTGGAACCATATGCACTATTGCTCGACGAAGGCCAAAGGCGATCGATATTATTTATACGCACTTTCACACGCGTGCGCGCCATTAAACGATGCTTTTGTGTAATTTGATACACAGGGTAGTCTTCCCAGAGGTGATCAATTTTTGGCTCAGATCCAAACCTTCGAATGTCGATTGATTGAATCCTTAACAATTGGCTTAAAATAAATCCATGAAATTTGAACATTTAGACCTTTTTTTTATAATCTAAAAGCTATCGATGAGAGAAATTCCGTTGACTTTGTACTGCTATTGAATAAAGTAAATTTTAAACAGTTTTACAAATTTCGAATAATTTTAAATCGAGCAAAAAATGGTGAAAAGTAACAAAATCTTGAAATAGCAAAGTTCTGAAATATGGTGAATTCGAAAAGATGATTCGATAACTTGATACCGAATGCCCTATGCAGAGAACATACATAAATGTACTTTCTGTAGCTCGTTGCTGTGAGAAACGAGAGGCTAAGTGGCGGGATCTTGTGTACATGACCAGGAGAAGAGTATATCGAGAAAAGAGCAAAAGCGCGCGACTCTCAGGGGTATCGAGAAAGCCCTGCTGCTCTGTCTCTCCAGTTTGTTCATTTTTTTCGTCGTTTTTGACTGGATGCACGTATTACACGCCGTAAAGAAAGAAAATGGGGGAAGAAGAGAGAGAAGGGAAAGGCAAAAGCGGTAGTAACGTCGGTGGTGTTCGTATTTGCGAAAAAATGTCGAATTCGCGAGCGAATCGATGGTGTGTATGTGTGAGGAAGGGTTAATGAACGTCAAGTTCACCGAGCGTTGCGCAAATGGATGTTGGCTCTCTTGCAGTCTCTCTTTTTCTTTCACTCTCCTAAAGCAGTTCTCCCTTTCCCTTTTTATCTCTCAGTCTCAGTGCAGGTTTGTCTCCGTGGTCCAGTCCCAACCCTTTGCTCGCTGTACGTTCCTTCGATGTTGCGGAACATTTTCACCCGGAGGGACCATCAGAAGCCACCAAGACTTTTGGTCCAGTGTACAGAGAAGTTGAGAGAAAGAAAGAAACAAAAAAAATGTGTAGTGGAGAGAGAAAACGATTGAGAGAAGGGTGAAAGAGACGGAGGAGAAATGAGGAGAGGAAAGAACGGAAAAGAGAAGAGAGTGCACGAGGAAAGAGCGTTGCTGTGGTTAGGTATATTGCTGAATTGAGGAAGGCGGTCTTGTACAAAGCGCCCCGTAAATCCGCGCCGGGTTCGACACCCGACATTCCCTACGTTTTATTTCTTTCTCTCTCTTCTTTCTTTCTCTCTTTCTTATCCCTCCTCTCATATCATCATCGCTCTTTCTCTCTCTCCCTTTCCCTCCAGCTCTCTCTTTGTTTGCTCATCGTTCGCTGTGTGTCTCCTCGCCAATTCTATCTCCCTTCATGGTGTCTCACGCTTTATGGTTACCAATACTATATTTCAGAGCTTCTTTCTCGCGTATCCTCCATCTTCTTCTCTTTCTCTCTCTTTTTTTTGGACCTTTCAGCTTCCCGCATATTCGTACTGTGTGCTGATGCAGTTCGTCTCTTGTTCCCTTCATCCCCCTTAGGCCTCGCTCACTCTCAATCTTTTTCGCTCCTCGACGAGTATATACTCATAAATATATATATATGTATATTTTTTACATACTACGCGTGGAATACGTTTAAGCATTGAAAATAATAGGAAGCGTGTACACAAGTGATAACTCTGTATAGATATATTTTAACGTGTTTAAAAGAATGACTTTTGGATTTGTTTGAAATTTCCCGCAGCCTGCACTCTCTCGCTATTTCTCGAGATCGTAAAACGCGCTCTCCCAGAGCAAATCACCAAACCAAAGCTTTTGTCATGAGCTCGTGAAGACGTATAGTAACCGCGAGATTCCGCAAAATCCAAGCTTGTAGTCGATTGAACAAAAAAAAAAGAACGAAGGGATATAAATAATTCTAGATTTTTGTTATACTTCGTCGCCGCTATTTTGGCAAAATACTTTTCGATGCTCCATACGGAATTCGCTAAAGAATCGCGGCTCCAAAGCCCCGCGACGCTTTACGCAGGATCGAGGTCGAACGAGCTCAACCTTAACAGCACTGTTTCAAGGGAATGCGTTAGATTAATGGATCGTTCGTGAAACTCTCACACCAAACACCTATTCCCCATACATATGAAGCTTTTTTAAAGGATTCGAACACTCGGAAGATGAAGATCCTTCACGAAATACGCGGCAAAAGAATATTCACACGTCTCCTGAGAAAGTAGCTTCAAACTTGCTGAGCTAAGTAACAACAAAAAATTTATCAGTTCCCGAATAATCGATTGTGACTGCAGTGTCGTGTCAAAGATTCGATCGGAAATTGAGAAATAAAACTAATCGCTCCAATACTGACAAGGAGTGTTCTTTTTTTTTTTTTTTACATTTGCGATGCATTTTTTTATTTTTTTTTTTTCCAACGTATCAAGTCACGAATTTGGTGAAACTTTTCTACAGCTTTTTGGCATTTTTTTTAAATTTATATCTTTGTGTATAAGAATTTATATTAATGTCATAACATAAAAAAAGATTTATGGAATAAATGATGAATTGAGAAAGAAACATCATCGAAATATAAAGTTTGTACTCTTGAATTGATTCAATGCATTACATAGTATGTAAATATATATATTAGAAGTGCCTCGATGCATAAAATGTTTTACGGAAGTTTCTTTATCGCCTCAAGCCGGCCAGAAAGACCGCGCACCGCGTCGCCATTATAAACATATACAAATTCGTCAGTGGCTACCGCGAACAATGGGCCGTTTAGCACCCAAGATATATATCATCGTGCCGCGCACCCGGTTTCGCAAAAGAAAGTATTCTATATATACACAAAGCGAGGATCGAAGCGAGAAGACCAAAGCGAAGATGAGATCCAATAGATCGAGGATAACGAGGAACGAAAACTCTCCAGAAGAGGGAACACAGATTCACCTACAGAAGTTTTATAAGCTGCCATTTATTCATTATGTTTGCAGTTTTAGAAAAAAAAAAGTATTTTCATCGACACTTAATCGAATAATTAAAATTTACAGTAGAAAATCGACATGAGTCCAGTTTCAAGAGCAGGCCATGTGGAAAGACTCATGACGTTGTAAATAGAAAAAGAAATTCAATAGAACAAACGAATTTTTCGACTTTTTCACTTTAGAAGTATGTGTAATTTTTTTTTTTTTTTTTTTTTTTTAAGAACTTCTCAAGTGCTGATAATTGATAATAATAGCGTGACACTTTTTTAAGTACAAAATCAATACAAATTGGAGACTGGATGAAAGAGTACGATTCTGACGAAATAAAAAATCGATCGATCAAAAGAAATATCGAATAAAAGGATCGATTTGATTCTTATATACATTTATCACTACTTTGTGAAAAATAATAAATATTAAATCGTGGAGCAATTTATAAAGATGCGACGCATTGGCGAACTGGTGTGAAAGCAAGGGGGATAAGACCAAAAGATATTGATCAAAGATATTGCCAGAAAGTCTTGTGATATAGAGAGAAGGCAAAAAGGGAGTAGAAATAAGATCTATGGATCACGCGCACGCGGCCGGATTTCTTTCTTTCCCTTTCTCTCTCTCTCTCTCTTTCTCTCTCATATTTTTCGTCTTCGTGAGAAAGCGCAAAATATATACGTAGTCGAGAGTTTTCAGGATATAGGCCATTGTCCCGAAGTCTTTGAAGCGAAGACGTAAGACAGTGGCAAAGGGAGAATGTTTTGCAAAAGCGAGAGAAACAACTAGACAAAATCTTTGCGGCACGAGTGTCCTACCAGATTCCTTACACCGTTATTTCCACACTTTGTATTTCACACGTGAATCTAAAATGTATGCAAGTTCGTAAACGTGCATGCTATGGATTAATGTCCGAAGGGATAAACGATCGCGGTGTGGCTATTTTGCAGCGTGTGAAATCAGGAAGCACTAATACGTCATCCCTCTCTCCGTTATTTAGCATAAACACGACCAATAAGTTGTTCGCGATCGCGTGTACATATTTACTGTAATATTTGCACTTCCAAATTTATTTAAATTACAAAAAAATTACAGGAACAAAAGAAACACGAATTTTTCAACAGAATGAAGTTTTTATAAACCGACTGATGGATTTTCGTCTTCGATTCAAAATATTTCGGAAATAATTCAAAACATTGAGTGGTGCCCACGATATTTCACCCTGCACTTTAAATTTTTGTATTTTTTAAACATTTCAAGACAAAGATTTATCGCTCAATATTCGTGTGAACAGAATGCTGTGATCAAATTTATTTACTGCACTTGAATATTTTTATGGTCCAAAAAAATGGAATAAAAAAATGCAACGTTCATTTTACATTCATGATGGGGTTGGTTCTTACAATGAGGTTTGACTTTCGTCGCATGGAAAACATAGAAAATTGAATTCTAACACTCCTTATGGATTACTTAAATACAAAAATATGAAAAATTGTAATGACAAGAAGATAAAAGCTGATGAAGAAGAAAACAACAGGAAACAACAACAAACCCATATTTGACATAAGATTAGACGGTGGGAAAGTAAATACTGTAAGAGAAGACGTCAATCTGGTGTAAACTCGAGTAAAATAGAGCTCGACTGTGTAAAGTACTGGAATGAGGTGTCGGTTAAATTGGGATATAAATGGACAAAGCATACTACCAAGTGCATTTCGCGAGTCGGACTACGGAGGATTCCCATTCTCCATATCTCTCTGTCTTTCTGTTTCACGACGCGAAGCTTTCTCTATCTCTTCGGTCTCTCGCGAGTCTCTGGGTGGACTCAAGAGAAGCGGAAAGCTCTGTACGAATGCCGCGAACCTCGCGCACGCGGCTGCAGGTGGCACGGCCGCCGATAAATATGTCAGCGAGCAACACCGAGGCAAAAGCAAAAGAGAAACATGTAGAAAGAGAAAAAGAGAAAGAGAGAGAGAGGGACTCGAGCAATCCCACAAACACACGATAATTGTGAGCGTGTATATTTCACGTGCAGATCGAAATAACTACACACTTTTGCACCAACCACTAACACCCACTATCATTTTTAATACTTTTATATTTTCAATTGCAAAAAATTTTACACGAAGTACTTGTTTCACATTTTTTTATAAATTGTAATCCAATTCCTGACAAGGTGAGAATTTGACAGTTGTAAAAGTCAACAAATATTAATGAAAATGTCACTTTTGAGACAATTTATATTCGATTCTTGGCATTGGATTTGTTTCTTCAATTACAAAGTGTAACTCGATAACGGAGCAGTTTTATTTTTTAATTTCTACAAAAATGAAGTTGAAGGGGAATCTTGAAAAATTGTAAGTAGAATCTGGGCTCCATTTTGCCTTGTTCGAAACATACAAATACTGAGTGCATGGAATGTGCTGTTCAGCATTGAAAGTTCGTTGCTGTCTCACTCGCTCTTTTTGTCGCAGGAGGATCGCTGTATTCGCGGATTTTATACATTTAAATATTATGGAAATCTTGTGGCAAAAGTCTCGATGTCTTGCCTTCCTTTTCTTTTTCATGCGCAAAATCAAAAAAGAGAACGAATATGGCCGTAGTTTCTTTTTTGCTGCGTTCGCACCGCGCGTATGCTTATGTTCTTATTGTTTCTGTCGCGCGCAAGCACCCATCGCGAAATTTTTTCTTCTTGGTCCAAGGAGAAACTAAGAATCGTTGGAAGCGTGAGAGAGTGAGGAGAGATGGGCCGGTAGAATGAATTGAGCGAGGAGGCAAAAAAGAGAGGACGAAGGGGTCTCCAAACACCTTTGCTGTGGGGCAGGCCCGCAGAAATTTCATGGCGGATAATATCGGAGATATTGTAAAAAAATGTATAAAAGCGTGCTCATTTTTTTTTTTTATTCATACGGCATCTGCTCTCTGCTTCTGACAGTCTGAAAAAACGTTTACGTCCAATTTTCATCATCTATTTTAACGATTACTTTCATAAAAAAAATAAACATTTACTACGATTCGTCCTCTGGGTTTTGTTATAAATGAATAAATGGTTGTGCGCAATGTCAATTAACAACTAAGAAATAATGTTTTTTTAATAAAAAAAAAAGGTAGAAAAATATCGGGTTTGTGTTTGTTTCTTGTCGTAACAATTTTTAACGAAGGGTTCCGCCATTAAGAAAAAGCGTTTTTTTTCCTGTCACTTAAATAAGTAGATAAAAAGATTATCAGGTCGCTGATGCATATATTCTGCGTAATGTGCTAGTATTTTGACTTCGCAACAAGACTAACGGGTTGCGCATACATATTTCCGTATCACACGTAGGTGGGGCGGAAAATTACATTCCCGGAACGTTGATCGTTCGGGCGAGATAGCTCGCGAGGGACCCAGAGTGACGTCAATGACGTAATACGTGCATATATTATACACATGAGAAGAGAGAGGGATATGATAAATTACGAGTATAAACGCGATGTATAAATTGGACGAATGTGTAAATCTGTATACACATAAATTGAAGCATTCTCGACACAGTAGATCTCATTGTCGAGACAGTATCGTATCTGTGAACGTGATATGAGAGGGAGAAAGAAATATCATCGCGAGGCAAAGTGACGTTGGCGCACGAATTCCTGCTCTATTATTCGCAGATCTGCAAAATGTCAAGACGCGCAAGTTGAATGATGAATTTTCGATCGGATTATAAAATAGGATCGATGTCATCACGGACGTCACAATAATTATATTTTTCCTTGCAGACATCGAGCGTAATGCACGATTGAGAAATCATAAAAATAAACGAATCAAGTTTTTTTCAAGATTCATTTTGGGAGGTTGAATTTGACCGGCGAAATTTGTGAAATCCAAACAAAAGTTCGTTGCTTGTCTACGTAAAAAACAGTAAAAAAAAAATCGATGCAAACGTGCCGAATGAATAGCTCATCAAGTGAGATCATCGAGAAGCGACAGAAGGTCGATGTACACATTGAGGTACAAGGCCCTTTGCGATGTTAAATTTGACAGTTTGTTGTGAGTGAAAAGGCGACGAATCGAAGGAACACACATACGAGAGTTTGCTCGGTGAACGGACAAAAGGGGGTGGGATTGGTGGGTAAAAGGATAGACAAGCGGATGCACACAGGACGAAGCGTATGAGGTTTGTGATGTGAGCGAGTGGCACATGGGTTTCGTTCGCACAGATAGTATGCTGTTGGTGGCCAGTGGACGAGGTTTGGATATAGTTATAGAAAGGCGTAGAGAGGAGAGGCCTTTGGTCGTTCTCTTGGACGTACAGCTTCGCTGTTTTCACTCTGTTATTCAACAACGGACGAGGCACACAACGTGCGATGCATCGAGTATAGCGGAGTGTGGTCAGTTTATACACTACTAGATGGCTACTCTGCGTAGTATGTCGAAGCGCGACGTCGAAGAGCAAAACCGAGCAGGCGATGTATATATATTCCAGTGTATTTCTGTATATACACACATGCATGTATTCCATATAGTTCAAGAGAAGCGTGTGGAACAGAGTGTGTCCAACCAGGCATGTAGAGGGACGATTTTCGTCAGACAGGTTGGCAACGGTATATAGCGCATGACAGTGAACAGGAAGGAAGAAGAGGGAAGGATAGAAGAGGATAGAAACAAGCTAAAACCTCTGTGAAACGGCACAAAGCTATAGGCTGACGAGAGCGAGCGAGATATTCAACGCTGGAGAGATGATTGTAGTTGCAAATGGGCAGTTTGCATCAAGAAGCGTATACCGACTCTATATACCCCCTCTGCAATGTCGGGTGTGATGGGTGTCCAAGCTCTAGCGAAACACCCCCGTTCGCCCCTCCGATGCGAAACGCTGTTGCAGACACTACCGGTTTACAAGCAACGGTCCAGCAATGCAAACAAAGTTGACCCAAACGGTTCCACTATACCGGAAGGCCTTCGTTCCTCCACAGTCATCTCTTTCTCACTCACTCCCTCTCTCTCTCTCTAGTTCTCTTTACCTTCGTATACCATCAAATACCCCGCCTATGAACTCCTGTATTCTATGTATACAGAATTACACCGACTTTAGAATAACAAGTTCGTGAGAATACAGATGTATGCCCGCATACCAAAGCATTTCAGCTCATGGTGAATTCATATACCAAACAACGAAATACCTTCCAACCTGCTATTTGAACCTCTCTCTTTCTCCATTCATGACATAAACATCACGGATATATTATGGTCCATGCAGGAATCAAAAGATTGAATATCCAATCAGCACTAGCTCAGCCACAACGTATTCTACACATCATTAGGGTAGTTACCTTCGAAATGTCGTTGAACGATGAGAAGATTCTTTCAACATTGTCCCAAAATGTACCATTCGCTTTCACAACCTTTTACCTGAATCAAACGTTACCTGAAAAGTGAATTCCACATGTTGTTGTTTATTCAATAATCACGGGTCATGAGGAATAATGATGAGGTCAGTTAACATCCGAGAGTTACAAAACATCCTCAAGACCGGATTTTACATCTGCAACATTATAAATCTATGCTGAATTTTATCTGCACATATCGTGATCGATGGATGGCTGTGTATGCAGGAAAATAATTTGATCGTTAAACGCGAGATAAATAAAGTGATCGAACAACGTGGACCAGAGCATGCTGTGCATCGGTGGTATCGATGGATACACATTACACATGGACGTGTGGATCGGTGGTTGCAACTAATTTATATATGTATTTATATTTAAACGTGTATCAGAATAGAGAATGGCAAGAGGCCACGAGCTCGTGTGGACCAGGTCACACACAACTATCCTTTCGGCATCCCCCTGAAGTGCGGCAAAATCCCAGGCAGGAACATGCGCCCCGATTGTACTATATCCTCATCCATGATAGTGTTCTCAAACCGTACCTCTCTACTCTCTGGACGCGGACGTCCACGAGAGACCACTTTCTCTGTCTCTCTTTGTCGATTACACATATTCTCTTCATCTCTCTTGCTCTTTATTGGTTTCTCACTCACTCTCGCGATCTTTCGACAACGGAGAGACGAAGAGGAAGAGGAGTGCCGCACGGGAACGACGGCCGCGGCGCTACAGAGCTTTGGTCAGTTAAACATGCGCATATTGCATGAAACTGGTAGGCGGCTGGAGTCCCGGAGATCGACCTCTGTATTAACACCTCCGTGCTACCGGCTGGCTGCCTGCTGTTCGGCGCTTCTACCGGTACCTCTCGTTCACCAGAACTAACTCTGTCTCTCTTCATCTTTCTCTTGCACTGCCTCTCTCATTCTCCCTCATCACACACTATGTTCGTATAGTACCACGTAGTATCGGTATCCCTGTTCGAGTTTGGTTGCTTGCTATGCTTGCGCTTGCTCCGCCGGTTTGCTTCAATAGCTCGTTGAATAGTTAGACCATTATTTTCGGTGGGAAAAGGGGAATATAGCGGTGGCGGACTCGATTTACATCCAATTCTCGGAACACTCGCACACAACGAGGATAGAATGTTTCATGTGTTTCTGCTAGTCTCTCTCTCTCTCTCTGTTTCTCTCTCCCTCTCTGCATCGTTCAACCCTCAGAATCTTGTCTGATGCTACCGTAAAGCCCGCGGCGTCGATGATTCAACGATACTCCTCGCAGCTCCAAGAGAACCAACGCCACACCACGCTCCGGTATATATGCACGGTTGTTAGTCGCTTCTAAGGAATCGATATGTATTAAGTATACCTTGTACTCTGAGGGGCTCGAGGCATTGCAGAATTTGCGATAAGCGACTATTCACGAATATTCATGATTCTTCTTTAATTCATTTTGTCTGTACCTCTCGAATAGCTCCAAGAGTTCCAATCGATCGGGGAATAATGCATCTTCGATAAATCTTATTGCTCCAAAATTCCATCGCTGAAACGATCATTCGATCTGTTAATCAACTCTGTAAATACTTTATCCTTAATGTACGAAATTAAACCGAATTCTGATAATGGAATTTTTCGGACTCGCTTACTGAAGATGATGAAAAGAGTTGATAAACTTTTACTTCAAATCTAGGGTCTGTTTCTTCTTATTGTCTCGTTCTACACTTCATCGCTAATGATAATTATTTGCGTCACATATATACACTCCGCTTGTACATTTTATAGACGAGCACCTAATTCGTTCTTTCGGCCCACGATTAATTCGTGTTCCATCGATACTGCAGCTGGTATTCGCGCAAACGATGGGTGTGTATATGAGCCTGACTGAGAGAGAGTCGCGAAGCGACCGTGTGGTAGCTTTGCTCTACAGTGCAGATCGTCTCTGGTGTTTACAGTATACAGAGCTCATCCACGGGCTTGGCTTCGGGGCACAAACATACACATATATATGTATATATATAATGCACAGATAAATATATATAGAGGAAACATACTCCCGCGTCCCGCACCCCGGACTCATACCAATTGGAGCCGACATGCCACATCATTACGCTCAGCTAATTAATTGTGATTTATCGGCTTCAAAATGTTTCGATGTAGCGATTGGCGGTCGTATATGTGTATATGGGTATAGACATTTATATATAAATATATAAACCAAAAGTACACATACTATCGACAGAAACACAAAAGACACTGAGCATAAGATTTGGAGTCGAAAAATCTTACTTTAACGAATCGTATTATTGGTTAAAAGTCTGCCTTTATTCATATTTTTATAAATAATCCAATAAAACAAATTATGAGACATGGGCAGAGTAGCATTGTAATATAAATTTGACATTAATAGTCATTTTTTCGATAACCAACAGCATTTTTGTGATTATCAATTAATGCATATATTTTACACAATAGTCTCTTGAATTTTAATGATCAGACAATTATTCAGTATGGGAGCAGTTTTTATGAAATAAAATCAAGTCGAAAGAGTCATTTTTTGTTCGTGAATACACAGTTTTTGCATCTGCAGTCAGTAAAGAGAACGAATCCTATCGAGAGCGATCCTCAAACCTTGCTTTTTGAAGAGATTTTTCCCCTACTGTCATATACGAATAAGCAAAATCCAGGTTCTGTCTCCAAAGCAAGGAAAGAAAATGCAGGATTTTATTTTCGTATTTTTTGTGTTCTTTTGTGAAGAAAACGGACATTCATTGAAGCGACATATTTTTATGTGACTAATAAGCGAGTCCCACTGTCGGTATAAAAAAGTATATTATTCCCAAAATCCTTATGCCATAATTGTGTCACCGAACTCCGCGAAATATTATTAGCGTGAGATTCCGTAGGTTTTTATGCTATAGAACTTTTTTTTCTCCAATGAGATTCAACGGAGGGTCACCGAAGTAAGATCATCCCTAGCCGCGTGCTCCTGAATGTATATTTATACCTGCCTATATCCCTAATACGAGGAGAAACCTGGAGGACAAATCGCGGATTAAGATGAAGGAAAGAAAACCGTGAAGAAGCGAGAGAGAGAGAGAGAAAGAGAGACAGAGATGGACTTGGAGAGTGTGCAAGGCACGAGGACTTGACAAATGTGCGACAATATTTTGAGCGCTCCGTCGATCCGTAAGTAAATGGTTTAGAGTGAGAGATAAAAACGAAAGAAAAAGTACCAGGAGACCCACCTCGTAGCTCGTAACTAGCTGCAGGGCATCGAGTTCCCCCCTAAGGTGCACCCAACTTGCATATACGGTGTGTCTTCAAAATCATGTCCAATATTTGTTGATCAGTGGTTCGCTAAATTCGATACTTGCTGAGGAAATTGAAGGATGACGTTCAACGCTTGTCATTTTGATTCCCTTGCATCGCTGCAGGTATTTCATTATCACTGATTAATAGCAACAATAAAGTTTGCATTATTAAAACATAATGAATGTTTAATTTGTGAGCTACTTACTCTCCCAAAGTGTCAGGAATTTGTTTTTTAATTAGTTTTTCGTTTGTCCGAAAATCTGGCTCAGTTTTTATTGTTCAAAGATGTCATTACATATCGCAGACTATGAAAAATAACTATGAGAAAGAAAAAAATGAAAAACTTCAGAGAATTTCGCACTGCAGTTATTTTCTATGTATTGCAGTTTGAGAGCAAACTTTCAGGACAGCCTGTATAAGAATATAAAGCAGGGCGTACAAGTGACGAAAAACGACCAAAAATATCATCCATTGAAAAAAAAAATAAGTAGCAGAGTGTTATGGTATGACATTGAAAGAGAGGAACCCACTCGCACACACGCGCGAGTGATCGTACGGTCTTTGAAGATCTCATGAGGACAGAACAGGCAACTTGTTGCACAAAAATTCATGCCCGACTTCGTTTCCCGAATGTAGAGGATACCTCGTAATATCGAGTCGCTCTCGTGATTCGTAATGTATAAGAGTGTGTCCTCCAGGGGAGAGAAATTTTTCGTCCTTCGATGAACTCTATCGCTGTAAGTCGTTGTCGCAAGGGATCATCTCGCAGCTGTCCCCATCGTGAAGAATGAACATGACAATATTTCGCAAATAATAAACTACTTTTTTTTCTTTTCTTGTCCAAAAACCCGAGAAATTGTACGAAAATTGAAATATATCCTTTTCATCTAAACGGACGTTTGATCTCTTACCGATTCCTTCCGGTACACAATTGACGGTATTTATTTACCTGACGTTCTTATAGTTGCTTTATTTATTGACTCTCGTTTAATGGAGCATTGCCATGCGACACTCGTACGCGAGAAACGCACCGTCGACATCTTTCTCTTTCTCTCTCTCTCTCTCTCTCTAGCGGTTCTGGCCGTGTGCCGGAGCCCTTTCTTCTACCTCGTTAAAAATGACTTATCTTTTTTGTACGACTCATGTTCGTGGTATGCACAACCCGTCCTCTTTAGTACTCGTCCATTTCATCGGGTTCCTTCTCGCGATAAACGCGAAGAGGAGTCCCTCTCCCCATTGCGATCTATGTACGGCAAAATAAAGCTCGCACTCGTTCTTCAGACGTTCAAACCGTACAGGTTGTCCTGAAAGTCATGCCCAGACATTAGAAGAGAGTAGAGATTTGCAGAGTTTTGAGGAGATGAGTCCTTGGCAATATTTTTCTTGGATATTCTTGGGAAGAGATTTGGAAACAGTTGGACATGGAACCCAGTGCCCCGTGGGAAAATAATGAGATGTCATATTCCATGGTGTACCATCAGACCATCAGCCACTCGCAAATTATTAAATCCCCAATAATAATAGGGCTTCGAAAAAAAATGGACTAACGTTTCTTTCTTTGAAACTTTGCGATTTGACTACTCGACAAATCGTGGTCGAAACTTTTGGTTGAACCTGTACAAAATGTATATGAGATTGGCTGCGGCACATTGAGGCAAAGTCCACCTGGTATGTTCCTGTCACTTCTATGATGAGGACTCAGAGCCAAAGTATACGATGGCATGCCGACGAATCTTGTAAGAAAACCGAAATGACCACCTGGAGCAAAGTAGTCGAAGAGGACAAACGATGTACTTGCCATTGTTGGTGAATTTGTTGGCTGATTGGTATGCCTGTAGTCATTGACCCAATGAGATACATTCAGCGATTTAAAAATCCTAATAGCCAGTTCATGAACGTCTTTGAATGCGCAGGACCATCCATAAAATTTTCTTAAATCAGAGGTTGCCAATTACGCATGAATAGCCTAGTTTCCAATTGATATAATCAATGAGAAATGCCTGACACTTCATTTGATAAGATATGGTAAAAACTGCTTTAAGATCAGTGGAATGAGAACGAATGAAATACGAAATAATAATACACTTTTTATTCTAAATTACCAATTTCGAATAAATACTTGGCTTCAAATGTTTTATTTGTAACCTGCCTACGGACAGCTATCAATCGCCATACCGTTTATAATGATCGACTCAATAAGTAGTTATATATTAGTTAACCAGAACTCCATTCTCCTCGAGCGATCAAAAACAGGCTGAAAAGACCAAGAAAGGATGAAACTACTAAATAGCCGCGGCAAACTCGTACAAACGTTTGCGTTTGTGGAAAATCATGAAGAAGTAGTCACCGAGCTTGATGAGCTTGAAGCACGTGCGAGACGTCTCATCCTCGTGGACCCGATACGTCTTACCATATTTTCTGGATATTGCCTGTACGACGGTTACAAGAATAAAAAAAAACGATACTGATATCCTGCAGCTCATCGTGTAACCTGATCATGCCACACACGTGAGCTTCTCTACCAATCGGGAAAGTCCACACGGACGTTATACTCTTCTTTGCTGTTTTATCAAAACATCGATCATCTAAAAGAATTAGTTAATCCACGAGAGCTTAAAACATCATATATTTCTATGATTATAACCCAAGATCAGTGTGACTTTAATAAAATTTATTTGAATGATGTTTTCTAAAAAGGAAATGATCTTGAGGCTCAAAGGGTCGTGGGAGAAACAAAGAGTCGAAGAGAGAAAGAGAAAGAGTCATCTTCTGGCTTAATAGTCGTTTGCCAAGATGCCCTAAACGGCTTTCTCTCTTTCCGTCTTTCGTTCTTCTGAAAAATCATCACGAAGAGTCTCGCGAACAGTCTCTCGTACAAAGACTGAATGGATCTTCCGAGATTCGCGTCCGAAGCAGACACTGTCGGATCTTTGTGTATATATAGTGAGACGCCTAGTGCACATATTAGGCATCGAACGAGATCTTGCATTTGTGATATTCCCGCTTTTTCTCTGACTTCGCCTTGTTTATCGGCATAAACATTATGCTGAAGAAGCAAGCATATTGGGAGAGGTCGCAGAACATCTTTCCGTCGATACTGTCACGATAATGGTGTTGGTGTTAGTTTCTCCCTCTTCCTCGATTGAAGATAAAAGAAATGAGTCTCCGCGCGAGGGACGAGCGTGTGCCGTACGTCTCACAAAGTGACACGAGCTGGATTTTAGTGTTATAAGGAGATCTCTGGTCACTCTTCTTTCCTGTCACCCTCTTCCTTTTCGTTCATCCCATTTTTTTTACTTTCCTTTTATTTCCATTGCTCACAAACAACCAATGGATTTTAATATGCAAGACGCAAGCTCACTCTCTCAAAAAAGGGAACATAAACGTCAGGGTGAAGCGTACTTTTTTTTATCCGCACCAGATGAGTCTTTTTAACATTTATGGAATGTGCATGAGTCCGAACTCAGTTTTGATTATCTCGACTGGTGAAAATTATTCATTTATCAAAGATACATAAATGGGTGGAAGGATTGGAAATTTTAACCAACGAATCTCAAGCACAAACATCGAACAATAATAACGCACATCGACCAGAGCATGTGAATATAACCAGAGAGTTTATTCGATCGTGGACAGAGCGTTCAGTGAGAAACGTAGAAAAGCGAAAAGCCCCGGCGTGTTTTTCGCTGATATATAGACTCGAGAAGCATATATTTTTTTATTCAACCAAACTCCCAAATATTATGACATGCAAAACGCCTCGCATCCTACCACCGCAGTTAACATTACGAGCATGTGTATTACCAGTGAAAATCCAAAGTTTTCGAATCATGAACAACGATATACGATCGAATGATTGAAAGAGCTTGAAATTCAACACGAAAACGCACAAGCTGACCGTTCTTTACTCTTCTCATTCTTCTAAACTCGCGCATACTGACGTTTGTCTGTTTTAACAACTCCTCGAGTCGATCATCCCAGCTTATAAATTATTTTCTCTCGTCGTATTCCATTCACTCGGTGAACCGGACGAGAAACTCTTCTGGCATAGTTTGATTCATTTAATTTACATGAATTTTCTTTAATTTAAATACGTTTACGTGAAAATAACAATTTTTTTTTAATATTATTTCCTTAAGATAATAATTCGTAATTGTTCAATCGGAATGTTTAGATCGAATGAATTTTAATTCCTCCGATGTTTTTTTAAAGCTTTTTTAGGATATTTATTACATTCTATTTTAACCTAATTCCTGCACGTATGAAATTCGAGAATTTTTTTAAGTTTATAGTTATGGATTTATGTATTTTATTTTTTTCAAACCAATTCCATTCCATAAACAGGATTCTTTCGAATGTTCGTCACTGTTTTATTGTTCCCATTAACAAATTGATTTACAACATTACAAAAATCTATAAAGAACTCTTCAGATCGACGAAATTCTTCGGGACTCCTTCTAAGCTGCATCTTCACGTTTTCCCTCGGAAGGTTAGTTCTTCGGTGTTTTTGGGGCTGGTTGAAAATGCAGGGAGACTTTGGTGGTTTGTACCGCACAGAATCTCCGCAGAAGCGATTTGGGATTTGGTGTGAGTGTTTTTTTCATCGTGTACGTGTGTCGATTATCGTTCACACAAATGTAAAATTTACTCGATACGTCCGTGGGCGAGTCTTTCGATGGAGTCTTGTGTTTGTGGCCGAAGGGGACACTTTCATTTTTCCTTCTGGCAAACACACAACATTCACTATATGAGCCACAAACACACATACTTGGAGAATATTTGGCCACGAGAAGATTGGGGTAAGATCGGGAGGACCGATAAAATTATACGCTAGGCCTCCATAAACGATCTCGAACTGCGGCTGTTAAAATTAAAATCTGCCGTAAAGGGCCGTACGTCGGTCTTTCATGGGCTAGCGATGAGTTACTGTGGGGGGGCAAAACGGGAACCTCCGTATATATATTTTTTCTCTTCCCCGCGACAAAGAACGCGACTAATACACATTCACCGAAATTGGACCCCATTCATCCTTTTGTCTCTCGCTACAATTGTCATAAATTGTCTTTTTTTCAGTATTTGATCGATGAAATATATCTTATTCTTTACTCTCAATTTTTCTACTGATGTTTTATTTATTTTTCTATCGATTATCAATTTTTAAAAAGTTAACAAATTACTGTACGAAAAATCATTTATTGTGATTAAATAATAACGAAAATAATAAATAAACAATTAAAAAAATGAAGTTTACGTGAAATTTGTACTTTTTTTTTGGTCCGCGATGAAAATAACCCGCTGTTTTGCTGATTACTGGACTGGGCTAAAACAAATAGAAACCCAAATTATGTTTATTGGAAATTTGATTCCGCTTGTTGAGAAAATCGAATTACACCAGGTTCGGATTTCATTTAATAAAATTTATTGAAAGCATGACGAATAATAACCAAAATGGATGGTGACTAGGAACATTTTTATTGTATTTTTTTACCTCCGATCGTTTAAATCCCATAGAATTTCTCCCACAGCGCGATTATATTTTGAGATATCTAAATCTTGAGATGAGAGCTGATTAAAAAAAAAGCATAACCCAAACACTACAATATGAGAATAAAAAAAATATTATTTTCTTGACTCTTGACAATTTGAACGAACTCTTTTCTGTGTTATAAGTATTCTTATATGAAGAAGTGGACAAGACTTGAGATTCTTCTCGAGGATATGATCCTCGTAAAACCCTTCTACGAAGTTCTCATCCTCGCCGTAGTCATATCATACACTCGCATATATTTTCTATGGGTGTGGAATTGTACTGGCATGCTTGGCTCAATATAATACAGCTGTGTGTGTAATAAACTCCCTGTGGCGTATCCTGCGGAACGATTGGGCACTACTTTTCATTTTATTATCGCTTTATTATTACCGTGCGAGATCCGCGGGTTTATGGTCGTATTAAGAGACCGTCTTCGTCCGAACATCATTTTCTCCTTCTCTTTCTCTCTCTTTCTGTCGTTTATTCACATTTCGTCTTTTTCCAACTCATTGCTTGGTCTATACCACATCAGTATATGAATATACAAGAAAGATCCACGCTGAGAGTTTGTCGAGCACACAAGTTATATGGAGTTATATTCATCTCCAAGTATTTTTGATGTTGCTCACTTCATGGCTTTTTACCACTCCATCAATTATAAAGTCTCGCGTGTTAGGAGATCATGAGACTTGTCAGAGAATTTGCTGACTCTCTATGTCCAGAGAATGGAGACTGAATTATTGTGCCAAATGTTTATATGCACCGTTTGGGTCTCTGATAGAAATCTGTCAATATTATATTTCATGCATCACGCAATATATGTATATTTGGATGTTCGTACAATGAAAATGCTCGACTAAGTTTGAACGCAACACACCTAACGTTGGGAACTCAAAGTTGGTAATTCGAGAATTCATTTAATCGTGAATCGATGCCTGTCATTGTATTTGAATGATTTCTGCAATGAATAACTATTATTTTTATGTTCAAAACAATTGCTAAAAGGATATTATCGTTAAACAATGAGAAAATATCTGGACGAAAAGCCTCATAAATCGTTTGGCACGCACACCAATCTGCCAAAATCGATAATGCAATTAAAAGAGGTTGAGAATGGTTGGGAGGGTTACACGCGTATTGCATACAAAATGGCAGTGTGTGGCCCCTCTCAGGATCGAGAAGAAAGAAATAAAAAACAAGATTACACGAAAGAGAGAATGAGGATGAGGTTGGTACATAGGTTGAAAGGGGAGGGGAAGTTGTGCATGGAGAAGGATGTGCGAATGGTGGAACTTTAAGTGGTCAGGATGCGAGAGTAAGAAGTAGGAGGAATAAAAGAACGCGAAATAAAGAGTATAAGAAAGTAAGAAGATGAAGAATAAGAAGAATAAGAAGATGAAGAAGAAGTGAGGGTGAAGAGATGGCAAAAGATGCATGCAACAGGGTGTTGGAAAAAGAAAAAGAGAGAAAGAGGGAGAGACTGAAGCATCGAGAGACCCGAAGAAGTGAAGATCGAGGGTCATAGGTGAAGCCAGGCCTCTCTCGCCCTTGTGCGCTGGGCGGATCGAGAAAGATCCAATCGCGCTCTTTCCTCCGGTACTCCACTCTGTATAGACGCCTAACTTTCTTATATGTATCCTTTGGCTAACCTCACCTCTCACCGCATCCTCTCCCCGCTCTTATTATCCTCTTATTATACACATTCGCGTGATACATACACACGAACACACATATAAATGTGTGTATGATCGAAATTGCCTGGCAGAACGTACGACGTATCGCAGGCCTTTTCTTCGTGGGCGAGCAAAACTTGCTTTGTCCTATAACAGAGACGCCCAAATGTGTCTGGGTTCGTTTGGGCTCACAGAAAACGTACGAGCTTGCTCGGAGCCCTGTGTAATTGTGTTTGGCAGGAAACAGTACAATTCGTCGCCACTGTGGCGCCACTAGAGGTTTCCACGTCTGCACGTACAGCGTGAAGCTTGCAGCAGTATTTGGTGCTAATTCTGTCAAAGTTTTTTTCTTGTTCTATGGTTGAGATGTGTGGACGTTGAATTCATCTGATTGTTATTTTAATTTGTGAATTTTGTAAACAACAATAATTAGCTCTAGAGAAAATGATGGGAAATCAAAATCCAACATAATCCACGAGATTTATCAATTAATCGTTCTTGTCTGATGATGGAAAGATAAACGGCCTCCATAGCCAGTGGCTTTGTCAACGTTAAAATCTTTTCTCTGTAAAGGAGCACGATCATATCAATTCCGATTTTCCTTTTGTTTATACCTTAAGAGGTCCTTTTTGACATAATTTATACGAAAAGGGGATTGAATGAAAAAAAGAACCACAGAATCATAATTTGAGCCTGACGCTCCGAACACTGTCTGCTAAACGACAGAACGTCTTCACCTTTTCCGGATTGTACCAGGATACATTATTCTTTTTTCCATCCCCGTCCTTTCCGTCAGATGAAAGATATCCATACGAGTGTTCTATGGAATTTCTCCGTTAAGATTGCACGCGACGAAGGTAAATGGAAAAAGTTCAAAGGAAAATATCATCGTCCGAGAATGTTTACGGGCTGTTCCAGTGACAGAAGTTTTTTGAGTGGGAGCAAGGAAGAACCAGATGTAGAAACACGAGAGAATATTATTTTTGGAAGATTTTTCGGGTACTTGCACCAATTAGGTGCGCGTCCATTGGAAGGACAAACGTAAGGGATGTCATCTAAACGACGAGAAGCTGTCGAAGAATTTCAGGAAGCATCACAGAACAAAGTGGACTATAAGCAGCGAAGTATGGAATGAGACCTAAATATATATACGTTCAAAGTAACACACATCTACAGCTATATATATATATATACACGTATATCTCATGGAAGAGTCCTGTGAGAGGACCGCAACGATAGTGATCTTTACGTGGGACGATGAACTGAAATATCGCGCTCGTAAGAATCTAAATTGGGGTCCGAAAGGACGCAAAAGGAGTGGGGGCGGGAGGGACCAAGGCATCAGAGCAGATCGCAGCAACGGAGGGAAACATGGAACCTTAACCATGTGGATATTTACCCCTCAACATTTATACATGTATCTACACCATATATGCATACAAATATAGCGTCAAGCGAACGCTCTCATCGCGAGAACGAGGCAGGTAGAAAATTTATAATTTGAAGAGCGCGTTTTGATAAAGCCTCTTCGATATATACATACATACATAGATATATATGGACATTAGTAAAAAAAAAATTTACATAGTCACCCGCGCGTCCCCGTCTTTGTTTCATCCTTACAACTTAAAAACCACAAACATCCCCCTTTTCTCTCTTCAAGATCGAATTTAATTGCCTCAGTAAAATATTGTCACTGTCCAATACCTGACATTTTTACGAGATGCCATGTTTTTTTTTTTTTTTTTTGCCTTTTTTCCCATCGACTCACGTCCGTTTACCAACCACACCACTTTATTCATTCATGTTTGAGCATATGCATACATTTTCATTCTTCAATAACAAGAAAAATGCCATATTGTTTATAACTTATATTTTCGTCTCTCATTTCATATTCGTACATAAATCTTTCGATGCTTAACTTCCAGTTCAATCACTTTTCAACCAAACACATATATATATATATTCAGAGTAACATAAAAACGTTGAAATGAAGAAATCACGATGATCTGAAATTTTATAGACTTTTTTTTCTTCAGATACATTACATTTTTCGATGATAAAAACATATTATTTTTGTTAACATCAGGAATTTATCGTTGTGGCTTTTAAAAATACGAATATATGCACGTGCTGGTGCGTAAGGATATCAAAGAGTTTTGTTTGGTACTTGGAAAGCTCGTAAAGTCATGTGGGCTAATTTTTTATGTTTTTCGATTGAATGCAAAAGAGTATAGTATTGCGTTTGAATTATTTGACGACAAAAAATATATTCACTAGTATCCATATGTACGCTCAAAATATACTTATACATATAAATATAAATATAAACGTGAATGCTGACGTATATATTAACGATACGACAGTTTTATCGTTTTTAACTGGACAAGTCATAAAGAATGTTGAACTTGTTCAAAAAATATACACATATATTATACAGTTAGTGAGTATAAACATATATTCAAGAGTTGTGCACTCGATGTATGGGCCCAATTCACATTACATACATAAAGCATATCGTCGAAGGAAAAAAGAAAGGTGGGCAAAAAAATAACAAGAAAAACAAAGAAAAATGTTAGCTAAATGTCGCGTTACTGTTAAAAAGTCTCTCGGGAGAGTAAAAGAGTGAAGAGAGGGAGGAAACGCGAATGCAACAGGAAAGAAGAGAGACGATGCTGTCGATGCCGTGAGGTAGATTCGTAGAGGATTACATATCGAGGCAAGAGAGAGAGAGAGAGAGAGAGAGATCAAGGGAGAGAAAAAGAGAGAGAGAAAGAGAGTTGAACGCGTAGGACCACCGGCATCGATGCTGCTACTACTGCGCTACTGTGTGCTCGATGTGAAGAGAAATTCTCTCTCTCTCTCTCTCTCTCTGCTCTTTTGCTCAAGTCTGTAAGCTTGATGGTCCTTGTTCCACAACACAACAGTTTGGGATCAGCAAAATACACACATACGAATGTCCGGACACGAATGTAGGCGCAGAAATAATCGTCAATAGGGCTTTTGCAATCGTATTGGGTGAAAGACACAGAAGAGATAGAAATAAAAAGAAAAATAAAGAAAAAAGAATAGAATAAATGAAAAAGAAGAACAGGGAAAAAGAAAGTTGATAGAAAAACAAATGGAAAGATCTATAGATCGAAAATGTATAGAGCGAAAGATATGGAGTCGAAGAGAAGGAAAGGGAGGGAGAAAGGCTGGTTGTTGTTTTTAATTATGTTGATAATGAACGCGTGGCATGTCTATGGTAATCGTTGACTGGTGAGAGAGAACCTCCCGCCAGTTCTATCGCCTCCCACTTTCACTCTCTGTTCACGCTCATGCTCAACCACGTTGGTCCATTCTCTCTTTCTCTTCGTATACGAAATAAACCTCTTTCTCTCTTTCTATATCTTCCTGTCTCACTTTATTACTCTTTATCTTTTTCTCTCTTCAACTCACTCGTTCTCTCGTATTCTCTCGTGGGATGTCCCGTATAGCTCTCTCGCGAAATCGCGCTTCATCGGGATTTACAGGGCCGTTATAGTCCGCTGTAGAGCACGAACGATACTCATCATTACTATATCTATAGATACAGAATGAAATAGAAACACTATGATGGAGTTACAGGGACCCGGTGATCCTCAGAATTACTCAAAATTTATCATTCATGAAAATTACGAATCCACGAGAGATTTATTCGAAAAAACTGAAAAAATATCTCAAAATTATCGCATACGAATATTCGCATCGTTAAATTAATTGATTTCAGTTTTGTATCATTTCGATTGCGATCCAATGACTCTCTGATTTTTTGAATTCTTGATGATTTTCTGAATTCCAAGTGCATGTGATTTCGCAGATCGTTAAAAATTCGAAAAACTCTCGATTAAAATCTTTGCAACAATGAAGAAATGTGTAAAACGTGTTGAACTCTAAATCATTTGCTGAAACTGTGGTATCGGACGTGTTCGAATAGGCGAGTCAGTTTTCAACCCTGTGTGGACCCGGTTTCTCGTATAGAGACTTAATATATCGATCGAGAAAATCTGCAGCAAGTCTACCTCCCATGCAATAAATAGAATTAACGTCCTCTCGTGCCAGCAGAAAGTACGTATCCCTTGTGCTCGCTTTGGGACAGTGCTGAAGAAGCAAAAAGATGTAGAGAGTTTGAAAAAGAGAGAAGGAATGATGGATAACGAGTTATCGTCATATACATATAAATGGATACAAGTACAGAGAGAGAGAGAGAGAGAGAGAGAGCAGTAAAAATGTATATCGTACGATCAAGAAACGAGTATATTGATTATATTCACTAAATTTATTGATTTATTTTATTTTTCATTTACGAGATCGTTATTGGTCGTGTTCAATTATACCTTGACGTCAGTACATAATCGAGAGCATGGTGTATATCGCTATGGAACATTTATTAATTATTCTATACATACAAACATATATCTATATATATTTTCATGCACTTGGATCGAGAGGCGTGTCAAGCAACGTGTGAATGGAGTTTTCAAATGAATTGGAATAAAAGAGGACACTCTAGCATTGGCCTACATCGATTTATACTCCGACCAATCCTATCGAGCAATGAATTTTTCTATACATTTATTTAATGTATAAAGAATTTATTTATCGATGTATCATTTCACGTATATTCGATTTTTCAAGCGATATAAATGTATAAACACCCTGAATGTATTTTCACGAGAGTTTGTATTGGCGATACAACGAAGAGGCTACTCGCGATGCTCGCTAATGACGGGAAGAGATACTGGCGATACCTCTAATTAATTCCACCTATCTCTTCGATATACAAATGCCTCCGGTAAGTTCGCGCGTTCCGCGTTCATCCTGCACCCAATGCACGACCGTATTGGTTCTATGTGTACAGAGGTATCGGAGACAAGAATACGCCATGGTATCACAAGTGTTTATTTTTCATTTTTTTTTTGCCTCACATTTTTTGGGGACTCGAGAGGTCGTAGGTTAATCACGAGAAAAACTGTAATTTTGTTTATAATCGACTGAAATATTGATACTCCATCCGTGTAGATAATTCACGAATTCACGTTCGAGTGATATTTGAAAAATGAAGCAACGAATGGAGAAAAAAAAATTGTAAATTATTGTAATTATTTGTCGAAGATCTTATTTCAAAAAACAAATTCTGAGTTCTCTCATTCTGCGTAGTCCCAGAGGCATACGTATAAATGTAAAAAAAAAAAAAAAAAAAAAAAAAAAGCAGTCTTCATTTGTTAATTGTAATCAAATATGAGTAAATCAATTTCGTACTTATTTTTCATGGAATAAATTGTTTTACGATCTTCTTTTTTAATGGAGAAAAAAAAATTGAAAATGTGTCTAAATGAGTTCTTGCGATTTCGAAAAAACTTTGACCCAATCGTTGAAATAAGTTCCCAAACGAAATGTTTACTTTTTGACATTTTTCATCTTTCTTAAGGTATACAGCCTTTCAGTTATAATCAATGGTACGAATAACTCATCGAAATAGATGAAAAAATTAAAAAAATCAAATTGACTATGAGTTCAAAGTTCGTAAGCTCTTCGATCCATTTTTTTTTTTTTTTTTTTCAAAAATCAAGGCATTTTTTTGCAAATTCTTCTTTCTTCAATTTTTATTATAAAAAAATATGCAAATTTATATACTTTTATAGTGCGCGAGATATTTGAAATATGTTGAGAAAAAGAGTAAAATATCGATGAACACGCAGTAGTGCGTGCACGCAGTATGAGAGACGAACGTTTTGCGTATCATGCGAAAAAAGCTGATGTCGTAAATATTTTTCCATTAAAAGTGAGGCCGAGGGAAGAGAGTGTTCTTTACTGTCCAAACGAAATGAAAGGAATCGAACATACGTTAACATTTTTTTTCGTTTTCATACTCGTATGACTTCTGTTTGTATGTAGTGCACGCATAAAATACGCGATTTTAATCCAAGACAATTCTGTATACGGTTGAGTGAGTTCTCAAGGTTCTCACAGTTTTTTATTCGAAGAATTTTAGTCCACGCTGCATCTCAAATTAAGCGAAAACCGTTTATTAGCCGCTGCTGAGAAGGCAAAAGTGACACGTTGTATTAAACTATAATAAAATGAAGGAAAGAGAAATTTTTTTTTTTTTTTTTTTTTTTTTCCAAATCGACATTTGAGTTGCGAACGATCTGGAGAGACGAAGATTGCCTTTCGATGTCGATAGTCTTGTAAAAGAGACACGAAACAGTGCATCCGAATACGAGCGTGGTTTCGGGGCCACGAACGTGCATCAAATAAATGTTTATATATATTCATATATAAACATATATATATGTGTGTCTTTTGATACGATCGACAAAAACGTACGTTCGCCGTTGAATCCCCCGTCTCATTTTTTTTGCGATGATTTTTATTCGATCGATATGAGCGAAGCGGTGAGTTGGTCCACGGAATTTACGACAATATCTGATAGCAGTGGCGAAAAAAAATCGTGTAATGCTTCGGTCCTATAGGGCGAGAGACAAAAGGGTGAACTTCGAACATTATAAATTGCATCAAGGGCCAAAAGTACACGATGTGTACAAAGCGTTTGTACCAAAGACTTTTTTTTTTCTCTCATACATTTGGGTGCTACCGATATGCCGATATATACTTAATGCAGTCGTAAAGTGCATTCAAAGGAAGTAAAGTGAACGAAACTGCGACGAAGATTTTTTTTTTTCATGTGCATTATGCATGCGAATGGTATAAAGTTGTGGACACTGAGAAAAGAGAAAAGAGGCAAAAGCTTCATTCGATCGGTTGCAATGGCCAGATACCCCGAAATCAACGAAGGTTCGTATTTTTTTCATCAAATACACACTAAACATTTATAATCAACATTGATTTTATTTTAATTTTATTATTTATTATATAACGATATAAAAAGTGTCAAAAAATCTAAAATATCATAATAAAAAAAAATCCATTTGACTGGTTAATTGAATAATAAGAATGTTGTGACCCATAAGTTCGAAAATTTGGAACCCACCTGAGGTAGAACTCGGTCTGACAGATAATGTATTTCTCGCCTGTCTATATACGACTATTAGCTACTGTCAGGCACACCGATTTAATCAAGAGCCGCGTTATTGAAAGAGGGTGTATAGGCGTGAACACAGTTTGTTTGGTCATCTATTAGGCAATAATAACCGGGCGTAGTATTGAGTGTGTTAGTGTGTAAAGTTAGTCCGTTATTCGTAAAATATAGGAGAAGAAGAACGTGAAGAGTGAATGTGTGGATGTGAATGTTAGAGTGTGAGTTTATTCGGCCTTGTCCCAGTCGCGAGCGAGGTAAGGATAATTTATTCCCGACTAGGGCACCCTGCGGCCCTCAGCCACGCCCTGAGCCATCAGCACACAGTGTGTGATGCTTTCGTGCAGACCTCAAACTCTCTCTACTCTGTAGTAAGATAAAAAGAGATAGAGGAAACGAATCGAGGGGCAGAAAGAAAGAGAAAGAGAGAGAGAGAGAGGTTTAGTGATACTTTGAATGGTGCAACGAACGAAGAACGATGCCACGCGTGCTTGTAGATCCTCCCCCGCTAAGCACACCTCACAACCTCTCGACCCACCACGTACAGCTTCTTTATAAAGTAGCATCTGCAAACAACCACGTCATAAACACACCCCTAACGGCAAATATACCTCGAACTATTTTATTTCTATACATATTTCCAAGCGTGTGTCATGTGTCTGACTCTGTAACGCTTTGTTCTTGTAATAACGAAAAAGGGTCAAAGTGGATAATGTTAATTATACTTTTATAGATACTTTAACTTCGTTACGAGAAGGGGAAGAAATTATTTGCATGTTTTCAGCTGATATACACAAGCGAGGTTGGAAGGAGAGAAAAAAATGATGTTTACTATATTTTAACTGGAAAGAGAAATATACATCGAGAAATGGATAAGGACGAAAGCACAAAGCCGTGACTGAAAGCGGAGGATGCCCCGGACCTGGAGAAAACTACTGGAGAACGGATAGAAGGGAGATCGAAGAAGAAACAGTAGTAAATACTTATACAAAGTGTATAGAATAAAACGTATGCGTATAAAGGTTCTCGACGAAATGCTAAGACCGAAAGAACGAAGACGAAGACTGAAGTTACCTGATTCGGATGCTGCGGTTCTGTGATGCCGAGAAGAGCGCGTTTAGCGGGCACTTCTCTTTGCTATAACCAGGTTCGAGATGCTCGCGCGCGGGAATGCATTCTAGGCCGCTTCGAATCTGAACGCATAAACATGCCATGCGATCGTGGACGCCCATCACTCCCTATAATAACAATAAGAATCGCCCCCGGTCCAGCACTTCGACGTTCACTTTGCTGCCAGCTCTTTTCTCTCTTCTCTCTTTCTTTCGCTCACTATCCTCCTGCCAGATCTTCTACGTACATGTGTTCTCTGCCAGCATACTACAAAGCCCACTGCTCACATCACTCTACCCATCCAATCCAAACAGTTACGCCTTTCTTTATCCAAACACTATGTTATTGTATACAGATCTTTGCTACTTTCTGCACTCTTCCTTTTCATCACACAAACCATGTGACTGCTATACTCTTCTCTCTATCTTATTCCCTTTCTCTTCTCTTTTATACGTTCGCGACAGTGCGGAGATCCCACGTGATTACGGCCGCAAGAGCGTCTTCACAAATCACTCCACGGTCGAGAAAGCCGCGCGATCCATGATCACTATTTCCCTCTCTCTCTCTCTCTCTCTCTCTCTCTCTCTCTCTCTCTCTCTCTCTCTCTCTCTCTCTCTCTCTCTCTCTCTCTCTCTTTTTCCTTCTCCTCCTCCTCTCTTATTCTTTTCTTTCGCTCTTACATTTTGACTCGCTTACACCTTTTCTCTTACTATGCTCAGCGGGAGTCAAGTATCTAGGTTTTTAAGAAAGTGAAATTTCGTTCTCTTTCCTCTCTTATCGGACGTCTTTTTTTGATATTTGCACAAATAGGAAATATATAAACAGTAAACAGAAATTTTTTCCCAAGCTGAATACATTTAGAAAAATTTTATAGAATTTTTTCAAATTTTTTTGCACGGTGGTTATTATTGAAAAAAAAAAAAAAAACAAAAATCACAAGCAATTGTTGTCGTTTTTCCAAATTTCGAGTTCAGTACGACACACAATGGGAAAAAAAATTTCCCCATTTTCTTAAAAACAAGAATAGAAAATTATTTAGAATTTCTTTTGAATCGATTGTTTTATAGCTGAAGGGTGAAGAATTTAATAGTTGTGATTGACAAAACCGAAGAGGATTGCACGATCGACGTTTGAACTCTTTTTATCAGCTACAAATCGTAGATCGCGTGAAAAGCTTCTTTATACTTTATAATCGAAAGGATTGCCTTTTCACAGGTTTGGCTAAACAACGTATGGGTCCCACTGAGTTTTTCGATACTCAAATGGCATTTGTATATATAGATAAATGGACTTGCTGAAAAGTTGGCGGCCAGATTCATTGGATGCATCGGATGCATATAGTGGCCCCCTGCACACTTGCCCAGTCATCTCCCTGCCTCTCCCTCTCTCTTTCTCTCTATCTTTCTTGTTCTCTCTCTTAGTTCCTCTCGATCGCCCCCGCATAACACAGCAGCCGCATTCGCCGGTCGCACCGCCGCCGCCAGCCAATTAAATAAATATTCGTTGACATCACGGCCGCGTCGCTCCTACAAACTGGGCCCCCTCAGCGAGAGAAGTGGATACGAAACCGAGCGGACCGAGAGGTGCTCATTCCCGTCAAACTCACCTCTTTTCTCTTTTCTTTTCTATACATATATGTGTATGGATATATACATATAAATATATGGTATATATACTCGACGACAACGACGATTTCGACCTCCCACCCCTTTGGGCTCACTCGATCTTTCTCGTTATTTATTATCTCTGTCACCGTCGCATATCCCTCTTTTCGATTTTGCCTCTCCCGCTTCCACTTTTTGCCATTTTTTTTCCACCGTCGCTCGCGCAAAAATCACGATCGTTCCTTCCTCCTCGTCTCTTTTAGATTCACTCTCGCCTCTCTCCATACCTCCATCGTCCTCTCTTTTCCTCCTTCTCCCTTTCAATCTCATTCTCCCTCTTCCTTCATTCTTTTTCCCTGCATTCTCTCTATTACTGTATCGAATTCTTCTCTCGTCTCTCCACCATTCTTTCGTTATTTTTCTGGCTTTCGCTCTCCTGGCCGATGCTCTTCTCCTGTCTTGCCTAATCTCTGTCGATCGCGAGAGGCACATATATTACGTATTTTCGAGAAACTTTGAAGGGGTAATCGACCTTCCGCTCTGTTTTTGTTTTCATTTTCTTTTATATTGATGTTTTTTTCAAATGTTTTTTTTTTTTTTTTGCAATCGTCACAGGGTCTTGGGGACGATGGCTTATTATTTATTGCAACCAACAAGGACACGCACAATATTTTCCTCACAGTTTTATCTGGTTCTCTCTCAATTCTAAGCTTTACTCCCTTTTTTCCTCTGGGGAATTTGATTTTTTTTTGAATAATTGGCTTCTTTGAAAATAAAATAACCATAACATGCAGCAAAAAGTAAAGACAGTCATCGTACAATGAATTTTAAGGTCCGAGGGATTATTCGATCGTTTATTTGTTCAGAAACACGAAATCCCATGCAATTCTGATTCCGCACCTTGGTCGTCTCTCACGTACAAAATCGCCGCTTTATATATTCGTGTGTGCTGAAATATTCGCAAAAATTCTTGAATAATCGGCACACTCTGGTGTCGCATCGCTCGATTGTAGAATTCATTCGGTCGATGCGGCTGCTGTTGGTTCGGAAGGGCAAACTGTATAATGCCACTATATAGAAGAAAGATTCTCGCGCGTTGAGATTCCCACGAAACGCGAGAAGGCACACCGTGACCGGGCCTCGTAAAAATCATGTCTTCTCTGCTAAGAAAGTAAGAGACAAAAGATAAAAAAATTGAAAAATGTATCCACGGTATTAAGAGACCCCAAAAAATGTAGCTGCACGAACAACAAAACGATCAAAATAAACGAACAAAGCCATAAATTACTTCCGCGTCACATTTGTCATCGTTTATCAATTTTTTGCATTGCCTATAAACGCGATTGTAACAAATTCCAAGATTTTCAATATCGTTACACAATATTCATTAAAAATTACCTCGAACGATATCAAAACAAAGTGCACAATCAAAATTATACATTGTAAATCAATGTCTAATTTCGCATTCAAATTTTCCAAAGACAGTAACACATTTTGAAGAAAAAAAAAGACACGATACACCCAGAATACTAAATAAACTTTAAATTGTGACCCATATATCCATATTTATGGTTCACAAGCAACGAATGTGTTCCATTTTCAATAACTCATCTTCCAAGTTTATTTTTTCAATTAGAAGAGATGAGGAGACTAAGAGAGAAGTGCAATTTTTGTTCCTCCGTCCCACGGACCAAGAACTGATCAGGTGTAAGAAAGAATCTATGAAAAAAGGGCTAGGCGAACAGTGAATAATCAGAAGGGAAAAAAAAGAAAGAGGTGAACGCGGCCGAAAAATTGCAGAGGAAAGAAAGGACCGCGGGAGGATACCGAAATATATTGTCCCACAGGCTGTTAATAAGACGAGACAATGCCCGCACGAATCTTTCTCTCTTTGCTTCGCACAAATGTGCGTGTGTGAGATTGGACATGTGCTCTTTGTCTCTCTTTCATTCTTTTTGTATTTTTTTTGCTCTAAAAAGCCGGCAAGAAAGAGGAAGATCCACTGTATCTACATGCACGTACATACACATATATAAACGTGTGGGAAGGCACGGGCGTTCATATGTTTATTAGCTGGACCAGGCATAAATAACGCGGCCATAAGGTATAAGAACGAGAAAGCAAGAAAGGGTGAAAATGCTGCAGCTCCTTTGGTCAAGAAAGAAGAAGAAGAAGAAGAAGAAGAGGAAGAAGGGAAAGAGATGGTTGGCTGCTGTGGGTGCTGCTGGTATAGTTGCAAGAGAACTTGAGAGCTGAGGAATCGAGGCAAAAGAGGGACGATTGCTTCGTCGGTTTTGCGGATGCTGTAGCACCAAGAGGGGCTGAAGGATGAAGAGAGATGCGAAGAAGGGAAGAGAGACGACCCCACGGTTCGGCAAGATCGCCGGAGTAAATTGTCACACGCTCTCCACGCTTTTTCTTTCTCTCTTGCTCCTGCCGGCCTCATTCTCTCTCTTTTCTTTCTGTGTCTTCCTTACCTTTCTCTTCTTCATCCTTGGAGAACGCAGATTAGGTAAAGAGGGACGAATAATCAAAAAAGAAACTACCAACAGTGAATCTTTCTCGTGCTAGCACCATAGTTACATTTCTCTTGTACTTTTTTTCGATTCCTTTCGAAGAGCTTTTCATCAGATCCCTCCACTTTGAAAATTCACGTTGAAAATCAACAATTTGGAAAAATGAACAATTGAATTCATCAATCAATCAGAAAATCTTCGACATTTTTTTTCGTGGTGACGTTGAATCCAAAATCCATCTCCCACTTGCGTTCATCTGCAATTGAATTCGTTCAAAACACTTCCAAAAAGAAATATCATTGCACTTGCGTAGATTTCCACTCAATAGAAACCACAGAAAACGATTGAATGAGACGAGGCGTAGACGCGAGAGAAACTGAACGCTAGGGTAGTGCCGATGGTACCAGGGGTGGTAAAAGATCGTATCGAAAAGATGGAGCGGAACCAGAAAAGAGAAGAAAGTGAGGTTTTTGTTGGCGACTGCAAAACAGAAGAATCAGGTCCACGTGGTCTGTAGTGGGTGTACTTTTTTGATTGCATCTTCGTTTTTTTTCGACCTCAACCATTCTTTCGGCCATTTTTCATCATAACAAGTGCAGCTGGTTCAAACGTAGTTACAGAGTTCTATGGAGTATGGATGAGTCTTCAAACGTATATAGGGTTGCGTTTGTTCAGACTGTTTTCTTGAAAGAAAATAAAAAAAATAAAAAATAAACAAAACATAGAGAGGGATGGGAAAGAATGAGAAATGAAAGGATGAGGCAATGAAAGGGAGACAGTAAAGAAAGAAAGGAAAAGAGACGAACCGAGAGCTGGACCTACCTAATTTACCTCCCAGATAATGCGGCATAATTAAAGCAAAATGTAACGTCGCTGGCAATTAAAACAAATTTATGCGACCGAGATCCGCGATCGGTCGACCCGGCGGGGTCCCCCTTCGCAACCTTGGCGTCTCTTCTCTCCTCTATACGTTCTACATATATGTACACATATTCATATATATCTATATATATGTATAATGCGACAACTCGCCCTCTTCTTCTTCTCCTGTTTACTACTGCTACTGCTGAGGAGTTACGAGATCGCGGACGATGCTGAATTATCATCATTATTTTTATATTGGCATACGAACGATGTGTATAAACGAAGGACGCAGTGGGAGGAGAACAACGGAGATATATACCTTCGATATATTGTTTCTCGTCGATGAGTTAATGCATCTTTATTGCCATTGCAAGGACATGTACAATGCATTAACCGTTCATTATACACTCCCGTATGTAGACTTAACCGCCGCTATTTTATTGCCAACTAAGTTATAAATTATTCGACCTTGTGTTTAATCCAATAATTTCATACGTAGAACCATTGTCGCTAAACATTTCAAAATCAGTTTAATAAATGACACAAATAATCATGCATACGTGCCATTTTAATCAGAACCTTTATTATAATACGTTTGGATAAAACACGCTGAAGAACTGGCTGTTGTTTCGATATCGTGAATTAATCACTAGGATGAAAAAAATGTTTACAAAATAAGTGTAGCCTTCGGTAAATTACAATTGATTATAAAAAAGTGATAAATCATGCGATGTCTACAAAAATAAAAGAAATGTCATTTTTATAGTGATTGGATGACAAATATTTGCACAGAGATGAGATCTGACCTTCCTGCACTGGTACATGCGCACCCAGAGTCGTGTATTCCTCGAGTCCAAAAATGGCAAGCTAACGACACAAAAAGAACAAGTTAAAGAAACTTTGAAAACGATGAGAAAAACTATCGACTAAAGAAACTTATGAATTTTCAGAACTTCGTCGCTCAAAGAGGTAAAGAGAAGAAAAAAAAGCGATGAGAGCAAAAGAGAACCCGACAAAATGAACGAGGCACACCATTATGTTTCTTCGTAATATGTCTATAGTTTGCTGATCAACATTGTACACGTATGCGTTTGTGTTTGTGTGTAACGCATCGATCAGAAAGGCGGCGAAAGACGAAGAAGGCGACGAAGATAAAACGCGAAGAATATAAAGAGCTATGTCTGACGTGATCAAACAGGGTGCAAGAGACGCGAATGAAGAACGAAAAAGTGCAGTGGCTCGGTATTCCGGGACCATTTCGTATTGAAAACCGTTATGACGCCCTTTTCTTATATTCTTCTTCTTATCATCATCTTCTTGCATTTCTTCGTGAGTGCCCTCTTTCATTACATACGGTGGATGCATAAATATTTTATCGTAGACCGCAGTATGAACAATAGAAACTAACAGACACTCACAAAAGGTTACGATTCAAATTTAGAGATGATCAGCAGGTAGAATAGTTGGAAAAAGTAATCAAAATTATTATTTCATTGATATTATGTGATTCGAAGTACTAACAGTGGAAAAAAAAAATAACTAAGGCAGTTTTTACATTCAATTGTAATTAAACATCTATTTTGTTCATTTTCAGTGTTTTCATGAATTTTTTTTGGACTAATTGCCACGAATTCAAATGTCAATCAAAAAATACTCTCGTTTTCGTAATTATCTAAAAAAAATGATCGTGAACTCGAAATCTATCAAATCACGTTTAACGAACTTTATTTATTTGCTTTTTATATAATAATTGGATAAGTATCAAATATTTGTGACTCAATTGGTTTCCCTGTATCTGATCAACATTTATGCCAATTTTTTAAACATTCGCATCATTTTGTCAATATATTTTGTCTATTTTGCTGCAGCTGATAACAATTTTCCCATTTGACAATAAGTGTTAATTTGTCGAAACTTGGATTATTTATAATTCTCAAACGTCATAGTGGAACTTTTTGACATTTTTTTACTGTATCAGCCTCGAGACAATCGTACAAATTTCATCAACTTTTGGTAGTTTTTTAAATATTATATTAAAAAATCGTTAGTTCGTGCAGACATTTAAAAGTAAATATAAATATGCATTAAGGATACAAATAGTGCATATACATAGTGAAGATTAATCGGAAAAGCTGAACCCAAAAGAAAACGATGGAGATATATTGAATGTGCACTCCAAGACTTCTTTCTCTTGGCCTTTTTTTTATTTTTCCTTTATTTCTCCTGCTCATAGTCTGTGTGAGGTGCGCGTCCACTTACTTATAATCGTCGATGTCAGTTGGTGTTTTGCAGGATATGACGATCTTGGCCGGCGGCCTGATTCCAACTTGCTTGCTGCAAGTCTTGATCGCAGAAGCAGTTGAGAAGACAGAGCGCGAGTGTGTAGTACCCAGTCTCCCCATATACGTAGGTGGAAATGGCCATATACATGAATACAGGTGTAAAATCTATATGGAGGTATCACGAAGCTGTTGGAGACTGACTTTACTAAAGTGCTGAACCACTGCCATTTGCCCGTCACGTTCAAACGATATTTACGAGTTAAAAAACTGGATAAAATTGCTATTTTAAAAAAGAGAAAATTATAATTGAAAAATTAGCATTATACCAACGGAAACGGGGGCAACCTTGAAATTTAGGTCATTTTTATTGTTCAATATGTAAATTTTCATGAGACGAAAATAAAATTTCATATATTTCCATAAAATGTTACCTTTGGCACAATAGAGATCACTAAAAATTCGAGGTTCTCTAACGTTTTTGTTGTTGTAACGATAACTTTTCATTTTTATTCTTTCCCCGGATGAAGAAATTGTCAAACAGTTTACCGCATCATCATTTTTTCGGTGTTTCCCTGATGCACAAAGATTATTGAAAAAGTTACAAAAAAATTGTTGAAAAACATATTTTCTATTATTGTGCAGACGTTTTTATTGATAATTTAACAACAATCGAAGAGACAAGAAAAACTAGCAAATTGCAAGACGTTCCGAGGGTGGGGAAAAAAATATCGCGCCCGCCTTGAAATATCGGAATGTCCCAAGATAAATCGACGTCGAATCAGATTTTATTGTGGCTGCGGCAGGTATATGAGGAGACAACGCAAGGGAGGGTGAGAAAGAAAGAAAAACGAGAAAGAGAGAGTCGAAATGAGAGAAAGAGGGCGAGGGAGAGAGAAAGAAAGAAAGGGGGAGGATGCAGCAGTGAGCAGTAAGAAGAAGAGAAAGAGAAGAGTGAATATCATCGCGGTTGTCGTCGCGCGGGAGTGGATCTCCCTCGAGCTGGCGAAGAAAGGTGATAGGAAACAGGTCCAGGTCTCGCCTCTCGTATCGAACGAAAACGAAAGAGAAAAGTAAAAAGAAAGAGAAAGATTAATATATATATATACATATAGATATATAAATTGAAAGAGAAAAAGAGAGAAGAAGATATAGAAATCTCAAAGACGGCTCCTCTGTAGCACACAAGCACACACACACAACTATTTCGTGTTTTTCTTCAAGCGGAGGTGCAGGAAGAGGAGATTTTCGAAGCGCCGCTATCGCTCGACCATCTGCCTGACAAACCCGCGCTACCCTCATGAATACGTCATATCTATTCGTTTGCACACCGAAAGCCATAAACGCAAACGTCTCCCTTCTCCCCAGCTTCCAGATTTTTGAGGACGAGCACACGCACCCCAACCTCTGTCTCTTTTTTCTCATATATTCCTCTTCTCTCGCATATGCTTTTTCTTTGCAATGATATATTACAAACCGTGTTGCTTTGCAGCACCACGAGCTTCGAGATCTGTGGCTACACACTCATTTCACAATCTTCTTAATCTCATTTTAAATTTTTATGAAATATAAAATGTGTCAAATTTTTCAAGAAATTTGATTTGTGGCTTGTAAAAAAAACCCTATCATTCCTATAAAAAAAAAAAAAAAACTAGGATAATAAATCTTATTTTTTAATTGAATTATTATTGAAAAAAAAAATAAGATTTGTATTGAAACGATTTTTCTACTCATATGAATAAACAAGACAACGTAATTATAATCAAAGCGTTGCCTTTTGATTACAGCTGGCGTTGATATCGGAATGCATTTTTTTTTATGGTTTTTTTTTTTAACGTCCCCTCTTCTGCACCGATAGTTATCAGGTGTGGACATACGCGAAGGGAGATCATGCTCGTGTTGGCAAAGAGAGAAAGAGAGAGAGAGAGCGAGAGAAAAACATAGTCCAAGGGAAAGGAATGGAATGTTCTCCTTGGTCGCTCATACAAGAACACTTTGGGTTCAGGAGGGCTTATCCGTTCGTTTTCTTAACTCTTCGAGCTGCAAAGATCGTTGTGGCTCGCGTTCTGCGTCCAAATCGCCTAATTGAACTCAACACAATCTAAATGGCGTCAATTTGCTCGTTCCACCTCTTTCTTTCCTCCTATCCTATTTCTCTTAACTCCGAAAAAGCATGACAACTTGAATTAATGATTGAGCTTTACACTCGTATATCTTCGATGACGAATCCACGTATTATCTACAAAACAATTTTTTTTTTTCGAAAATACAACGATTCACGAAAACAAAACCATTTGTTAAAACAACACAGATGGCTCAGGGCTTTAAACGTTATTTTATTTTTTCAATAAATTCAGAAAAAAATGTCTTGGCTTGCAAAAAGATAAAAAGTAAAAAAAATACTTCGCTGTCGATGAAAATGAATTTTTTAAATATCTCAGCACGTGTCATTTCACCTCAACAGAAAGAGTTTAGTAAGTTTCTCATTTCGGCCACAGGGTTAGTGGGATAAGACATAAAACGTGTGACAGACCTGCTTTGGCCGAGAGTGAATCTTTCGTAAAAGAGAGGAAAAGGTGACGAAGAAACGAAGAGTGTAAACGCGCTTCACGGGGGTCATGTGGGCAGGTCGCAGGTGCAAATCTCAACGCCGGCGCCCCGAGAAGAGACTTAGGAAAGAGTGACACACACACACACACAAATATACACACACAGAGTCACACTAATGCAAGGACAAGGCTCCGGTGAAATCTTCGAACGTAGTGACTCTCACAGTCATTGGGTTTACAGCACGTATACCTGCTTTTACCAGGTTTAAAGTCTAACACTCTCGGACCGTATCCTCGAATTATTACGATTTTACAAGGCAAGGAAAATGACCCACCTTAAAACTAGGCTGAAAGGCAAAGGCACAAAAAATTAAAAAAGAACTCAATTTTTTTCAATACAGTTTATGATCCGAATTAATTGAATCTCGTGTATTTTTTTTACTCCAGAAGAATAAATTTTATTTACGATACCAAATGATTGTAATAATAATTATACAGTAAAATGAAAATAGTACTGTTATAAAATATATTATCAAACAAAGAATGTATTTTGGAAAAAAATTTGCGAATTTTCTGGTCTTTTTTTATTTGATCTTGAAACCAAAAAAAAAAAAAAATTGAAGCATAAATTTGTAAACTTCTGGAAACAGATGAACTGCATTTGTTTGAATCGACTATTTTTAGGTTATAAACACATTTTTCATTTGCTTGCAACATGCAATTGCAAATGCAATTGAAATCGGATAAAATTTTTGGTCAACATCAGACAGTGAAGCAAGAATTTTCTGAGGACACAGATGTCTCTAAGCGTCGAAGATTGAAGTAAGAAAAAGACAGAGAAATAAAAAAATAACGCCAAGAAGACCGAGTTAGAGGACTCTCGTTGATTTAGTGACAAAATGTGTCCGGTGGGTGGCTGGACACGCCACAAAGGGGCTCCCCGATGTAGCCATAAAGCTTTTTGTCCGAATACTTTTGAAACACCGTAGAAGTGCGTGAATCCTTGTTAAACCTTCGCTTCCATGTCAACAAAGTGGTACGTTTACGATTTAAATGAATTTTTTATTCTCAAAACGCGCCGTGCAAAACGGAGCTTTGTTTGTATCAAGATTCTCGAGTTTTTTTTTTTTAATCATGTCCACAGAAGTCTCTCGGAGACTCGACTATTTGTCATTTGTCATTTTGTCATTTTCCTACAATAGAATTTAAAAAAATTACAAAAAATATACTCTCACAGTTTCAAATGAAACTCCTCGAAAATGTCTTCATTTAAACAATTCAACAGGATATATTGAAGGTTAAAAAAAAATGAATAATAATTACAACATCTTGGTTGGTTAAAACGTCCTCCCACGACAGCCCACCTGTTTTCTCAACTTCCTTTCTTCCTGTTTCTCTCTCAACGATTCTCTTTTTCTTCGTTTTTTTGCCTGGAAATGACAACGAACGAAATTGTTCTCTCCCAGTCTAGTTCCCTTGTTCTTTTTCTCACTCACTGAGTTTACGTCGTCGCTGTGCTGCGCACCGCATATAATAGACCTACAACGGATCATTCCAAAGCTCTTCTCGAGTCTGTCTTTCCTTTGAGGGCGCGTGTCCGAAGGTATATTCTCCCTTGCAACCAGAGGATGAATGAAAAGTGTGAATAGATCGCACTCCAAAAGCCTAGTCTCTCCGTGTCTCTCTTTCTCCGTGCTCTCACTCTCCCTTTGCTTTGCTCTTGGAAACTGGAATTGTGTTTTGAAAAACACCGCCGTTTTGGCAGCGCTCGCACCCCCGCAGAACGAATGCAGCCCAACAAGCTTAAAATCTTTCTTTTGGTCTGACTCTCGAAGGGCACACGAGCCAATTCTTTTCTTCGCACCTGATTTTTTTGTGTCGTTCAGGTCTGATTGTGGTGCATACAATGAGCATTCTCTTCGTAGCCAAAAAAAAAAAAAAAAAAATGACAAAATGTTATTAAACTCAATCTCGAAAAAATCGTTGAACAAAATACTTTCGTGAGCCTAAATATCAAAAAGTTTGATTATAAAATTAAGTTCTTCAATTCCACAAGCTGAGGTATACAAGAATAAATTAATAATTCATGAAAAATGAAAAAAAAAAAAGAAAGTATTTATTTAAGACTAAGAGATTTTGGCACGAAATACGAAAAAGGATGTTCCATAGTTTAGGGGGTTGAAATCGTACAGAATAATATACATACATATAAAAACATGCATATATATCTCATGAGTGATTGAGAATCGCGAGAATACGATCAGAACATTCGCTCTTAATGTAAGAGCATTTGCGTGTGTGTGTGTGTGTGTGTGTGTGTGTGTTTGCGTGCGTGCGTGTGTGTGTGTGTGTGTGTGTGAAAGGGATACGAGTGGTCGTTGTAAAATATTCACGTTGATAGAACATATAAAATCATAGAGTGCGAGGTTATATACATGTGCAGTGTTTATGTATACGTAGAAAATATATACAGGTAAGCTCCGATGTGGTTCTCGTAATAATAATGCATAAGGAGGCGGAGTCGTGGAATCGGGATTTAGCCACGCCTCGATTTTCGTAGAGTATAGTGGGGGATCACAAACTCAATATAGAATGTACCGACAATCTCGCACACCGATAAACACACACACACACACACACACACATACACACACACTGGTTGGTATACGTGTTTGAGAGGGAATAAGACAGAGGGAGAGGGAGGGAATATAACGAACATCGAGGAAAGAGGGAAAGCCAACGAGAGAGAGAGAAAGAGAGAGAGAGAGAGAGAGAGAGAGAGAGAAAGAGAGGCTTGGACACGAGTGAGACAGTTGTTGAGACCGTATAGAATGGATAGGGAAGGAAAGATCGACGTGAAATTACGTTCTCGGTTCTCGCGGACTCATTCAACGTGAGTCTCTCCAACGGTGGACAGAGTCACGCTATACCCCTTTGTTAATAATAATATTAATTGAAATATTAATTAATAATAAATAACAATAATAATATTAATGATAATATGTTACAAAAATGAAATTCGGCTTATCATTACAATCGGTGTGATAATTACAATTAAATATTCTTATGATTAATAATAACAATTAAATAATAATAATAATAATAATAATAATTAGTAACGATGAGACTCTCAAGAGAATCGTTGGGGAAATTAAACGATAAAAAACGAAAAAGAAAACAGAGAATCGCGATTTGTAGTAACTCGGCGTTTCGTACGTTGTGGTCCTTTCGTCGATTATCTCGGTGCAACGATCTTTCATTCGTCGTAAACGAAGCCTCGTAAGCGCGAAAAATATCGATCCGCTTGATAAATCTCGAGAATACAGGACTCAAAAAAAACCCCCAAAAAAAAAAATTTATTAAAAAATCGTTGTGTCTCGAGAACACTATAATTTCTGTGATCCTAGAACGAATAATTATATATAAAAATAAATGATATAAAAAAAAAAAAAAAACAGAAACACCGATAGAAATAGTAAATTAGAAAAATAATGGAAAAATGTCACATTAATAGTGCGTGCGGGTGAATGTGAGTGACAAAATGTGCGAGTAGCAGTGAATATGATTGAGGAGCAGCCTTCGAAGGGAGGACAGTTACGATTATAAAATATACGAACGCGAAACGTCCCCTGAAAGATTCTCGTTCTCGTCGACGTGCTCACTCTCGACCGTGGATCGTCGCAGTATCGAAAAAGAGATAGAACATCAAGAAGAGCCAAGAGAACGAGAGAGAGAGAGAGAGAGAGCGAGAAAAAGAGCAGAACAGCGAGACAAATAGAGTGAGAGAGAGAGAGAAGAAGAAGGAGTGAGAGAGAAAGGCAGAGGGAGCAAAATCGAGGGTGCTTCAAGGGTGGACCTTTGCCGGTGAATCCTCAGAGCAAAAGGTTTCCCAAGTGGGGTGGAGGGGAGGAGGGGGCGTGGGGGGGTAGTTTCGGGAAGCGTGGAGATGGTAAAGTGTTGAAAAGTGGTGGAAGTGGAAACGGCAGTAGGTAAAGGTACTACGGCCTAAGCTGGAGGGGAAAGTAGAAAAAGAGTAGCGTGGACTAAGCGGTGAAGCGTTAGTCGAGAGCAGGGAGGTAAAGGAAAGAGAATTGAGTGGGGGATTTGTGGAGCGTGGAGTATTCGTGGAAGGAGTAGAGGTGGAAAGCGTGGTGAGCGCATGCGCAAGTGAATTGTTGAGTGTGTGCGCGTGGAGAGCGAGGGTAGAGAGTGTTGCGAGGAAGAAGGTTGGAAGGAAAAGAAGGAGAAAATCGAGCAAGATAGAAAGAGAAAGAGAGAGAGAGAGGGAGGGCAATCGGGAGATGGTGGTGGGGGAAATCGGTGGTTGAAGCGCGCGCAACGAAGAGAAATATCCCCTACCAAGTGTACGATATCAGAGGCATAGGGGCGGAGGAGAGGGGCGTCTCGACGTCAGGCCCCAGAGCTGGTCCGTCCGTCGTCCGGCCGACTCGAGCATCTGAGCCGCGGATTCGCGAGATATATATCCATTTTCATACATATATATACATACATATGTGTATATGTGTATGTATATATAAAACATTATATATATATATATAAATATATATATACGAAAATTTAACACGTACCACACACTGACACATGTATAGCAACGATAAGCTATACGCACACACGCACGCACACACGCCGATAGATACATAAACGTGTGTATATTTAAAAAAAACAAAAAACAAAAACATTTGGTGTACATAAATAATATGTTATACCGGATAAATAACGAAAGAGAAAGAAACAACAACTATAACATATTTAAACAACAAGAAGAAATAATAAATATAAATAATAATAAGTTTACGGTACATATTTATTTACGTTAACAAGGACAAACGTATGTTATAAATATTTACGTACGAAATAAAGCGTGTACGTGTCCATGTGTACGTGTCTTTCAAATGCACCGCAGTACGAGAAAAAATGTGGTGATTATCGATACTGAGGATAAAAACGCCAATTATTACCTGATTTATTCGTTCTATAAATTACACTTACAAACATTCATTCTGTGTCTATTTGTATATATATGTCTACATCGACATATTAATGTGTTTGTATATATAGATAGATATATTGACAAATATATTGAAATGTGCACGCTCATGATTGAAACGATGATCTGTCGTCGACAGATTAATCCTCTCACCGACATTTAACAATAATCAATTCATACGGAAGCGGACACGAGTACAAGGAGAGAGATTAAAAGATTATTCTCATTGATGAGAAAATGTTTAAGTCTGTCGGGCGAGGAAACTGCTACAACCACTGTGCGTGCAACCGATTTTTCGTCATTCTTCAATAATCAAGGATTTCACGATTAAACTTTCGACGGTGGTGAATTCATCTGATCGTGGACTATTCGATTCATCGTGACGGAATAACTGATTAAAACAAGAAAAAAAAAACAGAAAACAAACCGGAAAGGAAGAGGAAGAAATCGACGGAATAAGAAACAGTGAAATTTCGTTGTTGTTGTTGTTGTTTTCTTGTTTCTGCTCAATCAGACTGCCCACGGGCCGGTGTTTTCTTCATTAATTCATATCATTTTTGCATCAATGGGTAACACGGACTTTACTGATGAAGAGGGTGAAACTCGCGAACACAGTGTTGCGAGTTTACGCGTTTATCGATAAGAATAAAAAGTGCAGAGCTTTTATTATATTCGCGATAATCGTGAGTTTTGAAAATAAGAAAAAATAAAATAAAAAATCTTGTGTTTATGAAATATTAAATGTGCTTATGACCTCATGAGGGTGAACGAAAAGTTCACTAAATCATTTACATTCAGGAAAAAGTAATAATAAATATAACACTGTGCGATTTATATCCAAGGAAGACACTGCCCCCGAGCTCAGGCTTCCACGCACATTTACACGTACACACATCTATATGGAAAAACATCTACTCACACAAGGACGTGCGCGGGCGAATGGAATTGAGGGTTAACTGTCGTCACGGAGCATCAACGCCGACAGTAGTCGCGGCGTCGAGAACGATGCAGACGACGAAACGAAACGGGACAACGGCGTCTCTCGCTTTTTGATTCGGGGACGCTTTTTTTTATATATAACAACAATATATACAGATATATATGTGTGTATATATATATATTCAAATATATATATACATATATATTTACATACGTCGCGCGTGTAGTGAATGACGTACAAATGCAAAATATACATGTGTTTATATACACAAACGAAAGGGTGCGAAGTGATTATAGAATGGATTACAAATATATTTGATTCGTCCAATCAGCAAAAATTCCAAAACTCCTTCAAACCTAATTATCTTTAAAAAGAAGAAAAAAAAAAAAAACTTAAAATTTATTGACATCGCGCATCGAACGTATGGAATTGTTAAAGAAGTGGATTTTTTGTGGGGAGGTGTTACTCCCTCAGTGTGCTTCCTACGGAACCAACGATTGCCGGTATCGTCGAGAAATTATTATCCTAAAAGTGCATAAACTTCATTAAAAAAAAAAAAGAAGATTTTTAATGAATAATTCATTCGTGAATTAAAATCGATCGCAATAATAATAGATAACGATTGTTTTTAGTTGTTCGTGGAATTTAATTGCAACGATGCCGTCTGTGTTATCATGATTTTTTATTTGTGTTAAGTAATCGAACGTAACTTGTGTGTTTATCGCTCTAATGCCACGGATTAATTGTCGTGACGTTCGAACGCATACAGTTCAACGAGACGAGGCTGTAATAAGAGTTTTACCTTTTTCGAGATATCTTTCGATCAAGGAAACTCGAAATTCGGTTTAGACACCCGAAGAATCAGCTGTGGAGGGTGACGAGAGTCGTGACAAGCCGCCTTCGCCAAGCGATTGGCTGAGCTACACAACGACCATTAAACTAGTGAACGAAATTTAATCTTATTACGAAAGTTTGGATTATAACGTAACGAGACTGTCCACAGTGGAGAATTCGCAACCAAACTCACATTCTCAAACCTGATAGCCGTCGGCCAACTCTGACCAACGGAATAACGAACTAATATTATTGTTTTAACACATTTTTTCAATCTTACGTACGAAACGAATGAAGTATTTGAAAAAAAAGAACAAGAAATAAACGGTTTTGTGAGATTTCGAGTGTGGGAGTCGAAATTGTTGTGATAAGAGAGCTTAGAAGGGATGTCACGGAGAAAGCAGGCCCGACCGAGCCGTGCCAACCTTGAGGAGGAACTGGTACAAAGATTGCTGCGGAATAATCCCGTAGGAACGCCTGAGGATGAAACCCGTAAGTTTCCTCATTTATCAGACTCCCTTCAGTCACGATAGATTTTCATTTTCCAAAATTAAAATGATTTTTTATTGTTAGAAACTGTAATAATATCAAATTCCATTTGTTCGGCCTGTTGAACGGTTGACTGGAGTGTAAGAAAAGTTATGAATGGATGATGCAAAGTGATTCAAAGTCGATTCATTAATAAGACGACTAAAAACTTATTTCTTATTCGCTAAATCGATACAATTTACAAAACACGAATAATGATCGAGCTCGATTTTTTTGAACACTCATTATAAATAGTGACAGCATTTTACTGTCTGCTGTGCTGCATTATGCACGTCAGTAAATTCTGGAAAATTGGAGCATTTATAAAAATAAATGTCAGACGAATGAGCAATTAATTTGAATATTTTCATGTATAATTAAAAATCTTGAATGATTGGAAATAAAACGTACGATAAAGTCAGTCGAATGAGTATTAAATGAGAAATCCAGACGAAATCTACTAGGGTATTTATTCTCTTTTATTTTTCATCTGTGATTGTGATGAAGTCGCGATGTAGCACGAATCGTGTTCACGTTGAATAAATCCGTTATGCTCTATTCGCTGATAAGATAAAGTGCCAATAACTAACTGGTTGGTTGTAAGTTTTAAAGAAAAAAAAAAAAAAAAACAAAAAAAACTGCAATTTTAATTCCACCAATCCAATTATCATTTGTCCAATGACGATACCACGATAAAAGTGGCAATTTAATGACACAAAATAGTAATTAACAAGGGAGGATAACGGAGGAGTAAAAATAAAAAATGCCCATAAAACTCAGTAAAAATATAGTTGAAAAAAATCTTATAATAACAACAAGAACGTCACACTTGTTTTAACTTTATTACGAAAAACTTGTATTTAATGTCTTGAAGATTGATGTGCATAAAAAAAAGACAAGCAAACACTTAAGGTATGCGTATTATCACACGTTCTACGAGCGTCAGAATATTATTCTTCGTCTTCTCGTGTCATCTTTCTCTTTGATTTTTTTTTATCTTATTTTACCTCTCGCTTTTTTTCCCTAAGTTTTCGATGACTCTCTGCGTTTCTTATACACACATCTCAATTCTCTCATCTTCCGATGAATATCAAAACGTCGTAAGGATTTCGTCGAATTAATCCATGGAATTAATCCTCGATACTGCTCGATTGAGTCGTTGTGAGATTATACAGGCTGTTCCTCTTGGTGATCGTTTTACGGTTTAAATCAAAAGAGTCTATGAAACTCGGAGGCAGAGAATATAGCGACGTTTCTCCCTCGCAAGGGAACAGAACGTTTGTTTGTGAGCAAAGTGTCTCTTGCTGCGGTTTGACTCCTTCGCAAACCTCCGCACACACGTCAATAGCGTTGTACAATTTTCCTTCCCGTCAACTTCAAACTACGACAATTATTTTAACACAACAATTTATTTATCAATTTTTTCAATATTGAAAAAAAATTTTAATCTCTTTAACGTTATTTTTTAATTTCGTATTGCAAGATCATAAAATAGCCACTTTCGAAATGTCTATGAACATTAAAATAAAATTAATATATGCAACTTTGACAGATATCATTTTGTCCATGTTCCTATGAGTGTTTGTTTGGTCCACGCGTATAAATCTGTGTTTATTTTTTTACTTAGTACGTGTGCGTTTGTGTATTATGATGTTCTATGGGAACTTTGGGCCACACGCACCAAAATACGATGAATGGGAATAAAAAAAGGAAGAAATTCTTCAACTCGATGAAACTAGCGCCGATCGTAATCAGCTCGAGTCGCCGCGATCTCGTAGTCCGTGTGTCCGAGTCTTTTAGTGCTCTTTGCTGGTGACTCGTGGAGCCGTTTCCGGCGCGATCAGCCAACTTTCTGACCGGTTTTTTTTCTTTTTGATGCCCGTTTTTTTTTTTTTTTTTTTTTTTTTTTGACGATCGTTTCCTTAATGACACGGCAATCAGTCAATTATTCCTATTCACAGTATAACCATGCAGAGATATTTATTTATTTATTTATTTATTTATTTATTTATGAATTTATATTTATATATATAAATATATATATTTATGTGTGTGAATGTAAATATATACATTTTGATATATAAATATGTACTTTATGTCATGTACCACGTTTTTTATATATATCTCTGGTTTTGGTGCCATATGACCACGTGAATTATTATCGGCCATAACGCTCGGTCAGTGTCTTTTCTTCTTTCTTTATCTTCTTTCCTTTTTCTATCTCTTTCTCTCTCTCTCTCTCTCTCTCTCTCTCTCACTCTCGCTGTTTCTATCTTTAACAAGTTTGCACGTTTTTAACTCTCAAAACGTTTATTATTGCTCACAAGTTATTTATTAGCCTCTTTATTCTAGAACGAGATATGTCCTAAGATTTAGGAGGAATCCTTGCGGTAAATTTGCAATTAATCGCGCGAATGAGACGCGAGAATTCGCGTCTTTATTGCCGCTCGAATGATAGGTACAAAAATTAATTTCTTTTTCGTACAGCGTTTCGATGGGACAACCCCATGAATTCTTTCGATCGAATTGTTTTTTTTATTAAAAAAAACTCTGAATAAAGTATTTTTGGATTATTTTTTCATCATGGTGTAAAGTCTTGGGTGATTTTTATAAAATTAATCAAATAATAACTGACAGCAATGCTCAGTCTCGTCGCACAAACAAAAACGTCATGAAATCAATCACAAAATTTTGATCGCTAAACATTTTGACGGAATAACATTCCGGAGAATATTTTTAGACTTTCAACGCTTGTACTTTTATTGATTTTTTATTGAAATATTGTAATAACTCGTCGGAAAGGATGTTGACAAAAATGATTCCGTGCAAGAATTTCGAAATTGGAAATGATGCTTCGATGATTGGCAGATAGCGATCAAGCTCAAAGAAAGTATTTGCGTGTCAGTGGTCGAACCACCTGTTTATCCCGAACAGCCTGTATATACACTAATTCCTATAAAAAATTATTAATTCAAATTTTTTAGCGACAAATGCTGAAATAATCGTAGAAATATATTTCACCGAAACTCATCGACAATAATCTCTTATCGTCCTTCGACTAAACATATATATAAAATAACGTTTGCCGACGATCGTGCTGCTGGCCAAAACTTGGCAAGCTTAAAAGAAAATTGAATATTCATTCGAGAATTCACTCAACGAGTAATTTATGATGAATATACGATAACTAAATACGGGGAGGTACACAAGGACTGCGCTCATATATATACATAATATATGTATATGTATATAATTATAATAATCATAACAGTTTAGCAATTTCGTGCGTTGTTTAACGCGAGTTCATTTTCTTCACCAAATTATTTTGTAGTTTAATATCATTCGAATAATTTCGATTCGTTCGTTTGTCCGAACGATCAATTGTTCGCGTTATATATATTTATTGATATAAAATTAATGAAACGACTGAAAAAAAAAAAAAAAAAAAAAAACGTTTTATTGAAAACATCATTCCTGAATGAACGAGGAGCAAAGTCCGTGACACTTTTAACATAAATTCTAATACTATTGTCGACAGCTGCAGCGACGAGCTTAATATTAAAACAATAGACGATAAATGTCAAAGTGAAACGATCGTGTATTTTTTTTTATTATTTTTTTCTTTTTTATATTTCAATTTTCGTTGATATCGTTGACCATTTAACGTCACTAAGTTCAAATTATAACGCGTAATATTTGCCTGAAGATAAATATAGAGGGCGTTCTGAAGCTTTGAAAAACTTCTAGATTTCTTCGTTCACCACCAAATCTCGTCTCTCTATTTCTTGTCTTTATGCGTCAAACACTTATCCTCTGAAAACTTAACTCCGAGTATATGTGTGTTTTGTGCTCTCGGCCTCTCGTCGTCAATCTATTTATACGAATTGAGAAGCATCTAGTTTTCACGATACTCTGGTAAATCCCTGCTGGGCCGAACAAGTGTTCGTTCATTTGTGACAACGTGGATACAGTCCATCTTTTCGTGGGCATTAAAATGATGAGGTTAAATAAAAACGAGGTTCAAGACGAAGAGATTTGGTAAAAAAAAAAAAAAAGACTCCTTAGTTCATTAAATCCGATGAAAAAATCCAAATTGTATTTTAAATAATTCTTCATTTCTCGTAGTTCGTATAAAATCGAAACAACGTGCGACTTCTCTAAACATATATTCCGCACGTAATTCGGTCATAAGTCGAGGTTCTCGTGACCCAAAAAAAAAAAAAAAAAAAAAAAGTAAAGAAAAAAAATAGAATTGATTATAACAAGTATAAAATAGCGAAACCACGATAAGTTTATTTTAATACGGTATATCGCAACTTTACGATGAATAACGATCATGAATTCGCTTCGTGTCGGTATATAGTTTTAATAAAATACGTGATTGCTCAATACCACGAGCAACGTATTACAACTTGTAAATATATATTTATATGATTAAGGAAGTCGCACCCGGCGGTGTCACGAGCTGACTGGCGTGACGGGTAAATGAAAACCGACAAACATACTCTGCATGTTAATACAACTCATGGAAGCATCACCGATATACATATGTCGTGCAATAATGTTCAATCACTCAAATAAAAACACGTACGTAGCAGCGTTTTTAGATCCTTGCACCACTGTCTTATTTTTTTCTATCAAACTATAAATTTAGTTATCTGTGCAAATGAGGTTTTTAACGCAATCATTTAAAAAATGGACTGTTGATTCGTAGCACGATTTGTTTTATTAACGTAGAAAAATATTGATACCGATAAAGTCGAGAAACTTACAATGAAATATAAAAAATGGTGCAATGTCATATTTTAATCGACATTATTCGAAATATTATTCATTATTTTTAAGCGATTTTTACGTACCATCGCTTATTTTCTCCCTCAAGAAATTCCCTGCCAACGCAACGAGATGATTTTCTTCCGAGCTTGATCGTTTCAATGTTGCAGCCAATATTTAAATCGGCAAAACAAAAAATTCGTCGACAAATTATTGTCATTTTGAAATTAATGAGTAAAGGATATAATTGACGCGGTAAATTGGTTAAGAATCTCTTGAAGAAGAAAATAAACCGTGGGGTATGTAAAAATCGCTTGAGAATTACGGTCTTAATTACTGAAAATGTCAATAACCGTTTGACGGCGTGCAATTTTACATTTTCCAGTCGATGGTTCTGTATTTCCATCGTTAATAATTTTTGTCTTTTTCTTTTGTTTTTTTTTTGAATTTATAAGAAATGCTGTAATCCAAATCCACCGTCAGTTTATTCCGTTTTTGTGTTAAAATTTGCTTGAAAGTATTGTGAAAATTAAACAGTCATCTGATAAGTGTTTTGAGCAGCTACTTTGCCTTAGAAACTTGTCATTTCTTCGCAGAAATGACATGAAAGAGTTGTGAATCGTAGTCAAGTTTAAAGCATAATTAAAGTACCAATTTATCGTTATAATAAAATATTTTTTGTATGACACACAGCGTTTTTCTGAAACCTTTGAGTTCCGTTTCACTTAATCTGGCAAAAATTGCCAGTTTAGTATATTTTTTTGCTAAAAGCCCGGTAGACTTTCTTGGAAAACAGGGAAAAAATTGATAATACTTGAAAAAAAAAAAAAAAAAACTTGAAAAAAAAAAATCAACCATAAACCGTCAGTACGAACTCATCGTCACGACAAAACTTCTTTCTTTTCTTTCTGTTTCTCTCAGAATGGTTTACGTCTTTTGACGCATACTTTTCTGAGCTCTTAATTCTAACTTTATTTCTTTGCTTATATATCGTTCACGTGGGTGCTCTAAAACTATCATTTTTATCCTCTCCCTCTCTCTGCTACGAATTTTTTCGAGGCCAACGAACGCTCATCTGCTACAAGTCTCGTAAGCGATTGTCTCGTCGCTCTATTATTGTGCATCTCTCAAGAAACGAAAAATGAAAAAGCTGAATATCATCGAAAGCTCAGAGAGGGATTAAGGAAAAGTGATTAAGTGTAAAATAATTAAAAAAAAAAGGAGACGATTTTCATCGTCAGTATTTACAATTAATAACTCCAGCTTTGAATACTTGATCAGGAATGACAGCCAAGTTGGATGAAGAGACACTAAGGATTGAAAAAAAGAAACAAAATAAACAAACAACGCGTTAATCATATGAGAAAAAAAGAGTCGTAATCGATCTGACGGCTGTGCCAGAAAGAATTCCAGGTTACATCTGTACTCGCGCGAAATTCTGGGAATTTCTTGCCCGTCTCTTAGTGTATCGGACTCTTTCTTGCCATTTGACTCTCGCAAGGGAAACCTACAGTGGCTTTTGCACGGGTTCCGCAGTCTTCACGAGCTTTTGCTCGTACCCATACACACTTTGCTGGTTGAGTAAAACGCTTCCACGTCAAGCTCGTGCTGCAGTACAGACAGTTCTCTCTTTTTTCTTTCCTCTCCTCTCTTCTTCTCTCTTTATCTTGATTATTTGTTTCTCTTTTCTCTCTTGATCCTCTTTTGCGTTTCGCGTTCTCGCACTATCATTCTTCGTCTTCCCAACTATCGAGACGTACACGTCGTTGCTATTATGGGGAACATGTGATCTTCTCGGTTATGCCCCCATCTAGGTGTCCAACTGTCTTTTCACGGTGTGTGTGTGTGTTTTCTATGTGTGCACGTAATTCCTGCTGTTGCTTCAATCCGTAACTCTATTACTATGTACTCTCGATCTCTGTCTCTGTCTTTTTTCTTTTTTTCACTTTTTCTCTCTGTTTACTCTTCTCAACTCGTCTCTGCTTTGCTCGTCACTTGACCAGCACAAAATCCACGCGTACCACGCGTAAGTGTTCATGCAGCGCACCAATAAAAATCACTGGCTTCTCGTTACCATTGATGAATACACAAATAATGCAAAGTGTGTTAAAAATATTCTGGTGGTTCTTATCATTTATCATTTTAAAAAGTCTTCTAAAAACTCTGGAAAGCACTCGAGAGAACTATTTTCCCTCGAACGGTCCTTCGTTGTTTCAGGATTAATCGGAAAACTTTCTGTATTTGCGAAAATAAATATTTAAAAATAAGCAAAGTTAGTAATTCTCGATTTTATGAATGTGACATGAATTTAATGGATAAATTCATTATTTTATCAGACAACCGCAAACGTGCATTTTCACTGGCCATTTTTTGTAGGATTTGAAGAAAGAAATGTTGCGAAAGTTTTTTATATTCGAGACTTATTGAAAATTATATACTTTTTGTTCAACACTTCGAGGCTGTGAATGTGGATATTTCGGATGACAGTGAGTGCATTGTCGCCTGTAGAGAGGGATAGAAGGAAGAATTTCGATCGAGCTTTTTTGGCACGGGTTCCAAACGCTCGCTGAGGTGACCCCCCGCGGTGAAGGATATAAGGACGGACTTTTGGAGTTTACTATATAATACCAGTAGCCCGTTAATATATATACAGAAAAGATTAGCAGCAAAGATTTCTCGTCTGGCTGTTTTTTACATTGTTTTGTTTTTTATTTTTTTATTTTATTTTTTATTCAGCTCCTTCTTTTTATTTTTCGTCACGAGACTAGTAAAGTCTTTTCCGCTTGTTCGCGATCTCCGACGAAAAAGATATATCTTAATATCCAAAATCCGTTGCCTCCTCTCACATCGACGATATTTGTGCCCAAGCCAACAAGATTCTCATCGCTCTTTCTCACTTTAAGCAAACAAACAAAAAAGTCAGACACTATAACAAAAGCTCAAATAAATATGAGTTTTTATGAGTTTATTATAAAGAGAACGATCAGTTTTCAAAATTTATCAGAGTTCACTGTTCTCGAAATCTTTCTTGACAATCGATCGTCTATCTTTTGTACTGGCGAGCATGTAAAACAATGGAAAAGAGTTTCTGGATTTTGTCTTCCACGTATCAGACGAGATGAAAAAAAAAAAAAAAAAAAAAAAAATGAAACAGAATCTTTCACAACGATAAAGAAGAAACGTTAAAAATGGCAGCTCAAGTCCAACAACTCGAGACCACCGTTCGTTTGAAAATCTTGACAATGAAATTCCGAACAATTTACAGGGTGTCACAAAAACCGAATGGTTGTGGCTCTTCAAAAATTCTACTCTAGAATCCAAATAATAAAATATCAATAAAAAATTAATCAGCTAATTGATCAATTAATATTTTGTATGAAAAACAATCCTCACAGCCTTTCGAAGGCTTGTTAAGATCATGGAATCGTTTGCTCCAGTAGCGCAATTAAATAAAACGTCATTTAAAAAATTTGACATATGAGATATCATAAAGGATCGCGGGAACATCAAAACCGCCATTACAGTCAGAAAAAAATGTTTTCCTGCCTGGCCCTTGGAGAGAAAAGAAGGGGATCCTGCGGTAATTGGCGACCTTCCTTCTTCCCCGAAGGAATGTACGAAGGGGATGCGGTGTTTTGCCCGAATACTTGTGATTATGTTGCTCCATATTGTGCGACAATCCGGATGCAATTGTGTTTCGTACAACGGAGACAAACGTGGATGAAAAGATCCGTTAAGTCGTAAGAAATCGAGAGAAATAATCAAGTAATTCAACGCGATGAAAAAATTACCAAAAATTGTCACCACCGTTGACGAAATACAGTTTTTCATTCAATAAAATTCACTTGAATGTCAAAACATTGTTTTTTTTTTGTTTTCGTCAAGTTTCGAGATAGACAGATTAGACGATAAAAAATAAATAAAATTTAAGTTATTCATTTGCATTGTTTCGAGAAAAGAGACAATGAAATTCAAGTCCATTTTTTTGGTATCGCCCATCAAACGTAACTCGACTGAAAAATACTTTTCTTGATTCTAATCTCCCATAATCCTATTCGTTCGCGTTCATCTCTTCCATTCCAAAGTCTTCGGAGATGGAGAAATGTCAGACGTAGAAAATGATTTTTTTGATACGATAAAGCTCGTACGAATGAATGAATGTAAACAAGGAGCAGCATCAAAATCGTGTGGATAATTGTTCTATTTGTGTTAAGCGTGTAAGGCACCGCTGTAACGATCATTGTGTCATGATCTCGTGGAATCTCGCGAAGTATAGATCATTCTGGATCGTGAGCTCGTACAGCATCAGCAAAGCTTCCCCTTGTCGGTTTATTCTTCTAGACGCGAGTCTACAACACTCGTGGATTTGCAACAAAACATTCAAGTCCGATTAACTTAAGCTTAGAGAACAAAAAACATCAAGAATGGCCACTCGATCCATAGAAAATGGCAAATCTTCATGGAAATCCTGGAACTGTATCCACTCAAACGACACCAGTTGCTAAAAAAAAATCACGATATTTCAATGTCTCCGTGAATCATCGTTCTTTATTCGCTTCAACTCGTTAACGTGTCATTTTGACGATGCATGTGCGCAGAACTGCGAAACTCACATACACGCACGTATCACAGAATAACTGCAAGTTTCCAGAGCATTAAGTTTCAATCGTTGGATTAAAAACGTGGATTAAGACTGTGGAAAAATGTTGCATCCATCAATGTCAAATGGTGCCTACTTAACACACTACCTTGGAAAGGTTTCTATAAAAATGGTCCATGCAATGGTTTAAATGGTAATTAACAAAAGTAATTACAATAATAAATAGCACAAGTGTTTATTTTGATCGTGCATCAAATTTTCAATTCCAAAATTCCGGTTACACTGATTTTACCATTTGTATAAAATATCCCCAAAAAGTTTAGTTCATTTGACAATCATTTAATTAGGTTCAAGATTATGAATAATCGTTATTAACCATTAAAAAAACATTCTTTGGGACGTGAGCAAACATTTTTCGACGAAATCGACTCGATAAATTGAATCACGAGACATAGTTTCAGTGTTGAATAATTTTATATGAATTTAAAAGTTAAACGAAATCAAAGTTACAAAAAATTACAGGCGAATTGGAAAAAAAAATTAAAAATCATATATATATATATATTATTGATGAAATCTATTCTCGATCCTCCGCAAACTTTTCGAGGCGACGAATCCACCGGGAACCTAAACGATATTTTAAACAAACACTTGAGCTCAAGAATCCTTCCAGTCCTTTCTCATACCGCGCTCGTGCATTTTTTTCTTTTGTTTTTTTCTTGTTTTTCGATATAACTGGCTTCGTAAAGGGGCTCCGCGATTCCAGCAGCGAGAGACGCGCTTTTTGTCACCGTTGGGCATATAATATATACCACCGGTGCATCTCGGGGCGTCGCGGTGCGGAAATGGAGATCCTTTTGCCGCCCGCATATTCCTGACTATATATATATATATAATGCGCGTTGCTATATGCATACTATTTTCAAGTTTTTTTTTCATTTTTTTTTTTTTTTTTTTTTTTTTCAAATTCTCATTCTTATTCACTCCGTTCCTCCATCGGTGGTTTTTCGTACAAGCAACAGTCGTTTTAGTCTCAATATGCACAGGGTGTTTCATATAAAATTTCACAATTTTAAAACACAATTTTAAAACAATTTTAAGATTTTGGAAAGATAAAAATAAATTTCGTGGCTATATATGAACGGGAAGAAAAACAAGGAAAAAAATATATAGTGCTGTGACGAGATTTGCAATAATGGAATTTTTATGAACGAGAAAACTTATCGGGCAGCTCTTGAAAATGTATCTGGGGCAGGGATAATGATGCCAAAAAGTTACTTCGGGTCAAAATGACCCAGTGTATCAAGGAAAAATGAAAAAAAAAAAGAATACTTCGCTCTCCAATAGCAGAATATCCTCGTCCTGGTGTTTTGTCGCATGTTTTTTGTTTTGTTTTGTCAACTTGGTGTGTTGACAACTCAGGGAGAAAATATTCGAGACAAAAGTAATCGAACTTTATATGGAAGAGCCCATATTACTGGGATATAAAACAATGCCGCGTGTGACAACGTGCTCATTTTCTACCTTTTGGAATTCTCGCGATTTTCGCATTCGCGCGCGAATTCAATCGTGAATTCGCGACCATCAATATTACCAGGCAGAAAAGCATCAACGTGAAATTGGCAACAAATTACTCGACTTGTGTGCTCCCTTTGCTCTCTTTCTCTTCTCTTCTCTTTAAAAGCCGCGTTCGAATCTCTCTTTCTCTCTCTTTCTCTCGTGGGCTTTTCGTACGTCGTGGTTTGACCGTTCGCGATCTCTCTGCGCTCTCCGCGCCCAATTAGCGGTTCGCTCAAACTCGCTCTTGTGAGACTCTTTTTGCAAAAAAAAAAACGTATAAAGAAAAAAAAAATTGCACTCACTCTGCTCGGACTGATGCCATTCGTCGCTTGGATTTCTCGCGACGTCCTCGTATTTTTCAATGCTTTACCTTTTGTCCTGCGTGGATATCCTCGCGACATGCGGCTTCGTGTTATACGCACGGTGCCCTTTTCTCACGTCGTCATATTTCTCGTCATCCATACGCCTCTCGCAAAGAAGATGCTGCCACCAGATTCCGCGGCACACACTGGTCCAGACAATACCATTTTTACTCATCCACGAAACTTTAACAGCAAATGTGCCTGCGACGATAAAAATAACTGCATGGTGTTCGATAAAGCCTCGACATTCTAATTTCTTCTTTTTTTTTTTTTTTCTATTCACTCAAATACGTTAATTGTTTAAATATTTTTTATGTAAACGCGTATTGAAAGGCACAAAAACGTACAAAAAACCTGTAAAAAAAATTGAATTCTGTATTTTATTAATAAATTTATAGCAGCAACGGAAATAGTGGAAATATTTGGATCAACATCGATTATCAATGAATTTTTCTTTTATTTTCTTCTCGTATTTCACGTCGGGACTTAATATCGCGAGAGCCAGCCCTTTGCGATGTCTCTTTTGCGTTCAATCGAATTTAAGGTGCGCCTATAGGGTGAAGAGGACAAGAAAAAAACGTCTCCGTGTGAGGGAGTGAGAAAGATAGAGATAGATTTCGTCGAAGTCTCGACGATGTCGAAGTAGGAGCGGAGCAGGTGTCTCGTTTCACGGTCGATAACCCGACAAAAGTCAAGTGCGTCGTCGGAAGTTACCGATCCGGGGGAACGTCCGTCTCGGTTCTCCACACACAGCAACCATTTTAGACAATACACAAAATTATACAAAATATTGACTTGCAATTTGTATCACGAATAAATATCAACAATTACAACAAATCATTTAAAATATTGACAATCATTACAATAATTATAAATAATATTGTGCATAAGAGATTACTATCGTTCGATAATGTTCTTATCTGCATTGTTGCTTCACCTAATTATATGCTTTTCGCTATACAATATTCATATCTACATAGTTACTCCTTGAAATTCAAATTTTTTTTTAAAAAAGAAAAAAAAATAATAATAATAAAATCTATGCATATTTATAAATAGTTTGTGACAGTAGTCTGCACATTTGTCATGCAAAATGTTGAGTTGAGGCCGTGCAATAGAAATATGTAGGCTGATTGGAAAAAAATGACAAGACAAATGTTTTAAAACTGTGGAAAAAATATTTTCGTTTCTATAAATAAAAATATTTAGTTCGACACTTGCAACAAAACATTCTTCGGATGGGATCGAATGATTTGCGAATTTTGGAACAAATTATTGGTCGAATTAGACGAATTCTCATCATTAAAATTAATCGACCATATTTTCCATCCAACAAAATGGATTTGTTTCAACCCGAACAATTTTATTTTCCCAACATACAAATTCAGAAAAATTGGAAACGATCGTTAAGTAACTTTCCTTCAAAATGAAACAATAATAACGATTTAATAATTAAAAAAAAAAACATGAATTACGTACTAAAAAGTATAAAAATAAAGAAAAAATTTGTAACAAAAATCTTAATATTATATTTAAAAAAAAAATGAAATAAATGATTATATACGAGTTTGCGATCGGTAATAGTATAGACGATTTATACGCGTGCTTATGGGACTTTATCGGGGCCCGAATCTATACCTACGATGAGGAAAAAAGAGGAGGGATATGAGCAGGAGGGAAGAGGATAGAAGGATAGACAGAAACCGTGGCTTGAACTAACATAATGTCGGATGTAAATGGATATGCCTGGGACTATGCCGGAGGTAAAAAGGACGTGGAGAACGACGGCCCTCCTCCTTGGGCATCAGCACCGGGTTCGGTCCTTTTTACTCAATGGCACTCGTACATTGGATGCAAGACGGCCATCTAAATATAAATATGTTTATATACTATATATTTATATATGTATATTTTACTCACACATATATACACACACACGGGCACACACTTAATATGCATATGAGAGAAAAAGAAAGAGAAAGATAGAAAAGCGACCTCCATGGCCAGATCCACCTCGAATGTTCGTCGTCATAACTTTCATTCACGTGTTTCTTGCTTCGTTGAAGAAACCGGCAAGTGAGAATGAGCCTTTTTTCTTCGTCGTACACGTTTATGGAGGTTGAGACAGACAATGGAGGATGAGACGACTCGTTCTCGCGTTTATTAACTTATGGATCCGTACATCCTGAATTTTACGAGGCGACGAGTCACCAACTCAACTCTTTCGTACATTTTATACATTGTAACCTCATCATATGCACAACAGCCGAGCTACTTTATACACACTTTTCATTTTATTTCTACTTCTCCTCTTCCTGAATTCTAACATTTCTGCATTTTTTACTTATCGACACTCGGTCACGTGATATTTATTGTTTTTTAACGAGGATCAACGATCCGGTTTGGTTTAAGGATTTAACGTTTTATTGATAATATTACAAATCTGGTCTTAACGATTTTTTTGGGCATTTTGATCATTTTTTTCTTTATGGACAGCATTTATCGTGTTCACCATCCAAGTACTTTGAAAAAGAGATTTAATTCATTCATTCGAACGATAGTATAGCGGGGAATTGTATTTTTTGTTTTCAATATGATTATATTTTTTTATTTTTTGCTTATTTGATTTTTTAAAAGGCAGGGAAAGCAATTTCGTACACCGTTTACTGGCATTGGTGAAGGGCACCAGCCCAATTGGAACTTTGCCAAATGAAGATATTTTCAATGTCCCTGGCGAGATGGTAGAAGCAATATACGGCGTACCCTTAATTTTCAACAGTTATACTACTTTTAGTTACGAAATATATATTTGTGTATAAGTATGTGTGTGATTTGTGCTCCTTTCAGTTGCATTCGTTCGAGAAATCAGCTGTCGATCATTGATTTTACGTCAGTAACTACTCCGAGGTTGTCTTTATTGAAGACGTGTATATATTTATTTATCGAAACATTTACCAATATATTTCGATGACTTTTATTCGATTAACGCGTCTTCCATTCGCATTAATGTCAATTAATTAATTAAATAAAGTTTTAATGAATTTGCAACAATTCGTTTACTCGTGAATTTCAACGGCTAAATGATTACAAATGATTTATATTTATAATGATTTTAACTCGATTGACAGTTGTAATAATTCGAGATCTTCAGTTTGCCCATTAAGGGATTTTCAATGAGAGCCTTTCACGGAGAATTCCCTTCACTTTAATCCACGTAACTCTTCGATAAAACGCAAATGCAATCAAACGCGTGCCATCCCCGATTACAGGGACAGTGGAATGATAAAGAGACAGGAAAATAGGGTGAGATGATAATTATGACACGTTGTGTGGGTGTGCGTCTACGCGGATTGCCAAAGGGATTATACCAAAGGGTGTAAAAGGGGCGACGGTTTTACGGGTCAAATATGAAGGAGCGTGCGAACGCGACAGGAGAAAGCAAATACGAATGATGAGGAATACTGTATGAGGGATGGTTCAAATGGCTACTGATAAAGCGATATATAGAGTGCAAATTGGAAGAAATGAGAAAGGTTGGTTCATTCGTAATGAAAAGGGCGTTTGATCTCTTTGAGAATAGAAACTTCGAAGACCTTCTTAGTATCAGAGGCCAAGCAATGTGCCACGATGATCTCATGATTGTCCGTTCTCGCAAATGGATTTAAAAAAATTACTGACATACTTGTGTCTCTTTCCATCATAGCAAGAAGTTGCTATCAGAACAGCGAGTGACTGTGAAGCAGCCAATAACTCTACTGAGGTTTACCCGAGAGTCGAAGCTTTCACGAGAGGAGAGAATTCACGAGACACAGAGGAAGCTCGAAAGGGTAACTTGGTGTTGGGATAGTACGGGTGTCGAAATTTGTTCTCTATATACTCGTGCCTGTATATGAATTGGTGTGGGTGTGTGGGCACCCGTTCAAATTGGCCGAGGCGTGCGTAAAATGTTCACCGAAGCGATGACACATCAAAAGCCGTCGTTTAAGGGTCTCATATTATTTGGCGCCTCGCTAGCGAAAGGGTTATCAGCCCCGCTACTTGCTGCCACGATCACCACACCTTCGCCAACATCACTGCCAACCACCAAGGCAAACGAAATGTAAATATATGTGTATATACATGAAACGCGACTATGGGACCAGCGTCATCTCGACTCTCAACAGTATTTGCTTAATAAGCGACTCGAACCAAACCCAAACGGACCCTCCGGCTTATTCCGACCTTCTATACTCATTTCTCACTCTATTCTCAAACTTTCCTATATTCATTATATTGAACTGTCAAATTCTTAATTATTCACTTGTAACTAATCGTCGAAGTTTCTTAACGACATATTTCAACAGTTTTTTCATCAACGAGGTTCTCATATTTATTTAAAATATTAATTTTTACGATTTTTCAATAGAAAATTTAAAAAAAAAGTTTCGAAGACATACTGAAAACGTGTGATTCCACATTTTCGATTTTCTCCATTCGTTCAAACAGCTATTTAATAGTTTTTCGATTGTATTACACGCTGTATTCGTCCAACTTGTCCATTTGGTGTGACAATGAACAGGGATTATTTTTTTTTCTTCTCAAAATTGTGTCATTTTTTGCCCCAGTTTTTTTTTTGCTCGAATTCGAACGAATCAAAGGTTAGGAAAAGTGGAGTAAAACACGCAAAAGTCGTAAGGGAGGGTAAAAGCACCCTCGGTGTTTACGAAAGTACGTATTGGAGCGAATAAAAGGAAAAAAAAATATATTGGGGAAGAAAAAAAATTCACGTCTCGTTGGGATAAGTGTACGATGACCCGCAACAACTGTAACTAATGGCCGTGCTCTGTACACCTTTCGACACATATGCAGCAGCTCGATTCCGCGGGGGCCGAAGAGCAGACCTTGGTACCGAGCACACCCCCGGATCCAGGAATATGTATGAGATTACAAATTCGACGTGAATCCAAACGTCGGTTCACACACGCGATATAATATATCCACGTTCAAAATATAACTGTAGAACTGTTGATTTTTTTTTCTTTTTTTTTTTCATCGGTTCTCGCCCTCTTCCTTTTTTTCTTTTTCTTTGCTCTTGTACACGCCATATTATGGGAGAAAATGTGTTGTATCGTGATCGTATATATATTGCGGATTCGCACGCACTCGTGACGCGAGCACACGCCGAAGACCATGCGTGCAAACTTTAAACACGCGTACGCAAATTTGCTGTCTTATCATTTCTCATATCATAGAAATAAGAGCTCTTGTTAAACAATCTCAAACGGATATTCAACGTCAAAAGCCATATGTTGATATCGAAAAGAAAATTTATCCCTCGAACAAGATATTCTGGACGAAATAATCGTGTTTTTTGTTACGTCACATGATTTTTGAGCGAAGTACATTTTTCACATCAGAATCTTTGAGCAGATATGAAACAACTGGAATAATGTAAATTCAGTTGGACAGTAAATCACAAAGATCCCAGGGTTAATTCCATTCCCCGAAACGAAAGTACCCGAGGCAGTAAACGAAATAATCTCATCGCGTATATGAAATAGGCGTCATTGTATATTGCGAGTTGTTCCAATATGTCCAAATGTTTTCGGTCCAATGAACTTTACTGGAAAATCATCGAGGGAAAAGCGAGTAAAATATAAAGAGAAAGAGAGCCAGAGAGATATATAGATAGCGAGCAATCGCAAAATAATGACAATCGAAACAACAATGGCGTCGATAGGATTGTACATTGCCGCAACAACGACAACCAACCGGTATATGTACTCGCCTCTGGGCTGATGAGAAACTAATAGGGGACTTGCCCTAACATTTTCTCTTTTACTACCCCAATTGCAGGCTAACACAAAATTCCTCTCTCTCTCTTTCTCTTTCTCTCTCTCTGCACCTCTGCTCATATAATGTACAGAGTAACTTGGTAAAATCTGTCACTGATCTGTTCATCGTGTTTCGTCATTGTCATGATGTCGTTACGTTACTTTGAGCCTGAATCTCATTGTAAAAATCAAACACTCAAATACCCTTGTACGTAAAATTTGTCATCATACGGTTTACAGAGAACTGACAATCAAAAGGGTGTTATTTTTGCCTTGTCTCGACTTTTTCATATTTTCATTCCCGTCCTTTTGCCATTTTACGTACTCGTTGCACATACCTTCCCTTTTATTCAACTCTTAAATGGATGCTGCATAAAATATACACATTGAAAATGAAGCTGCATGCACCTCCATTTAGGCCCGTATGGACCATCCGTACGAAAGGGAGACAGAGACAAACGAAGAGAACACAAACTCACCGGCGCACCAAAAGCAGGGCGGGTGCCCCGCTTTCCGGATGACTTGACTAAACGGGATCGCATTAGCACGTAGTTTTTACCCCTCGACCCACCCCTCTTTACAGACTAAGAGAGATTAGCATCTCCAATTTTTCTCTCCTTCTTTTTTACCCTCCCTTCTGTACATACTTTCGATTTTTGCTCCTCTCTCTTCCCCACAGTCTTCCTTATAGGTAACGAATATATAAGGAGAAAAGTTCATTTTTGTTTATTAATTTTACAAAAAATTTACTCTTTTTATCAATTATTATGATTTTTTTTCCATCGGAAATTCATTGGGTCTTAAAGTTGGCTTCAAACATTTGATTAAAAAGTACACAATCAACACTTTTGATCAACTGTCTATTTGACGTTTCTATTAAACATTGACTAAGAAATTTATATTTGTATTTCAAAAGACAGTGAAACAGCAAATTTACGATAAACGTTTTAAAAAATGTTGACTTCATTAAAAATAATTTATTTCGACACGATAAGGCGATAAATGGAAATTTGACGTTTACTTTTTTCGTACATTTGCATGTCCGTGCTAATAAATGATATCGCAGGCAAAAAAAAATACATTAACTCGTATACTAATGATAAACATTTTCAACGAAATTTGTTTTGTTTTTTTGTCTCGATCTTAAATCTATGAAGAATATCGCAACTCGGTATATTCGAACGTAAATGAGACTCATTCACGTTCGTTTGTGATTTATCAGTTAGTTTAAGCGTATTAACGAATAATAAAGAAATGGAGAGATAAAGAATATAACGAGATTCGTTTTTTAGACTCCGGTTACCAAGCAAATCAAATTTTCCAAAATTATAAGGGCTCAGTCCACTCAAATTTATACTCAATGTCACTTTTTGTTTTTTTTTTTTTCGATTATATTTATATATAGATATGATATTTATCTGTATATACGTATGTTGTGTATAAAAAGAGGAATAAAACGAAAGGAAAACCAACAATGTCCGACTGCGAGGCTCGCGTATAATCAACGCCTCGTTTCCGGACACCTTTTCATCCTTATCTTTCACGTTCAGTGAATACACAATTATTAAAGTTGATTCTCTCGTGTTTACTTTATATGTATATTCACACATTTACCAACCACCCCGTTCTAGTCACACGGAGTTGTTCAAGTTTTGTTGTATGTATAAATTTATGTCAAATATATAGTTATAAAGCACAAAAAATAAAACTGAATGTCTCTGCTGAGACTCTCCCGAGCTGTGCTTTATGTATTCTGCATAGCCCACACGTTCTTAACCTTATCTTTCAAACGAATAGCAAATATACATAAAACTCGCTCTCTATTTATAGTCGATGCTTCCTGCTTTCGTTCCAAAGTTTAACAAAAAAAAAAACAAAAAAACAAAAATAATAATAAAACGTCAAACAAATGAATAGTTAAAATTTTGGTATAATAAAAAATGCAATTTCTTGCAAATAACAAATGTTCAACCTCGTAATGTTTCTAATTACTAGCACGCTGCGAAACCATGGGTGGCGTCATTTTTTTTTTTCAGTATTTTATATTTTTTTTTGTTCCAGAGAAAGATTTAAGTCTTTTGACATTTGGAAAGTGTATTTAGAAGGATTCTAAATCACTGCGAAAATAACTATATTTTTTCGACATTTTCGTAAGGCTCCTGAATACAGCGTAAAAATTGACAGAAAAATCTCCATTCCGAATATCCCACTGAATACATGAGATTTTTTTTTTTTTTTTTTACCCCATGAGACTTGCGAGAGATCGTGAAATTGATATGTGCGTACGTAAATACGTACGATTTCATAGGAATCATTCCACCCCATACACATATATCGATGACGAAGGGTGTATCGATAGATACAGTGAAACTTTTCGTAATTCGACTTCAGACTTTTTATAACCATAGAATTTAGTTCTATGGTTCAAAAAGGAGTTTTCATATAATTCTTAATTATAATTCTGGGGAATTTGAAACCAATGAATTATATCGTCGATTATAAAGTAATTCAATTTGATAATTTCTTGGAAATTTAAACATTCAGAAACGAAGATTGTTAATTTTCTATTTTTTTTTTCCATTTATTCAATTATGCGAGCTTCGACTGTACATTGCAAAGAAATCCGAGTCCTACGTGTCTTGGTTGGTTCGCGACCCTTTCTCGTTTCGTCTGCGGGGATTCACGCGAGGGAGGAATTTTTTTTTCGTACGTAACAGTACGTATAGCACAAAGCTCTATTCGTTCGTATGTGATACATTGTATGGGGGAGAGGAGAGTCGAACATACGGAAACGCGAAAGGAGATAAAGCATGCAAAGAAGAAGAAGAAGAAGAAGGACGAGAGGATTGTAAAGAAAATCAGTTTATTGTGGATCCGTGAGTTATCGAACTCGTTACATAAAATCAATTCCCAAAAATCCGAGGATTTTTATTAATTTCCATGGGGAGTTGAAGTTTCATATTCAAAAAATTATTCCTAAGATCAAAGAAGCGTGAATTTTTATTCACTAACTTTTAAAATCTATTAAATTGGTCGTTTTTTGTCATGACAAAATTTGATTTTAAGTGAAAATGACAAATAGTTGGTTTTCTTAGTTGATTGAAAAACAAAAGTGTTTCCAAAAAGTGTATAGTTTTGAAAATTGCCCCGATTCACACGAGGCACTAAAAAATAGCAGAGAACGTGACTCTAAGTACGAATATAATAAATTTTATAATTATTTAAGGTCATCGACTAATTAGGCATAATTAAAAATGAATAAAGCAAGTTAAACGACTTCACACACACACACACACACCATTAAACCAGTAAAATATCCCATAAATGGACGTGTACAGCTAATTTGACCAACCCCATGGCCAGCCTGGATGTTTCTCCGCCTGTTCGTTGGATTTGCAACCCTTGAAAATGGGGTTGGTTGCTTGGGTCCTTTCTTTCTCTCTCTTTAACTCTTCTATGTATATTTTCTATATATTTGCATGGACGGTGATCTGCTGCTCGTTAGCATATCATACAAGAGAAAAAGAGAGAGAAAATATATAGAGCAATAAAGAGAACGAGTGAAGACCCTTACGTAATACGTATGTGCGAGGCGGGTCGTATAGAAAGGGTTGAAATCCTCCTCAGCCAATAACAATCTATCCTGGCCTGTCGCCCAGGCTGCTCTGTTATATAACTATGCTTATATATATATATATCTATACAGCGTTACCAACGACCCTCGTTTTCTCTACCTCGACCGACCCCCTAATTCTTGCTTCTCTTTCTTTCCTTCTTTCTTTCTTCCTCTCTCCTTCTTTCTCTCTCTCTCTGTCACTCTCTCGGAAACGAGTACGTTACTCATACCGGTAAAAGTACATTTAAAACAGCGTACGAGAATCGCTCCTTTCCTGTTCTCCACGTATGCTCGATTCTCCTCTCCATATATTCCCCTTTTTCCACAACACGCCTCTCTCTTTTTATAATATATACACACGTGTGTATTATAATCGCATATGTCTATAGGTGTGCGTTACTGTACATACATAGTCATTTAACAGTCCAGCCAACCCTCTGGCCATATACCTACCTTTAACCACTTACCCCGTTCATACGTATATCCAATCGTCGGACAGCTCAAAGCCCTCGTATACCTCTAACGCCATTTTACTTTTGTATGCATTATTATTATTATTATTATTATTATTATCATGTTTTTTTTTATTCTTTGTAATATTCATATATGTTATTAAATCCTTAGACAATAATTATATCGTGAACACTAGTATTTAGACCAAAAAAAAAAATGACAAATTTTCATCAAAATTTATAAAATCCAAGGAATGAACATGCGACATTTATTTTAATAATTATTTGAATATCAATCATATGACATTTCATATAAAAAAAAGACTTCGACAACGTTAACGTTTAATAGAAATAACAGACAATTAATATAATGAGAAAATATAGAGGAAAAGAATAACGAAAGGTACAGATAGAAGAAATCTTTTGACATAACTAAAGGGTAGTTTTATCTAAACTACAGATATACTTACATACACATTAAGTTCTGTATGCCAGCTTTAGTGTAACGCGGAATTGACAGGATGTCGCGGTCTCGCAGTGGCGGCTTCTCAATTCACCGAGAACGACACTGCAATGTTTATACACTGTACACCGCTCATCTATCTATCTCTCTCTTTCTTTCTCTCTCTCTACATATATATAGATAAATTTTACAGGAGGCTGCAGCCGAGTTAGTGCAATAGAGCAGAGTGAACTGGTATCGAGGGGAGAGTTTGTGTTTACACACGAGTTTTCGGGAGACTGCACCGAAGCTATAACCCTGGAGAGTATAAGTACTATACGTTACTCTATAATAGTGGAGACACGTAAACCCGACGACGAACCCGATATTGGGACCAGTTTATAGATAATACAATATACACACACGAATTCTACATCTTTATATATATATATATGTATATATTTATTTTTATATGTATGTATATATATATATATATATATGAGTGTATTATATGAAGAGAAAATCAAAGAATATGTACGACGCTCATATTATCCCATAGTGCACCCATTATTAGTACCTTCCTTTTTGTCATTTTAAACTGTAATACGTTTCTCTACCCCCGGGCACGTGAGACAGAAAGCAAGAGAAATAGAAGAGAGAAAGAACATCACAAATGACAGAACTCGACGACGAACGACCACCAACCACTGTGTGTATATCCTATTCGAAATTTTTGTTGCGGAAAATTTGTCCCAATGTCCCCCCTTCGGTCGAAGGACAAAACGAAAAAAAATGGAGAGAGAATGATTCTTTTTTTCTTTTTTTCTTTTTTTTTTTTTTTTTAGGGTGTAGAAATATGTTCTCGCTTTTGCTGCGTGCTTGTTTTTGTACCCACAGAAAATAGACACAGCACTTTTCTGAACCTTTGCTTCATGAAATTTCTCTTTCTAGAGCTTTTACTCTCGAATCCTGGACACTGAATACAAATAAAATTTAAAATAAGGAAAATAAAATGATTGGTCAACATGAAAATCGTTTTTGTAGTTTTTTAACTTCATTTTAGGACAAATTTAATTAAATATTCGACAGAAATTTGATTCAAATGCAAAATATTCATTTTTTTTGGTCAGGGAATTGAAATATCAATGGAAACGTGAAAAATGAATTTGAGACGAAATATTAATCGAAATAATAATACGAAATATGTCATATGGGAATGTAAATATTCGACTACAAAGAAGATCGTCTTAGTCGGCATTACGTCGGCTCCTTGACGCAGGTCCTCAACGCAAGAGGACCGCAAAAACGAATCTACACATACATAGACATCCGTTGAAAAATATATCCGTATACGTGTCTATAGTTGCGGTACGTACAGGATTACCTTGACAGACAATGAGTTGGACAATAAGATCCTGTGACCGCGGGACGTACACCGAAAAGGAGGTCCACATCCTTTGCGGCAATATACGAGAAAAATTTTCTTCGTCTCTCTCCCCGCGTTCCCTTACCTTTCGTCAAAAAAAAAAAAAAAAAAAAAATGTCAAATTGTCATCCCTCTGAACCGTCATTCTTTTTTTGTCGTTTTTTTCCCCGGGATATCGAATTTTCATCGTACTGTCCCCGAGTCGCTTGTGTAACTTCTCCTGCGAGTGTATTTGTCTGTGTGTATTTTTAAGTCGCTCCAAATGTACCTTTAAATGTGTGTGTGTGTATTCGTCTCCATTGAATTCTGAACTTTCTAAACGTCCCTTCAATGTTTTGGAATATGTAAAAACTCCCGAAAAAAGAAAAAAATAAATCTTATTTCTGGAATTGCAATCGTAATCACTGGTCTCCTTTTTTTTATCAACTTTTTACGACGATCCCCGCGCAAATCTAACCGCCCGTTGACACAGACCCCAGAGATTCTTAGACTCTTTTATTTGCCGCAATGGTTTCAAGTCTTGTGAGAAAAATAGCAAAAGCTGCAAGAAAGAATATCATTTTGTTCTGTGGGAGAGTTTGTTCTCGTGGTTTTATAACGGGAAAGGAATTATCTCGACGTCAAACAGAATCCGCGCAGACGTTCCACGCTCGGTACTCATAGTATTTATATCGTGTATACAAACATATATAAAGAATAAGTTAGAACGATTAATACCAATACATATAAATATATACGGGGTACAGAATACTTTTGCTGGTAAACAGACAAACCGAATGAAACGGGCGAGTTTTCGCTGTCTCGGGGGAGTCGCAGACCGGTTGAACGTTCTCGCGAACTCCCTTCCTCCTCCTTGCTCGCTCCATCGTTCTCTTAGTTCCTGTCTCTGTACCGCACTCCAACTCCTTCTGTCCTCTTTATCGGCTTTAAGCTCAATCGCAACGACCAAAACAGATCCATACCTTGTAAGGCAATTATTTATTTTTCCTATATACGTTACATGTATTGAACGTTCCATCAGACTTCAATCAAAATTCCAGCTCCTCGATAATTCATTTTTGAAAATTCTTAAAAAAAAAATAATCGTATTTCAAGGTTTTTGCTATTCTCTCAAATTTTTCTCAATACAGAATTTAACAGAATTTTTTCCACATTTTTAATTCAATGATTTTTGTTTTAGAAAATAAAGAAATAACTTCTGAACTGATCGAAAATCGACTTTTGAAATCGCCGAATGTAAAATTTCAAGTTATTCCAAAGTCATTCGAAAGGTTTCATTAATAAATAATTACCTCGTTAATAACGATAAAAACAATGAGAAATAATCAAATGGATGAAATATTGAATTCTATAAATTCGATGAATAATTTTTATGTACTTTGATTGTGCAATTCATTCGTAGTCGTTTAATTCACGATGAATATATCTTAAGAAATGCATTTTGTGAGCCAGAGATTCCAAGAAACATTTTGCTGCTATGATTTCTGTAAAAGCATTTAGCCGAGAATATCCATTCAGGATTTTTCTCGATTTATTCCAGTCTCACGAAGCAAAGAACGATTTGTAATTGATGGGGTGAAACGTTGATGCTCAACTGTAGAATCGAAGCTATAGATGCCATTTTCACATCGATTGTTATAATCGTTTTTTTTTTCTTCTTCTTAAGGTCATCCTCTTGCTTGCATATTATTAAGTCGTATCCATCACGTGAGAAAATGTCGGAAATTATGTCTATTGTTATCCCAAACCATTAGGTTGGTACAATAACGATGGATAATTATCGCTGTCACAATGGTTTCTACGCAAAAAAAAAGGAACGTCGTGATCGTTTGATTTTTTAGTCATTATTCGTTACCCCGCGTTTATTAAATATTCAAAATCTTTTAAATTCCTATCTGGTCTTTGGAGCAGAGAATTTAGAACAAAAATCAAGACAACTCATAGACCATTTTTTTTATAAATTAAGTTCAACGTCAAAATTTTTTTTCCAACTCCTAAATCAACTTCTACCGTTATGAAAAATAAGAAAAATGAAAACTTGTTAGTTGATGAATAAATTAAACTGGACGTTACTTAATTTTTTTACTATCTAACTATTGTCTTTTTTTTTTTTTAATCCTTATTATCTCTTTTCACGATTTTTCTATGTCTTTCTCGTTATTCTCTTCTCGATTCTCTTGATATTTTCACGGGTGAATCGTGTGAGATACTCATGGACTTTGCACCCCCGTAAATCTAATTCCGTTGACACTGCACCAGCGACCGAGAGTCTGACGTTTCTTCTTTCACTGCTGTATGTACCAAAACGTATGTATGTATATCCATGTATTCATTTATGTAGCAGAAGGTGATGCGAAGCAGGTGTCGCGTGCACACACGCCGGACACCCTCTGAGCTATAGTTGTGTTCCTTTTGCTGTTTCTGCTCTGACGTAGCGCCAGGAGAATGAGAGAGGGATGAAAAACGTGTATATATGCGTCTACGTAACGTGAATGGCAAGGATGCACGGACTCTCTGGCCCGCTTGAACCTTAGGGAGATGCCTACTAGGTGAGAAACGTGCCAGACCCCACAAGCGACAATCCTTTAACTTGGATTTATAGCATGTGAAAGGATTCTAGTGGCTAAGTCGGTCGTCCTGGTATATCGCATTATATTATGTGTCTTCGATGTACGAAACACCATCAAAACACATGACCATTTAGTACTTGGCTTCCATTTCGTCCAGTCATTCGTAATCTTTATTATTATTATTATTATTTCAACATTTACTGCCATTACAGGAGCGAATTGAATACAAAAAGGAATGTCGAAGTTTTTGGCTAATTTTTAATGAAGCACGTTTCGAAGGTGTCAAAAGTTCATGAAGATTTGAAGGCTTGGCCATCAGTTTCGATAAAATAAAATAAAATATAAGAAGACTTTTCAAAATTGATCTAAATTTTGATTAATTTTACATTTATAATAATTCATAGGATAGTTATTAAAAATATTTGAAACAGAATTCATTTAAGAAGAGAAAGCTTGACAGTAATGTGATTTAGATAACTATAGATATATATTTAATGTGCGGGTATCTTATTCGCATATATATAGAACACATTGAATGTTCGTGTACGGTAACTTCGGTCCTCTCGTGTCTTCTTGAACGTTCGCGCACACGCGGGAATGAGCTTTTTGTTGGAGTGCAGCAATTAGCCACGGCTCGTCGTCCTCGTCGTCATCCTCCTTCTCACGTTTGGCTTTATATGCTATACGATGACTGTCGCGCCAACGTGATCGACGGCCTCTATGCTCTATGGTTACAACTATACGTGGCTCCAGACGCTTCTCATTTCATCCAATTTTTTATTTTTCTTTCTTTATTACATTTTTACCCTATTTTTTTTATCTCTTAGTCTTCCTAACAAAAATTGAATTCATGGTACTACGAGCATTAATTATTGTCCCTCGAGATTATCGATATTTCTGAATGTCAATTCAAATATATCGGGACATTGGTATTCGAAAAAAAGAAATGAAATCTTTAATAAATTCAAAATTAGAATAAAAACGTCACATAGAAACGTCAAAAAATATTTTTCAAGTCTTTTTTTTTTGTGCACGTGGTTGCAGAGGATAATGTAATGGTCGAAAAATTTGTTGGTACGTTGTAAACGTAAAAAAAAAGAAGGTTGAGAAAAGTGGCGAAAAAGATGTGAGAATTCACGCCATAAGCGAGAATGTTCGAGGACGCGATACGGAGGAAGATGAGATCGGCAAAAGTAACTTGGATCGCTGGTTCTCTCGATTCGATGTCGCTTTTACGATCGAAACGTGAAATCTCGCACGGGTACTCCCGAGAGATACTTCCCGCTCCCGATTTTCTTCCTTTCTCTCTTGCTCTTTCCCCGAATGCCCGGAAGCTCACAAAAGTGTATAATATACCGTGAGCTCGCACAATACCCACATATGACCGTTCACGACTCTCGAGATCTTATGCTCCTTCGAAAAACGACGAGAGAAAATCGTCGTTCGGACCTTTTGCTCAATAACGATATCGATATCGTTACACGTTTGTCGCTGCTGCTTCGGCAAGACATAATCTCAAGATATCTCTCTCACTCTTTTTTACTGAGTGTATTTTTCTTATATGTTTATTCTACGAGGTTCGTCCTGATAGTCAAATTATATGTTTTTTTTTTTTTTATGTTTGAGGGTTTTTTAATTTATTTTTATTGAGATACGTGAATGAATCTTGACCAATTATATTTTCCAGAAGGAGCTGCATCGATTCAAAAGTCCACATATTCCGTAGTTTTTTAAATCTTTTTTTTTTTACTACACTAAAAGATCGATTTACTGGTGTCAAGTAAATATGTTTTTGGTAGTTCGTGAAATGATGTAAACATTTTGTGTAGCATTTAAATTGTGTTCGATTAAAGATTTCAACAACAAAAATTCGATCGTTTCAACGAAATTTGTTTTTCACTGTAAATATCCTCTTAGATGAAACTTTTATAATTTTTTAATCGATGCTAAGCTGTAATTATGTTTCATCGATATTTTTTCAACTTTTATATTTTATACGATACGAATAGATAAATTTTTCAATATAAATTTAAGCTCTAATTAGAATGCACTGTTGATCAAGAGTACGAACTGTATATAATGCACGCGTTATGGGATACGGGAGAGCGGATGCTTCAGTCATTCTGCCAGAGATCAAGCTTCCACATATCATATATATACATATATATATACAAATGTATATATAAATATATAGTATGAGAATAAATAGAGAGAAAAATATATAGCGAGTGGCGGGAAAGAGATTCTCGGATCGCACAGACAATTGTGTTGCATGCATCAGCGGATTGCTCACTACCTCTTCGTATTCTTCTTCCCTTTTTATATATATTTACGTGTGTATATATACATATATATACACAAAGGAGTCTGAGTTAAAGAGGCAAAAGAATACAGAGTTTATTATACATCCGCAAAGCTTCTCACACTCGTTGCTTTCACGAAATCATGCACTACATGCATCATCCAAGTACCCATCACGTATATATATATATATACTTAACCTACAGGAATTCAAATCGAAGAATCATAAGGTCGCAAGTAATGAAACTTAGTGCACAAAATCATGTGATTAAAGTCCTCTTGTTTCTGCCACTCTCCCTTCTTCGTTTTTACTACACTTTTAACTCCCTTTTCTTTTCTTTTTTTTTTTTCTTTTTTTTTTAACCAATTTAATACTACTTTAAAGCTATATACTTACGGATGTATACACTCGAAGAGGATGAGAGAGCACCATAATGCTCTCTGGAATATATAGGGGCCCGATCTCGGACTCCGGGACCGCTTGGTCTCTCTCCTCGTGTGCTATTTTCGTTTCGGCCGCTTTTCGAGTAGACACGCTCTTGCTAAATGAAAATAAAAAGTTTGGGGGTGCCCGCTTGTGTATCTGTGTCTATGGCTCTCGTTTATATGTATTCTTGAAATGAAACTTAGAAGGCGCGAAGAAAAGAGAAAGAGAGATAGAATGCGTCTCGCGCTATGTGATCTACGCGTTCGAAGTCCCGTCCGTTCTCTGATTTATCGAACCCCGTTTCTTATTCCTAACCGCCACGTGTCTCTCACCACTGTCTTTTACTTGTATTCTCATCCAAACCCTTAGTACATGTCGTATTTATATTTTTTTTTTCGATACTTTGGGTAATGCGGGTCTCTCAATTTTCATTATCGTTCTCATTCTATCAACAAATCAGCTATTTATTCATTAATTTTTATTATTATTGGGACGACACAGTAAAAAAAACTATGGAACTGCAACAGTTGAAGTTTGACACGTTTGTTTTTCTTTGCTTTGGAAAATCTTGTTATTAACGCAATCGTCGTGAAAAAGTTTCACCGTATCTCGGAAACTGAATTGTCAAATTTTTCAATTTCTTTACACGAATTTCTTCATCATGTTTCTCTGTAACAGAGAAAAAATATGATGAATTTGCAAATAGGCAGAATTTTTCTACTGCTTATCATAATTCGAGAATCTTTCTGAAGGTTTAAAGGAAGTTTTATAATAATCTTCTGAACGTATCGTCGATTTTTTTTTTTTTTTTTTTTTAATTCTGTGCAAAAATACTACGCCCTTAAAGCCGAAGAGTTGAAACAAGATTTAGTCGTAGATTTTTACGAAATTTACGAGTTTTTGCTTAGGTGACCCGGATTTCCTCACGTTTGTATAAATCGTAAGCAGCAAGCTTTCTATCATTTCTGTTCATTCGCAACAATAAATGGTTTCTTCAGAAATGGATGGTGGCAACTTTTTATATTTTGGAAATGCAGGGAGTTCAGTTGTGCTTTTTTGATTCTGAGAAATCAAACCTAAGTGCAGTTTCTCCCTCGTGCACGTCTCGTTGTTCTCTTCGAGTTTCTGTTTTTTTTCCTTCTTCTCTTTCTTATTGTTTTATTCTTCGTGTCTCTTCGGAGATACTTGTCATTTAAACTTTTGCCACTCTAGTCTGTCTTAACCTCTCACTAATTTTCTTTCTTTAACTCTTTTTTCTCTCTCGTCGAGACACCATGCAGCACACGCTCTCGGTGACATCGAACACGTCACTATTGTATGCTCGACTATTCGTCTGAAATGCTTACTTCTCGCAACTATACACTGCACACGCGTCGCCACAAAAATAGAATCCTCGTAGATTCTCCGTGGTCCGGGGCAATGTGGTCCACAAAAGAGAGAAAAACCAAAATAACGAGAAGTCCTAATGCTGGCGCTTCTACGTCTCTCGTTCCGACGGCGTTATGGAACTAAAACGATGCACAAGAGATCTCAACTTAGTCCCTCATTTTCACACTCTGTCTCTTCAATGTTCACACATTTTGCGCGCTCGTCGATTACGTGATATCATAGCAAAGAAATGGTACAATTTTTAATCAAATTTTCAATTAACTCCCATTTAAATTCGAAGTATTTCTTAAGTTTTATCTTTTTAACGTGAAAAACTAGTTTCTCGAGGTTTATCCAATGTTTTAGCTTCCATTTTTAAATCTCTGATAAAATGTAATCAAATTTCAAACGATGTGTCAAAATATATGGAACTTCCTGTGACCTACTTCGGAAGCAACCCTCCGCGAGGCTTTGCAAAGCACGTTTCACAGTTTTTCTTTTGTTTTAATCTCACCGTAACGAAATTCCTGTCCGCCACTTTCCAAAGCAGATTCACCGAGGTCGGGACAGGTGCGAGTTCCTCAAGAAGACGTTTGCTTCTTTATACCGCGTGCCCGTACAAACGGCCATTATAGTGACTGAACAACAAAGTCTCTTAAAAACGTTTTTTATTTTATTTATTTTTATTCTCTTATTTTAAACGTTTAACAAGAGTCAGGTGTCGCTGAGTTTTGAAAAGAGACCGGGAATATTCAATCAGAATTCGATACGAAAGAAGTGTTTCGGTTGAATTGAGAAAAAAAAATACCACCACACTCATTTATTCGTTTAAGTTTAGTTATCAAAACACTTCCATCGTAAAATAATGAAATAAATGAATTCGAAGAAAGCGAGAACATAAGAACGATCATTTTCTGGACTTCCGGTAACGGTGCTAAATGGTGGCACATGATTAAACAGACAGGTGCTCATCTCCATCAGCTCATACAACATATTCACCACTTACGAGTATCACCATCTTTTGTTTCCTCGAGAAACGTACTTGTTCGTCTGATAAATCATGCAACAACAAAAACGTTTCAAACAGTTACGAAGCTTTTAATAAATCCCCAACTTTCTAAAATCTTGAAGAAACTTTATCGACATCAGGGGAAGATTGGTTTGACGACACGATAAAAAAAAAAACTCGACGAATCAAACATTCTAAAAGAAATCAAAGAATTCGCGTTCCATTGAAATCTTCTACAGCAACATCTACAAATCGATCAAATCGATAATTCCACTTACGTGAAAAATGCCTTTTGACAACATTCTCAACGTCAGAGAAGCCTCAAAAAATCCTAAGCATCATTATTTTGGCGGGAAATTCATTGCTACGGTTTCTTTTCAACGTCTCCACAGATGTGAGTCACATGTGCCGACGGTAAAATATCAAGTTTCGTATTAGAAGACAACTTTTGTTTCGATATTGAGTTTAGCATCAAAAAGTTTTTCAACTTGAACTAGACGACGGGATTTGATTTTGAAAGAAATAAAAACAAGATTTCAACACGGTGCACAATCGTAGAGACAAATTTCGTCTTGTTCAACTCTAAAACTTTTTGTTTAATTATTTTTACTAGCAAAGTAACGCTAACGAAATCAGCAACAGCTGGAATTCGGAGTGTCGTGAATGTTTGAACGAATTTGCTTTACCACACCGTACACAATAATAATAATAAATATACATGTACGTTTTAACAAATATATGTGTTGGGTATTAAAAAAATATATAGAATATATCTGTGGGAGAGCATGCTGGAATGAGAAAAGTGTGCTCTCGTGAACGAAACTTCACACGATGCACAGGCCCGATATGCCCGTCGGGTCATTAGCTGGTCGATCGCTCCTGACACGCACGCCGCCTCGGCACCATGAAAAATGGCCACGAAAATAGTCAGGGACTCCTCGACATCGTCGTCGTCCTCCTCCTCCTCGTTTCTTTTCGACTTCTTCGACTGTGGCGTGTTGACCTTGCCACTTTTCGACTCTCCATAACCATGTATATATGTATGTTGAACATAAAAACCCCAATACACTAATACTTTTAAGTGGTAATTGAATAACCAGAGTAGGCAGTCTTGTAAGAAGAGCCCTACATTTCGTGCTTTTACTTTCGTGTTTCTTGCCACATCTCTTTCGCCATTTTTCCTACACATCAGCTTATTCACCTCTTTTTTTTCAAGTTCTTTTAGTGAGTTAAAGTTACGAGAATCGTTAAGTGTGAGAAATTACGAGAACATTTATTAAAAATCAATGGGTCAAGACTTTGAAGTATAAAAATTGGTATAAGAACATGAAAATCCAAGAAAAAAAAGGTTAAAATTGAAAGTGTGTAAAAATATAGAGAATTATCGAAATATAAACGAATTACAAAGTGTCATTGAATTGTAAATTGTTTGAAACGTCAGCCAGGACCCGAAGGAACGTTTCTATATCGTAAATAAAATTTTGATGATTTTTTGTCGAGCTCAATGACGTAGAAAGCTTATTGCTGAAGAGTAGACAAATCAAATGTATTTTTGGTCAGAAAAATAACGAAAGGGAAGAAATAAAAGAAAGGGGAAGAGAAAAAGAAAAGAAAGAGATTTCAAGTTATTATTACGGTATGGATGTATAACTTTTCTTCATGGTTTGTGTATGGAATTTGATCCCCGGGGTATTTGGCGAAAAAGCTTACCGCGCGGTGGCTTCGGCAGAAGCAAAAGGGCGAAAAGGCAGAGGGATGAAAAGCGATAAAGGTGCGAGTGAGGGAGACAGACGCATCGAATTCAACCCCCGCGTTTAGATATCTCTTTATATGTCTATATATATTTATCTATAGCGAGATTTTGCCCCCGGGCCAGAAGGCAAACCGCGAGGTGAAGCGCGGGGGTGGAGGATGAGGCAAAGTGATGTTTGCGAAGCAACACGAAACTCTCGGAGCACCGTAGTGGCGCCGATATCTCTGTTTGCCATTACACCCCTCATAACACTCGATTTTTCAAACCTCCTTTTTCCACCCCCTCCCTCCCCCTCTGCTCCGAACCAACTTCTTGCCCAGCTTTTTTACTCCTATACCTATCAATATACTCTCATTGATATAATGTAATATTAATGCCTCGGGTGCCGAGCTCGGCACGCTTCAAGACTGTAAATATTGGTGAAAATACATAGAATATGAGTAGAACCTATTGCCTCCTCAAACTGCTCACTTCCTCACAAGTTTCTCTTCGATATGATGGCAATTTTTGGTTCTTTTGAAAAAAAATCAACTGATACGGAACGGAAAGTTCGAAATGAATTCTTTCGGAAGACCTGAATTACAAAGAGATGAAAAAACCACGTTTACTTGATTCACTGACGTACTTTGATACGAAATAAACGCAATTAACTGATAAGAGGGCGATATTTTGGAATTATTCATATGATTAAAACTCTTTTAATTTAATTGGCCTAATTGCTGAATCGGGAAACGTCATTCTGTAAAAATTATCTGCTGGTAAATTTATTTCATTTTTATATTAACGATTGTCCGAAGGAGTCTATTAAATGATCATAAAAAAAACCATTAAAAAAATGTACACAGTTATTGTTGGTTTGAAGAATTTCATTCTCGACGTTACTGCGAATAAGTAATAAAAAAATATCTGTTTAAAGTTTCCGATGGTTATAAATTATAATTTATTCCACAACCATTTCGTTTTTATGTATATATGTTTACGTATATTCGTAAATAAACCGGTGTCGCAAATTTCAATTGCTGGAAAATGTAACGTTGACTTTATTATATTATATCCTTGCCTCGAACATCATTGAGGAAGCAGATTTGTTAAGTTCTTTATGCAAGAGCAAATACTGCACGAATTTACGTATCTCTTTTTCTTTTTGTCTCCCTTTCTCTCTTTCTTTGGGATCACAAGGGAGGCCAAGCGATTTAATGGCTTGGAAAATTATTATGATGAAATCTGGCGACTTCCAACCCTCTCGCTCTTGCCTCGAACTTCCCCTCCCCTCCTCTCTATCTCTTTTTCTCTCTTACCAAGTATTACGAAGCTCAGATCTCTAGCAAAAGCATGAGCTCCCTTTTTGTCTACTCGATGGGGTTGTTTGCGATTACAGAATTGGCTTCGTACACTCACTAAAAAGTTCGACCACCTTCTCACCCTCTTTTCATTCCTCGCAACCAACCAGCATGATTTTTCTCCAACAAATTTCACGAGATAACTTTACATCCAGAGAAAAATTTAATTTTCCATATTGCTAGAGATTCAGCGATTCTTGTCTCCTTCCTACACTCAATTTGTCTCTATAATTATTGATTTACCGACTGCCCATTTCCGTTGAGACGACCCAAAAAATTTATAGTGTCCTAAAAATAAATACAAATATTCGATGGATTTTTTTCATTCAACCCATCGTCCTTGGTCAGAATAAATGTACAGTGTAAACTGAAGCAAATGTATTTTTTTGATTATTTATAATATTTCGATGATCATTTATTTCGTTGACACTTTGGTGAGAGATATCTCGTCGACCCAACAACATTTTTTCTCAACGATCGACATGTTTTTTCCATGAATTAACCGTCGTTGAACAGTATGAATGTCTTGTTAATGCTTTTATGAATCATCGCCATAAAACAAATGACTTTTTTATGTGAAATTTTCTTCGGAGATCATTTGGAAGGTAAAAGTAGAAAATTGTCGGTCAAATCGCATTCCATATCGATGTGAAGTTGAGTCGCGAACGAACCAAATGGAAGAGCAAGTTCCGATGTGTTCGAGGGGCAGTCAAAGGAAAAAAAAAATCGAAAATGAAATGAGACAGAGATAGTCAAGTACAGTGCACGCTCGACGAGACTGGACGTAGAGGGAGAAAGAAAATTTGGCGTGGGTGAGATGCTCTATGAATTACGACCTTTGGGCCGAGCGACCTAGCTGCAGCACTAAAATCCCGACTGATATATTATTACGTATTATTGCTCCCGTTCGGTTATTTATACCTATATCACATAATGCTTTGCCGAGATCCACGTACAAGTCTCTCGACGTACACGAACTACTCATTTTCTCTCTCCCTCTCTCTCTCTCTCTCTCTTGTTCTCCCGTCAATATCTAAAACATACTAGCCATATATTTTTCCTTTCTTGGAGCAAAAGATACAGAGTTCGAGGTGTATGCTTCTGCCTGTCTGGTCCCGAGAGATCGTGGGACCTTATCTCCCTTATCGGTCATAACTTTCATTGAAAAGTACGACCAACAGCCTAGGCATCGTTCGTCTTTTCGAAACTTCCAATCTTGATTCTTCTTCCCTTGTCTACTGATGCACTTGTGAGAATACTGCATCCTAGAGTACGTTAATTTCACTCTAAATTCTTTAATAAAAAGTTGATTCTTTCGAAAGAGCCATTTTTTCATATTGCCAAAGAAAAAAAGAATCATTTTTCAAGGAAAAAAAAAAGGCAAAAAAGAATGATTTTTTCAAACAGATCTGTTCTGCTGAAGCAATTTTGTTATGTTGTGTTTTTTGGTTGAAAAAAAAAGACATAAATTACTAGGAACATACAGTTTTGAGCTCGTAGGATAATTTTTTTCAAAATTTCAAACCAAAACACATTAATATAATACATAATACTTTAACGAGAACTTTTGGGACCTTAGCATTTTCCCTCTCACTTTCTCTCTCTTGTTCTCCCTCCAAACTATTTCTGTACAACTCATTTTCCTACGGATCGCGAAGAAGAATGTGCGAGAGTTTGCTCGGCGTGTCTGAGAATTCGACGTCCTACTCGCGACCCGCGAGTTATAATCGGCCTCGTTTGTCAGTATATATAAATACAATTGTATATGTACCTTTGTAGTATTTCACATAGATACACGTGCGATATAATTATACATATAAATATATATATACAAGAGTATATATCTGTTTAAAAAGACGCAGACATTAATATCTACATTTATGTATATGGATATAAATGTATTTACGTATATATTTTATTTGAAATACACTAATATCGTGAACTTTTCTTATCGTGAGGTGGATATTCATCAAATCCATTTGAAAAGGTTGCGAACGGGTAAAATATATTATTTATTCGAACGAAGGCCGCGAATGGCCTTCGTGTCCAACGTGACGAACAGCATTAATGCATCTATACGATTTGCTTCTTTTTCTCTCTCTCTCTCTCTGTCTTTCTTTCTATTTCGTTGCGCAATCGGTATTGTAAGAACAATATTAAATTTATTTATGGGCCGTTTATGTAGTGGGAGAAAATGAGGTTTCTCGGGTCGAATCAAAGACCAGCTCTTCGTATGTTAAATTCCACGATCGATACTTTATTTTTCTATTGTCATTTAAATTCTGTCTTTTAAAGTTTGATCATCATATTCTTCTAACTTAAAGTTTTCTTTATAAAACACTTGCTCGATCGACTATATTCTACAGTGCAAATGAATTCTAAATACGATGCGAATTTAAATGTTATTCAAAACAACTCGTTATGCTTTTGTCAAAATAAAATTCAATGCTTCAATTGTTTGCAACCGTTTCAAACGATCTTTTTTTTATTTTCATTTTTTTTTGTATCTAGTTACATGACCTTTAAATATGAATAAAAAAAAGTAAAATTAATAAAAAATACTTTGGGTGTTTTCCAAAAGTAAGTACTTAAGAAATTGTAATTGTTTGTTTTTTTTTTTTTTTCAACGTCAGATTATTATTTATAGGTATTGCTTCATGATATATTTCTAACAAGATCCCGCGATGCACTTTGACAAGAAAATCTACTTATAATTATCTTTTGCTCATTTATTGCAGACCTTATGATATATCTTTGAGACGAGAACGTATGTTTATATTCTGTAATGTGCATCGCTGCGTCGAAGCACGTAACGTACGGTTCCACAATTGCAAAGCCCATACAAACATATGAACATACATTGAATATGTGTAGTTGAACGAGTTTGTGCACTTACGTAATTGCTCAGATTGGTTTTAATCTGATCCGAAAGAGAAAGATGTACATTTAAGCAAACCGTGTTATATTATATGGAAAATCTCATATCCTCGTTTGCTCCAGATCCTGGTCACCGAATGACCTGAAAATAAATCTCACGATTTTAGGGCTTTGATAACCGTGTAGGAACTCAGTGGAATGTGAATTCTGATAAAAAACAAAAAAAATTGACATAAATCAACAGAATATTATATTTTTCCTTAATTTTGCTTAAAATGTCTATAACAAATCGTAAAATGTATAGTATTTTTTTTGCCTTCCAGAAGAGTGATTATTGAATGAAAAATTTTGAGCATAAAATTACAATTATCATGGAATACGAATTAAATTAATTCGAGGCGAATCTTACGAACTCTTGTGTATTCTTTGCAGCTGTTCTTTAATTGCACATAAATGATTTATAATTAACAGTAACACAGGATGAATAAATAATGTCTGTACACTTTGCAGATGGATTATTTATAGCCAATTAGAACCGAGAGGTTTATTAGACAAGAGGTAAAGTTTATAATTGAAATATTCAAAATTAGAATCTTTCGAGTCAATGCTATTGGACGGATGGTTATTGACATGTTCTATTAAAACCACGAACATTGAAGGTGTCTGAAGAAAGACTTCGATAGAGTTATTCGTGAGAAGTGAGACAAGAAAAATGTGTCTCCGAGTGAACGAGAATTCAGTTAATTCTGTTAAAATACTCTGGGAATCATTCATAATTCTCAACCTTAGAGGATAGAAAAATCGGGTTCCCATAAGGTAGTGAAAAGTCTCGCAGATCGAAGAATCGAAAAATTCCCCAGCGAGTCTACGATCAATTTTAGAATAATTATTTAAAGTTTCGCCAAGTCAAATGAATCACACTTGATTTTTACGGATAAAAATGTAATCGTTCGACCAATTTTCTTGCTGATTCTTTCATAAAATTTAACTTCAATTGCCACGAGAGTTATACACAGTCGAAGAAACGACGATCAATCATAAACAAAACATTTCGAGGCGTTCTTCCCTAACAAACTCAAGATGTTTCTCAGGCGCAAATATATGTACGACGACATATGCCATTACTCTGGAACGCGCGTAAATTCCCCCATACAGTCCCATAGTTATTTATCTCCCAGAGCCAATAAGGCTGCTAGTGAAAAGAGAAAGAGACAGAAACAGAGAGAGGGAGAAAGAGAGAGAGAATTAAAAAACCTTACGGATTCGCATCTGCATCAGGGGTTGCGTATAAACATCGAAGTTTCGTATACACAGAGTGGTCCAAAAGTTATGCTGAAGGTCCAAAGTACGAATATAAATAACGAAAATACAAAAATTACGTTTTTTTCGGCATTGCAGTCTTTATAAAACATTAATTAAACAGTATTTACGAATTCGGTTAGCTTCTGACTAAGCTTGAGTCTCATTCCTTCATGCTTGACACTCCAACTTCTTCTTATTGGCGTTGCTCATTGGCTGTAACGTTTCAGTCAATATCTCATGAACGGCGGACTCAATAAAAAAATGGCCAAGAAGTTATCTCTAGAGATCGTTGTGATGAAGCAATTGTTGTTGAGTTTGGAGCATTACTTTTGTCACATGCAGTATGTTTTGCCGAAGAAGAAGGAGGTTGAAGAGACCGCACATATGTGGCGTATTCGCGTGTATACACTCGCGGTTTGGGAATCCCCTGCGATCTCTTCACGAGAGACACACGCGAAGCAAGAAAGAGAGACAGAGAGAGAGGGAGAGGGAAAGGGAGAAAGAAAAAAAAATAAAGTAGAGAGAGAACGCACACGTTGATCTCCGTACGTGCTCCATTCGCCATCGTATATATGCTGCTAATATACCAGCATCGTTTTTATGAGGAGAGAGATCTCTACTCCACCCGAAACGACTGGAGATCTTCAAATATTTACTCGTAATGCGGACGTCCTTCCGTCCTCGTCTCTTCGTCGTCGTTGAAGTTGTCGTACTGCGTGAAGGGTGCGCAAACCTCGTACGTGCGTATATGTTACACAAAAACGACCCCCCGATAAACGAAACGAAAAAATACTGTATACATCGAGAGTGCTACTGATTCTTTTGGACTTTATTTTTTTCCATTATACTCAAAGTACCATACAATGTAGAAGAGACTTTATTTAACCTTAAGATTAAAAAAGCAACAATAATTTCAAAGGATATCGAGATAACGCTCAAAATCTCAAATTTTATCTCAAATTATTATCATTTTCTAATGATTTCTTATACCAAGTTTTTGAAATAAAGATTCAAAAATATATATATATACGTTCGTATATTTTATTCCAGATTTTGTAAAGAGATAAATAAGTGAGATAAACTTCCTGAATCATTATTTAGGCTATCGATGTAGATCATTTAGCGATCAACGCTGCTCACGCACGTGGCGTGCAGAAATATACAAACCACGCGGTGCAGAGTGCCATGAAAAAATCTTAGCTTCAATCTGCCGATTTACTTGTATAAATATATGTAATGTATGTAATGTAAATATACAGATATATGCAAAAATAATGGAGGGAGAAATACGTAAACGATAAGTAGAGAAAGAGAGAGGGAGAGAGAGAATACGAGAAGCGTGTGGTGTAATAAGCAGAATGCACACGGAACAACCGAGAGTACTATATGTTTATCTGGAAAATCAACTTGAGGACGTTCCTTCGAGGCATTTAATTACTCGCCTCGAGGATTATCGCGTGACACCTTTTTACATGCTCGCAGGTGGACTCTTGTTGCTCCCTCTCGTGTAAAACATCGTTGTGTGCGACATCCAGAGCACGAGCAGAAGAACAGAGACTCAAATACACACACAACTCTTCCTACTAAGACGATCAATGCATATCTATATTTATATATAAATAAATGTTTATTTTTATCATATGTGTGTGCACATATATATTCAACAAACGTGTGCCAAGAGCAAGTTAACGAATAATTTGCATAAACAGCCAATTTATCATATCGAAGAAACTATCTTCCCTCTCTTCTCACAACTATACTGACCATCTCTTCATGCCATACTCACTGAAAACCAGTTGCGGTTGAGCTTGGAATTCCCTCTCGCTCGTGCTCGCGTTTCAGATTGCATCGATTTCGTGTATCTTCCGTACTCCCACCGGTTACGCAACGACGAATTCTTCATTCAATATATATATTTACAACGATTATTCTTCATTAACAATACCGTTGAGATAAAAAGTTTGTGTGTCTGATGTTGGTATTGTTTTTGTTATGAATGAAAATGATTGAATGGATGAAGTATATATATTTAATAAAAATAATGTACTTTATTGAGACAGATATCAAGAATATTGTGAATTCATGCAGATCGAAAAAAAGACCTAAACGAAAGATTTTTCTTTTCCTTTTTCTTGTTTCCTCCTTTTTGTGGATTGAATGTTAAACGTTTTTCTCTTAAAAACTCTCATTTTATCTCAAATACGATGACGGATAAACGCGCGACGGTTTTTTTTTCAACATCGAAAACGAAAGAAAAAAGAAAAACAATTTCATGGTTTTACTTCCGTAATGAGGGATCAACCTCGTTGGTCTATACATAGAGATCACTCTGCGACAGTCACGGGAACTTGCCTTCTTGTAATCCTTCTTGTATATAGAAAAAATGAAAAAGGGTGTATACAAATATGAGGCTTGTGTGCTAAGTAATGAGAAATACGTCTTTCTGACATTTAGCAATTGAGTTATGTTTATAAAGAGGGAATGTAGCAGCCCTACATTATCATTATATATATATATACATATATGTGATGGTTATAAACGAAGCAACTGGCATATACACAACATTTTTCTCGTCCCTCGGATTGTGGCCGAAATACCAGTAGCAGTGCTCTTCGTCATAGCGTTCTTTCCTGAAATATGTAAAACTGCCTGCATCTACCAAATTTTTTTTTTCTTTTCTAAAAATATCTGTAAACGAGTGTGAGCAGGAGGAGGAACTACAGATCCTATATTTCTCTTTCGTTCTCTCCCTTCCTCTTTACTATTTCTCTTCGGGATACAAGGGGCCGAACATCCCTCTGTAAAGTTTTTCGAGATATACTACAGAGTACGTATGACAGATATAAAAGTTGGTTCAGAGACCATGGGGACACGAAAGTCCAAGTATGTTTTAACGTGTAGCTCGCATAAATACGTTGCACACTATCACACAAAATATATACATGTTTTCATACTATACAGCGACGTTCTCATACACACTTTTCGACTGCCTTAATATCCACAAAACTGACAAGTCTCGCTTCTTTCGATTTCTCACTCCTCTCTTTCTCTCTCTTTATTGCCTCTTTATATATATATTTTTCCGTAGATCTCACACTCTTATATGTTTTTAAGGACCGTCGAACGAACAGGGCGCTTGAGTCTGCCGCAACCGAAGACGGAAACCCTATTTATTTATGGGTGTTACACACCCCCTACTCACTGAAACTGAAGTAGGGTGTCGAGCAGGCACGCGCCACCTTTAGCTTCTCGTCGCTCGCGCTTTCTTTTCAAACTTACCCTTCTCTTTCTTTCTCTCTTTATCTCTCACTCTCTTTTGCTCTTTCACTTTTGCTCGAATAACATCGTCCCGTGGCTCGTCTCACTTTTCCACCCCCGAGACCTTACCGTGGCTTTAAGCCAACCCTCGCTTTTGCTATTCCACGACCCCACAACACACGCCGGCCACCAACGCCAATTCTGCTTTCTCTTGTAGTATTTGTACTCTATATCTCTATATTATATACTTAAGGCTCGCGTTTTTCGTACTCAACAACATTAGAAACCGTCCAGAAAGTCCTGTAGGTGCTTGCCCTCGACTTTTGATCCCTTTTTACCCTTTGTCGCAACCTTTCGACCGCCAGAAATACTCCGTTCCTTCCCCGTGAACTCGATATCTTTAAATTCTTTTACGCACGTTATACGAACGAGATATTTTTTTTTTTTTTTTAGATTGAAATTACGAATAATTAGCATTTGAAATTGACGTTTCGAGAGATTTCTTCTTCTTCTTGTTTTTTAGGGATTTGTTTTGGGTTCTAATTCTACTTAAGTTTTCATCATTTTGGACCACGTTCTGAAGTATATTTATATACATAAATGTCTACATATATTTTTACGTGTTGCGCGTGTGCTCACGATGTTTTCAGTAGAGGAAAAATAAAGAAGTTTAAGCAGCTCATAACACTGAGCTGCACAAAAGAGAGAAAGAGACAGGAAAAGAGAAAGAGACTGCAGGAAAAAGAAAGAGAGAGAATTGTTGAGTTACTCGACGTTTTGCTCTCGTTTCAAAGTTCCCTCTACTTCGTGTTACATACAATGTAACGAAAAGCTTCTCTGTCATTGATGCTGCGTGAGCTTTTCGCTAGTCCACTAGTACCGTAAAGAGACGCGTGCCGTTCTAAACCCACGCGACGAGTGAGCAACATGTTGACACCTCCCACAAAAATTGTCGAGCGCACGCGCTCAACTCTGCCGTCGGCTGACTCTCGACAGCAGTGACAATTTAAAACACTCGTTCGCGTTCAAGAATCACTCTTCAACGTTTACTACAATTAGATCATTTATTTGTTTTATTTAACGTCAAGCATTGTGAAGAATCGTGTATTTTTTTTTTAAATTTAAACAAGAAAATATTTGACTTCGTTGTTTTTTTTTTTTTTTTTTTTTAATTGCAAACTAATGAGACTTAGCAATTTTTTATTAATTGTTTATTGGGTGAATGTATCCGATAAAATCGAATTAAATGAACGACTAAGTTGAAACATCACGAAGGCGTCCAAATGTTCAAGAAACAATTCCGCCCAAACGACGAATTCACGCCCATGGCAGCTTTGTGTAAAATTCGCGTGTCCAATGGAAATCCAAGCAACGATAGTTGTTGTCTCGCGAGCTTTAGCTCCGTTCAATCAATCCAACTTGATCGGAACCTCGGACAGGACATGAAAGAAAAAGAGAGAACAATGGTTTACGCGCGCGGAGTGAAGGAAAAACTGAACAATTGAGAGCCAATTACGATTGGGAGTGGAACATTTTGCAGGATGGATAAAAGTGTCTGGCCGAGGGCAAATGTTACATATAACACAAGGAAAAATACAACATTTGAGTATATGCCCATAAAAATATATATGTCCACACAAATACTCGCATCAAAGACGCTTATTCCACGCTAAATTTTTGATGGTCGAGGGCTGGACATGGTCCACCCTCATTTTTCACTTTCTCTCTCTATCTAACGATGAAAAATGTCAGTAAAACTGATTTTTCATCTCGATCGTTGAGAGCACGAACTGCATTGTCCAGTTTCGAGAGTTGGACGCGTGGGCGGCTGTTGGTCAGTCGGTTAAAAGAGTGCAGCTGCGGGACTGATGAACGTATGGTTGAAATTTCTCATCTCTCTCTCTTTCCTTCTCTCTTATACACAAATTCGTATCCACACATATACCAATGTATTTCACAAACACGTTAAGATATACGCATAAAAAAAAAATGTCAGAGCCACAGCTGTCCCTGAAGAGAAGAGAGTTAGAAGTGAGTTTTGGCACGCGTTCGACCATACATCGACTATACGACCACGACGACCAAAAGTCCAAGAGCTATAAACGGTTTATACCATAGATAAAGCTAGAGCTGACCATCAGCTCGTTCACCAATGCTTGTACCAACACTTCTCCGTATTTATGTGCATACATATAAATTTATACTCACTCGTGCGTTTTCTTTTGTCAAATTTTCAAGAGTATCCACTAACCATTAGAGAACGACACACAAGTTCGACTATTTCTCATTGTGTGATAAAGTCTTCAATGTCCGTCCCGCTTCCGCCATTCATCATTATTGCCATTATATTCTATGGCATTCACACCATCACATTTTTCTTCGAAATATGAAACGTTTACATTTACGTCATTTTCATTAAATCCTCCTCTTCAATATATTTATTATACCTATAGACTCATGGTAATATTTCTTCGAAATGATGAACCATTTAAAATATTCATAATCAACATAATTATCAACTTTTGTAAAATACTGTTGCACTAAAGCTATAAATTAATAAGATATCTGGTATCACGTTTTGAAGGGAACAGTTGTTATCTATTTCCTTTTTTTTTTTTTTAACCGATCGTTCACAGAATATTAATTCATTCGTGAATATAGTCTGGTGCTGTGATAAGAAAAGGTGGAGGTGGCAAGTGACGAGAGATAACGCTTATGGCTACGATTTTACTTATACTTTTTGAATCGCCAAGAATTTCACTTGTTGGGCATTAAGTGCAAGTCTTAGGAAAGGGTTTGAGTCTCAAGTTGTCGTGAGAAAACTTCTCTCTCATGCACAATGGCTACAAAGGATGAGCAGGCCCACTGGAGTAATTGCAACTTCAAGGCCTCGGATTGGCGATCTTTTTTTGCAATTGCAACATAACGAAAGTGCAGTATGAATTTTATTTCCACAGATATTAACAACTAATACTTTGTATTGGTTTATAGAAATATCGCGTGAAACGTCCTGCATTAAGCAACGACGTACTACCATATTTTATAATCCTGGAAAGTGCTATAATGGCAATTGGACTCTCAAATACACATTCATAAGAACGTGCTTGGGAACATAATAATAATATAATGGTTAGATTCTATGGATGAGGTATACCGGCCCCTTTAAAGCCTGATAATCAACGCCCACGCGCACCATATACAAGTATACATGTGTTGTATATCCATGAAAACGTGTAGAGTAAATGCATCACGGTAGAGCTCCCGCAGAACCTTTATTATTTCCTGACCATTGTCCGTCCATGGATGTAGACACGTGTGCACGTAGTTCTTGTGTGGATTTGTACTCTCATTTATTATATATCGGTTTATACAGTTACGATATTTCCAGCTACTCGTTCTTTCCAGTTACAAGATAAATAGAGCAAATACAATGATTGATATTTGACCCAAGATTTAGAATTTCTATAATAATATCAAAGAAAACTGACGAGTATTAAGAAGTATAAAGTTGCTGCAAACATTTGATGGTGATTCGAGAATTATGTGACGTTTGACCTTTTTTTTATTATTATTAATGAAAAAATACAATGATTGGATTAAGTTTGAAATTTGATGATTAAACAAATATGTCAATCTTCATTAGCAGTAGAATGATTTGTTTCTTTTTTTTTTTTTTTGTTTTTTTTTTTTTTTTTTTTTCAAACGTCCATTTGTCTAATTGTTATTAGCTCTATTAAATTTTTAAATTCATTTGTCTTTTAATTACACACTTGGACAATTGAGTTGGCCAATTAGATGAATTCACAAATGTACAGCAGCCTCTCCATGCTTCTCTTGGATTGATCTCATTATTTCTACTCTGCCAACGCGTTTTCAACTCAAATGATGGAAGAATGTGGATCACGCGTCGCTCGGATAAGTGAAGAATTTATCGTTCGATCGATGCGGATTGTACTGGCGGTATAATATACGAAACGGAGTATGTAGCAAACATTCTATTGATCGTGATCGATAAAATTACCGCGTCGGCAAAGTGATTAACGTTCTGTTGAGTATTAAACTACAACTCATCGTCTCATATATAGGTTTGCCTATATTTTTGCCGCTCATTTTAGTCTGGCATTGAAAAGTTGATTACACACTTTTTATTTATTTTTTTACTTTATTTATTTCAATATTTATATATGGGTATAAAAAAGAATATAATTTACAGGCAGAAAGAGGTCATCGTGAGAATTGCACTAATACGGTTTGGTCCACCTTTAATATACTCTCTCGACGTACTTTTTATTGCTTTCATACATATATACTTTTGAGTATAAACTACTGCAATTATTGCGTAGTAAATTCAAACTGCTGGGAAGTCTATTAAATAGTCATGAGTCGTTCGGTCGTCGCATTAGCGCCGCCAGATTGACCCGCCACGTTGCCATCGTACGAGCAGGCTCTGGAGGCTCTTTAAATCGACGACAGAGGTCCGTATGTACGCAGCATGCAGGACAAAAAAAAACGAAACAAAAATCATGGATACACCGGTGTTCTTGTGAACGAAAGGGCGTAGGCCGAAAGGTATTTAAGTCTCAAAGTAATGTCAATTACGACTTTTTAACTGGAAATTGACTTATATATCTATATATAGAGATAAGTACTTTGGTATTCTCACGCATACACTTATGAGGTGCACGGGACCCTCTTCGAGAGGATCTCCGAGCTTCAAAAGAAAGAAAGAGAGAGAGAGAGAGGGAGGAAAGAACGAAAAGGAGAAAAGGAAGATTGGGTTAACCAAGTGGTCGAGTTACACGCGTGAGTGTATCAAAACCGTGACGAATCACTACGTCACACCGGTCTCTTTAACCTCTTCACAAGTCTCATCTCTTCTGGGGTGTCTCATCATCTCCAAAGCCACGGTCGTTACGACCGACCTCAAGCTTCGAGTTGTATTTCTTCATTTTTACATTTCACATACATATATGTATATATATTTTTTGAAATATTCAGTAAATGAAAAGCTTTTTAACTCCAAATTCGACACATTAAACTCTGTAGAAAAAAAAAAATTGTTTGGACAACAGATCGGGACCCAATTAGCAGTTGCATTAATATCATTGACGATCGAACGTTTTTTTTCTTTTTTTTTTTAATGAACAATGAAATATCAAAGTTCTATTGATTGAAGAATTCGTGATTCGAATGAGTTTTCTATAATTTATTAAATATATTCACATTCGTTTATAAATGCCAATGGGGACATTAAGTGCACTGAGTTCTGATGATCGAACGTGCCTCTCGTTATTCTTAAGGTGTGCACCTTCCACCCTTCGCCCCGAGCATTTAAATAATAATTCGCCGTAAAGAGTGCCGTTCTCACTCCATCTTATAAATATATACATATAGATATATATTTTTTATATATAGATATATACGCAATATGTCTATCTCTGTCTTGAAGTCATAACGCGAGCGCACGCATGCCGGCACGCACATCAAGGGAGTGAGAGCCAGCAGCTCGAGGGATCTTCGCATATTACGTGTTACGAACGCCAGCACGCACGAATCCACGTCCTCCTCTCTCTGATCTTCTGTGCCTGTGGCTATTCTTTCTCCCTCTTGAATATCTCTCTTCTTCCTACCAACATTCTCAACTCTTTCACGTTCTTTTATTTTCATACTCTTTTCTTTTCCTCTTATGTATATATATATATATAGAGAGAAAATATACGTTTGAAAAAAAAAAAAAAAAAAAAAAAACGAATACTCGCATTTCGCCGCTCGTCCGTGATCTCCCTGTTGCATCCTTTGCTCTCACTCAACGCGTCGTTATTGCTCGCCGATGATTATTACGATTATTACACTCCACGGTGAAATAGAAAGAAAAAGAATGCACTGCTCATCGTCATCGTAAAAATTCGAGTGGCCTCGTTAAAAATAAAAATATATGAATCGGACCTTTTGCACCCTTTCCGCAAAGATTCTTCACACGTTTTTTTTCTTTTGTTGCATGTTTTATTCACAAACTCCGATAGCACGAAAATAAAATCAACGATAATATATTTGTTTATCATATTCCGCATTTGCCTTGATTTCCATTCAGCGTTCTTAATCTTTCGCGAACTGATAAAAATTGATGCATTCAATGTATCGAGAGAATTTACCGAAAAGAGAAGAAGGAGAAGTCGAATAAAAGGAAACAAGAAAAAAAAAAGAGCATACAACAAGTCGTTGAGACGCCGCGCGAGCTCGTAGTAAAGCTGATAAGAAATACCTCGCGACGATGCTCGCAAATTCCCCTCGATCGCTTGTCTTCGATTATTTTCATCTCTTTTTTTTCTACCAATTGTTTTTGTTTTTCATTTTTGTTTTTATTTTTTCTTCTTGTTGCTTTCTCCTCTCGCGATCGCCCGCGCGGTATAGTTGCAGAGATCAAACTCTCTCATCCCTTCCGTGCCGAACCCGCGAAACCGATAACGAAATTCGAGCTTGAATTCGATGTGGTAGGGGAATTGACCGCTTATATATATATATATATATATATACATATCGTCTCGTGTGAACTGCGGGCGCGAGTTTCGATCGCGTTCCCGAGACATCGAGTACTTCGAATAACGATAAATATCGTTTGTAGCAAAAAGGGAAAGACTTCGACTCCATCCTACACATACATTCCCTTTTAAAATATATGTATATTTATCTACACATTTATATAAGCAAGCTACGTTTACGCAGCATCCACGAAGTGTCAGTTACATTAAAACCCTCTTACACTTCTCCCCTACAGGAAATTTGTGTCTCGGGGTATCTTCTGACCAATTTTTCCCTCTCCTCTTTTGAGTAGCTGAAGGAGAAGAACGATGATGCGATTTCGGTGCAAAACCATATCGTATGCACGACTCTATACCAAAAGATAAGAGAATCCGAACGTATGACAAGGACGAAAGGGATTTCCTGACCTTTTGGCTCTTTTTTGGGTATTCAGTTTGGTCTACCAATCATGTACGAATCAAAAATTCATCAATTACATTTATACCAAACGTTTCAATGAAGTTTTGCAATTTTATTATAAAAATTGGCAGCTAATCAGAGATTTCTTAAACAACGAATCAAAGGATAATCGACTTTTTTCATAGCCGTATACGCATCCATGTTTTCTCAAGGATTACGTCGTGCACCGAAACTATTAGCTTTTGCGATTGACTATTTACATGGACGACCAGTCGACCGTGCAGTGTTCGATCGGGATCGACAATACTATCGATATATGTACTATGAGAAAGAAAAGGATGGAAGATATAACATAAGGAATGCCCAATGGTATATATATATTCGTGAGAACCTCTAATGTATATCCTTACTCGGTCCATAGCTAAGAAAGCACAAGAACGACGACCGCACGTCTCATGATGTCGATGTATGTGTGTGAGTGTACGAGAAATGGTAAGAGTAGAAAAAAGAGTTAAAAGTAGCGTTAAAGACGACGAGAGACGGAGGGAAAAGATCGAGCAGTGCATCGATCGCCCCCTTATTTATTCATCTGCAAATAAATAAATGTTTTCTCGATCGAAGGGTCTAAGTACGTGTATATATCTTTCAATATATATCTATCTATATGTATGGATTTATATATATTTATATATGTATATTTATATACGTTTACAAGCTCTGTGTGTTGTGTTCTGTTTGCGTCCGCGTATTCGATAAGATAGAGAACACTCGGTGTAAATCCGTGGGTTAGTATAAACTTTATTTCTCTGCCCTTCTTCACTCGATATTTCCCTTCGTGTCCTTCCCCCTTCGACGCGAAACTTTGTCCAGTTTCTTTGACCCCGCGCCTTTTTCCTGCGTTGTTTCGTCTTCTTCCTTTTTTTTTTACATTCATTTATTTTTACTTTGTATGGTTTTGTATATGAAGTACATCGTTCTCTCGTAACACCACAATCGCATTCTTCTTGCCCTTGTCCGATCGACGATTTTTTACTCGCCCGAGCTAATCGAGAGGCGTGTATAACTGATTTTTCAGATTAGCCGATCTCAATAGTGCTATATATTCGTTGCGGTCATTCCCTCATACCATTCAAACATAGTTTTTTTAATCGAAAATGCAATTTTATCGTTTTAAATCTTATTAAAAAAATTGAGGATCGAATTTTTCTAAAAACTTCAATTATTTTAAGCCCTCAAATCCCCTAAATAAGCGAACTCCCAAAGATTGTTTTCCACCCAAATTTTCGAATGGTGACTTTCATTTTCTATTTATCGATCAGCCAAAAACTGGGATTGGACCTCTGGTTTTTGAGAGAGTAAAAAAATGATGTTTAAATTTCCAAAAAATGTAGTTTGTGTTCAGAATTTGGAAATGCAATTGTTGGGAGTTGAAGATAGAGCAGAATCTTGAATATATTCTAAGGAAAAATGGAAAAGTTTTGGTACACGTTTAAAGTACATCGTTTTACAAGTACACGATGATCGTATGGAGTATCTACAGCGCTATATATACACAGGATTAGTAGTACTTTAGTGTGTATGCTCTTGCGGGAGAGGATAGATAGACGTCTTCCATCTTGCGGCTTTGGCGTCTTACTCGGGGATGAATTAGCTGTACATGGGCCACTCGCGTTTGCCTCCCACCTCATGGTACTATAGATACGTCGAGTAAACCATTTGTATACGTATAAATACATACACACACGGTATAGATCGTATTCCCCTACTCGTCATCCATTCTTCCACCTCTCTCACCATCCCTCGTTCCTTCAGCATCTCCTCCTCGATCCTCCCCATCCCATTTAACCATCGTATGTACCCACGCCTCCCTCTCTTCGGAAATCCAGTTGTCTCAGCTCGGTCTCGTTGGACGTTTGCACGGTTGATCCTCGAATGGGATATTGGAGAATTCACATGTGCATGTGCATGTGAAAAGGAAGAGGAGGAGGAGGAAGGGGGGTCTTTCATTGCATATACAACCCGATTGCACATTAAACTCATGCCTACACTAGCCTTAAACACTTGTATATAAGTAAACATGAGATTTTACTATCCTTTAGAAAATCATGCTCTACATTATCTACTTACATCAATCTCGACTAGAAAATTGACTTAAAAATCACCTAAAATGGAGATTTATATATTGTCGCGGTACCACATTTTCAGATGCTTTTCCATCTACTTTATTGTCCGATGAACCACAAAATAAATTTTCAAGTTATCTTCATGGTCTTTTTCAACAGTATTTACTCGTTCGGAAAAAACTTCCCTACAGTACACAAGGAGAATAATTGAATGGTACAATTATAACTACGACAATGGAAAATGCAGACAATCTCGAAGTTTAAAAGTCATTTGAAATCGAAATTTATGAAATTTTCTCTTTTTTTTTTCTATACAAATTTACAATGAACTTGTTAAAAATAAACTGGAATCTAAGATTGTTCCCTTTTTTTTTATTGTCGCAATGCTCATTTTTCGATTTATTTAGCTCTCTTCGTGTAAAAAAATGGTGTCGACGTTTGAAATTAAATTGGAAACGATTGCAGGTCTATTTGACTTTTTGCAATTAATACGAAAGACTGGATTGAAACTACATCAGGGTTACTGCGTGTACACAACTTGGGCACTTATTATTGCCAGTTTGCCTACCTCTTCGAATATATAGCTCGCTCTATATGAAGTCTATGGGTAAATATATATAAACATATAGGTTTACATACGTACATGGGATATCACACGACTGGTTTGTCGAGATATGCGGTTCTTGTACGTACGTATATTACTTGAGGGTATACTTGTTACTTACTCGCACCCATTTGTATATATATGTACATTCGAAAGGCTCGGAAATCCCTGCGGACGCTCGTAAAGGAGGCGAGGGCGGTCCGAGGAGACAGGTGCGAGAGCCAATCACGTTACGCCATGTGCAATTTACCTTTTGCTTCATATATAAATATACATGGATGTGCATTAATGTCTATATATAAATATATATATTCCGTTACCCTAAAATCTAGCTTTACGTCATTTCCTCAGTGCATTTGAATTTTTATAAATTTGGGATTTGAAAATTCTACCAATTTGACGAATATTTTTCATTAAATAGAATTCCCTCTCGTTGTATTCGGTCAATTTTCTAATAGTAACGAGTGATTAAATACGAAATTGATTTTATCGATCGATCCTGTGTAACGAATAATTTTCGAATAAAAAATCATGAAAGACACACTGACCGGTAAATAAATTAACAGTCCTGTTGTTTTTTTCTTTTTTTTTTTTTAGCTCTTTAGTGAACGTGATTTACACATTCACAGCAATTTGAGAATCACGACTCTCGTGTTTCCTCAAAATCGGCATTTTTTTTAACCATGTGAGAAAAGTTAGAAAGAAAATAAAAAATAAATAAAAAAATTAATTGAAATTCATATAAGTACTGAACGGCCATATTAATCATTAAAATTCGAGACTCGAGATCTGATCTATAATTTATTCACTCACCGCATATCTGATCCAAAGTTATTCGCAGTATCACATTTTTCACTCTATGGCGAAAAATTAACGCGAGTCCTATGGAAAGTTGTATATCGTCAAAGATAATTGGCACAACATCGAACGCAGAATACGTTCTTTTTTTTTCATTCACAAATAATTATTATATTCGAAATGAAATACTTGTATAGATTTAGACAGTGGTGGACCACCAATTATTCGTGAAGTTATTTGTGATGTTAGACGCTTGGGAAAAACAGTATAATAAAAAAATAAAATAAAATTAAAAAAAAACATATTAATCGCCATATTGGCATTTCAATAATTGCCAAAATATAAAAAAAAAAAAAAATAACATGTCCCATCGACCGGAGATATACATATATAGATTTTTTTTTTTTTTTTTTTTTTTTTTTTCAAAAGCCAGTTTTCGTAGTCTCGTTTTCTTCGAGAGATGTTCGCAGATAAAACGAGTCGTATATATAAACTTGAATGAATCTCGTGTCTCGTTAGAGACCAAGATTTTGGTGTATCTATATTTTTTCATCTTTTCATTTTGTTTTTTCCATTGAAAAGAAAAGATAGGACGGTGGCGCCGAGGTCAGAAATTAAAAGGGTGGCTTTGGTCGGCAGTACGATACACAATGCCCATTCACCCTATGCATTCAAAGAAAAAATATTGTTTCGAAAATCAGTTCGGCGTCGTTGGTCGATCGCAGATCTTAATCATTACAAACCTCGGACGTTACCAACGTGTATCTATAATTTATGTGTCCGTTTCGTGTATATGAAAATGTATCGGTTGGTCTCATTTGTCGTAAATATCGAATGGTCACCAAAGAATAAAATGTCAAAAAACCACTTTTTTGCGATGACGTTCGACCTCGAGCAGAGTGGAGATTCGTTTTCACTATTTGCAGTAAAAAAAATAACTATTCCACAATCGGCCTTTTTCTAAATTTCTGTAGGAGAACGTTTTGAACCTCGATAGAAAGTTATCGAAACAGAAATGGAGAAAATCTCTTTTTACCGGTCAATCGAATCGAATAAACTTCAATAACTACTGCGAATCCCTGATTTTTCTAGCAGTGAGAAAGACAGAGAATCCAAAAGTTCTTCTAACACATTGTTAAGCTTGAAACTGTGTGTATAATTGACATGTATATGGGAGTGACGAAGACAAACACTTTTTTGGTGTTTTAAGGAGGCTCGTTGCCTCCTGGTAGTCCTCAGCAACCTGGAGAGAGAAAGAGATAGAACCGTGAAAGGACATACGACCCACCTTGTGAATTATGACTTCCGACCCATTTTCACCATTGTCGTAAGATATTCGTATATACATATCGCGACGTTTCGTGTATCTGAGTGTGTGTGTCTGTGTGCGTGTGTGTATATGTCAGTCTCTCTTGTATATACCGGCATTTAAAAGGTTTTCTAGCTGTGCTAGTCCGCCCGTAAGTCAGTAAGTCGTATGTCGTTGTAAAGGGACGAGACCTTCGACCGGAGACAGGTTCTCCTGTGTGTTATTTCTTATTCCAGGCCTTAACTTAAGTATGGTAAATGCATGTATATTCATTTGACTTTTCATATACAGAAGAATGTATTTTCACATATACGAATACAAAAGTAAATGTAGATACGTATGAAGTTAAAAATATCGGCAGTGGTAGTGAGAGTGGAAGAATTTTATGATGCATCAATAAATCATGAGATGGAATCATACTCGCTCGACTAGAGCCAGCCGGTCAACCATCAGGAATAGACCCCCGTGGCCGAGAGAAAAAAAAACTACGGATGTCCGAGTTTCTTCGCTCTTACTGCATACAACCGATTCGTTGAAACGATCCTCGGTGCGTGCGCACGCATGTCAAAAGCTAATTCTCGAAAGGATCCAATCCAGAACGTTCGAACAATGCTACATTGGCCCTTTTAACATTTAGAGCAAACGCGGCACACGCGTTCGTATAGGGTCGTAAAAACTTGGACCGTGAAAACTGTGGCCTTGTGGAATGTACTTCGAGTGCAGCTCAAAAAGGAAAAACATGCAGCGGGAAAAGAGTGCTGTTTGTATGTGTGTATCCGCCTATTGCGCAACGGGAAAAACTACCTCTTCGGCATCTCTTGCCGTAACCTTGACCCAAAGGCGACGGGAAACGCGCGGGTGGCTCAGTTGCGAGTTTTCCTTTGCTGCAACGAGCCTCCTTCGCTTCAAACATTAGTCTATGTGCATGCATTTATATACTTGTATATAAGCAGCATTAATTTATGACTCCCCCTATAAATCATCACTGACAATCGTAGAATCGTCCCTACAGGTACCCATCTAATGGACCAGTAGCTTTTCATGCAGTAAAACCATTTACCTTGTCCCCCAATTTAAAATGATGGCTCCAACGGCCACGTGCCATCTTTTATTCCAACATGACAATGTGAAAGTTAATTTTTTCAGAATTCTTTCGTCTTAAGTGAATCGAAAATTTTGATTTATTGCAGTTAACTACAAAAAATCATTTTTTTCAATATTTTCAAAACTTCGTGAAAGTCTCAAACTTCGTCTCTCAATCGTTCGTCGTACTCTTGTCATTGTTGTTCTTTTTTCAAAGGGAAATTCTTAGAACTCAGAATCTGTAGTGAACACAAGAAGGCGAAGTATTTTCACTTTATTTAGCGAGAGAAGATATAAAAGTGATGATTGATAATATATGGAACGAGGAAACCTTATCGAGCTATTCGCACACCCGATATACACATTCTATAATCCAATTTTTCTAATGTATATACACACGCGTATATATGTATATCGAGTATTCTTTATCCTCATATAATCCCTTGAGAGCGTGCGCTGGTATAATATACACGGAATTTATATCAATATATATGTACATACGTATATCGTAATTAATGAATTTAAAATCAATAGGTTCGAGGAAAAAGTCTCTGTTGTGAAATGCCAAAGTTCATATTTTTTATTCAACTATTGTTGTGGCTAAAAGAATTTTGCGTATTGAATTTATAATTGAATCAAACTTGACACTGAATGATTCAGCATTATAGCTTAACATTTGTTGTTATTTTTAAATTTTTCATTATTTTTTAAATCGAAACGAGTTATTTTCCATGGAGCAGCATTCAATCATTGTACAATATTGGATATAATTGGGAAAAAAAAAAATTGTTTTCTCAGTAAAATAACTGTTGGATATCAGTTGACGGAAAATTGTCAAAAATTCGGTTTATACTGAAATATATTTACGAAAAATTCACCTCTTGGTGATAAAATGGCCCGAAACATTATTCACAATAATTTATTATTGATTTCACAAGCTGTTCTGAGAAAATTGATACAAAAGCATAAATGACGTGATAGAAAGCAATTTAAAGATATTTGTGCGTTCGAAATGAACAATCGAACGTCATTCTGATCCGGCGGGCGACGAGCACTCGAAAGCATCACACTTTAGCCACGGCAACTTCCTCGCGTTCTCGCTATTCACTCGGTTACTGACCGCTCTCAATGCTGCGCGGTCTCCCTGATACTTTTACTCCGATCGAACACGATGAACGTCATTCTAAAGTTCGTCGACCGAGAAAAAAATAAACAAAAACCACATCTCACTGTCGATGAACTCAGTGTGTATTTCGTGACAAAAAAAAACCAATGATAACGAGTAAATTAACATCCCAAGTAAGTAATTAATTTTCGGATTCAACATTAATAACTCCATGAGAATTGATCGTCCGAAGATTTTATTGACCTTCGGTCTTCGATCGATGATTCAAGAACCGATGGACTATAATTAACGAATCTCTTAAAAAAGTCCTTTAAAAAAAAAAACGAAAAGCGATATATATTTTCTAACTTTTTTTCTATATACGGTTGAAAATCTAAAGATATCCCTTTCAGAATGACAAAAAGTAAAATAGTCACTCATCTGATATATTTCAGTAGCAAGAAAAATAAATTCTTCGGAGTTTGATAAGCGAAAAAGCTCGGAAGGGGGATGTTCGTGAAATCCGTAAATGCAATATAGAAAGCGGCTTATTTTCCGAAACTGCTCGAGAGCGATTTAAATGGATTCGAAGGGTTTGTGATGCGCATATAGTTGAGAGGTGACTACGAATAATGTACAATGTCGATGCATATTCGTATATGTGTGTATGAGTAAATTTGAGGTAGAAGGGATATGGGAAGGATAGGAGGACGAGAAAAAGAGAGAGAAAGAGAGAGAGGGAGGGGGAGGGGGAGGGAGAGATTGAAGCAAGTAATGTGCGGGGGTGGCGTATCGCGTCTGGATAATAATTAATAAAAAGTCGACGTTGAATGGCTCGTTGAGGCTCCGCCTATTTTTCCCCCCTGATTTATGAATCGCAACGCCCCTACTGTCATAATCCACAAGTAGAGAGATACGGGTTTGTGCTTGGATGGTGCTGGTGGTGGTGGTAAAACATCGGGAGAATCGAGGAAAGTGGTGGAGGCGCCGTTCGCGTTTGCCGTCGTCGTCGTCGTCGCCGTAGTTGGTTTTGTTCGGGGTGGTGGTAAAACAGCGTTTTATCTATAGCTATACATTGATCATCCATATAGATATATGGCCAGAAACGTATACATGGAAGGAGAGGCGCGTAGGAGTCTCGAATCGGCGAGAGTGGTGGGAGAACATATGCGAGAGATCTGTGCGGAGAAGAGCGCAGAGAACACATTTTGGTCGCGGTAGTGGGGGAAAGAGATTTTGCCTCCGGAACACAAGCGGCGGCACCACCAGGCCGGTTCGTTATATCTACGCCCAAGCCGCGGCTTCTTTCCCCGAGCGATCAGTTGCATTTCGTCCTTGCTCGATGTTACACACTGTCAGGCACTAAGCCTCAACGCAACCCCTTTATAACGAGACAGGGGATAAAGGCTTTTCGCATCAGACATTTATTGTCTTTTTTATTTTTATTTTATATTTTATCACACAAGGCCGCATCCAAATATCTCGGAAAACTATAGCTCGCGACTATCGCATGTGCTGCAGCAATTATTGATAAGAAATTATTGATTTCGTTGATAAAAGGTTCGACGAGTTGTGTGTTGTTATTGGAAATACTTTTTATGGCGTGGACTAAATAAAAGTGATAGATATGTGCCTCGTGTCTCCCTTAATGGAGACTAATCACCTTTCTTCATAATCGAACAATTAACGCACAGATGCTGCGAGAATTTTTTCCGGGCATATCACTCCCGTGTTGCCGGATTATTAAAAATAGTGCTGCGGTGTGTCGCGACGACGGAAAATCACGCCGAGCGAAGGGAACACTTTTGTGTAATACTTAGATATAATTATATATTTTACGCTTCTGTAAATCTTCTTGCGTGCGATATGCAGCTGATGAGATGGAGCATCACCGGAAGACTCGAGAGTCGCGGCATCAGTAAACCGAGACGCGACGGCGAGATCTGTCAGCAGGAACAACAAACGATCGCGAATGATACTTTCTCGTGTTCGAGATATTCCGGTACGATTTAGTGTGTCAAACACATTTTATTGTTTTCCAATCACAATCTCTAATCTTCTGGATCTTAAATACTCTTCATTTTGAATTTTATCATATAAAAAAAAATTCAAAAAAAAAAAAAAAAAAATTGATTTACGTGCGTTTCGTGGTGAATCGAAAATGTTCGGCACGTGTTTTCTTCCGAACGGGTCATACGTGATTTTCGAAACTGGCACTAAAAATTGAGGCGTAGGCCTCACGTAAATACTCCTTAGGAAAACTTATTTTTCATTGAAAATCCGAAATCAAGGACAGCAAGAAATTATGATCAACTGAGGAGAAAGTGCGAGTGATCAAATTACTAAATTTTTACATATCGACGATTAATCGCCGATACTGAAAAGATACTAGAATCATAAATGAGAATTCGTTGTTACGCTGTTTCGCTTACAAGTGCATTTGAAATATTTCTTTCCAAATTTAGTCTCTGTGGAGTATAACTCATTAATGTAATAAATTAACGGATTGAAAAATTCTTTGAAGACAATTCATAAGCATTTAAACATACATAAATACACAAACATAGGCGAATTAACTAGAAACAATAATTTTCATTCATCCGGGTCGGAAAACCATTCGCAAGACTGTAATTCAACTATACCCACGTACTGTCTTGGTGTCGCGATTTTCCGACCAAGGCTCTTGGAGCGAAGCGCGCATCCGTTCGTGGTACATATAGCATATATGCACTTGTACGGCGAGAGATAAATGAGAAGATTCCCAGGTCGTGAATAATTAAATTACGAATCCCCGCCTTCGCCTCTTCCCTGCCACGTTAAGCCAAAGAATATTGAATTTTTACGCGGCAGAATACTCCGAGAGTTTTATGAATATAAAGAAAAAAACATAATTTCAACAAGATATCAAATGATCTCATGAATTGTTACTTTCAAGTTTTTTCTCTTTAGCATAATTATTTTTAATTAAATGTGGTTTACAGTTAACAGTTTAACGGAATATTCGTAATTGTATATAATTGCTTGGGACATGTAGATGTCTTGAAAAGTGAATGAATGCGAATTCCGTTAACAATTAACGAAAGGAGTTGCAAATTAGAAAAAAAAATGTATATATATATGTGTTTTCTCGAGATTAAGAAATTTCCACAAAGTCGTAATAAAATAAAAAATAATTAACGGTGACAAAATAATACATTTACTTATCGAGTTTTCTTAATTCTTGTGTTACAGAAGAAGAAAATGACACAGCGTCAGAGGGTGGGGAGAGCAACAATGGAGGTTGCGTTGTTGGTGTCGAAGCCGTCGGAAACTCGGTTGACGACGGTGCGGTTGATCTCACCGCAGCCCGTTCAAATCACGATGGCGAGGAGGAAGATGAGCGGGAAAACGATGAATTACCTATGGACGAGGACGAGACGGACGAGCTCGTGGACGAGATTGAGGAGCACGAGGATGACGAGGAGGGTTCACGGAAACAAATGCGTCATCGGCAAGATGCCGAGAATAACAACAGTTTTATCGGCGAGGGTGGCCCAACGAGTCTCGGAGCTACAGGAACTGCCACGGCAACTGGCGGGCCACAGGGAATCAGTGGTACTGGGGTTGGTAGCAGTGGGAGTGCAACGGGAGCAAGCGGTGCATTCCCGACAGCTGGCACGAGCCACGTTACCCTCGAGGCGCTTCAAAACACAAAAGTTGCGGTTGCTCAATTTGCAGCAACGGCACTTGCCGGTAGTGCCGACAGTGAGGCAGCTCTTCAAGATCTCGCCTTGTTGCAAAGCACGCTCTACACCCTACAGCATCAACAGGTCTTTCAGTTACAGTTGATAAGCCAGTTGCAACAGCAATTGTCGATAACACACGCTGGAGGACAGCCGGTTGTTGTAACACCCTCCCAACAAATATTAAGCAACAGCGGTATCGCGTGCGGCAATCCAACGGTCGATACGATTCAGTCGGTCACGCCCACGGCAAACCCCGAAACAAATTTATGCAAAGAAACGTCAACGACCTCGCCGTTGATACATGCCAAATCAATCGCGAGTCTTACCTCACCACCGTCCTCACGACCGCCAAGTCATCATCAAACTTCGTCCTCACCACTGTTGACACCCAGTAGTCTTGCGCAACAAGATCGACCCGTTGATTCGTGCAGTACATCACCCGTAGCTCTACCGCTGCCCCCCACTTCAAGCATGTCACTGGTACCGTCAGCAGCAGTCACGAGTAACAACAGTGAAATTGGCGTAAACAATGGCAGTCCGATGACTCAAACGGTCTCGACACCGATGTCACATCAGATGCACATGTGTTCAATAAGTTCCTCGTTAGCGTCGTCGATAATCACCAACAACGACCCGTTGCCTCTCCACGAGCCGAATACCTTGGAGATGTTGCAAAAACGCGCCCAAGAAGTACTGGACAACGCTAGTCAGGGCTTACTGGCGAACAATCTAGCGGACGAGCTGGCTTTTCGTAGTGGCAAAGGTTCGCGTCTCTCGCCGTACGATTCCAAGTCGGGTGGTGGTGGACGGGGCGAGCCATTCTTCAAGCATCGATGCCGTTACTGCGGCAAGGTCTTTGGAAGCGACTCGGCACTACAGATCCACATAAGATCTCATACAGGTGAGCGTCCCTTTAAGTGCAACGTCTGCGGAAGCCGATTCACCACCAAGGGAAACCTCAAGGTCCACTTTCAGAGGCACACGGCAAAGTTTCCACACGTTAAAATGAATCCGAATCCCGTGCCCGAACACCTCGACAAGTACCATCCTCCCTTGCTCCAGCAGCTAGCTGCCTCGGGTCAAAGACCTATGCCGTCCCCACCGCCGCCGCCGCCGCTACCTCCACCACCTCATCAAACACCGTCCCAACAGCATCATCAACATCAGCAACATCAGCAACAGCTACAACACCACGCGGCTGCGGTAGCGGCCGGAAACTTTCATCCAGCAGCAGCCGCGGCGGCAGCAGCGGTAGCTCATGGGTTTCTTCCGCCCCAGCCACCCTTGCCCCTGAGTCTTGCCCTGCCTGGTATGCCACCCCTCTATCGTCCCCCGATCGTTAATCATCGTGATGACCAGGATATCCCGGAAAACCTGAGTAAACCGGCTCCCTCGATCTCGCCACAGTCACCTAATCCCTCCATCCATTCGAATTCGCATCATTCCTTTCATGAGCAACAACAACGCCAACAACCGCAGTTCCAGCAACAACAAATCCCTCCTGCACAAACTGAATCTCCTAGAGCTAACTGCGATGAAATAAAACTAGAACAACGATCACCAGTGCAAGAGCTGCAGCCTTATCAACCTCACCGACCTGCGAGTCGCGAACCCGAAGATAGTATAACACCAAAGCGTGAGCCCGAAGAGCCTGAAGAAATCCCGGATGATGATGAATTCGACGAGACGTCGCAACGGTATCTAAATCCCTCGACATCACCTGCTAATCATACCATCTCACATGCTCAATCGTACGAAGATTGTAGTATGGATAGTAAAATGAGTGGACGACTTGAACCTGATACTGATATCATGGATGCCGACGAAGAAATGGAAGAGCAGCCGGAGAATCTTTCAGGCCGTGGAAGCGGCGGTGGCGGTGGTAGTGGAGGTGGTACAAGTCGTTTGGCCCTTCCACAAGGAGTTGTGATGAGTGGAGCTGGTGGCGGTGGTGGGTACCCGGGTGCTTCTCCAGCTAGTAGCAGCGCCAGCAGTGGAAGCCTGCAAACTTCTTTCGCCGGTATTCTTTTTCCTGGTCCACCGTCACATCATCAGTTGCCTCATCACCCTTCCTCGACAACCGGTACAACCCCGACTGGAACTGGTGGTAACGAAATGATGGTAGATCCCGCTAGAGATCCAGCCATTTACTCTAGTCTCCTTCCGAGACCTGGTAGCAACGACAATTCCTGGGAGAGTCTCATCGAGATAACGAAAACTTCAGAAACATCGAAACTTCAGCAGCTCGTAGACAACATCGAACACAAACTCACCGATCCAAATCAGTGTGTCATATGTCATCGTGTTTTGTCGTGTAAAAGCGCATTGCAGATGCACTACAGAACTCACACGGGTGAGCGCCCATTTAAATGCAAGATATGCGGTCGCGCTTTTACAACCAAGGGAAACCTCAAGACTCACATGGGTGTTCACCGTGCGAAACCTCCCTTAAGAGTGTTGCATCAGTGTCCTGTTTGTCACAAAAAATTCACCAACGCCCTCGTTCTCCAGCAGCACATACGTCTACATACCGGGGAACCAACGGATTTGAGCCCCGAACAAATACAAGCTGCCGAAGTTAACGAATTTCCACCGAGTTATCCTCATCATCCTCTCACTTCGTTTCTTCCGCAAGGTTTCCCAGGATTGCATCCCGGTGGGCCAGGCTTCCCATTGGGGTTTCCACCTTCACGGCTTCACTCTCTAGACCGACATCCGCTCGAAAGCGATCTAGACGCAAAGGAACAAATGCATCAACAACAACAGCACGCTCACCGTCATCATCAGATGCGATTGCAGCAGCATCAAGCCCAATTGCAAATGCAACAGAGGAGGTACCTTGAGGATGTGCAAAGTGAAGACATGGAGGATCAGGAGGACGAAGAGGAGGATCGTCGGGAGGACGACGAGAGGTGCGAAGATATGATGGCCCGTGACCGAAGATCAGACGAGGAGGACGAAGATGATGTCAACGACTGCGACGACAATGACAGTAGAAAAGACGACATTGCATCGAGGGCGACGAGCCTTACGATACCAAGTTTCTCGACTTCGCTAGCGGCCCTGGAGAATCAAGTACGAACTATTACGACAACTGCCTCAGGGATGGTTCCAACGAGTAATAACAACAATAACAGTTCAGTTGGCTGTTCACCAACCCCTTTGCATCGGTACAATGGTAGCGAAAAGAGCGTTAGTCCCGTAAACAGCATGGGTGGTGGTGGCGCACCTCTTGATTTAACACCGAGAGCATCATCGACACCAGCTTCTTCTGTTGTGTCCGCTACAACGACACCACCCCCAACTCCACAAAGCGTTGGACATCATCATTCGCATCATCCGTTCGGAATGTTTGCAGGCCTCTTGCAGGCTGTATCGTCACAAACTCCAAGTATCATCGGCAATAGCATTCAGCACAGTGGCCCAGCAGGCGGTGGTGGTGGCAATGTGGCGATAAACAGCTCTGCCGTAAACGTTTCCTCGTCGATTAACACCGCCGTTAGTCCAGGTGGTGGCAGCAGCAGCGGGGGCGGCGGCAATGGTGGTGGAAGCGGTGGCGGTGGTGGAGGTGGACCTCTAGCCTCGCTTACAACATCCGCCGTACTCGCAGCATCCTCCACCTATAATCCGCTCGGCCTGGCTGTCGGAGGGCCAGCAGGTAGGCGCTGCTAGCAACCAGGGCGAGCCGCAGTTCCTGCTACACCTTCCTTCACTATATACACTTCCGCAAAACAAAGAAAAACGCTAAAAGACGATAAATATGTATATATTATATATGTATGTTCATATCTATGTATGTTGTACGGTAGGTTTCGGGACCTTACGCGATTATTGACTACTTTAAAAGTATGTCACACATTCGGAGATCGATTTACATGTTGGTTCATTGTTCCAATACCTAGTCCGCTATCTTGGCTCCTCCATTTTGAATTTTTGAAATTTTCATTTGTAAATCTAACGAGGCTTTAATAACAATCTTTGCCATACAAATTTTATGGAAAATAAAGTAAACTTTTCACAAGTTCTACATATTATATTTCTTGGGATTGACTTTATAATTAATTGAAGGATTCTGCAACTCGAGTGCTTAAACAAATTACTTTAGAGGATATCGTGCAAAAAAGTACATGGTAGTAAAAGTTTGGAAATCGTGCTTTTTTAAATAAAGGATCAAAGGCCAAAAATAGCTTTCGTAATTTGTGCGATCCCCTCGATGTATAATGTAAGTTTCCATACGTGGGAAAATGTTGCGTTACGTGAGATTTTCCCATCATTGAATTATGCATTTTAGTACTCAATTGCGAAAAAGCGTAGGGTTGATTGGCCGTTATATAGACCGAACGTAATCAAACTTTTTTTTTTTTTTTAGTTTTCTGAACAAAACTTAATGGGCTTTACACGTTTTTATTCAATGGTACATGCACCCAATTCATTGGGTTATCAATGTTCATGCACTAGCGCGTGTTCTCAACTCCTCATAATTAATTGCCCTTTTGTCAATTTGCAACAGTAAATGAGTGTTTTTTTTAAATTGCCATTAATTATCAATAAAATATTGAATACCGTTTCCAGATTATCAAGATTGACTGATAAAATCGAGGATAAAATTCAAAAGAAATCGCAATACCAATTCACTCAAGAATAACTGTGTATTGAAAAGATAGGCTCGTCGTGTTGATTGAACTATTGATAAATAGGTGAATTATTTAAAAGTCCAAATATATTTTGCATTAAAAATGAATTGCATTTCATATAGAAACCCTACGTAGAGTATTCAGATACCTTTTATAGGGGATGTTTGAATCTCGTTGATTTAAATCGAGTTAATGAAAACTAAATAATATCCTAGAAACTACCATGGGACATATATACGTATATAATACTATATATGATAGAAAAAAAGAGAGAATACGTTGACGATTTGTTGTCGATGGAGTTAATGCTTTGTTGTGTTTCACCTCGTGTGTCTCTGTTCAGTAAAACGTGACTCTCTTTTTCCCTCCACCTTGCTTATATTTTCACAGACTTGGGTGAAAATAAAAGCGAATTTGCGAATCCTTGTCATATCGTCAACAAGAGTATTGTTTTTTCCAAAGTCTTCTTAAAACTTCCTAATGTGGTGTAGCCGGACCTAGCACTCCCCTCTCACTCGATCAATATCTTTTGTACATTTATCTATAGCCTATGTGTCTCTGATTTTTTTTGTACATGTTTCTACGTCTTGCTTGTCGTACACCAGACGCGTATCTTATAACGAGCTCGAAAATGGGCCGATGTGCACAAATATATATGTAGATATAAATTTATACGAACGCCTGCAATTTATAAACCGCGACAATCTTTCCAATAATTGGTATAGATTTGCACTCTTGCGCTCGCTATCGTTAACGATCTCTGTCTCGGGTTTTAGTGAATTATATTCGATAGACAAAAGTATATACGGCCTGTATCCATGAGATTCGATGCGACAATATCACTGTATTTTTAATTATTATTATTGTCATTATCATTATTATTATTTTTATTATTATTATTATTATATTATATTATATTATATTATTATTAATTATTAGTAAAGAATTTATTCGAAATCGTCCGTATTACGCTATTATTATGATTAGTTCGAACGATTGGACTGGACATAATGATCTTCCTTACCCGCGTATTGATGTAAAGTTCGAAATAATAAATTGTTTTTTCTACACAACCATGAATTTTGTACATTGAAAAAAAAAGCTTCACATCTTACCCCAATCCCTTGCGTGTGTGTTTTCCGGTTGACGTCGTCGAGAAACTTCGAAACGATACAACTAATAACGGATTCATTTACTTATCGAAAAATTTCTCCCTTTCAATGTCAATGAGGAATTCATTTTTTCAAACTTACCATATTATACGGTTCATTTTAATTTTCATTCGTTTTGCTATATCGAATCATTACATACTGAACTATTGCAAACTTCGGTCTTTGACGAAACGGGATTTTATTTCTGTCTATGTAAAATATAACACGATTAATCAAATATCTGAGAATCAGAACGCAGTTTATTAACGATACGATTGGCAAGAAAATTGTAAAACAGGCTCTCGATTTTAAGACACTAAAAATCTGTTGATGTTATTGATTTACAATTTTTTTTTTTTAAATATATTTTTTTTTTTTTTTGTAAATCGTTCATTTGATTTTATTTGGAAAAAGTACATTCATACAGAGCATATAGATATGTAGGACTAGCGTAACTGAACTTTGGCACGATCTGTTTGCAGTACGTGGCAACACCACGTGTAATATCTGCTACAAGACATTCGCGTGTAACTCGGCACTGGAGATTCACTATCGGAGCCACACGAAGGAGCGACCCTTTAAATGCAGCATTTGCGACCGTGGCTTCTCGACAAAGGTACGGTTTTTTCTTTCTCTTTCCTTCCTATTTCATGCCCTGATCGCAAAAGTTGAAAGGTTGCGCCTGCTGTTTTAATGTTGAAAAGACTAAAAAGAATGAAAGAGAAAGAAAGAGGAATCAACCGGATCCATTGCACTCTCGAGTATTTCCGACTGTTGCACGTTCGTTCATCCTGGTTTATCTATTTACCCCAGACCTCGGGTTTTTTTTGCCCTTCTTTAAATACATTTCACAAAGTCTCTTACCACCGAGTTCTTGCGTGTATGAAAATCTCCAACTTTGCGTGGTTCATAGCATCTAATTGTGAAAAAAAAAAAAAAAAAAAAACACGGAAAAGAATTCTGCATAACTCCGGAGCTGTGATTTTCGACACGATTTTACTTTCCGGCGATCCATGGCGAATTTATTCAAAACGAAAAATAGAAACAAACGCGTTATTCTGAGAAATTTTATTTCGTCCTCGAAACTATTGTACCATTTGAAACTTATAAAAAGTGCGTTCATCCAAATTTTAATGGATCACAATTGTAGATGAAAGTATCATAAATAATGAACGTGATAAATCGACAAAACTTGTTGATTTTGCTTTGTAACATTTTAAAGTCACTGTCTTGAAACTTTTCTCATAAAAAAAGTCTCCAAAGAAACGTCTCCTTCCGTTGAATACGTTGCATGGTATTTTTCTAAACCTCGAAGTACCCTCTTTTGTCAACAATATTTCTTTCTCACGAGAATTAAGATCATTCTCACGACTTGGCGCTCGGATGACATTCAATTTAATCGACAGAGGCACCATATGATTACCATATTAACTGATTTCATAGAAAAAAAAAAAGAAAGAAAGAAAGAAACGTTCATTAAATGGTAATGGTTTATTCGTTGAAAAGTATTTGTACGACGTGATCCGATAATTTCAGAGTGACGGAACATGGATGAAAACGTGTAACTGCATGGAGCATCCAAATCTCTTTACCGGAGATATCCTACAATCAAATCCACCGACGTCATACCACTCGCTCGGGGGGAGTACTGCCATACCTGATAGTGGTGTTTTGACCACCGGAAGTCAGGATATCAGGCCAAAAAGGAACAGGCGGCGGCGGACTGAGGAACAGAAAAGCCGGGGGCGGACAGGGACCGGAGGGGGGCGAGGGCTGACGTCTGCCTATGCTGCCGTCCGCCTGCCCCCGCTGATGCCCCCCGCCCTCGGACTTCTAGCCTCGGACCACGTCTTCCTGGTAAGAGTGCCTTCCCGAGCGAGATTTCAAACCTATCCATAGTTTTTTTTTTTGCTTCTGTTCTTTCAAATAACAATTCTCCAAATTCTGTGATTAATCATCTTGATAACATACTGTTTATTCTAACAATACCATTGAACAAGTTAATTCCAATGTCTCTTTTAACATTCTGCTTCAATCTAATTATTCAAAATGATCTGCTCGAATGATCCGTTGAATCACGATTTGACTCTTTCCGTCAATAATTAGATAATCATCTTTTTTCGTAATTTGCAAAATCTTCATTACTTAATTTGGTTAAAAACATTTTATTCGGTATCTTTTTTTTTCTGGTACGATTTTATCGCCTGCAGAATATCATAACTGCTGTAAAATCAAATAATATAATGTCAAATCTCTGTACGACATTTTTGAAAAAACCGAGTTAATTTGGTTAACAGGGAAACATGAAACAGCACATGCTGACCCACAAAATCCGTGACATGCCACCGCATTTGTTCAACGATTCGAAGCAACCGGGTCAACAGCAACAACAATCAACACAGCAACAGTCGCAAGAACTCGAAAACTCAAGAAGTCCAATGTGCATGGACGAATCGAGTCTTCCACCACCACCACCTCCTCCTCCGCCCCCACCGCCACCGATGCCACCCTCGTCGATCGAATCACCAATGCCTGTAAAAAGATCACCATCGGAGGGTGATTTACCAGCTCCTAAAAGGCCCAGTGAGTTTTCTCATATTCTCCAACATGATACGTTCGATTAGCCTTACAATTCATGACCGGGGTCGATTTTAATCCTTGATGAGGTTCTCGTCAAATTAATTTTAATCAAACAAAATTTCTGGACTATCATTTTATTCGTTATTTTATCTTTTGCGCCATCGTGGGTCTTACGTCGTCCTGCCCATTTTTTCTTTCGCAGTTTTTTTTGATTATTCAACTACCATTTCAACAACAAATGCCAGATTTTTTGATTCTCCATGCTCTTGGATACTCATGAATGTAAAAAACTATCATTAATCGTTATTTGGTAATTGCACAAAATCCGCATATAAATAAATAATCAAATTTCTTACTTTTTCATGAAAAAATCAATTTTCCACTAAACTGTACTCTCCTAAGACTTTTTCAGACCTCTTATTAAAGTTTCGCGTACGTCCGGATTCAAATTCGTATAATTTCCGATTACCAAAGTTTAAATCAATAAAGAAAAATGTATGATTCAAAGATTCAAGAACGAAGGTAGTCTAGAAACGATTTATATGACAAATAAATTCATGGGTTTGATAACGAACCTGGTCATGTATCAGAAGGTAAAAAAATGGAATGAGTTCTAAGGTCAGCAACTAAATATAAACACAAAAATCTTAGCCAGTGAGGTCGCCACACAAAAATCACTATTCACTATTTTCATGTTACTTTAACATCGAGTCATAAATAGCTGTCTTTGACGAAAATAGTTTCCGCTTATTTGCAGCTTTTCGAGGCTCTTTTGCATTCCTTTCGCTCACTTGATTAATCTTAGACATCCATTACTCTGTACTATTAATTAATCGATGAAGATTTTTGATTGTCCGTGCATACATTAAACACATAAATACCTTGTGAACTTTAGTTTTGAACGTGTGTGCGTGTGTGTGTATTTACAGGCATGTCGAGCAAGCACTTGTGCCAGGTTTGCAATAAGAATTTCTCCTCGTCCTCGGCGCTCCAGATACACATGAGAACTCATACGGGCGACAAGCCTTTTCGATGTACCGTCTGTCAGAAGGCCTTCACAACCAAGGGCAATCTCAAGGTATGCATTTTCAGCGAAATATATTGCATTTTTCTTTACTTCCTTCTTTACATTATTTTACATATGGATTTTCTTGGATTTTCCATTGCAAAATCTTCACTTCCACTAGATCGAATCTTACATTTAGATTTATTGTGTTTTATGTTTTTAAACTCCTGTCAAAGCCGACTGTTTGGCGCTAAATCGCTTGTGCACTAACGCCAAGACACATAACTAGGCGATAACAATTTATTCATTTATTCTAATGAGAATTGATTCGCTCAAAAGATCGGAGGAAAAAAGCTCCAAAGATTGGGTTAAACAATGATTTTTTCAAACTTTTGGACTAAGAATTCTGATTTACATACTTTTATTTTTCTTGCAAAAAAGGTCCACATGGGAACTCATATGTGGACGAACGGAGCATCGCGAAGAGGTCGACGAATGTCTTTGGATCTTCCACCTCTGCCAATAACACCCAAGGACTCGGAGTTTCTTCAGCGTCGTCCTGATCTTTTTTATCCATATTTACCGGCTCCGTTTCTTAACGGCGTTCAACAGAAAGTACGTACACAAAAAAACATTTTTCTTATAATTTCAATAATAATGCTGTCCTCGATTGTTGCGATTACTGGAACATTTTCTGTCAAAACTATTATTAGAATGATACAAGCATTTGATTTTTTTTTTCAATCTTTCCACAGGAAGAATCTTGCGTGCAATGGAAAAGTTGAAATATTTTTTAAATGATTTTATTTTTTTTATTATGATTTTTGATTCATTTTCAAGTTGTCATTCATCAAATTGAACATTCAGGGGGTCATGTTTGGTTGGAATCCCAAAAAAAAGCTGTATTCAAATTTTTATTCCCATGAAAACGATGTTTTTATATTTAAAAATTTATGAAATCAATTTTGAAAATTATTTCATAATTTTTTTCGTGATAAAATTTGTTAAAATACACAATTGAGACCATTCTTTTAGAAATAATTTGAAAAACTCACGAATCTGTGAGTTAATCGAAGGTTTTCCATTGAAAAAAGATTTTGGAAGTGTTGAGTGGATAAAAAAATGGGAGAATCGATGGAATTGATTTTTCGTTAATTCCAGCTGAACGAGATATCGGTGATTCAGGGTAACAATGGTTTACCAGCACATCCGGTGAGCGCGGGAAAATACGCAGGTCTTTTTGGTTCGATTTACGGTGGTGGTGGGTTTCCATTGGAGAAGCAGCCGATGGCACCGAGCAATGGTCCACTGTCGGACGGGAAATCATCGTTGCCTTCGGGTTCGATGCTTTTCCAGACACCCTCGCCATCGCATTCGCCAGGAACACCTTCGTCGAACACCGGAAATCAGAATTCGGCGAGTGTGCCAGCATGGAGCGGAGAGACTTTGCAGCATCACTTTGTCGAGCGAGATGTGACGGTATCGAGGCCAGAGAACAATTCAACGCCACCACCGGCGAGAATTCAGCCGCCATCAGCGCCGAGAGGTGAAGGACTTGCTGCGTGAGAATAAAAAGACAAAACAAATAAATAAATATTTGAGAGAAGGAATTTAAAATTTGTGTGAAATAAATCGTGAATTTTTCCTCCGCTGTTTTTTTAAATTTGTTTATTTCTGTTTTTTTTTTTCTTTTTTTTTCATTATTATTTTTTCATTTTTATGGTGATATGATATTGAGGACTTTCTTATTGTTCGTATCGCGTTATGCCAGAAAAGCGATACACAAATCGATGCAGATAGACAAATATATGAATATATAAATAAATAATAAAATTATATGTTATAAAAAAAAAAGAAAAAGAAAACGATAAAAATAATAGTAAACATATAATTGTCTGTCTGCGGGAAAAAAAAATTGACCCACAGAAACGAACGATACTGAGACTTTTGTTCCGAAGAAAAGAGAACGAAACGAATGAAAAAAAAAAAAAACAATTCCCACACAGTGAAGTGAAAAACTAACGAAAATATAGACGTGCGTGTGTGTATAAAAATTAATGGCGAAAAAAGAGATCGAAACGATATCGTTCTTGCTCCGAAGTGGCCGGTTCATTCGTGCTGGCAAAATCAACATTGCGAAAATAAAAAAATAAAAATTATAATAAAAACGAGAAAAAACTGTTAAGAAAAAAGACGAATCGCATTTTTCCCGGTTTCGTGATAATTCTCTGTTGGGAGTATATTTACAAAATTGAGAATTAAACGTATATGTGTAAATCACGATCGAGTTCCATCGTGATTGATCCAATTGCATTTTACAATATCATTGAAAATTCATACCCTTTTTATTTGCTTCTCTTTCTCTCTATTTCTCTCTCGCATTTTTGCTCACGCGCTCGAAACGAGAAAAAATTAGAATCTTCGAAATAGGGATCGATCGATCTTTAATTCGATTATCGAAACGTGGCAGAGCTGAGAGAAAACAAAAGTCCGAAAAACACGGGAGAGTTATGTGCGAAAGTCCTTCCGGGACATAACGAATATGAAATTCCAAAAAAAATTAAAAAATGAATGGTTGATCGAAATTTGAGATCGAATTTAAAATTACGTTCGCGTTGATTCGTTTCGCGCGATCGGCTGGAGAAGACACCATGTTCCTATTGTCACACTAGTCTTAAAATTGTAAAGAAAGCAAACAAACAAGAAAAAAACGAAGAAAAAAAAATTCGAAAATAAAAAATATCGCGAGTTCGAGACCTTTCCGAGATTCAAGTTTCCCAATCTCTTATTTTTTTCTTCTTCTTTTCTTTATTTTCTCGGAAATGAAATCGACACTGCATTACGCGATTATTCACATAAGTTGATATGTTCGTTGAATGATTTTCGATCGGAACTTATAGTGTCGATCGCGCGAGATGAATGATCTCGCGACGCCTAGACTGAGCTCGAGCACATTTGTTTCTTTTTATTAAATAAACAAGATAACAAGTGAAAAATAAAAAAATAAAAAAAATGCTTCGAGCCACAAGACATGTGGCGTCGCGTTATTTAGCTGAAGCCCCTTTTCCACCCCTTTGAATCCTATCGATGATTCAATATTTTGACTCTAAAAAGCCGATGAAAATAATGTTAATTATCGTCTAAAAAAAACATTTATATGAATGTATAAATTTATACTTTTCTGCACGTTAGAAAATTTGGATAAATTTATACATACATATATTTATAATATAAATAAATAAATAAATAAAATACTATAAATATATACATATGAATATAATAAAAATGGATCTATAAATAAAATAAAAATTGTATGAATGAAAGTGTGCGTTGTATACAATAAATGTTTGGCGTATTATTGGAGTATGAAAGTTTCTCAATCATTAATGATTTGCGCGACTTAAACTATTTATCCATTATAACCGACAAAGTCGTGATTCTTAGAAATATTATTTATCAGTGATTTTATCATGTTTTTAGTTTGTTTTTCATGTGAAAAACCGAGGGATCGATTATACGAACAAATGGAGAAAAAACGTGCGAAAAAAAGTGTGAATATGTGTGCGAACGAATGGTATAAATAGTACTTGTAAGTAGAAGCGGGCCCGGCAGCGCCCCTCGCTGTGATATGAGAGGAGCAGCCTGCAATCACTAAACCAATGTACTTATAACCTTGTATCATAGTATTATAATAATAAATTAATTATTGTATATGAAAATTATTATCCACCGTGTCGCAATACAAATTCACAAATCGCCAAACGTCAGTAAAATTATGAGGATTTTATATTTTCACTGCAACTTACACAAGTGGAGGTACTTCTGTGTCCCCTTCAATTTTTAGAATTTTTTTGTCGTGTTGTAAACCGTCGAAAAATAAAAAACACGATTTTGAAAAAAAATAAAATAAAGAAAACACAATTTATCGGCACGTAAGAGCTGTTGAGGGGTCAAACCAACGATAAAAAAATTTGAAAATTTTAGTAAAACGAAAGCTGTATTTGGAGGAAATAAAAAATTAATGTGTTTTTAGGTTTTTACGACAAATTTGAAGGGCAGGGATTCCAAGATCCCTCGAATCCTAGATTTCGTTTTAAGGTAGTAGTCTCGTCACAGTCACGTTCAAAAGTTAAAGGGTTCGGAAATAATCACTTTTTTCATATCGAATCCACAAATTCTTGATTTTTTTAAACAAACTTCGTCGTACATTCCTCTGTAATTGAAATGAAATGAAAAAATGACTGTATAGTGTATGAATGTCAGGAGATGGTTATAAATAAGGGTGAAAAAAAATTATTAAACATTTCAAATTAGTTATTCGACCTGAAGAACATTTTACAATCGACTGAGTTTCAATCGACCCCTTCTCAATGCAATAATGTACCAGCTGCGAATCATGCATAAATTTAAAAAGTAATTCCACCCCTTAAAAGAGCTCGTGGGCCGAACGAAAAAAAATCTCGTTTCTTATTTTTCGATGGTCTTCAGCACATGGGAAATTATTCAAATCGACGGATTACACGATTCGCACCTTTTCTTATTAATTCATACGATCAAATATTGTTGGATTCGTAAAAAAAAAAAAGTAAAAAAGGTCATTGTTTGCACTTACAGCCACGATAAATAATGTTTCAGATATTTATGATCCAAAATTGAACTTGCAATGTATTTTTTCTTTGCAAACGATTAATTTGTAACAAAGTTTACCCTCAGTTGACAAATAATTACTTATAAATATTATGCATTTATTTTACTGAATATTTTACTTATTTTTCACTGAAACACCTATTTTGACATTTTACTTGATTTTTTAAATATTATTTTAAAAAATTTGAATAATAAAATAATATACAGAGCTGTTGACAAGCGTTTCTTGAAAAAATACGTTAAAATTTTTCAATTAATGCCTTGATATTTTTAAACATCGTCATAAAAATGTGTTTAGAGCCGAGTGAGTTTTGGTTGCTGTGACTTTTCACTTTTTCAAAATTAAATATTTTTCGTTAATTATACTCTGCCTCGTCCCTATAAAAACACAAAGAATTTTTCTCGACATCTTCGAAATTGGAACACGTTCCCGTGACGTAAGTGTTTATGATTTTTTTCAATTATTTTTTATTCTCTACAGTCACACTTGGTTTCTGCAAATTTTCATTCATTAATTGAATTTAAAAAATGAATTGGACGTGCGTTATTTCTCGTGGCGGGAAAATGTCTTTAAAATTATCGAAAAAAAAATCCTTATAATTTGGGGCAAAAGATATTCAAAGAATTCCATCATTCTGACAATTGAGGAAAAATGACAAAGCTACGATAAAGTGACAGTACGTAATTGATCGTTGATAATTTTCCGCCGGAACTGCCGATCTCAAATAAGAAAAAAAAAAAACAAATAAATATTAACAAGTTTTAATTTGAAATAAAAATTGAAAGAAAAAAAAAACGGATTTCTGTGACTGGTGCATTTACGGTTCAACATATTTCGAAAAATTATAACTTTTCATTTATTTATAAAAGATAATTAATCACGTCGGTTTTATGAAGCGTAAGCATATCGAGATAATTTTGTATTGATAGACGAAAAAGAAAAGATGAAATAGAATATGAGAATAACTTCGAAATATATTTATACATTGGTGGTAAAAAAAAAAAAAAAAAATGAAAAAAATGAATAATAAACAACCAGATATAGCGTAAAATAACTGGTAGAATGTTTAGGCGATACACTGGCCGATGTACATTTTCTCTCAGGAACGAATAGGCGAATAAATATCGTTTCGAGATCGCATCAATATCTATCAATCTCGAAATACATATTAGGACGTAGATTCAATGTAATGAGTACATAATTAGTCATAAATAATTGAAAAATCAAATATCAGAACGACAAAAAGTTGTTACAATCGCAGGAAAAAAAACACACACACAAGTACGAGATTAATCACTTGTTACAGAATGAAGCTAAAAGAAAAAAATAAAATAAAAAAACAAAAACAATGATTTGCAAATTCAAGCATTTGTCACTTTCGTTTCTCACGATAACAAAATTCTATCGGTTAACGATCTTTGGACCGCAAAACGATCAAATTCAACGTGTAATAACGAACGACGATTTGCCGATAAGTGAAGAAAAGAGAGAGAGAGAGAGAGAGAGAAAGAGAGATTAAATAAGAATATAAATAAAATCACGAGCGTTCCGATCAAAACAGAAAGTATGATTTAATTAAGAAAAAAACGTATGAGCTAATGAAAAAGTAAAGATAAATAATTAAAAAAAAAAAAAAAAAAAATGCAACGTTTGTATTGGTGCGTTACTGATTAACTCGAAATTAAATCGGGACTCGGAGACTCGCTGTATAAATTATATAATGCAAAATCATTAAAATAACGATCTTCGTTGAATATAATATTGTCAGTGAGAACGAGATATAAATGTTAATTAAAAACAACTAAACAATAGTGTAAATACCATTTGCAAAAAAGATTGTACTGTGTGCGTATGAATGATGACCAAAATGGCCGAATCAAGGAGGAAAACGTCAGAGAATACTTTTTAAAAACAGACATAATTTCTTTTGCTATATTATGTGAAGCGAGAATTGCAAAAAAAAAAATTTATATATACGACAATTCCATATTTAGAAAAAAAAAGCTGACACTTCGTAATACGAGTTCCCTTGTGCGTATGAGGGGCATCGAACCCTAACTTATGGAACTAAACTCGTGACACATAAATATATATATATATAATATATATATATATATAAATACATATACATAATTAACTGCTACCCCGCAGTCCTGTGAATAATCATTTGGCACGAACTCGTTGTCCATGAGACGAAAAAGCCAATGAAATAAAAACAAAACAAAAACGAAAGATAAAGATGAAAACACAAGTTGCTTAAGTCTTTTTTGTTTTTTCTTTTGTTTTGTAAATATTGTATAATCCATGTATAAACAATTGACTCTATGATAGTTATGACCGTAGGATTGTAGTTAATTAGGGTACGAATCATTATATCGATATCACTTTCAACAATAAACCATGATTATTATAATGATAATTACATTCCTGCATCGCTGCTACATTTAAATACGTATCGTTTTCAATACTTTGTTATTATTACAAAACTTTTTTTTGACAAACAATATTTTTTCGATTCTCGGACAATAATTATGGCTACAGAGATTTTGTTGAAAAAAGGATTAATAATATAATACTGAAAAATGTGATTCGCAATCAGCCCCACCAGACACGATGCCAATGAACTACGATTAGAAAAAACTTACGTTGATATCATAAGAGGAAACAATGAGAAAGATTTCGAATATTTATGTGGTCGAAATTAAATGAATTTATGAATTTTTATCAATCACAGATATTTTATCTCTCGGAAATCTTATCTTCGTTTTCCTTCCTTACCGACAACCGGTATGTCTTTTACAGCCAAGTCATATTCCCTTGTTGCAGAGACCTCTCTAACCGGTATCGATAAGTAATGAAGCGAAGATAAAGTAGAAAAAGTTTTTTCATCGCATAATTTTTCCTGGAGTGATTTATCAGTCGTTCAGTCGGTAAAAATTCTACTGTACCTGTTTTTTTTTTTTTTTTAGAGAGGTTCGCTTTTTTTCCAAATATTGAAGATTTTTTTAAAAAAACGTGTATTTGCTTTTTAGTCATTCCTCTCGGACTTACACGACTGATAGATCCACTTAAGGATCTCAAAACAATCGTTCCCCCAATTTTACGTTCTGTACACCTCAACATTTCATTGAGAACTTATCCTTTCCTTGCCCCTTTATTTCGAATACTACTTACACAGCTGAAACTTAAAAAAAAAAAAAAAAAAAACACGCAGCATTACAAATATGTTCACTTTACACTTAAACTTTTGTGCAGTTTCCAATAGCTATAGTTCTCGAAAAATAAATTATAAACGACGACATATACAGTGATTTCTCTTTTCTTCAGTTAATGGCAAAAAATCATTTAATTTGTATGTGCATTGTTTGAATGTTTCAAGTACATTATTTTAACACGAAACCGAGAAAATAAACGTGGAATTTGATATTTGCATTGTCAATACACGTCATATGAGCATTTTTATGACAAATAAATTTTTTGTCACGTTAAAAAATGATCGTAGAGTATTAAAAATGAACGTGTTTACTCAGAAACTTCATCAGATCTCCATAATTATGCACACCATATCAAGCAAACGTTGCAGTTAATCACAGCTCATACACCTTTGGAAATTACACGTGCATGAGTGCTTTTTCTTATCGTGTAAATACTCAGGCGTAAAGCCGAGCATAAAGCTCTTGTATAAACACTGTCGTATCAACAGAATTTTAAGTCTTTAACCGGAATATTCAACTCAACATTTTTAAAGGTGTGATAAAAAAATGTTTATTCACTTTTTTTTTATTTTTAAGGGTATGAAGCAGTCACCGAACTCCCTCGGAGTGGAAAATTGTCAGTTTTTAAATCTGCCTCCCACTCATAGCGACTCAGTTTTAATGACACTTGGCATTACGACAGTAATACAGAAAAACAAACGTTTTCTATTGTCTAAAAATTTGCCAGTGTGTTTCAATTTTTTGATCCACAGGAGCGTGGAAACAATAAAAAAGAAGTTTCATAGCATAAATCAGTTTTTGTGGAAAAACAAGTGTCCAACTTTAGTTGAAAGCGATGAAAAAAACACGTCAGGAACACCAAAACGTTGATAAGGTAATAATTCGGTGCCAACAACATTCATCGATTAAATCGTTCCATACACGTTTTTATTACGATCGTAACATGGAGTTACGTGCTCTTTACTGATTTCTCGTATACGTTCGTTCATTCGCGTCCTTTCACTGTGTACAAATATTTTTTGCAATTTTTTCAGATAAATTTTATAAATCGTATATTTTTATATCGTTCTCACCAAATCTAAGTTACGTTTGTAAAAACGTGGGAAAACCATTTCTTTTTTTATAATTTTTTTTTAAATTTATCAAACATTGCAAATTCCAAACCAACAATAATTTAAAATGATAGTTCGAATAAATGATAAATAATAATAATAATAATAGTTGGAAATCATTAAAAGGAAAATTTGTAAAATTGTATCGAAAAAAGCTATTTTATTAAATTAATATACGAGATTAGCCAAAGGTCATGTAAAGAAAATTCGAACAGGAAGCAAACGAGCGTTGATTCCATTTCAAACTCATCCATACAACCATAAAATTTTACTTTCATGTTGAATTCCGAAGTGTGTAAATATCGAAGAGAAATGGTTTTCCAAGTTTCTCTCCCTGAGGACCGGAAAATATATCCCAAGCTTCCACACGAATAAATATGAAAAAACACTTTCCGTCAAGCAATTGACGATATAAAAATTCTTGACATTTGAACAGAGCTCGCCAACGAACATAGAAAACAGTTTCAATTTTTCCGACGAGGTTCAATGTTTTGTCTGAGAGAAAAAAATCAATTGATTTTATCAAATTTCCTACCATTCGGACGGTCGAATAAAAATAAAAATAAGATATTGAAAGATTATTCGGCCAATGAAGTTTCAAATGGTTTGAAAAATTGACAGTGGATAATTATGTTGAGGATTGTTTCGTAATAAAATGATTTTTTATTGGCGAAAGTGGCGTGGAACGGCCCATGGACGCAGGAGATGGGAAGAGGATGATGTGCACGAAAATTGAACATATATTTACGACGATTACGTCGACGTCGAGGATGAGAAAGGCATTGGCACGCGTGCGCTCTCCTATCGACCAGATTCGTCGTCGACGCCGCCGTCGTCATCGTCTGTGTGATGAGGGTCTCGACTGTGAGTCCCTTCGTCGTGAATGAGGACTCGGTTAGAGGCAGTCCTAGCTCCCGACGTCGACGGCGAGGAGGACGAGGTCGAGGACTCGTCCGCGACCGAGTCGGAGCGAGTCTTCCGGGGCAGTAGACGTTATTTCGTCAATTTTTTTCAAAAATCGAACGTAACTCGGAATAAAAGCTTGAGAATCGACAAAACGAGTGCATCGACGAGTGTAATTTTTGAAATTTTCGTCCACATGTGTAAATAAATGCATATATATATATATATATATATAGAAAAAGATAACAAATATGAACTGATAAATAAACCGAAAGCATTTCTAAACGGTGCACATGAAAATCTCAAAAAATTGATTGTTTTCGTGAATTTTTTCAGCTCCCAATGAGTTTTTAATTGAAATAAAAAATCGAATCCATTTAATTAATCGTTTGATCGGCCTGATAATTACAAAACAAACAAAAAGCTATCACTTTGCACAATTTCATCGTTTCTTAAATATTTTAATTTGCCAGTGTATAATGTCAATGATAAACTTGTCAAAAAGTAGAATAGAGTCATCTAAAACGAACGGATATTATGTTGACATTAATTGCTCTGAATAAAGATAATGTGACTTGTCTATTAAAAATTCGTTACAATTCGTGTTCATGAAACCTAAAAATAAAAAATGCCACCCCTTATCATATTTCCGGTTACCGAATTGACGGAAGCTTCGGATAAACTCGTTCGAACAGAGTGTAAGGTCGAAGTTTAGTCATTCGGTCCACGTGCTCTTCACTATGCGGAAGTTATAAATGAAAATACAAGAAATCTTCGAAGTCGTTTAAACGCAGCTGCAGTATCAAATATTGTTGATCAATGGTAACGTTTACAATTATTGTCACACCTTTCAATTTATTATCTCATTATAAGATCGTCAATGTTTATTTAGTGGTGCACGACCGATAAAGTTTATTCAAAAACACCAAGCAGCTAAGAACGTTTAAGTAAATATTGTATCAACATTTATATCGGGTTCGAAGATCTTTTCATGAATATTGATATTTAAGTGCACGTACGAAACAACTAATCAAATAAATCATCGTCTTCGGAACGCGCCGTAGCATATGTTTAAAAAATCGTTTAGCGGAAGAAAATGCAATACAGCTTCACTGGATACTTATAACAATAAACTTATCTGCGAGAGTAAAGTAAAATTGTGTAAAAAAAAAAAAATTGTGCCCAAATGACAAAGACTCTGAGCAGCTTAGAGGAGAGAAAAAAGTTTAGTTCTCTTTCAAAATTTGGCTGGGAGTGTCTAAGAAATACTTTGTCGTGATTTTTCATTTTGCCGAGATCAGTACAGTGAAAATTTACAAAGATCGATTGGCTGTTTGAATTTTAATAAAAATAATTAATTTCTCGTATTGGGAATCTTGTCAAAAGCTTTTTATGAGCACGAGCGAAGTCGATCCAAGATTGACACTCGGAGGATTTCGTCAATGGCTGCAAACGAGGTCATAAAAAATTTATCTATTATATCTTGATGTTGCAATATAAATCAGTCAAAAATAAATGTATGTTCGTAATCGATCGTTAGAAGGGATACAAGAAGGAAGTAAATGGAACCAAATATGAGACTCTGACTTATCACTTTTTTTTGATCTTTAAAATCAATTTATCAGATCACGCTTGAAGAAGTTTCGTTGCATTTCATTTTTTAATATTTTTACCACAAATATACTCAGGCTTTCGACTGAATTTCCATTCGTTTATTCTCGCGATATTGTCCGCACCATGCATTACGATAAATAACGACAATCAGTAATGAAATTACGTGTGTATTAAGAGATGCCTGAATGCTTCCCATAATAAAAAAGGTATCGACTGGTCCATTAATCTGTCAATAGTCTTGCCATGAGCGTTTTTTTCACATTCCTAAAAAATTATGGGTACTGTAAAACTTCGAATGAAATAAACACATAAAATTTGTTCCATTTTTTTTTCAATTAATTCTTCTGTGCGATGAAGGAGATAGACAAATTTTATGTTTATTTGTTAAATTTATATTTTTTCATCGCTTTAATTATTGTTGTCGTTGTCAATATTGAGAAATAAAAATGTTTGTCGCCATTTGAATAAAACATTCGAAGTTTCTATTCATCAAATAAATTTTGGTTTAGTGTTTATTTTTCATTGATTTTAGAGCTTCATTTAATTTTTTATTTATTTATTCAATTTGATTTTGATTTACATTTTAAATTCAACTGATTTGAATGTTTATCTGAATTTTCTCGGTTTATTCAAAGTTCATTATAATGTAATTAATATTTAAATTATCTTTGAACGCAGGTAGTGCTTCGTGGCGGAATTAAAGTGCGGGATGAAAAAGCTCTACTCATTGGCAACATCCCCAATATTGAACATCGAAGCGGTGGAGTGCGGTTGAGAACATGGCTCATAGGAGTTTTGTTGTTTTTAGTAGCATCACTGTTGTTTCTAAACAGCTTTATTACTGAACAATTTCACATCACACGTCTAATTAACGGAACAACGTTACGTAGTAAGTATTTATTTAATAAAAATTATTCAAAAATTAAATAATTCAATCAAGGAAATCATTTTATATTTATTCATCTTTCAACCAACATACAGTTGTTTTTTATGAAAAAAAAAAAATGAGAAAAAAAATGATAGCTACATCGATCGAACTGCGTCAAACTAAACAATTTCATCTAAAATTGGAAAAATTACAAAAATAATTGCAAAAATCGTAATTAACTGCGATAACGAATCTACGGATTGATCAATGCCTTAATCAATATTTTTACTGAAATTGACTTTTTTTTTTAGACAATATCGTGGGTGAATCGAGGCGCTTGGTGAGCCCCAAAATATCGGGTTATCTTGTAAACAACGAGGGCTGTCGAATTGCGGCTCTCGATCCATTCGATCCGATCAGTCGTCGTTTTATCGAAATCGAGAAACCGATCGAATGTGAAAATGGAACTCAACTTCCTTTGATCGAATCCAACGACACTGCCATTTACATTAATCCCTTGGCACAATATCAGTATTACAACAAGTCTGAAACGCCCAATTGTTGTTGGACTTCATTTACCCGTAAGGCAGGTCAGGATAACGCTGTCACGTGAGTGTACCACATGATTTTTTTGAATATCGAGCGAAAATTAAGTAATTTCATAAATCGATTATTAACTCGTCAGCGATCGCGTTAATTATACCCTAAACATAGCTTGTTAGATGCCCAGATTTTTGTATTTTCATAGTTCCAAGTGTTTGTTATGAAAAACATCAGGAACTCGAAACTAATTACTCCTCAGCAGTTGTCACTAAAAAATATTATCTTCCAAAATTCAGATAAATTTTATCTCTGAAATCTTTAATTTTAGACGAGAAGTTAGAAATACTTAGAAAATGTCAAACTAAAAAAAAAACATGATTGATAATCGATTCTGTAAATATGTAAACACAAATTTTTTAAATGAAAAATCAAAAATGAATCATTTTTTTCTTTATATAAAGGGGATAAGAATTGAGGAAACTTAAAAAAATAGACATAGGATGTGAAATTTAAGCGAAATCAGCGATTTACATCGCAGCCAAACCGCCGATGAGTCAATAATAATCGAAGCATATGAATAATTTTTCGTGAATGTGCTAAAATCGACTTGACTGATTGAATAAATATTTGTAATTGCAGATTCGAAGGGAAGTGTCATCATTTTGAAGAATCAGTGCAAATAGAAAAAGAATTTATAAAAGTAGAATGTTTTCAAGATGAAAAGCGAATCTATCGTGACTATCACGCATTTTTGCCGCGGAAGAATGAAACGGAGAAGAGATGTGAAGAGAATGGCAAAGGTTTGGAGGATCGTTTGAGTGTGTTGATCGTAGGTTTGGACTCAGTATCGCGATTGAATTTTCATCGAATGATGCCAGAAACAGTGAAAACGTTGAAAAGTCTTCATGCGATCGAGTTGCTTGGTTACAACAAAGTTGGTGACAATACGTATCCGAATCTCGTGCCAGTACTGAGCGGTCTGTCGATCAAAGAGCTTGAGTCCGTTTATATGAGTAACAATAAAAAAAAACCATACGATGACTGTCCATTTATATGGAAGAATTTTAGTGAATCAGGGTATCGTACGATATTTGGTGAGGACGCATGTTCAATGACGACATTTAATTATTTGAAGCCAGGTTTCCGGGACCCACCAACGGATTATTATCTTCGTCCTTATTGCATAGCCGCAGAGGCTGACATCGGTAATAATCACAAATTAAATGCAAATCTCTGTTTAGGTGGTAGAAAAAATTTCGAAACTTTACTTCGTTATGTGAGCAAAGTGGCGAAAAAATTTGTAAAAAATCGATACTTCGGGTTCTTTTGGCAGGCGAGTTTGACTCACGATTTTTGGAACTATCCAAAATTGGGAGACGCTGCTTATAGCTCATTTTTTCAGTCGCTCGACGACAGAAAATTATTAAATAAGACAGTTCTCATAGTGATGAGCGATCATGGAATGAGATGGGGAAGTTATCGTCAAACTTATCAAGGGAGAATGGAGGGAAGTTTGCCATTTGTTTTTTTTGTTTTTCCCGAATGGTGGAGACTCAAGTATTCAACAGCAATCGCTAACTTACGTAGGAATTCAGTCAGTCTAACAACACCTTACGATCTTCACGAGACTCTCATCGATATTTTAATGATTGAAAATATGAGCGAAAAAGTGATGCTCGAACGTAACAAACTCATGAACAAAGCCAACTTGACTCGAGGCATCAGCATGTTTTCTCCCATACCCAATTATCGTACTTGCTCAATGGCCGGTATACCCGAACACTGGTGCATGTGTCACACCAGTGACAACGTATCTCTCAATGACACGAGAGTCATCAATGCAACGAGCTATTTGATCAACCAACTCAACTTACTCGTCAAAAATTATCCTCAATGCTCTCCTCTCAAGCTTGGCAAATTAATGGACGCGAAAATGTGGATCGGCCGTTCGGACGAATTAGAAAAAGATAAAAAGAATGCACCGTGGATCGACTTTACGATAACGGTTGCGACCGAACCTGGCGATGCCATCTTCGAAGCTTCCATCAGACACAACGCAACCAATAACAAACTCGTCGGTTCTATTAGCCGATTAAATGCCTACGGTACTCAAAGCGCATGTGTCGATGACTTTAACACGCGGCTTTATTGCTATTGTTATTGAATTATTCACGAGCCACGGAACAGTGACATATCCGATGACTAATATATAACATAATGTGATATTTTGTAGAATTTCGAATAAATGTTGAGTATTTCTCGTTACATATCCGTCCATCCCATTTTTTTTCAATCCCTAAGTCTCTTCTTTACGATTAATGACGTTCGGGACCTTGGTTTTCGATCATATATTCAACGAATAATTATTTTCATTCTCCATTAGTTGGTGTTTCTTTTTTTTTTTATTATTCACTATCGAGAGTTGTAAAAATTAGAAGAATATGAATTTTCATTGACAAATCTCTTACTTCGTAATCCAAGGAAATTACTTTCAGTTTTTAATCGAAATTAATTCATTAGTCTTTGAAAACCTCGCGCAAGATCAAGAAGATCATTCGAAAAGTTATAATTTGTCAAAAAAAAAAAAAAAAAAAAAAAAAAAAAAAAAAAAAAAAATTGTCAGCAACGAATTTGTTGCATAGAATCAAACGTAATGAATTATTTTGATCGTTGAGTAGTCAGATGCGAAGAAAGAAAAGTTTTTCAATCACGAAAACTTGGGGTACGTCAAGTCCAAAAATATTTTCTGTACGAACGAGCAAACAGATGATTTCTGAACAATTGAAGATTTTATTACGAACTTTGATCCCTTGAGGTAGCACTGGAACGACGTAAAAACGAGGGCAGGTAAGCAATTGGAACAAACTTAATTTCTTATAATAATTTACTATAAATATTGTCGACCTTGTCGTTTCTTTTTTTTTTTTTTTTTTTTTTTTTAACACCGTTATTTGGCTCGTAAGTGGAAAACACTCTTCTACGCAAAATCTTTAGGACATGAACACTGTACAAAAAAAGTTTCGTCCAAATAATACGATGCGCGGAGTTGTTCGTATTTCACTCGGTCTTCGTGGATCCACGAAATTCGTAAAAAAAAAAAAAACCATCAAACTAACGTGCCTCATATGTAGCGGATTATTTCCCGAGATAATTCTCGTTATCGTAAGGGGTCAAAAAAGAAAAGAAAAAAATAAAATAAAGAAAGTAAAATGGAAACCTCGTTTGTTTAAATGGAACTCACGATTATTCACGTCTCAAGGTAACGTCCACGCAACTAGCTTTTAATGCTCGGGCAAAATTATTCTTGCCCGTTTACGGAAACTGCATTTTTTTCACTTGGAACACGTGGCACAATTTTTAACGTGACTTCGTATTGGTTTTTCTCTTCGTTCAGTATTCCTCTGGCTATTTAATTATGAACCTCGTATTCCGTTGTACACCCTGTTCACCGAACTTTGATGGAGGAGCTTCTTTATCGCTGCAGAAAAAAGAAAGTTACAATTTTTTAATTAATTTCATATTTTCAGGGTTTTTTTTACTTTTTTTTTCGTTGTGGAGCGCACGAATGAATGATTATTCATAAATATGCTGTCTTACGACTTGATTACTCACCTTCTTTATCTTCTTCCGAGAAATCTGTCTCGGGGAAGGCCACATCGAACGTAATGTAAAGAGTACCGAAAAGATTGTTGTTATCAAAATTGGGCATTCCTTCGCCTTTTTTACGAATTCGGGTGCCTGGTTTAGTAACTTTGTCACGAGCTACCGTCACTTTATGGCCGTCAAGATGTTTTATTTCCATGGTGAATCCCATGAGCGCATCTTGTAACGATATCGTGATGTTAGTGTAAAGATCGTCCTTTACTCGCTCGAACAACGGATGCGGTTGTGTACGTATTCTTTGAAGTAAAATTAATGTGTAAATAAATATTAGTCCTTCCAAATTCTGAATTTCAATAAAAATGTAGATTTTTTTTAATTGATTAAACATTTTAATAAATTTTCATAGAATAAAAAACAAACGTCGAGCCAAAATCTAGAAAACAGGAGCTGTTCAATCGATTTAAACTCCGATTAAGTTTCTCAATAAGAAGAATTGAAAAATTGAGATTTCCAGATGAAATAATGTTCAAATTGCCAAGAAAAAAGTAATTATTTTGCTGAAAAATTAAATACTCACTTGAGAATCAAATCACCGGGTTCCCCATCCAAATGCGGCTCACCCTCGGCAATGAATTTAGTCTCCTGACCATCTACCATTCCAGCTTCAACCAGGACCTCCAACGTTCTCTCTTCATTTACGAATTCAACGTTAGGGCACTCGGAACAAACTGCTTGTTGTATTATTTGGAACCTTCCGTTACCAACATTGCGCGTTACCAATTCTTGTCTACAGTTACATTTTCTTGTACCTGCAGTCGCTTTCATAACTAATTTATTTCTGGTTATCTGAAATAAATAAATCGAATCACTTATTTATTAAATATAAGGAAAAAATGACACATTGGAGTTTATAAAAGAGCGGCGGGGCTCGTGTTGACTTTTTCCTTTTAATACTTGGCGTTGAGCCTCAACCGCGTCTCTTCATTAACTTATAGATATGCCTGCAGCTTCACGCGCGACAATAAACATTTTTTTTCACTTGAACCATTTTTTCTAATGTCTAATCACGCAAGTTATGTACGTTGGTGAGGTAGCTCGACAATTGACGGATTGACAACTGTTTCATGAGATGTAATAAATATATGTTTTTCTTACTTCTATGAAGCTGCTGCTGTACAATTCTTCAAGAGTGACAAATAAATCCATAACGATATTTGCTCCTCTAGGATTTTCCTGTTGATTGTGCGATTCGCCACCAAAATGGAAAGCAAAATCACCAAAGAAACTAGAGAACGGATCGGCACCGCTCATTCCACCTTCTTTTTTCACACATTCCTCTCCGCATCTATCGTACAATTCACGTTTTTCAGGATCTGAAAGTACTTCGTAAGCCGCACCCAAGTCCTGGAATTTTTGAGAAGCGTCAGGATCGTCCTTATTTTTATCAGGATGTAATTCCCTTGCCATACTCCTGTATGCTTTTTTTATTGCATGAGTATTGGCGCCTTTCGACAAGCCAAGGATCCGATAAAAATCTCGTCTGCAAAAACATGAAAAATACAAGTTTTCACGATTGAAGAATTCAAATATTGACAACATTATAATTTACGTGCCAAAATTTTTAAAACTTCTTTCAACGACTTTGAAGTTTTCACCGTTGAAGGAAACAAAAATCGTATTTACCCGAAATTTATCTTTATCAAAAATCAAACTGCGAATATGTAGATAAAAATCGTGAAAGAATATTTAAAAACAAACGATCCTAGAACTCATGCATTGCTGCATGAGCTATCAGGGGAAATCTTAAAAATGTTGTGAAAAACCCAACTCAAGAATTTCGAATGATTTCGTGATTTTAAAGTTCATTTTTGTTTGACGTTTAAAAATGAAGGAAACGTCATTTCCGATTTTTGAGTCGGTAGCTTGTAACCTCAAGTCCGAACGATATTAACTACAAAGAGGACCAAAGAGATGGGAATTATTAAAGAATAATACTAAAAAAGTCATTGTTACGTGTTCAAAAAATGCACGTGTTAGACACGTCAATGGAATACACGATGAGTGATAACAACAAGATGATGAGTACGAATTTCGGACCCAGCAAGGTTAAAGTTGATCTCAATTAATTGCATTGAATTGCTGTTTTAATTGTTATTATTTGATGAAAAAAGATCGAGGATTTTTTAAAAATCTGCAAATTTGCTTACCCGGCTACGCACAACACTGCACATATCGTTAAATTAATGAATAAAATGGACAAAATATTAACTGATGCCATTCTAGCAGACGTCGCTCTCACTCGTCTCGCTGGCTATGAAACGCGAAAGCCTCCGGGACTCGGATCGTGGTTACTTCTGATTGGTCGTGTCGTCGTGTTGTTTGTAGTTAATTCTGGCGTGAACGCGTGTGAACTAACGCCCCCCTGTCGTATCAGCGGTCATCGGGAAAAATAACACTATAAATTTACAGGTCACATAACCATACCATGATCGCAAATACACTTGATATTCTGATGATTTTTTAATAACCCGACTTAATAGCCTGACTATCGAATCGACACTTTTTTTAAATCAATTCTACGGCTCACTTATGACGGTTTTGTTATCATGATAACGTTCACTTGACAAATGGGAGTGCTGAGCGTGCAAATTAGACGATACGTCAGAAAAGGTCGCATCGGGTATAGAGAGATCTGCAACAGCGGTTGAGTCAAAAAGAGCAAGTTGACCGCTGCAAGCGCAATAAACTTTGTCCTACGAGGTGAAACAACGACGTTTATTACGATTCCCAACATTTCTCATCGTTGTCATAATTTTCCCAATATTTTACACTTCGTTTATCACTTCGTAAATCTATTGACCAGTGTAAAAAAATTAAAACAGTTCAAATGGTTAATACTTCATCATTGAATAAATTTTTGACAGCTCGTTTTATAGCAGTAAGGACATCGTTTAGCAAGGTTATGTTTTTGTTTGTAAATAGTATCGATCGAATGTCGAAAATTCGTTCAAAATTGTAATACTTTTAAAATTGAACGAAATTAATTCGCGACCATGGTGGAGGAGATCGTCAGCCCGTACAACAAACCAAAGGTATAGTTTTCGTTGCATCATTTTATTACTCAACATTACACATTGTCTCTAATGTGTCATACGATGGTTTTCATGTAAAATCACTGGAATTTCGTGGAATTATATGAAAATGTTAAATTGCCATTAGAGCAAAACTGCGAGACCTCGTCCTGTCTATCTCTGGAATGTTTTGGATGTACAGAAATGGTTGAGACGACACTGCAGCGATTACTATCAATTGTATCATGAGAGATTTTTATATGTAAGTGTGCGCTTCCGTTTTACGGCATTGTTTTTTCTCTTTTTTACTTTTGTCTACAGTTTTTTTTATTTTTCAACACCTTACGATAAATCTAAGATTGAACTTTTGCCATTTTTAAGTTACGAAGCAAGTAAAAACTTGGTGATTTATTTATTCATTTTTGTATTGTGCTTCGAGTGTTTACTAACCTCAAATGAGGCCTGTCGACAACTTAGTTCTTTGCAGTACCGACAAAAAGGTGCTACCGATTATCGGTGGATTATCTTCAGCAATCTGTTGCTTCATGATTTGAGAGTCGAAAGACTTTTTTGTAATAACTACGAAACTGGTTAATGAATAAAATGATTTTAGCACGACATCACAGGCCGGGTCCTCCTGAGGATAAACGAGAACATTTTGTTACGTTTGGGAATAGAAAAAGAGGAGCACAGAATGGACATATGGCGAGAAATAATGAAACTTCATCTAAAAACGGATATCCTGGAAATACGAGACATCGAACGTCGGAACAACATGAATTACGACTGATAAATTTATTTAAGAAACAAAATTTATTAACGTTTTTCATTTCTTGTATTTAATAGTAATAATAATAATAATAATAATAATAATAATAATAATAATAATAATCAAAAATTCATTAACGGCGAACCATGAATTTAATTTCTAAATGTACATTAGATTATTTACATTAATTATAAGACAACATTAAAAATAGTTCATTAATGATCTTATCGTTAATCCCTAAACGCCCAAAAAATCGCTTATTATCGAGTTTTTCGTGAATTTTATAGTAATTACGTTTTTTTTTTTCATATCGTCTATGATTTTGGAAGGATTTTGCACGTCCCGAAAATACATAATCCTCGTTATAAAAATAATATCCATTTATCGAAGTTTTTCTTCACTTTAAAAAAATTTTTTTTGTGCATGTTTATTTTTTTTTTTTTTTCATATTTATTCTCCTCTTATCAATGAGTTACCATTCATCGCACAAAATTTTATAATTATTATTTACACTGATAACGATGATGACGATAATCTCGTGTTTTTATTTTTTTTATTTTTACTTTTCATCCTTAATTAACCATAAGTTCCTACTGTAATTTGAAAAAAATTGACGAACTAATGCAAGCCGTCAATCAGTTTTTGCTTGGGTCCAAATGACCCGAAAAGTCAAAACCCAGGTCTGTATCGACTAGAATAAGACGCCGCGCGTTATCAATATTAAGGGCGTATACACACCTTGAGATATCGAAAAAATCCAATTTTAAAAAAATATTTTTATCCGATAATTTCACACTTTATATGAAAAATTAACTGTCTCCGGAGCTTTGCTCGTGGCTAGAAACATCGTTGTTTATCCAAGTGTGATATTAATAACAATTATGCACTAATTTACCAATATTTAGTTATTAAAAATGATGGAATTTTCAATTTTTTTTTTTTTTTTTTTTTTTTTTTTTTTTTTCAAATTCGCGAAAGTATAGCTGTTTCTTTTTTTCTATTAGAAATTCCAAGCCCAGCCACGGCTTATTCTCTTTGTTTTCGAATCATCTTTGGCCTTAATAAAAATTTGTTTTTTGCTCAACAAGACGAGACTGTAAAATATTAAAAATAAATTCATTCATTTTCTCCTTCGTTTCTATTAATTTATCAAATAATTTGAAACTTTCGTTGATTAAATTTTTTTATTTTGTTTCTATTTGGTTTAATGACATCGTTAAATAATAATGAAATAAAAAAAAGTGTTCGGTTGAATAGTAAATTTTTTGACGATCTTATCGACAATCCACAACATTGAACGACGCAAACTTTAGCATTGTAGGAATTCGTTGTTTTCGTTATTTCTACGCCTCCGGGCACAAACATTTAGAAGAGTATACAATTTTCAAGGAGATTAGAAAAGCTCTACTCGTGTCGGGTAATCTTTTATAAATAAACGGAATAATGTTGTATTTACACAGGTGAATTTTTTTTGTGAATTATATATAAGCGGCCCGGCGAGATAGGAAAAAAATAAAAATGTAAGAGTCGAATTCGGTGAACAAATAACATTTGAATATTTATATTTGTTCGGTTTTACAATAATCTTGTTGATTTTCATTGTTGTCCGGCGTTTCGAACGCACTGCCGATCGCCTTCGTCCCCTTATTTAGCATATCACTATCCTTACGCGTAATTGAAATAGTGGCTTCTCCATTTTTTTCTTATCGGTGGATACAAATTTAAAAAAGAAACATTACAATTATTTACAGTTAATCACCAGCTTTGGCATTAAAATAACTAAATTAAATGTACTTGCTCAGAGTTTGAATTTTAACGCGATTATAAAAAACTTAATGCTAAAAATATTTCAACATTAAATTCAAACTCGCTGAAGATTCACAGGTTCAGAAAATTCAAAAATTATCTCAACTCAATGAAAAAATCTATCCTATGAATCCAAATGATCGATTTTTAATCGATAGCGATGCACGAGGTTATGGTTAATTAATTAACCATCCATCGGAGGGAACCTGATGGAAAAATATTGCTCTCAGATTTGTATTGCAAAAGAAAAGTAGACAAAATGCATCGATTTCAATGAACTGCACGGAGCACTCAAAAATGAAAATGAAACTCAATCTGCTATTTTCCACCAGATTTCTTCCTCTCGATCCATTTCTCCGTCCGAGCGGTTAAAAGATTGAAATAAATTGAAAAAACTTGACATTTTGGTACACAAGTGCGCGGAAACTCTCGAGCAAGCTTTTTTTTTTTTAATTCATGACGTTGAACCCTCCCGTACCTCTTGATGGATAACCTGCTCCGTCTCATTAAGGTATACTTGTAAGTGACACACACATTTATTATTGAAGTCTTAATATTCATAACTTTTGGCTTGACGATAGTTTGAAAACGCTGGGGTAGTCGGGACCCCATGTAACTCATTGCGTGACTACAGGCAAGTGACTTCGAGAGTTAATTAGTTTTTTTTTCTGCATTAATAGTTCATCCAATAATTTTTTGATAATGGAAAGACAGATTTTTTTTTGCTGAGCAATATTTCGTTCAATTCAGGGAGTACCATTGAAAGTTGTTGAAAAGATTCATCGAAAACTTGCTTGAGGCCACATTTCATATGTTTCCGTTTATTTCTCACTCACCCCCGTCCAAAATTTTTTTTTATCTCTCTCGCACTTACGAAAGTATCTTCGGAAATAAAACATGGCCTTAAGGGCGTTCCACCTATTAAATAACAGGATGAGTTTCCTGTTTTAAATATTCTGCAAGTGAAATAATCACATTTGGGCTTGAACCACTTACTTTTATTTTTTCTCCTGTGCGCACTTTCAAGGCTTAACGTTCCTTTGCCTCCGCACTTCTGAACGACGTTAATTCGAACGTGCTCTTTCACTAAGCATGATAGTTATGGATGATTCAATGCGGTCGTTGATAACACATGTGAGAACGAAAGATGAATAAAAGAAGGAGAAAGATAAATCAACAATCATTGGTTTTCGTAGTCACGTTCGTGGATTTAGAGACAAAGCTCTTGATCACCAAGTTCACGGGAGCGTTTATGCCTACCAGACGAAAATACATACAGCTCAGCAGCGCAAATGTCCTTATTTTTTTTACTTAATGGCCTGTTGTTTAACGCTGCAGTTTGATTTCCATGACCATTTCCTATGCAACATCCTGTTGTCGTTAAACCCCGAGCTTCTGATGGATCATTGCCATTCATGGAAGTCCTGCTTGGTTCTCGAAGTGAAACTCCTCTATAGAAAGAAGCTGCTGCTGGGCAACCACCGGAAGCAGGTCTTCGCCAATCGTACCTGTTTGCAGATTCCAATATTTATTATTTTAAAAAAACTTCGTCCAAACGAAACATTTAACATTGTCCTTAACCTTTTCGCAGTGGAATGCAAATGAGATTTTCGTGCTATTTTTGTATTTGGTTTGTTTGGGTCAGTCAAGGGATTAAATGCTGTTCACGTTATGTTTTACGACTGGAACGAGTGCGAGGGTTTCTTATCGTCAACCATTATTATTCTTCTAATCTTAACCTTCTAACTGTTGTTATTAATCCGAAAATTTTCTTGTCCCCTTGTAACTGTGTGCAACCAGTTAACCGATTTTTTCTAAATTTTTGTACGCGTTTATTTCGTGTAAAGAAATAAATAACATTTCATTGTCATTCTCTAATAAAAGTCCAATTTTTAAGATGTTTTTTTAAGTTTTTGGGTTGATTTGACAGCGATTTTTTTCATGAATTAAGAATACAGTCGTATGTAGGACTGATGAGTTCAAATTTATGATTTTGCCTTATTTTTCCATTTCGATATCGATATAAAAGTGTTTCATGACTGTTTTTTTGTTGAAAAACTATGATGACGTTTAAAAAAAGAAATTCTTTGAAAAAAATATAATTGCGTAAATTTCGTCTGTACCAAATTCGTCAGCCAAGCTCTGAGGAAAACCGAGTAAAAAAATGTTTCCTACTTGCAAGATGGGAATTCTTGAAATATTTGAATATATTATACAAGAATTTTATCGAATAAAAATGTTTCAGGAGGAGTAAATTTTCATGGCCTTCCTAAATGTGTTTACGCTCTTAATTTTACACGGTTTTTTCAAGTTTCGAACACTTGATTTTTTCCAATGATTTTTATCGTATTGAATCGGTCTGGAAATCTCATTGAAAGTAGATTTCGGAGGTGACCTTAAATTTAATATATTCTGTATGAATCTTGATGCGGTTCGAGTAAAGATTATAATTCGTTGGGCAAACTCGATCGGAAAACTTCATCAAAGTCGACGTAAAAGAGACTGCGACCTCTAGACACAAAGGTTACTTGGCACTTTTGATTCCTTTTTCTTGTAGTTAAAATCTGAGAAAAATTTTCGTCTCCTTCGGATTATCACGTCAAGGAGGGACTTAAAAAGCGTTTTAAGTTCGTTAAAAAGTTGCACATCATTATTTTTCGATTAAACTAAAATTTTAATTATCAAGTTTTATTCTGTGCGCTGGAGTGACTGTTGAACACTCTCTCGAATATGTTTTGATTTTGTTAATTGATAGTAAAAAATAACGTTAGGGAGAACTTTATATTTCATTATAAAAAATTGTTTTTGTATTATTTTTTTTCGTGCAAACGAAAGATCTTTATTGTCATCAAAACAAATTTTCTTTGCTGGCAAGAAATTCGTGTGCGTTGCAAAAATATTAATTGATTCATCAATCAAAAATATCCTCGTAGAATCGCGTGGGTACATTGTGGGGTCACACAAATGAGAAATCTATCTTTTACATTTACGTGTACATTAGAATGACGCTCAAAAATCGAACCCGGAAAGCATAATATTTAATGAAATATTATTTATAATGATTTATTAATTATTTAATGAAAATAAATAGCCTTGGATAACATTAAAAAAAAAAAAATTAATGCGAATAAATAAATCTCAAAGAAATAGAACGAATTCAATGACAATTTTCCACAATTTTTTTTTTTCACGATTTCTAATTAAAAATACGAAGAAAAAACTAAAAAAATGGCACGTGCCCAATGTTCAACAGTTTTTCTAAAGGCTCTAAATTTAGTAGAAACATTTCGGTCAAAACACTAATGTCTTGTGGTTGGTGAAGCAAACACTATTTTTTTTGCATTATCCTAAATATATATATATATATATATATCCATACAAATCAGCGAAAACTCAAGCAATAAATGTAAAATTTGCACATATATTGACTCGATTGCATTTGGTCGATATACTTTTTTTTGCAAGTAAGCATAATTTGCTGACATCCAGCTGTCATATAGAAAGTTACGTAATAAATGAACAAGTGTGTTAAGAAAATGAGTAAATTCGGTTGACCGAATTAATTAAAAATTTTTGTTGTACGAAGCGTAGGTAGTAAAAAAAAAAAAAAGAAAAAAAAAGAAAAGTTTAGAGTACGTAGCATCTGCGTCCGCAAATTCACATAAACCCAAGTGGTCTTAGATGAGCTACTTGGTTCTAATAATAAACCACATATTTTATGTTTAAAAGTGGACAAAGGTATCGTACAGCCGGAATCCATAATGGCTCCAACAGTTCAAGGCTCCCACTCGTATGTATTTATACTGCTTTGATATATTACGTAACAGTTTAAAGTGTTTACGAAGTCAAAATTGATGATTATTGTATAGGATAGTTGGCAAAAAGTAAAAAGCTATAAAAAAAAATTGTACGGTATTGTGATGAATTTTGAGGAGCACCTGAGAATATACCTAAACGATGCTCTCGTGCTTTGAGTCTTTTCCATGTCGAGGCTGTCCGTGGGTGGGCTCGACGACCACTTTCTCGATCTGAAGGGAAATCTCTGCTGAAATTCTCTCTTGAATTTCTCCTAAAAAAATAATGATGAGTCTACGTTTATACGATCTTTTGAATTTATCGACAATCGAATTATCCTAACGGCTGATAAAAATGTTTTTTTTTTTTGCATATTTATCATTCCGACGTTTTTTTACATGTTATAGAAGTCTATAAACATTATTTTATAAACGAACGAAAATGAAGAAAGAACAAATAGAAATTCTTTGAATAATTTGCGAGCGCAATAGTGTCTGGTCGAAATTTTTTAAGATTTTTTTTTTTTTTCATTTATTTATTGGCTCTTTTGAAACTTTTATGGAACTTTAAATACATTGTATTCACTTACGTTATAAATTCCATAGATAAATGGATTGTAACAACTGTTGGACATCGCCAGCCAGTCACAACAGAACCAAATGATGTTGATATACCGATATCTAAAGACAAAAAAATCAATTGATCCAAACAGCACTTTAAAATGTCAAAATACATTAAAATGTTTTTCTTATTTTGCCTTCAATCGGTCCCATAGTCGCTCGGTTCTAGTTCAAATATTTCGTTCAGTTTGAGTGCTTTTGTCAAAGGATTAATCAATGTTTAACAATTATTGAACATTTGATATCACGGTTATTCTTTATTCTTGTTTTCATCGTTATGTAAATTTTGAAAATCTCTACAGTGTCCAATTAAAAATGATTTTTCCTACAAAAAAGGTTCGTTGACATTGAACGTACGTGGTTTGAATTATTGATTTAAATGCACGACACACGACCCTAGAACTTATGTACCATTTTTTACTTTCCAACGCATGACCGTAGTCCTTATCGACCGTAACATGAACCTTACGACGATAAGGAAATGTGCCAGGGCCTGAATCTCTTCTTTTTTAAATGAAGAATAAAATGATATCGGTCAAATTTTATTTCGTGAATGTTAACATGACAAAAAAATCTGTTAAAAACTAAAGAATTCAAAAAAATTGCCAAAACCCTTTTTTTTTTTGACTTTCACCCGAGGTCATAAATTTTTCAATTTTGAAAATTCAGTTTTTCGAGTGTTTCAACTCATGCTTTCAATCCTACAGTCAACCATGCAAGAAATAATTTATATCAAAATAACCCAAAATGGCCATCACAGGATTCCAACAGTCAGCGCGAACGAAAAATCGAAAATGGTCGAAATTTTTTATTTTCTGATATTCTAATTGTATAAAATCAAAATTTTACTAACTCGTTGATTTGTGGATAAGTGTATTGAAGCACGTTGTACATCTGGAGCGGTAACCAACAGATTGCGAACAGTGCTACGACTATAACCAACATTTTTATCACCTGAAAAGTTGAAAGAGCGTATACAAAGATACCCCCGTAACTTTATTTCTGTTTTGACGCGATAAAACAAAATATTAGGCGACAATTTGAGTCACTTTGGGCGAAAGGTTTGATACGTTTTTCAATAAAATATTTATATTATTTTTCTCATGAAAATCAAAATTCAAATAATTTGGAATTAAATTCAAGTTAAATGCGAAAAAACGACAATGGCAAAGTGGAATATTGCATGGTTTTTTTTGTTATCCAACGGCTGTCATTGATCGAGGAAAATGGTCAAAACAAGAATCTTACACCTGCTGACAAGACTGCGATTCTTACGAGTTGAAAAAAAAAAAAAAAAAAAAAAAAAACAATAATATGGGTCATTTTCAAGCCAAAAAAAATCGATATTCTGCGAAGTCTTGTAAAAACAATGAAATAATGTTTATGAAATTTTGTGAGTGCCTCACGTTGCCCTGGTCTTCGTCGTTAATATTTTAGTATCAATTAATTGTTATTATTCTGAATTTTTATAAAAAATATATTTATTGAGTAATATTCGTATTCCTTAAAATTCATCATAACGTAATAAATATTTCCAAAGCATATGATATGTTATCGAGTGATCAAAGCGAAAAATGATTACCTTCTTTTTATTTTTCATAAGATTTGCATCCCTCGAGTCCTGTGCATTGCCGGGTGCTCGGCTACCCCACAATCTGAGAGCCATACGCGCATAAACGCAAGAAATAACTGAGAGTGGCGTAAGATATTGCAAAAATCCCAGAAGAGCTCGATAAGTCAGCATAGTCCTTTCCGACATATTCTCGTTCTGACAAAATGGCTTTAGATGCAGACGTCCAGCTTTAAACGTAACGTACAGAGTAGATATGACTTTTTTTAAATCCAATGATGCACGTTTGAGTGTTCGATCACATTATTATTCTTTGGTGCACTCCAGCCGACGTAAAAAAATCCAATCAAATTAATGATTTCCACTATATATGACTTTGACGTCATATAAAAAGTGTGTATTTTGTAAAAAAAAAAAAAAAAAAAGTATGCAAAATCCATGAAGAAATTTCTTATCGTAGTTACAGGTAAATGTGAAATTTCTTTGGCTCCAATAAAATGAAAAATTCTACAATGGAAACATTAATCATACCATTCACGATACATTATTTTTCCATCATGAAAATTTAGCCTCAGGACAACAAAACTCTTGAGGGTGTTCTATTTCTGTACACAATTGGGAAGGTATCTCTCAACGCTCCTGGCTATCCCTTAATTATTCATAGAAGAGCTTTTACATCGAACTTGACATGAAAATGAAGATTGTAAGATGAACCCGACAACGATGTCTATTCCCTGTCTGGTTATTATTTCAAAGTAAACACAGACGAGAACTCAAGAGGTTGGAGTTGAAAAATGCACACAATGACATTCCACGAATAGCTTTGAAATCAAGGAATCTTTAGTAAATTCGTACACTCTATAGATTTTGTGTACGTCAAGCTTTAACGAGCTTACTTTGCATAGTCACTCAACTTCTGTTCTCTTCACTTTTAATAATTAGATTTCATCCTGCCCAGTGACATCAACGAGAAACTACTTTTTTTTTCGTCCTTTTGATTAAATGGAAATGTAATCAGATGCAGTTGGCCAAAGTACTCGATCTTTTTCTCATCCAAAATCTTGAAATACATTTTTTTACAACTGCCTACAAAGATTAATTTCTGATTGACATATATTTTTATTTACATTTAACCGAAATGTCAAATCCTATCAAAATGTTCGTTGAAAGTGAAAGATTTGTTTCATTCTTCGATGAATAAGCTACTGAGTGCCTTTTAGTTTGGAAATTTTTTATTTTTGTAGGTTGCTCCACATTTGTAAGTTACAAAGATTTGATTCTTCTTTTCGCTTGAGAACACTATCCAATATTCTTGTGAAATTGTACGCTACACTTGTTATTGCTCCGGATGTCGTGAGCAGTTTTATAAACTTTTTCTTTTGACACGTATAAGCAGCTTTTGGAAGCTGCTACGTGAATCACGAAATAATGGAAATGTTTGCACTGAAAAATAGCAATAGTGAAGCAATGGAAAGTGAAAGATGGAAAAAAAGTTTACCGGCATATGGACCGAGATCGAAAGATCCTGTAACACCGTATTTCATGTCACAGAAGATATTGCACTGTATTTTGATCGCACTCGAAGTCAGAGAGGAAAATCTTTTCCAACGAAGAAATCTCTTTGACCAAACTAAAGTTCGAAAAAAAAAAAAAATAATTAAAAAACGAGGTGTTGTTATTGAATGCTATACAATAGCAAACAAATACCGAATGTATGCTATCGATCGATGATACCGGAACTATGCACTCAAATGTGCTATTAAACAATATTTAACAATATTTTAGGTCTAACTTTGGCACCTCGTATCATCGAAACAATTAATCGTAGGAACTTTTTTTTTAAATTACTTTCTTAAGAATTTCATAGAAAATAGAAAAGTCACTTATAAACTCATTGTATTTCTTGACAGTTTCGGAGATATCGCGCAAAACGTTAATTAGTTCCATTTTCTATCGTTTTCACAGCATTTCAGGTCAAGTTTCGATAATTTATGAGCGAGAGATCTGAGTTTTCTGAGCTTATGATGATGCTGACCATCAATGATGAATCATTGAACGGAGACATTTGATGGGGAATAATAATGGGTGGAATATTTATTTGGAGATTGTTTAGAGAAACGTCCAAACAGAGGCAAAATAAACAGAATGACAGAAGTGCATTTATATGATTCAGAATCGAAACAATTGTTATTAAATAAAAAGTCTTTGATTTTTGACAGTTTGCAATACGAGAAAACATTTCATTGGAATCAGGCAAAATAGAAGGTTCAAAAATAGTTATAAAAATCAGAACTCTGTAGTTCTTATTATTTATTGTAATTTGCTGCAGAGAAAAAAATTATTCTATAGGTACCAAAGTAACATTTGCATTAGAAATGCTGCTAGAGTGGAAAATCGTGTAGACTAAAATATGCAGGAGACAGCAAGGAGTACAAAGGAGTGCCACGACTGAACGAATCCAAACCAGATCGAAGAAAATCCGTTTTGTATTTTATTTCCGGACTCTGGTCATTGTTTTTTTTTTTTTTTTTTTTTTTTTTTTTTTCAACAACAAAAAAATTTCGAATCGTACAGGCTGTTCATAAAAATGCATCCGAGCTATAGGTGACGTTGCATCGTTGAATTTAGGGAAGAAAAATCTTATGTTTTATATTTTTTTATGGGAACAACACCCTAGATGCGTTCATAGGATGAAATTTTTTAAAAACAATTCATTGATAAAGAAAATGAGAATTTTGCAAAGATGCAAGTGGTACCGATCATTTTGGGAACAGCCTGTACATGAGGATCCTTGATAAAAAGCCTCTCTTCAAAGTGATTCTCCGTTCGATTGCTCTCTACGTTCGTATTAACGAGTTCCGCACTTTAAATTCTCAAAGTATACTCAGTTGGCTTTGACTGAATAAAAACTACCACTAACACAAACTTTTGATCGAATTTCGTGATTCTCTTACTAGCTGTACCCACTTCAAGGTTTAAAAAAAAAAAAGTAATTTCTCTTCATTTTCAGGCGGCAACCACTCCAGTGGATCTTCGACTTGAAAGTTCTTATTTCAGGATCAAACTTTCGTATTTTCTTTGTTTTCTTTTTTTTTTTTTTTTGGTTTCAAATACGAATTTCATGTAGAACCATTTTTTAATACATTTTAGTTTTTTCAAACAGTCAACTTACCAGCTGTGCTTTCTGGGACCATAATGACCCTAAGAGCTGCTGCCATGGGGGTGGCGAGTGTACCAGAAATCAACCAGATTCCTGCTATCACGATTTTGGCCCTGAGCTTGCTCGGTCTAGCACTGAAAATGAAATTGACTTATCACTGTATTTTGCATAAAATTGTCTTCGATGTGATGATCATAAAAAAATGCGACTTTACAGATTTGAAACTAAAAAAAAATATCACTTTCCAGCTTCCGATGTGTTCGTAATGAAATGAAAACAAAAAATTATAAAGCAACTTTGCAAATTTGTTGTTGTTTATCTTTTGGGGAGCTCAGGATTTGATTTTTAAAAATTCATCATTTTATCTTCATTCTGGCAGGTTGAATTGACTTTGGTGCATAATCTCCCTTTGAAATATCTCGATCTGGAAATTTCTGCATTAAAGGCCATATTGTAAGGACTTTGAAAACGGATCCGTATGCTTGACCAAACTTCGATTCGTTCCTGTGCATGGTAATATTGGGATTACTCTTGAAACCGTGGGTAAAGCTCTTCTGTTTGTTCCCATTCATCACGGATCAAGGGTAAAAACCCTGCATTACGTTAACCCCAATTTTATAACATGGAGGTAATAGGACCTTCCGAGTGAACGCTTTTTTTGGATTTATCTGATCGTAAATCGGTTCGCACTATCAGAGGTTCAAACAGCGAGAATTCGAAATGTTGGGAGTGAACATTTTTCACTTTATACTCCAAGACCAGCCCACCGTCAAAGAGAAATAATTTTTTCCTCTTTTTTTTTTTTTTTGCATCATTTTTACTTGCATTTAGAGTTATTTAACGGCTCCAACTTCCTGCCTCGAAGGTCAAACATTCGACTTCTCATTTTTTTTCTACAACCTCCGTGTTTATCATGTGCAGTGATTCATTTTGACTGATCTATTTTCAATTTACGATCATTTTTTCAAGGTCGGTTCTGTAATTCTTCAACATACGTTTTTTTCACACTTGCGTCATAAAAAATGAAAGCAAATAACTCGAAGAAAAAATAATTGAAGAGGCTATTGTAGAAATCAAAACATAAATGGCATTTTTTTAAAGAGTTCCGTTGGTTAAAAGCTCCGAAAAAATATGTCATCCTTTTTTATATATTTATATTCTTTATTCATTGACAAGTTATTCGTCGGATTGAAAATCTTGTTTTTTATTTTTATTTTTATTGTATTCCCGATTTAACTAAATGAAAATGAACCGAAATTCAGTTCTTCATCTGAATGAAAAATGATCAATTAATTTGAGGTAAATCCGAACGTTCGCAATTGCCCCAGAGAAATAACTGTTTCCAATGTGCTTAAACCAAAGAATATTCAAAATTCACAAACTGTCAGCAATTATCGACTTTCCCTCAATGAAAAAAAAAACTCTGTTTTTCTATATATTTGTCAATGAAATAACTGCGTTATGTGAAGCTTTGAATAATGAAAACAATGAAAACAATGAAAAAACTGATATTTACGCAAGCGAAATGAAAATAAAAGCACACAAAAAATAAAATCACCTTTGTTATGAACTAACCTTAGTGGTTTTAAAATGGCTCGATGGCGATCGACAGCGATTGCAGTGAGCGTAAAAACCGAAACGTTGACACATAATACTTGAACGAACGGGCAAAAAGCGCACATGAAATGTGGCAAATTCCATCGTTGCAGTAGAGCAGCCTGAAACTGTTGAAACACAAATATTTAATGATAACAGGATCGAGAATAGCAAATATAGCGAATGAGAAAGAAATAGAAAGAGAACGAGAGAGAGAGAGAGAGAGAGAGAGAGAAAAGTAAACAGTGGGTGAGTAAGCACCGGGTTGGAAATAATAGATTATTGTACCTGAAACGGAATAGCGAAGAGACCAATGACGATGTCAGCGAGTGCGAGATTAGCGATGAAACAATTAGTGACACTCTGCATTCGTCGTGAAGTAGCAACGATCCACATGACAAGAGAATTGCCAGCAACAGCAAGAATCGATATGCTGCCGTAGCATATACTTAACAGAACTATTATTCCTGCTGGCACGTCATACAGGTCATCTGAAAAGTTGAAAATTTCATAACAACGTTATAAAGTATAGTGTTAAATAAATTTTATATTCTGAGTCTTCTAAGCAATGTGGTTGACAGTTTCTCTCGTTTTGCTCATACCGCCGTCGCCCCCTCGCAGACAAAGTGTCAAAATGGGTTTTCAGATGTGTTTAATAAATTTAAGATGGTTTGAGCAGAGACCAGCTGTTGGAACGAAAGTCTCACAGGTCAAAGTGCAATTTTAAAATTTATTGTAAACTTCCTTTCCTCCATTATTTACCAGAAGCTTTTATCGATGCTCATATTACAGTAGAGACTCGTAAAATATAGAGAAATGCACGTACGGATAGAATTAGGTTGGAGCTTCGTTTTTATCACGATTTCTTTTCAAGTGATCAAGAAAAATGACAAGACTTTCACGAAGTTTCAAAACAAATATTTGAGAAAAATGTTGAATTTATTTTCATAACACTAAAACTACGCACAACGCATGTTGTTTTAAACAATACGTGTTTATCGAACATAGTCTTTCTACTTTTATTAACGTGTAAAGAGTGGAAAAAGAAAAACAGAAAATAGTTGCACCACTGCCTCGCAGTGTACGAAAGTTTTGTGTACTGTGTGATGCAAGAAGAGTTTTGTACATTTGTTTCTCCAGCAGGTTCGGATTATTCAAATAGTTCTGAACCAATATTTGAATAAAAAAAAAAACAAAAAACAGATGCATTTTCAAAATTCCTAACAGACTAGTGTGATCATAAAGCGATCTTTTATCCAGATGACAAACAAATTGGCAATTTATTTGAGTGCCTCTACCAAATGTTAATTTCAAAGTCAAAACATTGCGAGCTGCAGCAGAATAATAAATAAATCTCTTTATTCATTATTCTCGTTTAATTATACTTTGACAAGACATGGAAGCTGTGACCGAAAAGAACTCGTCACTGGAATCAAAAGAACAGAATTCATGGATGTCATGGCTGCTGACGTTTATCAGACGGCAGTAAAATTTTAACAAATTCGCGTCAAGTTTGTAATATTCTTATATCTCGTTCTACCATAAAAAACACGCATAATTAAGTCCAAACATATGGAGGACATAGACGAATCGGAAAATATCAAATTGGAACATGAGAATCGAAGTTCTGACGCATGTTAATATATTTTTAGATTTTTCCCGGGTGCTTTTTCCTGTTTTCTTCCCTTACAGGATTCGTTAGGTACAGTTGAGAAGTTATTTGATGCGTGTAGTTTAGCTTATTTGTGGTTAAGGATTGTGCACATCCCTGAGGGAAAAGTTTTCGAATATACAGCTGAGAAGTTTGCTTCTAAGAAGAATAATAGAATTGGATGGAATTTCCGTGTCTCGTATTTCACGTATCCACTTTGAGAGAGAATTTTTTTTTTTCTAGCTCTACGAACAGAACTCAGGGTTATCTCGTTTGGATTGTTGAAACGAAAGATTCTTTCGGACGACGAGAATGACAATGATGAGAAGGACAACGAGATTCGAAATGTATGTATGCAGATGTTAGGAAATGGTGACGCACGAAAGGTCGGATCAGATTTTAGATCAGAGTTTGTTGAACTTCGCTTGGAGCATCGATATATTGACACGTTTTCCACGTGAAGATGTCCGTAGCCTATGCTCCAATCAATGTGAAATAATTGGCCATCAAATCTCAAGAAAAAAGTATTGTGTCAACAATATACTTCGCATGAACTAAGTTTTTCTAAAAACATCGTGGTTAAAAAAGATTTTCAGAATATTTAGCGGTCTGTTCAAAACACTGCAGTTTTATTATTTTTGTTCCATATTTACGACGATATTAAAAGATTTTTCAAAAATATTATTTTGCTTTTTGAAGAAATGGATTGCTTCAAACTACGTAGAAATTGTAATTATCTAAACTAATAATATAATCAGAATACAAATAAAAATAGCAGAATACTGTCCAATTAAATTGAGAATAATGTAATAATATATTAAGAGACTTTGACTCGAACGAAGAGAAGTGGAAACAGTTTTTAGTGCAGACACAATTAAATATAAAGTGAGGTTAAAAAAGATAGGTCAAAAATATAAGTATGAAAAATTGGATTTGTAAGATTCGTAGATTAGGAAAAGCAATAACAACGATAGGAGATTAAGGTTGTGTGTAAGATTTGCTAGATTTTATGTTACAATAGTCAGTCGTAAAGGGGGAAAATCAAGACAAATCGGTTGGATAAAGGTTTTGTGCCCGGATCAAGAAACGATTCGCAAAGAGAAATATCTCATATAAAATATCGTCAGTGGTTGGCGTTGACCATACGTCATAAAGATATGGATCCGACCTTCATATTTTTTGTACCTGAATCAGCAAAGCACGTATATGTACTTGGTCGAGGGCTTTGACTTCTTTCAAGAAAACAGTATTCCTAGGCTCGAAGGATTTTTCGAGACTGGGACTAGCTTGATCGCGAGGTATTGGGTACAATTTTTGAGGATATCTCTGAACGTGTCAGGAGATAGAAGTCTCGTGAGAATAAATCGAGATCCAGAACCGAGTCTCATCACTAAATACAGTATAACGTATGTCAAGTTTGTAAGGATAGGAAATACGTCCTTTTCTTTATCGGAATTTCACTTGTATACGTGGCAACATATATTTTTCCTACGTCTCATCCAACGGGAAGTCGAATGAAGGGGAGAATTCCCTGCGGCAATACTTCATGAAGAAGACCTTCTCCTCGTCTCCAATTATTTCTACAATTCCAACGGTGGAAACGGATATTGTTTTTTCACGCCCTTATTCCATCCACTCACCGTTTTTATTGACCTTCGACAAATGCGGTAGATTTTTTTTTTTTTCTATTTATTTTTTGTCATTTTCATGCAAGGGAGTGTCAAAAAGTATTTATTTTTACAGGCTTTGTGATTGAACGCATCAATTTCACCGATTTATAAACCAATCAAGATTGCATCCTCAATTTTATGCATCGTATGAACATTATTGGTTTCTCTATGGTGTTACAAAGCTAACACTGGATATTGACGAGGTCTCGTATAATCTGATACATTCAGTTATGCAATATTTATTAAACCCTCAAAATAAAAGCCACATTGCCATAAATCGTTACTCGATTTTCTATTTTCGAACAAAATCACCTTTAATTAATATTAGGCAAATATTTATCCGTAATAATATTACTGATTAGTCCATGCATGTCCGGGTTTTGATTTTGCAAATGTCGTCGCATAATGGACAATGACAAACAAATTATAACGTACCGTATTCATCGTAAATCAATGTATTGTTATCATTGGTATTGCTGAGCCAGTACGTCGTGTTGAATGCGGCTGACGAAAATGTGTCGGGACCTCCATCATCCGACGACCACGTTGCATTCATTCTGCGGCACTATAGTCCTGGAACATTCATTATGCATGGGATTAACAAACCTATTAACAGATCTATGGGTTTAGGAGGAGGAATAACATATGGTAATTGGAAAAATTACTTTTTTCTGTTGAAACTAGTTTTGTAATAAATTTCAATCATTTTTCAGATTGATAATCATTTGATTATCAGTCTGATCAGATGATCAGTTTCATTACTAGTGGAAAATATACTTCAACGTTTCATGGCGATTTATAGGATTTTTTTAAATTAATTTTAGCGAATAATTAACAGTGTGATGAAAAAGTTGTTTTAAATAATAACGATCGTAATCTTAATTCCCTGGCCACATTTATAAATCTGAAAATTTGTTTGGTATCCTTATAATTCTGCAACCGATCCAGTACCAAATTTGGCACGAGTTCCAGTTCGTCTGTTGGGGGTAGTAGGTTATGGGGTTAAAAAAATAAAAATAAATATAAAATCAATTCGGGAGAGCGGTTGTTGGTCTTTGGGGCAAAGGCTCGGATAGTTCGCCGGTCCTCGGTTCGATTTCTGACCAAACACCAATCGAAAATTGAATTTTTTTTCTTTTTTTTTTTTCAAGTGTTTCTACTGCAATCCCGAGTGGTTCGGACTTCATCTTCATAAATCCGGGGCAAAAACGATCGCACTATGTGTGCCATTGCGACTGGCCTATTGCATGACAGCTGAGGAGATTCATACCTAAATGTCTCTGGTGGTCGTGCGTGAGTGTGTTAGCACCCGAGGGGATCAGTTAGATTCTGAATGTATCGGAAAAGGTTTCTATAGTTTCCCTTCACTCCTGGTAAATGGTAGCAGGTTCGCTTCACTGGCAATAAAAAAGTAAATATAAATTCAAATCGAGCCAACCTTTTTTTATTCCCTAGTTTTTGACACACATCAAAGACATGTCATCACGACGTATGATATCGTGGAGTCTTAGTACTCACAAAATATCACAAATTTTCTTATAAAACTTCTTTTTCTTATAAACCTCAATAAATAATTATAAATTATTATTATTGAATTATTATTACGAAGATTTTGAAGAATTTTAAAAATTACTACAATATTTTTGTATTTAAAGCTTCACCGACGTTGAAAGCGTTACTGTTTCATATTTTAGTGAGTCACACCACGTGTGATAATCCCTGCATGGGTTAATTACGTGTGCATATTTAATGAGTGCTGTGTAAGTTAGTGGGAACAGTGTCTAATTTTCTTTGTTGACATTATGCACCCATTCGGAATTAAATATTCGATTAAAATGGACAATTGACCATTTTCTTTCGAGTTGATTGAAAAACCGATGAGTAAGTTTTACAGTGAAATGTTTTCATTTCATGAGTGAAATTCATGAGGGGATGGAATCTGGAAATTTCACATGCCATTTTCTGACCGAATACATTCTTCCCGAGAAAATAATTATAAAAATTGAAGGATTATTCAATTGTGTATTTTTATTGAGTCAAAAAAATTCTTTATGAATGTTCACTTTTTGTTATTAATCTTGATTCATATATAAATTATATTTCAGTAAAGTGTAATAAGTATAAATACATACAGCGTTATCGGCTACGGGTTGAAAAGTAAGATCGTTAATGTAAAAACTTTTACAAAGTTCCAGCCACCCCTCAGCTGCCGTGTTGTTATTTTCTCGTTATTCGCAGATAATCCTTATTATATAATTCTCCAAAAGGTAGATGATTTACCATTTGGGCAACGATCCGTTTTCTTCGCCTTATAAATCTTTAATCAACATGGTATCAGACATTTGAACTTTTCGTTTCAAACCATATCGGTAAGCAAGCTTTCATTCAACGAGCCCTTGAAACTCTTGATTATTTTTTTCTTTAAAAAAAGTCTATTCTGTTTAAGAAAAAAATATCGTTTAAAGATGAAATTATTTTAGTTATTTTTATTTACATTACGCACTGTTTTATTATTTATAAAAGTTTTTCATTTTAATAAATTGTGCAGTGATTGAAGAAGGAAAAGATGGTGAAATTTATCGTAAGTTCGTAAATGATGTCTGTGTTGAGAATTTTTTGTTTTATTCACCAAATGTGTTGCCACCAATAATCAAAAAAGCGGAGGTCACTTACGATAAAGCTCTTCGCGAATGTTGAAGAAATTTTTTTTTTTTTTTTTTTTAATTACAAAATGGAGTTTGCAGTCATTTCGAAAGATATGGCAGTGTCGGATAATCTGTACATTGACAATCGTCACGTCTGATGATTCGATGAGCACTCTACGACTACCTTAAATTGCATTCGGTTTACATACAGTCTAAAAAAATCGTCTATTCCTCTTCGAGCATCACTCTGGTAATGCGTTTTTCGCCTCGTTTGCCTTCACGATGTCTTCACCAATCACAAGCACTTTCTTTCTTTCAATTACTCGACCAGGCATATGTTTTCAGTCAAACCTTCACATTTCTTTTTCTTTCTTTTATAACACTCTGCCCCCTTTTTTTAATAAACTACCCTTGGGTTTAGTATCGCGTGGTTACTGTACGTGAATTCTTAGATATTTTTTGTACGTATCACTTTTTCTCATACATTTTACGATAGGATTCGTAATCAATCACAGCGATCGAGTTCGTTGCGATCGCAACCTTCTCGCCTTTTCTTTTGTCTCTGGCCCTGATTTGTCAGGAGATTCCAGAAAAAATTGACGCGACAAAAGCAAAACTTTCATACAGTTTGAATAACATTTAACATATCAAAAGGTCGAATACTTTTCCGAGATCTCGATTACAATTAACTCAATTGTAACAGATTTGATAAACATAAAAGTCATTCGAATTGTACTACCCTCCGTTTTATTGTTCGATAAATAAATAAAAATTTATTTCTTCATGAATATTCACTCCATATTTTTCTTTATGCTGAACCTTTTTCACAAACATGTGGCACCTCCATCGTACGACAATGTGACGCGACAAAGCACCCATGGGACCGCGAAATTTTGATGCCGTGTTTCCTGTACCGTGTGGCATGTTTGCGAAACGTGCTCAGTAGTGTTTTGTCCTTGTAAGTACAAATTGCATTTGAAAAAAGACATTGTACGATGGGCACAAAATTCATGGAGTTGATAAAAAATACACAAATTCTATTTAAAGATGATGTTTCGTTAGAGATTTCGATTTTTAGGCTATAAAATTGAATTAATTATTTCAAGTGATAATTAAAAATCGATGTTTCAGCAAAAAAGGAGGAAAAGGTAATCGATTGTGGATCATTCAATATAAAACCGTACTATCAAATTTTAAGTCAATTGGTCGAGTGATATCCGAAGTATTTCCGGCGCCACTTCGTGCTCAAAATAAATAAATTTGTAAATTTATTGAATTTTACAAAATAAATTTACCTAAATTTACTATTTGATGGAAAAATTTGAATCAGGTCAAAACAAATAATCAAAATAATCCAAATATTTGGGTCTATGGCGATTAAGAATTTCATTTTCAAACAAATAATCAATCATTAAAATAATTGATAATATTCACCAATCAATTACAAAATATGTGGGTAATCGATAGTATACTTTCAATCAATTATTGATTTTTTATTGCCAATCGAAGTTCAGACCAATTGTTAAATATTCCAATAAGTGAAATTGTGATAATTTTAAATGTGTAATGAAAAATATCATTCTAAGGTGATCTCTGGTTTTGAAACCCTCCATTCGTAACTCTTTCTGATAGTTTTTCCAAATCTGATTTTAATTGCTCTTTTTCAACCCTTTTAACATATATATGCTCCTCTAATATACAGATTATGGTGTGGATTTTTTTTTTTTTACAGTTTTGCATAATTATTTAAGAAAAATATTGAAAAATAGATAATGAAAACATTTGAAAAGTGCGTCATTGAGCTACTTTTCATATCCTCTTTGAAAGCAACCTCAACGCTCTCAACGAAGATAGGTTGTTTCATGTGATACTGTAAAAATCATTATCAGCCGATCGATAATGTCTCTTATGTGACACTTGTACAATCAGCTACCGTTATATGTAAACCATCAACGGTTTTATGTAGAACGATATTAGACATGAGGTATATTTGATGATAAAGTGAAAATTAAACGTCTTGATATACTATTCGAAATATTATGTGTGACGAGGGATTTGTCACAAATGGTTTAATTCTAGTTTGATCTAGTTCTAGATTGATGATAGGTATCCGGAGTATGAAGCGCGTAACAAAAGTAAAAAATCTTCAAAATGTAATAACGTGTTGGAAAAAGTAATATTAGTACTTTTATTAATAAATAAACGACTGTATAAAAGAGTATTATTTGTTATAATTATTATGAACTTAAATTAAAACCGGTAGAAAATCCAAGCCATGCGTTTTTGTGTGACAATTGGAAATATTTTGAGCTCCCTAATGTTATTAATAATCAATAAAAACAAAAAGTTTTTTTATTTCTCTGACGAATAAATGTCGCGAGTTTCTGTCCATCTATACGACGAATAGCTGGAATTTATTGCGGCAAGTAACTCAAGTGGAAATAAAAATGACTTTGTAACGATTCGTTTATCGTGACGTGAGGATATGGATATACACATAAATTCGAATACGGATTTTCAACGAATGGGTGCAGCCATCGAATAGAGCCCGCAAATAGAGTCTCGAACGAAAATAAAGCAAGATTGACTCCGGAATCGGGTTCGTAATACAGATCGAAGGCTCTTTTTTTACCCTACAAAACATACACTCACCGGAACAGTGTTGACCTTTTTATAAATTGAACTTTCTACAGTTTCAACGTCAAAATATTTTCAGTTTTCGTCGATAAACATTCGAATTTCACAAACGTATTCACTATCGCGACCACTGTGTACTACAGCTTATTTCGGACTGATATATCTTTTTTTTTTCACGCTACCGTCTGTCACATTTGATCGAAAAATTCTCAAGTTCAATCAAGCGATCTAACCGGGGGAAACGAGAGACAAAAGAAACAAACATAAATTCGATTGATAAGTTAAAACTACACGGTAGTACATTTTTCGTCTAAAATTAATGTTCTGCTACCAAAAATTTTAAAACATCATCTGGTTATATGGAATTTCACGATTCCTAAAACTCGAGTTTCAACATTGTTTAAAAAGACTGCGTAATCAATAAAAATACGAATGTACCGTCAGTTTTTATTGTTTTTAGGCATTTTTTGTTTTTCACCTGAAAATTTTATTTAAGAAAAGCGTATGGGATTCATTGCCACATAAAAACTGCAGGATTAACATTAATTTTAATACTAATTATATTTTTATAATACGATCATTTTATGTTCGTCATCAAACAATATTTTTACTTTATTTGAAAAAGTCATTAGATAGAAAAGATCTGGCGCGATGTTTGAACATAAGAGGAGCATTGCTGAATGTAAGAGAATTAGAATTCATTTTTAGCAACAGTGATGGGTGGGCGCTCTCGGTGTATAGCCCAGGAGATCACAAAGTTAAGCAGCTCTGCATGAGGTCAGTACTTGGTTGGGTGACCGCCAAGTTATGCAGCGGCTCGCGTATGTATCGTTGAGCAGGAGGCAATTTTTCAGAGATTTCGATGGTGCTAATCATTCAAAACTCAGTTGAAATATAGTCGCCTTTATCGGCTGCAGGTTTTCTACAGTTTCCCTTGGTCTTCGGGGTCTCACAGAAACAGTCACTTGAGGTTAAAGCGATGAAATCGAATCATAAGAACTCGCAAATGTATACGCAGGAACAATCAAATAAAAATAAACAGAATTCATGTCTGATTTTTATGAGAAATAAGAGAAAAATGTGTTTTCCCACGCACCAAAGTCGTTAACGTATCAGCTGACGTGCTACTAATACGTATCGTGGACAAGCTTTCACGATTTTCATCCTATATCGCAACTAACTCGGCGTGCCGCAGGAAATCGTGTCATTAACAAGCGGCCTAAACGTTGGTCATGCGATGGGAAATTTTCTTCCATGTCTTAAGTATTTTTGTTTATTTTTAGTCTTCCGGATAATGTACTCTTGCGAATGTACCCCATCGAATTGAATTCATTGAAAAATTACAAGAAAAACAAGTTTTGTTGATTTTTTATCCATATTGGACTTGAAGCAATGTTTTCGGGACATTGTACAAACATCGATCTGCGGGTTTGAAAAAGGATTTTCTGCCTGGAACTTAATTAATTCTGGTACTAATACTACAGTTGCTCATGTTTTATTCAATATGTGGTAAAGATTGTTATTGTTTTTGGATTTCTTCACTACCTGCAAACGAAGATATTTTGGTTATAAATAAAAGACTCGACTTCGAATTCATATCACAAGATTCGTAAGTTGATTGCAGAGTAAGATGACGATTGGGATAATGGTAAATTGCACAATTCCATCTCCTGCTAACTGCAACGTTATTCAAACGACAATGTATCTCGTTAGCGAGTGAATTCTGTCAGTATAAGAAGAAAATGGCGAGTGAATTTCTAAGGGTTTTCGTTCGTTGATTACATTTTCTCATTTTCTCACTTAATCTTTTCAGCCTGTGTCAGTCTTCCCTGTTCTAAGTAGCCTTAAGAAAAGTCCGGAGCCTTCTGTAAGAAGATTTCCGGGTTTCGGTTGGGTTAGTATCAAAAGGCGACAAGGGGGAATCGTTACCCTCTAGTTTCTATTTCCCCAGTGGTGAAAACGCGATCAGGGGTAGTTAAGAGAATGACGTCAACTGAGACGGCCAATAAAGGCCCGGTTCATCCGTTAGAATATCGTTGCGAGTTGATAACATCGTAAAGAAGGGTAAAGGTAATGGATGATTGTTTGGTTACCGCATTAAAGAGTTATTCAGTCAGCACGAGAATGTGACATCTGTTGTCTTTCATTGAGATAATGAGAGCAACATTGTGATCGATAAAAGATGCTCATTCGAAAAAATTCCAAGAAAGTTAAGTTCGCTGCCATTTTTTTCTTACACGTTTTGATAATGTGCTTATTAAATTCCAATGAAAGCTTGCTAAGAGGGTCAAAATGTATTCTCATGAATTTTGCAATTTGAATACATAAGTAGCCATTTCATAGCCAAAATTGCGTCACATTTTTGCCACAAAACACCACCAGAGCTATTAATTTTTCTGTCTACTGTTTTTTTTTCTTATTCTTCTTTTTTTTATGAGCAATAAAAAACCCTTTTAACCGTTTTGTTTTTTACTGGTATTAATTTGATACACGTGTCGAATCTACAAAGACTCCTTGGTTGACCACCAATGAACAAATATATGGTTTGGTATATCATTATGGAAGTTATAAACTCTGTGAGATAATTATGGATTCTTAAGTTTGCTTATGCATTGGAAATCTATGACGAGTATTATTTTATCGTAGTAGTGGTAGAATTGAAATCGTAGAACTACTACGAAGTTTGATAACTGCATTATACCTCAGGCTTTGAACTATCGTTATGTAAATTATCGGATAATTTTTATTGTTAATATGCATCGATCGTACTGATGGCACCTGGTGCAATCGTTTTCTAACTTTATGCAACTTTTTTAGACGTGAACCACCGCTATTCGAATTGATTTCTTTCTGAACTTATTCATATTCTACACCGTGGAACTTACCCGGAAATGATGAATTCACGAGCCAGAGGCCGCGAGAGAACGATCTTTATTTTGGAAAAATAAAAAAAAAGTGTAATAACAAAATACGATCTAATATTTCAGTCATAGTGATTCGACTTAATAAATATAAAAATATAATAAATAAAAAGTGCAACACGTAAACTTTATCTCCAGACGTATGAGCTCTCAAATATTATTTCAATAGTGTATTTTTATTTATGTTTTTCTTTTATTGATTTGTAAACAAACAAAATAAGGAAAACAAAGAACGAATGTTTTCCTTGATACCGAATGCACATAAATATAACTGAGGCGAGACGGCTCCTAGACAACATGATGTTAACTGGCGTCGATTTGGGTGCTAACTGCCGAACGGGCCGTCAGCTTCCAAGCAAGTCGTTAACAGGATCATTAAACACATAAAATCCTCAAAGAAAATATAAGAATAAAAAAAAATGATCGAAAATGTTTCAACGAACTTAAAATTTTATCACGAGGATACAAAAATTGAAAATGCACTCAATCGATTAAAAAACGAAAAAAAAATCGCATTTATGAATGACAAAAAAATCATTAATTTCATTCAATCAAACAAAACGTAATCATATTTCAAGACTATTCTGAAAATGTCTGTGAAGAAAACGATTGCAATCTTTGAACAGATGTAAGTCGTAAAAAGATTTTATTGACATATCGTATTTTGCTGTCTCCTGATACGCGACGATGCTACACGTACGATGCTCATAGATAGAAAAAAAAAAGAAAACAAAAGTGTGAACTCGACTTACAAAGTTGAACTTTCGGAGGTGATAAGGACTTGACTTTAGAGGTGTGCTTTTGGAGGATGCGGTCGCGATGAGAGGCTATTCATACCCTTGGACCCGCACGTGCTCTTATACTCGATTGTCAATTGAGCGAGCGTGTAAGAGAAGAATAAAAAATAATCGAAGATGCAAAGCCCTTTATCTTTCATAACAAAAATCTCATATGAACATATGTCCAGCACGCGATCTCAACGTCAGAATTTGTGAATCCGTATACTTTTTTTTATGCGATAAAGACCGATTTTTTGGTGAGACGAGTTCATTGATTTCCATCATGGAATATTGTTTACTTTATTTCACTAGTTATTCACTTTAGAAATACGATGCTATTTCGTCTTTCATTCAACAAAGACGAAATCTCAGCAGAGGTCAGCAGAGGTAACAGGCCAGGCAATTACACTTTTTTTCATTTAATTAGCTATTTGATGTGGAGTCTAATTAAAACTTTAGCGAAGCGAATTTTTTTTATGAATGAGACAAATGGATCGGCCTAGAGAAATTTCAGTTGGCTTCATTTGGGAATCTACTTTAACCGAATCCCCTGCCTCGACGTATTCATCATCAACCTCTCCAGAAAGTTTTACTTGTATTGCAAATTACCCTCATATAAATATTTCGTTCGCTTCGTTCCACCGTTTCTTTGATTATCGATGTTTTTCTAGTGGGTCACAGCAAACGAAATGAAATCACAATATTTATTGGGAACAAATACCTCTATGAGGAAAAGACCGATGGAATCAATTAGCTGGAGAAAAAAAATAAAATCATCGATCAGTATCAACACTGGTATGAAAAGTGTTAAGATAAACAAAACAAAAATCTGAAAGCAGAGATTTGGATTCCGACGTACCAACATTCGGATTGTCAAAATATTCCAATTATTTTTCCAATCGATTAGGAATTAATTTTAAAAAATTTGGATAGAATTTATAAACAATTTTGTTATTATTTTCAACAGATAATTTCAAGGTATGAAAATTTACCGAAAATCGTGAAAGTAAATTCGTTCATCACTGGTCAGAGCTGTCTGTAAATTCGATGACACTATAAGCGTCCTCATCGAGGTTGCATGTTCAATTAAATTACCGTCCTTTTACGGTCAGCGTGATAATCCACCCTTCATAGGTTTAGTTGCGCAAACGAGATTAAGCCAAAAATTACACACTTCACAATTCACGAGATCACTTGAATATCACACGAGTCGACTGATTTATGATTGTTTGATACACGTGGATAAAAAAGATATAATTCATGATCTGCATCAATTACGAGAGTGTTTTAATGGTTCCGAAATCTTGAAAATATTTTATTCGGTACTGACGAGTCCAACATTGACACTGCACTCAACTGCCATTGGTTTGTTTAAATAAAAAAATTAAAAAAAAGAGGATTAATTTTTTATTGACATATATTCAAAACGTCATTTTTCGCAAACTCAAGTAATCACACTAGAGTTTTTTTTGTATATCATTCGAAGTTCGATCGTGTTACGAATTTATGAAAAACGATATTTTCCCTTATTTAGCCGGAAGTTAGTTCGATTTTGAAAGCTCACGATCCAAACCGCGCGTGTCGAGTAGCCACAATGAAATGCGGCCGGTTTTCGCCTTGAGCCAGTCTGGCGGGACTCGAATTTTTTCACGCTGTACGCCAGCGCTGTAACATGCGCCCTGAGATCTTCTCTTGATTCGACATCTCTGTGCATGCATATGTATCATTTGCTCGGTTATCCTAGTCTCACTATCTCGAGCAACTCCACATTTCGTTCGGTTCCACTTTTTTCATGCGACCAAACAAGTCTCTTTTCCGAAACATATAAAGCTCTCTGGGACGGTTGAAGTTTCTCTTTGCACTCTTGTTTCCATTGTTTCATTCTCATGATACATCTGCACAAATCAATGTTACTCCACTTCTAGCCATCGTACTCGTACACATCAGTTGAACTACGTTTTATATTGTGCAGTTATTTCACTTGTTCTGCGTTGCTATGAACAGGAACACTAAATAATCGTGATATGTGGATTGCAGCTCTTCTACCGATAGAATAATGCTTTTGTTCGTTTTTGATCAAGTGGATTTACTTCCATCAGAATAAATTCATTAACGTTCAAAAATCTCGACAGCGATGGCTCTAAAAATCAACGTCAAAATAAACAAAAAAATAAAATTAACGCCGTAACTATGTTTTGCTTTTGTTCGTTTTTATATGCAGTTGTACTTGTCCTACTTCATTAAAGTTGATTTAATTCGCGCTTTGAAATAATTAAATTTACATGATCGACTTGAATTATTGAATACCCTTTCAAAATGCCACTCGGTGGATCAGAACATTTTTATGGTAACTATAAACAATGATGCTTTTATTCTTTTACTGATAAATGGATTCACTCCCATCAGAATAATTACATTGACGTTGGAGAATCTCTATAGCGATGGCTTTGAAAATCAACGTCAAAATGAAACGAAGGTAAAATTAACGCTGTGACTATGTTCCATTGTTGTTTTTTCCCTATGCAGTTGTGAATTAATCAAATTTACTTGATCAATTTGGATTATTGCATTTTCGTTCAAAATTCCACGCAGTGGATCTGGATATCTCGATAGTTCCAAATTTCGGTAAATAAACATGTTTTCGTGATATTGGTTTAATGATATAATTGTAGACCAATCCAGTTGGTTTCATTCAAGGTTTCAAAAACTTTCATAGTCGGAATAGTTTAATTAGACATGGTAAAAGGTTCTCCTTACTCCCGGATACTGTATAAACGCTTCTGAAATGTGCGATATAATTATGACACTCCCAGAGTTCCGGTTAACTTCATTTTCTATCGTCACAATAACTCATTGCTATTAGCTTCTATGTCTCCTTGATCAAATTCTCTAACTCTCCGTACGTTCAGGATTGCTGAGCAACGAAAATGGATGTGGTTAGCATGTACAATGAATTTGAAGTCACAGGAGGTAGAATAGATGGCGTGGTAAGTAAAGTTGGAAAATTTCCTCTCCAATTTCACTGACGAAACTGCATTAGTTTTTGCAGCAAATCAGTGAATTTCTAAGCGAAATAATTATCATTCAGAATTTCTATTTAACATAAATCATTCGTAACATTTTCTCATTACTCTTACAACTCTTAGTCCACAATTTTAGAAGTTTTGGTAGTCAATAAAAACACTATACGTTAAGCGGAAAATTTTGGTTAAAAAAAATGTCCTGGAACTCTCAAACACTTGAAAATGGAAAATATCCACGAATTCTGGAGAACTTCATCACTTCACTTGTTTTTTTTTTTTTTATTTCCACCAGTGAATGGCGGTCACGTGTTGTCGATATTTTTCACTATCATTGCAATTGACGTGGCACAATTTAGTTGATATTTATGAATAGAACAAGAGGGCTATGAGAACACTCGTTGCACCATTGAAGTGACATAGAAATTGTATGCACTTCCGAAATTAGTGTTCAGCCAATGTCTACCTGTTATTGATTCTCATGCCAATTGAGGTACCAGCCACTACATCTCTCTCTGTGTGTATGGGGTGCTACTTGTTTGTCCATATCCGATCGGTTATATGGACAGTTAATTTGTATTTGTACTTCAGCTGAAGGACAAACGTGTCCTATTATTCAAATGAAATCTATGTTGAGTACCTGGCAACTGTGGTTTCCTCGAGACCTGAATCAACTCAGTCCAGTGTGATGATATAATTGATCATCATTACAATACTGTGATGTTTCCATGAGGAGCATTACGAACAGTGGAATCTACGATGTCAATATATAGTAAAATGTTAAAATTTTTTTTCTATTTGATCTTTCGTTGGATGATGAACCATGCAATTATTATGGTAATCTCGTGGACGTCTGCTGGAACAACGAGTAACGTGTTGTTGATGCGGTTGCGTTCACTGGAATTAGTTGCGCAGCTGTTTCACGTGCATTGGTTCACTGATGTGTGCTTTTCTATTCACTATACAAAGTAGATCGAATATTCCCGACTGAGAAAGACGTGCACTCCATCTATTCCATACAACTTGTGTTCACACAGTACATGAGCAATTCTAGTTGGCTATAGAACAAGAGTAGGCTGTGAACACATTGTTACAGGATTATGAACTCAGCCCTACAAGCGCCTGTACAAGGAAACTATTTTACTGATATCATGAATATATAGTGATTGCTCACTTTGTGTAGTTAGTTCTTGCGATCCTCTTGATTTTCTTGATGGACAACATGCAGCGATGAGAGAATGTGTCAAATTGAGCAGAGTTTCATTTTTATTGACAGACGTACAGATAATATGAAAATATTTGCTTCTAATGACATGCATAGAATTTGTCAGCCAATCCACTCGAATTTTCGCCTATTTCGTGAGACCATTTACAGCAAATAATCTGAAGGATCTCTGTTGAGAATTATTCTTACATTGCACTGACTGCAGCATTTTTGAAACAGCAGATCATGCTGTATTTTTTTTTTTCTATATTTGCAACACTTTATTTGTGATCTGTAAGGATTCAGCTCCGTCAGAGAGGTTCTTTACATTGTTTTGTTTCCAGCTGATTTTAGTCATTCACAAAATCATATTAATCATGAGAACGCAAGCGGCTCGACCCCAATTTTCAAAAATGATTTCTGTAACCTATACGTCAATTTTCTCTTTGACGAGTAACGTTGCAGACGGTTTAGTCGTCATAATAATAATAATTGCCGTAAAAAAAAGCAGCGATAGACAACTTCAGCAACGAAGTTAAATGGAAATTGCTTCTACTATCGCATTTCACTCTTCACTTGCTCTTCGTGCCTCTTGGAACAGTTTTCCTTTCAGAATAAAGGTAAGCTGATGGGGCAATTTCCGTTTTCATGTGCAACAACTCTTTAGATACACATCAGTCTTCCAATTTCACACGCGGTTTAGTATGAAAAATATGGTTGAAACGATAGTTGCAAGGGCCATGAGTCGATGGAAAAATAATGTCGTTTCGAGGTAGCCAATCGACAAATTGGAAAATCATTTATACTTGAATATTAATTAATTGAATGATGGATTAACTGTTGAAGTGAATCAGCGAAATAACAAATTTCATTACATAAGTTTGACACATGTTTTTGATTAATTAATAGCACACAATATTGCTGTTAACTGAATCCCTTTACACATTTGATTAAAAGTGAATATGAGTTTTATCCTTCGTGAATGGGCAATTTTAATTAGGCGATAGGAAGCGATCAGCGAGGGTGGCCACAGTTGGATCGATAATCCTGGTTGCTGAATAAGTCGCCCTGTGGATACAGACGTGGTCATGCACGTATCAAACATAAACACACTAGGGTGAACATGCAATAAGAATAGATTTTCATTTCCAGAGTGGAACAATATAACCACGAAACCTGGAGGTGGACATGAAAAAGGGGTTAGTAATGAATCTTCTACGTTAATGTTCTATGTTTGTGACGTTATATTGTGATCAGTGCAACCGCAATTAGAAATATTGTCCAACATAAAGTGCACGTTGACACGAGGATCTCTTCTTTTCTTCATTGCTTGTTATTGATTTAACTTGATAGGGATTTGGTGGGAAAGTCAATGGAATTATTTCAACGAAACTTATTCGACAAGTTGAAGTAATATTTGTCAACTTAATTACTTAAGGCTAGAGTGTGTATTTGAAGGAAGATTAGAAATCGGAAAATCAATTTATGTCTTTTTCTGTGAAAAAAAAAAACGTTTCCTTAAATGCTTTCACGTGAACGTGACTGTTATAATGATTACAGCACATTTAATCCACTTGGCATACAAATAATTGATTCCTTAATTTCCGCAGTTCGATGGAAATAAATTAATGGCAAACTATTGACCCGATGGCACACTTCTGCATGTGGTTTTTATTTTTTTATTTCTTGTTCAAATTTGCGTCATAGATTTTCGTCATGGAATTCGAATAAAATGTTTTTGGATTGTCATATTGTCAATCAGATTATATCGTGAAATATAAATATCGATAATTCATGCTGTAAAATATCAGTCTCTTGAACCGTAAATCGAATTGGAACTGGTTGTAAAGCTTTTCGTACACATTTCTGCGAAGCTTACAGTTGCATAAGAATTTTTAAAGTGCTATCATCTTTTCTCTCTCTCTCTCTGTCTCTCTATCTTTCTTTCTCTCTCATTTACCCTTACCGTTGGTCTCTCGTTTCATCACTGCGAAATAATATTACTGACTCAACAGCCATGTTGGAGTTGTGGATATTGAAATAACTCGATCAAATAGACATTTTTGTTCTCTCTCTGGAGAATTTGGAGAAGGAATTTTAACGTACCCGTTGTGAACTTTGACGGTATAATAAGAGAAAGAGAGAGAGAGAGATAGAGATTCTTTTTCTTGCGATTTGAAGCTTTTATACATAATATACGAGACATTCCTCGACTACTCTGCACACTTTTTATTTTCGTTCTCCCGGACAGATTCAAGTTTATCGAGCAACTCCGAAATTTACTCGCGTTTCCTTTAAATGTTACTCAAAGATTACAATCGAATAGATTTATTCTCTCAGTTCATTTTTTATCAAATCTGGTTTACAAGAAAACAACGAAGTCACTCCCATGAATGGATCTTCGCCGGAATCTTATGAATTCCATATTGAGTTGAAGAATCAGAACAGAAAATAAATCTGTTGTGTTGTCTCACAAGGATATTCCGTTGTATTGTAGAAAAATGAAAAGTCATTTTTTTTTAGTTCATTTTCAATCATTGCACTAGAATTCCTTCCCTAAATCCAAATGAAAGTAAACTTTTATTTCATTTTCAATCATAAAAACCTACTTTTTCATTTCTAACTGCAAAAAAATACACAAGTCACTTATTGTGCAATCTCATAATTTAAACCTACGGCCGCTTTCCTTCGGCAGGTTTTTTCCCTCAACTATACACCAACGTTCTAAGAAGTATGTTCAAGCAAAAAAATATCGATTTCTACGGGACACCCTTACATATATAAGTGTATAGCTATGTACATTATTATACATAGGCAACTCTCGGGAGTTTCAGTCGTCAAAATATTTCATTCGACCCTCTCGACGGAGCTTATATACCACATCTCCGAATGTGTGCTGTAAACGAGTCGCAAAAACCAATATGTTGTTTATTTTCCATGGTCGTGGAAACGTGACGCGTGTTAACTCTCCCTGGTTCTTATACGGGTTCCAATATTTATTCCACCGCTTTTGTTACCTTCGTGTTCTGTCAAACTTTATACGTAGATATATAGATATATTTATAAGTAAACCCTATTCGTCATATACAAGGGCAACCGAATTACCTCAACTTTGCTATAATTTTTGAAATCAGGTTTTCATATAATGGTGATTCCAAAGTCGTGCTTGGATGCAAATAAATGTAAAGATATCAACGAATATTGCCCATTGAAATCATTATTCGTTTAGTCACGTTGAATATAGCGAAAGTAAATGGATATTTGATTTATTTCGGAACTGTTTAGTCCAAGAGACTTTTGCGATTTCAACGACCCCAAACATATGAAACATGTTAACAAGCCAAGGCCATATGAAATAAGAATACCGAGTCAGAACAAGAACGAATCACGTGTTCGTCAATATTCGAGTGTTGACAATGCTGTGCGACAATTGACGAGCACACACTTTGGCAAAACATCTTAACGAATATTTATTTATATACAAGTATCGCCATCGTGGCGTTAGCACAAAAAAAAATTATTCGTTGGAGCAAGATTCAAAGGGAGACGTAAGAAAACATGTGCTGAGTTTCAAAACTTTTTTGGCTCAAGAAGTAAATCAAATAACAATCTATCGTCAATGTAAATGATAAAAAAATTGGAATTTCCACTAACATTCAAGTTTAACTGAAAGCTTTTCGTAAATTATGAAATTTTTCTAAAAAGTTCACTTTCTCAATCCCTCTCAGATTATTTGCTCAATGAAACAAAACTCATAATAATGGTGATTTAAAAATTCATGTATTCCGAGGGCCGGGCGAGACCTATAAGGGAGCCTTTGAAGTAAAAACTATATTTTATGAAGTGACTATATTTTCTGTTGTTGATTTAAAAATGGATGAAAATATTAAGTATTAATGGATTCATTATTATCCATTTTTTAAAACCACATACTACCCTCTCCGAAACTTGTGAACGTATGTGAATTGTCAAGCAAGTTTTATAACGAAAAAGCAAAGTATTTGTAGTTGAATAGCAGGGTCATTTTTTTCTCGTCTTCAAGCGACCGACGAATATTACATAATATCTGATCGGCATCCAAAAGCGCTGCTACCTACAGGGTGTCCTCAAGTCATGATTTGATTAAACTGTGAAATCGGTTGATGGCGTTCTATAAAGTCAAAGTATTATTAAAATCGACGTGAATATATATTTCAGAATATTTTAAGATCGACCATTATCTTGAAAAAATGGAGCTTTGAATACTTATACTGGCGAAAAAATGAATCTGAATTTTGAAGGACTTGAAGAAATGTTTTATGGACCTCCTTGCGTCCCAAAAACTGGTGAACTCCCTGTAGATTCAAAAAAATGATCGCATTTAATTATTGCAGTCTGTGAATAAATGTTTATCTTTTATGGAAAAGACCTTTTATTGTCGCGACTAACTCAATTTTCGAACCAATCGTTTGGTGAGAATTTATGCACTTGGTGTTCTTTTGTAGATGTTTCACATGAAACAGCGAGCGAGCAAATTCAGGGCGAGCAAAAAAACCAGCCTTGAGGTAGGGGTTTTTTGTATTTTTTTTCATGTCCAACGTATACCCTGGCGGGTTTTTAAAATGTTGATTCCATCACTTTGAACCTTCTTTTTCACCACTCTATTATCTTCATTGTTCCTGTGAACCCCCCTGAGCGTGTTGCCCAAAGCCACCCTTTGCTGCTGCACTACTGAAATCGTATTTGCACGAGGGCCGAGGGAAACTTTCATTTTTACTGAGTTTCAGTTGGTTAGCAGTATTAGAAATTCAGAAAAACTGCCTTCCACTCAGAGATCGCTGCGTAGGCCGGTTTACAGATATGTGGTCGTCCAACCAAGTCTGGCCTGCCCGGGGCTCCTCAACTTCGGAAATTGCCGGAGTCACACACGAACCGCGTAATCATCGTTGCTGGTTAAACACCTTTGTATTGTTGTGTGAATTTTCACCATTTAACAATTCAAACTAAACCATTTGTTAGCAGTTTTTTGAACCTTATTAATAAAAAAAAAAAAAAAAAGTTAAAACGTACTGAAATTATTGAACTCAAGAAACTCAAGAACCACTTGATGTGATTTTCACATTGAGAACTTTTGTTACATAATGACGTTGTGTTGAATCATCCAGAAACATATGTGTGAAAAAATCAATGAAAACACACTGGCTTGATGAATACTTTTTTTATTTGACGTACTGGGTGAATTTGGGCACTAATATAAAAGTTTGAAAAACTTTTAAACTATGAACAGTAGTATAAGTACATAAAAGATTTTTGCTGCGAATGGCCTCGTTCATCATTCCACCTCATTCGACCAAGATTTTTTGAACGCCCTGTGGATCAACATAGATAGACAGGCAGATGAGTAATGTGACTGCTTCGAAACTTCTTTGTGAGTTTCATTTTTGGTAACTTGATAAAACTGATACTAAAATATGTCGACGAGGATTGAAGGGACGAGCGTAAAAAAAACAGATAAATTAAGGTTGCAATCGTTTAAAGGTGTAACGAGTCAAAACGACCTTCATATTGTCGTGTCCTAATTTGCGCGGGTGATTGATTTGATTTTTCTTAATATTGAGATTAATACGCAGTACGCACGTCTATTAACTCATGATCGATCTATTGGTGAGTAACCCCTAGGATGTCCACTTAGGCTAAAAATTCGTCTGCCTTTTGTTCTGTTTCGTTCTGAGGTCGTCATCGTGATCTCCTGATGCATCATCGCAGCAGCGTTGAATAAAAGGGAATTACTCTCGAAATTATCAGGCAATTATCCACATCTTTTTCAAACTTTTTCATCAACAAAAGGAACGAACGAGCTGTTGCCAGTGAAAAAGCCCAAGGGAAAAAAATCACAAACAAACTCAAAACAGATAATTTTTCTTTTACCATAAAATAATAACGTAAAGAAAAGCGCCTTTATTCTCACAAACGCTATTGTTTGTCAGAATAAGAGAAATGCATGTCAGCAATGAAAAAAAAAAAATCCAATCATCTTTCACAAGAATTGTATTTGTTTGAAGATTTCATATTTCGCTTAAAATTTCATTTATTTAAAACATCTGTGTTGACAACATCATTCTCTTTTTTTTTGAAAAATTTCTGACGCTGCGAATAATGAGAGTAATTTGACGATTATGTAAATTGTGCTCTGTTGAATGAAATAAATTAACGAATTTGTGAAGAACAGAAGAATTAGCTTGATTTCCGGCATGAAGGGAGCGACGTGAAGCTACGAATGCGTAACGATTTTTTTCATCAAGCAATTTTTTCGCGTGTCATAGTTCGTGATTTACGACCTAATAAAGTAAGAACCCTCTATTTTTTTCGCACGTCTTTTTTTCCGTCTCTCTCCCTCTTACTCTCTTTGAATCTCATTTTTGCTGGTTCTAATGAACTCGGCACCCGCACGCAGAGGAAAGCGACACGTGTAAAAGAAAATGAATTCGTGAACCCCTTTTTATTATCGCGAACAAGATCTGCATCACCTGTTTACCGGTTTATTTAATTAACAAGATTATCCAATAACGGCGTGGCCCTGTCACTTTGATAGAAAAACGAAATAATTACAGCGTTGCAACAAGGAAACAGCACTTTATTTCATGGAATGATATTTAAAAAAATTCATAAAGTCCACTGTAACACTTACGTTTGTTTTTTCAAACAAATCATGGTGCAACATTTGATTATTTTATTCTCGCATGGACTATGGACGAGATACTAATCTATTGATATTTTTATACCTTTTGACCCATTGCCTCAAACAATATAATTCTACATCCTGACTTAGATCAGGTCCGTAGCTGATTGGCCCGTGTAAATTTCAGACATAATTATTTCTTCATTTTCGTACCGCGCACACAACAGCATTTAAGTAAGACAGTAAAGAAAAAAAACCGGTTCCAAGATAAAAGATGAAAACATTTGGCTTGCGCAAGGAAGTATATTGTGTGTAGAGCGGAACTCACAAAGTTTTAAAATACATATACAATCGAAGAAAACCAACTTGACCTACATAAGAAAATCCAGTGAACCCGGGTATATTCTTTATGAAAATGTGCGCATTTTTATATCTGATACTCATGAGATTCACCATGAACTGAAATCTTTCCGGTATTCAATCACATGGAAACTGGGATATATTATTAATCAAGCAGAAAAAAAATGCAGCTGGTCAGTATAATAGTTTCCAGTCATCATGTATGGGCTCGTTATCCTTCAACATATTACGTAATTGTTCCTGACACACCTCGTGTCAAACTCTTACTACGATCTCATAATAACGGAACGTACGAGGTTAACTAATTGAACCAAAACAAAATCTTTTCAAAACAAATCAAGTTTTCTTTCCCGAAAAATTATTCACTCCATTGAACAGTCTTCGGTGTAGTTTGCTTAAAACTGGAGGTTTAATTTTAGATTCAATTTTTATTACACTCTCAAGTACAAGCAGAGAATTTGGCATGAAAAATAAATATGTTTACATTGCGATGTGGGTGTGGTCAGTTTTAAGAAAAACACATCGTCGTAGTGTGAACATAGAAAATTTTTGGGATAAAGTTTTCACCTCAGCGTCCAGTACTTTGATGAGGTGGCTATAACATTTTTTGTTGAACAAATGAGTCTTTGATGCTAGAACCGTCGATCGTTCCTTCTTCGTGAACGTGCATTGTCAGGGATTCGATGTAACATTGAGCTACATTATGGGAACAAATTCTACAGCTATTGTTTGTACAAGCGAGTGCGTTCTGGTGGAGAGAAAAAATAATTCCCAGGATTAGAGTCAAGACCATACATGGTCGGGCAAATGTTACGCATCACGGCAATCGAATAATTGTCACCTGCGTGCGAAAATCTTTCTTGACCGTGCACTGGGCAAATTACTTGAACTACTTGAAATAAATTTTGTCGTACATACAAATATATATAGAACTTCTTCACTGTTAGCTGTGCGATCAAATGGCCTTGTCGCTGTAGTTGTAATGCCCTATGAGTTCATCGCAGTCACGAGAGACTCAATCGGCGATGTATATATACGAAAAGTTGACAAGCATAACTTGCAAAATTTGAAAAAAATTATTTTACAATATGAAAACAAAGCATTGATCAACGTCGTCGCACGAATGCTTGAGTCGATATCGAGATCGATGAATCAATTTTTATTTCATCTCCTGAGCTAGTAGGAACATTCGTAAATTATGTCAAATGCACTCTATTTTTTTTTTTTTTTGAGTGACGTTAAGTATCATGAGTTTATCGATACGCAGTAAAATCATACATTACGCACCATTGCGTGTCATGGACGGGAATAAACATTGGTTTCCTGAAATGTTCGTATTTTTATCCGAACAAACCAGAGATTACTAGTATTGAAAGTTTAAGATTCGTAGATGGGTGTGTCTTGAGATGTGGAAATCCACGAAGGAGTGAGACTCGACGAAATGACCTTGTCAACGCGCTCTCGACACTTACAGTGTAATCGCGGGAGTCTCTCTTGAAGTCTGAGACATCGGGCGTAACTCAAATACGAAGACTTCCCTGATGACTGCTGACATGCTCGTAAACTAGGAGGGGCAGCAAAGAATACATATATATATATGGGGATTGCAAAGACGTTACTCTCCGCAGTACTCTAGTGGCACGTTCGACAGAACCACATACCGCAATATACTCAATCGATTGAAGAAAAATCTTGTTTAAATCTTTGACACCATGCGAAACCATATGATGGTAAGTTTTTATTTACTAAAGTATGTTTTAAAGAATGGTAAATTTATCGCGAATAACACGAAATAAGTAGTTTTCTTACATTTGCAACTCGTTAAACCTGCGGAAGACTCTGATCGCACTCTTTTCCGACCAGCAAACAATATATTTCTAATCATCAAGTCATATATTTTCTCAATCTATGCAACATCGTAATACGCAGGAAACAGGGCCAGTGAAGTTTTTGATATTCTATCTGAATTATCGGAGAAGCATAGAAAGAAGCGAGATTCGTGAACATACCTTTCGTATTAAAAGAATTGAATTAATTAGTGGAAGTTTTGAGAATAATAATTCGTGTGATAGTGATAATTAAACTACAACTGATTTTGTAGTATGGGTAAAAAAATTATTTATTTCATTAAGGTGGAGCTTGATTCAAAAAAAATATTACTAGACTTTTCAACTTGGAATCAGGTTAAAATCTAACCAGACTGAGCATTTGTGGCGAGGCACCCTGTATACTAGAAGTAGGGTCAGTACTTGCGATCGTTCTCAAAAGTGGATATTTCGCTCTGTGGCAGTTGGTATGACATGAATATTGAAAGAGCCGGCAAGGTGTGTACATACATTGGCCATTGAACAAACAAAAATATCGCATGACTAGCAAGCAATAGCTGTTTGCAGATGCGAGATGGGTTACGTGTCCAGTTTTCTTTTTTCCTTGTAATCTTCTGACAAGCTAAAAATGACCCTTCAAAAATTGTATGTGATTTCAACTGACAACAATTATTATCCACCGATTCTTTTATATATTAGAGTGGTTGTGTGCGGGGTGCGAGTTTACGTTAATGGCGTAAGATGAATAAACGATGTACCACCATGAGTCCAGTAGAAATTCATTGGCTTTCTATGTGATGAAACCTTCATAACGTGCAGTCTAAATGTTTTAACTATTTATTGCATATTCAAATTTTTTTAGGTAACGGTCCTCAGCGCCTTAATAGCGGTCAGTCATGGAGCGATTGAAGGCGCAGAACCACTATCAAAACTAACGTCTACGGCTCAGGGAAAACCAAGCTCTGATGCTAAAGATCTCGAAGCAGCTGCAAGTGACCGAAGTAAGTAATATTCATTCCCTGGTTTAAGGAAACGACAAAATTTGTGAAGTATATTATTGTCGGTCTCACGCCATGGAATAACGAGAAGGACTAATGGGTGATGCATTTTATCCATTATGGAAATAAAATATACTTCGGAATGTTTTATTATTAACGAAGTTCCTGAAGACTCCTGATTACGCCATAAATAGATAAAGGAAAAAAATGAACGACAAAGAAGATCGTTCAAGTTCCAAAGAGCGTGCGAACACAACTAGTGACACACTTACTGCCCCACCCGACTTTGCCGCAATAGTCTCTTCCACTATACCATATTACAAGAAAACGCATATGGTGTTGTATAATAATGTTGTTACATATTTGTCTAAGCCTCAGCCAAGAAGCTGTTCTGACTTAGTCATACTGACCTCTTATTTGCATATTCCTCAGACTTATTGCTCGAATATATTTAATGAATTATAATTATGCTTGTTTGAAAAGATTCTGGGGCATATGTGACCTTGCGGTTGAATATATGTAATATGATTATGACTACCTTATGTATGCATTGCAATGTAATTTTTGCATATGATTACTTGTGCGTGCGGAAATATGTGTCTTTCTAACTCTGAATGATACACTACACATATAATTCTTATGAATTATCATACTATTTTGCGTTGTTGCAACAAATTATCGGCCGAAGAAATGTTTATCATGTCAAGAAGCATCTATGAGAGTTTTCTTGATCATTTCATTGATTTGCTTCGTCCGAGACCGATGTGAAGTATCGTGCTTTCTCTGGATATATTTGTTGAATCTTTTTCGGTTTTATTCGAGCTGGTAATTTTTTTGTGCAAGGACGTTTTTATTTCCATTTTGTGAGATATAGACGGATAATGCATCAATTATATTCGTTAAAGTCCTGAAAATACAGTATGAGAACAGTCATTTAAAAAACGTATGCAGCGAGCTTTCATTTGCAAATCGATATATTACTCAAATCTTGGGAAGTTGAAAGACAATTTAAAAAAATTTTTTTGCAGCATTTCTCATTGGCAGAGAATATGGCTACGGTAATGGAGGATATGGCGGGAGTTACGGAAATTACCCGATCGTTGGGGGAAACTCCCTGTACAATCCATCAGGCAGTGGTTATTACAACCGTGGTAACGGCGTAAACAGTGTTTACCGAGGTTATCAGACTGGTAGCGGTTATGGTGGAATTCTCGGTGGCGGTCATACTGGGTAAAAAAGGCCAAGTTTTAAATCTCTTCACGAAAATAGAAAATTATCATTATGTTCGTGGACATTTCTTCATGGCAATGTCTCTGATTCGTATGTTTATGTTTGTATCGCAGCTGGGGCTATTACGGCAATGGAGGTTACGGCGGGTTGGGTGGTTTGGGATACGGAGGTTACGAAGATGGTTACACGGGACTCGGTGGCCGTGGATACAATCGATGGAACAGTCTTGATGGTTATGGAGGATATGGAGGGTACGCTGGAACCGGTTATGGTGGGATATCTGGCAGTGGATACGGAGGATACGGAGCTTCTGGTTATGGGGCGTCTGGTTACGGGGCTTCCACGTATCCTTATGGCTATCGTGGAAGTACATATGGCTCTTCTAGCGGCTACGCAGGCTATCCATCAGGTTACAGGGGTTATTCATAGATCCAAATTGTTGCAATGATATGGACCTACTGTCGTCTGACCTTTTCACATATACTTGTTAGCTCAAAATATTAACGCTTCCAAGTTTGTTTGGTATACATTTTTTTAGAAAATGAATATTTATATGATTTTACTCAACTTTCATTTGATGACTAAATAAAATACCACTTTTATACTATTTTATATCCATCGGCAGACTCAGTTTTTTTTGTTTACATCATGCATAATACGCGATGTACTATATAGGTTGAACTGAAAAATAAACGTTGCTCTTATGGTCGGAAAGAAACTCAAGATTCGTGTATTGTTGTATATGTTATTATATAGTTTTGTATGGGATGATTGATTCGATGGGAAAAAATTCAGGAATATCATACAAGACACGTAAACAAGTATCGTATGTATTTATGACATTTTTTGTATGTACAATCTTAAAACAAATATATCATAAGGTATTTCATGGCTCATAATTAAAGAATATACTAAAAATATCAATGCATCTTAAATAAATGAAATAGATGTTTAGTTCTGGAGTTTGGCGAGGGATGAAAAGATGATGAAAGCTTATTATAAGTGCTTACACAGATCATTAACATTAAATTCATATTAAATAAGAAGTGTCTTTAATTTCTGAAAGCGATGTCGCCATGATCGCATGTGGATGAATTCGAAATCCGCCCTGAGTGACTGATCTCTGACCGAGCTCTTGCCCTAAAAGTCAAATGACATCGCAGTCTTCTGGAAACTAACATTGGAATATATACACGAATCAATGTTATTATTGAGCCAATACATATCTCGTCTACTCTTAGCTGGCGAGCATAACTGGCGGACCAGGCTCGAGATCTCTCTGGGTGGCATAAAATGCACTTTTTTGAGCCCTGATCTTGAAATTTCAAATACTTTCGTTAGACATTGATTGAACAAGTTCCATTTTCTTGAAAATTCCTTCTCCATTCATTCTATTTTCCCGACTTTGTGTAACTTTAATATCGACATTTTACCGCGCCGGGATATTTAAAAATCCAAGATTGGCTTTACCTATTGCTTGTTTAACCTGTTCGATATCATTGAGGTGATTTATATCCAGGAATTGATTTTGTTGACTTGGTTCGTTTTGGGTACAAATACTACACGGGTAAGGGACAGGAGTTGCCGAAGGAAACATAGTTCTCATCATGGTTTCGCTGTGGGATTTTTCACCAGGGCAGTATGGCACAAAAATGACGGGGATAAATCCAAGTTGACCGTTAAGGATAGGACTTTGTGATGAACTCGGTCGAGTCTGTGTTGTATTTTTGCTTTCAACCAAAACGCAGGGACATGTCTGCGGGTCTGGACCGACCGGGAGTGATATAGGCTTAATGTTAATGGGGCCTGGTGGATGAACACCGATAGCCGTGAATCCAGGATTTGACTTAGTATGTAAGTTTATTACTTTCGAATTGGACACTGATTTACCTGGATGATTTTCCAAACTAGTGTCCGGAGCCTTGAAAGATACTCCATGTATGTGATCTGTTTCACTGGACACATCTAGCTTCTCTTGCTGAGGTGTGATAGAAATTTTTGAACCTTGTCGGGTGTTATTTACATTTTCGAAATTTTTATAATTATTTCGCGTGAAAAAATTCCCAACCGACAAATTATCGGTATCGGTATGACTCACATCGTCAAAATTGCTTTCTGCAACGTTTTTGTCGTATGTGTTCGAATTGAATTCATTAGAGTAGTGTTCTTCCATTCTTCCGACTTTTTCTTTTTTCTCTTTGTGGGTTTGTTCTAGATCATTGACGCGTTCTTGGATGATGTGACTACTTTCTTGATCACGTCGATTTTCGACAGAGTTACGGTTGTGAAAACCAAATCCGCGTGGAATGGTCTTAAAGACATTTTTGGTGGCATCCATTGCAGAATGACTGTGTTCATCACGGTCAACAAAATAATTTTTCGAATAATCATCGTATTGGTTTTGATTTAAATCTATAGTTTTCTCCGACTCTGAGGACAGAGAAGTACCAAAAGTGTGTACCGGGAAATGAGATGTGTTGGCTTCGTTGACAGACTTCGCATTGGACGGTCGGCGGCTACCTGATCGTTGACTGGGTACGTAGCCAGGGTCACCGGGCCATGGACCATTTGGTCCAGGTGATCCTGTTGGCCACGGACCATCAGGTCCATCAGGTCCAACTCCTCCTACTCCTCCTACTCCTCCTACACCACCGACACCACCTACACCGCCCACAGGACCAGTTCCACCAACGGGACCATCAGGCCCTTGAGGCCCTCCAGGTGCACCTGGATAACCGGGATAACTCCCAGTAGGGCCTGTCCCCCCAATTGGTCCATTGGGCGCTCCGGGATATTCATTGTTTCCGGAACCAGGCTTATTAACGGAACAAGGATTGGCAGGACAAGGTCTCGGAGGTGGAACTCCAGGAGTTCCCGGATATCCTGGCTGCGCTGGTGTTCCTGGATAGCCTGGTTTACCAGGTGTGCCAGGATAACCTGGTTGAGCTGGAGTTCCCGGATAGCCTGGTTGAGCCGGAATTCCCGGATGACCTGGCTTACCGGGTGTGCCTGGATAGCCCGGTTGAGCTGGTGTACCAGGATAGCCAGGTTGAGCTGGTATTCCGGGATAGCCTGGTTGAGCTGGTGTTCCTGGATAGCCTGGTTGAGCAGGTGTACCCGGATAACCTGGTCGAGCTGGAGTTCCGGGATGACCTGGTTTACCAGGTGTGCCTGGATAGCCAGGTTGAGCTGGTGTACCAGGATAGCCAGGTTGAGCTGGTGTGCCTGGATAGCCTGGTTGAGCTGGTGTTCCTGGATAGCCTGGTTGAGCAGGTGTACCCGGATAACCTGGTTGAGCTGGAGTTCCGGGATGACCTGGTTTACCAGGTGTGCCAGGATAACCTGGTTGAGCTGGTGTGCCTGGATAGCCTGGTTGAGCTGGTGTTCCTGGATAGCCTGGTTGAGCAGGTGTACCCGGATAACCTGGTTGAGCTGGAGTTCCGGGATGACCTGGTTTACCAGGTGTGCCAGGATAACCTGGTTGAGCTGGAGTTCCCGGATAGCCTGGTTGAGCCGGAATTCCCGGATGACCTGGCTTACCGGGTGTGCCTGGATAGCCGGGTTGAGCTGGTGTACCAGGATAGCCAGGTTGAGCTGGAGTTCCTGGATAGCCTGGTTGAGCTGGTGTTCCTGGATAGCCTGGTTGAGCAGGTGTACCCGGATAACCTGGTTGAGCTGGAGTTCCGGGATGACCTGGTTTACCAGGTGTGCCAGGATAACCTGGTTGAGCAGGTGTTCCCGGATAGCCTGGTTGAGCCGGAATTCCCGGATGACCTGGCTTACCGGGTGTGCCTGGATAGCCGGGTTGAGCTGGTGTACCAGGATAGCCAGGTTGAGCTGGAGTTCCGGGATGACCTGGTTGAGCAGGTGTGCCCGGATAACCTGGTTGAGCTGGAGTTCCGGGATGACCTGGTTTACCAGGTGTGCCTGGATAGCCGGGTTGAGCTGGAGTTCCGGGAGAGCCTGGTTTACCAGGTGTGCCTGGATAGCCAGGTTGAGCTGGAGTTCCGGGAGAGCCTGGTTTACCAGGTGTGCCTGGATAGCCAGGTTGAGCCGGAGTTCCGGGATAGCCCGGTTGAGCCGGAGTTCCGGGATGACCTGGTTTACCGGGTGTGCCTGGATAGCCGGGTTTACCAGGTGTGCCTGGATAGCCGGGTTGAGCTGGAGTTCCGGGAGAGCCTGGTTGAGCTGGAGTTCCGGGATGACCTGGTTTACCAGGTGTGCCTGGATAGCCTGGCTGAGCAGGTGTGCCCGGATAGCCAGGTTGAGCTGGAGTTCCGGGATGACCTGGTTGAGCTGGAGTTCCGGGATAGCCTGGTTGAGTAGGTGTGCCCGGATAACCTGGTTGAGCAGGTGTGCCCGGATAACCTGGTTGAGCTGGAGTTCCGGGATGACCTGGTTTACCAGGTGTGCCTGGATAGCCGGGTTGAGCTGGAGTTCCGGGAGAGCCTGGTTGAGCTGGAGTTCCGGGATGACCTGGTTTACCAGGTGTGCCTGGATAGCCGGGTTGAGCTGGAGTTCCGGGATAGCCTGGTTGAGCAGGTGTGCCTGGATAGCCGGGTTGAGCTGGAGTTCCGGGAGACCCTGGTTGAGCTGGAGTTCCGGGATGACCTGGTTTACCAGGTGTGCCTGGAAAGCCGGGTTGAGCTGGAGTTCCGGGAGAGCCTGGTTTACCAGGTGTGCCAGGATAGCCAGGTTGAGCCGGAGTTCCGGGATAGCCTGGTTGAGCCGGAGTTCCGGGAGAGCCTGGTTGAGCTGGAGTTCCGGGATAACCTGGTTTACCAGGTGTGCCTGGATAGCCTGGCTGAGCAGGTGTGCCCGGATAGCCTGGTTGAGCTGGAGTTCCGGGAGAGCCTGGTTTACCAGGTGTGCCAGGATAGCCAGGTTGAGCTGGAGTTCCGGGAGAGCCTGGTTTACCAGGTGTGCCTGGATAGCCAGGTTGAGCCGGAGTTCCAGGATAGCCTGGTTGAGCCGGAGTTCCGGGAGAGCCTGGTTGAGCTGGAGTTCCGGGATAACCTGGTTTACCAGGTGTGCCCGGATAGCCTGGTTGAGCTGGTGTGCCAGGATAGCCTGGTTGAGCTGGAGTTCCGGGATGACCTGGTTTACCAGGTGTGCCAGGATAGCCAGGTTGAGCCGGAGTTCCGGGATAGCCTGGTTGAGCCGGAGTTCCGGGAGAGCCTGGTTGAGCTGGAGTTCCGGGATAACCTGGTTTACCAGGTGTGCCTGGATAGCCTGGCTGAGCAGGTGTGCCCGGATAGCCTGGTTGAGCTGGAGTTCCGGGAGAGCCTGGTTTACCAGGTGTGCCAGGATAGCCAGGTTGAGCTGGAGTTCCGGGAGAGCCTGGTTTACCAGGTGTGCCTGGATAGCCAGGTTGAGCCGGAGTTCCGGGATAGCCTGGTTGAGCTGGTGTGCCAGGATAGCCTGGTTGAGCTGGAGTTCCGGGATGACCTGGTTTACCAGATGTGCCTGGATAGCCTGGCTGAGCAGGTGTGCCCGGATAGCCTGGTTGAGCTGGTGTGCCAGGATAGCCTGGCTGAGCAGGTGTGCCCGGATAGCCTGGTTGAGCTGGAGTTCCGGGATGACCTGGTTGAGCAGGTGTGCCCGGATAACCTGGTTGAGCTGGTGTGCCAGGATAGCCTGGCTGAGCTGGAGTTCCGGGATGACCTGGTTTACCAGGTGTGCCTGGATAGCCAGGCTGAGCAGGTGTGCCCGGATAGCCTGGTTGAGCTGGAGTTCCGGGATGACCTGGTTTACCGGGTGTGCCTGGATAGCCGGGTTGAGCTGGAGTTCCGGGAGAGCCTGGTTGAGCAGGTGTGCCCGGATAGCCTGGTTGAGCTGGTGTGCCAGGATAGCCTGGTTGAGCAGGTGTGCCTGGATAGCCGGGTTGAGCTGGAGTTCCGGGATAGCCTGGTTGAGCCGGAGTTCCGGGAGAGCCTGGTTGAGCTGGAGTTCCGGGATGACCTGGTTTACCAGGTGTGCCTGGATAGCCTGGCTGAGCAGGTGTGCCCGGATAGCCTGGTTGAGCTGGTGTGCCAGGATAGCCTGGCTGAGCAGGTGTGCCCGGATAGCCTGGTTGAGCTGGAGTTCCGGGATGACCTGGTTTACCAGGTGTGCCTGGATAGCCGGGTTGAGCTGGAGTTCCGGGATGACCTGGTTGAGCTGGAGTTCCGGGATGACCTGGTTTACCAGGTGTGCCTGGATAGCCAGGTTGATCTGGAGTTCCGGGATGACCTGGTTGAGCTGGAGTTCCGGGATGACCTGGTTTACCAGGTGTGCCTGGATAGCCTGGCTGAGCAGGTGTGCCCGGATAGCCTGGTTGAGCTGGAGTTCCGGGATGACCTGGTTTACCGGGTGTGCCTGGATAGCCGGGTTGAGCTGGAGTTCCGGGAGAGCCTGGTTGAGCAGGTGTGCCCGGATAGCCTGGTTGAGCTGGTGTGCCAGGATAGCCTGGTTGAGCAGGTGTGCCTGGATAGCCGGGTTGAGCTGGAGTTCCGGGATAGCCTGGTTGAGCCGGAGTTCCGGGAGAGCCTGGTTGAGCTGGAGTTCCGGGATGACCTGGTTTACCAGGTGTGCCTGGATAGCCTGGCTGAGCAGGTGTGCCCGGATAGCCTGGTTGAGCTGGTGTGCCAGGATAGCCTGGCTGAGCAGGTGTGCCCGGATAGCCTGGTTGAGCTGGAGTTCCGGGATGACCTGGTTGAGCAGGTGTGCCCGGATAACCTGGTTGAGCTGGAGTTCCGGGATGACCTGGTTTACCAGGTGTGCCTGGATAGCCGGGTTGAGCTGGAGTTCCGGGATGACCTGGTTGAGCTGGAGTTCCGGGATGACCTGGTTTACCAGGTGTGCCTGGATAGCCGGGTTGAGCTGGAGTTCCGGGAGAGCCTGGTTGAGCTGGAGTACCGGGATGACCTGGTTTACCAGGTGTGCCTGGATAGCCAGGTTGATCTGGAGTTCCGGGATGACCTGGTTGAGCTGGAGTTCCGGGATGACCTGGTTTACCAGGTGTGCCTGGATAGCCGGGTTGAGCAGGTGTACCTGGATAGCCGGGTTGAGCTGGAGTTCCGGGATAGCCTGGTTGAGCCGGAGTTCCGGGAGAGCCTGGTTGAGCTGGAGTTCCGGGATGACCTGGTTTACCAGGTGTGCCTGGATAGCCTGGCTGAGCAGGTGTGCCCGGATAGCCTGGTTGAGCTGGAGTTCCGGGATGACCTGGTTTACCGGGTGTGCCTGGATAGCCGGGTTGAGCTGGAGTTCCGGGAGAGCCTGGTTGAGCAGGTGTGCCCGGATAGCCTGGTTGAGCTGGTGTGCCAGGATAGCCTGGTTGAGCAGGTGTGCCTGGATAGCCGGGTTGAGCTGGAGTTCCGGGATAGCCTGGTTGAGCCGGAGTTCCGGGAGAGCCTGGTTGAGCTGGAGTTCCGGGATGACCTGGTTTACCAGGTGTGCCTGGATAGCCTGGCTGAGCAGGTGTGCCCGGATAGCCTGGTTGAGCTGGAGTTCCGGGATGACCTGGTTTACCGGGTGTGCCTGGATAGCCGGGTTGAGCTGGAGTTCCGGGAGAGCCTGGTTGAGCTGGAGTTCCGGGATAGCCTGGTTGAGCCGGAGTTCCTGGAGAGCCTGGTTGAGCTGGAGTTCCGGGATGACCTGGTTTACCAGGTGTGCCTGGATAGCCTGGCTGAGCAGGTGTGCCCGGATAGCCTGGTTGAGCTGGTGTGCCAGGATAGCCTGGTTGAGCTGGAGTTCCGGGATGACCTGGTTTACCAGGTGTGCCTGGATAGCCGGGTTGAGCTGGAGTTCCGGGATAGCCTGGTTGAGCCGGAGTTCCGGGATGACCTGGTTTACCAGGTGTGCCTGGATAGCCTGGTTGAGCAGGTGTGCCCGGATAACCTGGTCGAGCTGGAGTTCCGGGATAACCCGGTTGAGCCGGAGTTCCGGGATGACCTGGTTTACCAGGTGTGTCTGGATAGCCAGGTTGAGCTGGAGTTCCGGGAGAGCCTGGTTGAGCTGGAGTTCCGGGATAGCCTGGTTGAGCTGGTGTTCCAGGATAGCCTGGTTGAGCTGGTGTGCCCGGATAACCTGGTTGAGCTGCAGTTCCAGGATGACCTGGTTTACCAGGTGTACCTGGATACCCGGGTTGAGCTGGAGTTCCGGGATAGCCGGGTTGAGCAGGTGTACCCGGATAACCTGGTTGAGCTGGAGTTCCGGGATAGCCTGGTTGAGCTGGAGTTCCAGGATAGCCTGGTTGAGCAGGTGTGCCCGGATAACCTGGTTGAGCTGGTGTGCCAGGATAGCCTGGTTGAGCTGGAGTTCCGGGATGACCTGGTCTACCAGGTGTGCCTGGATAGCCTGGTTGAGCTGGTGTGCCCGGATAACCTGGTTGAGCTGGAGTTCCGGGATGACCTGGTTGAGCTGGAGTTCCGGGATGACCTGGTTTACCAGGTGTACCTGGATAGCCAGGTTGAGCTGGAGTTCCGGGATAACCTGGTTGAGCAGGAGTCCCGGGATAACCTGGTTGAGCAGGAGTTCCGGGATAGCCTGGTTGAGCTGGAGTTCCAGGATAGCCCGGTTGAGCAGGTGCGCCTGGATAGCCTGGTTGAGCTGGTGTTCCTGAATTGATGTATTGTTTGAATCCATGTCGTAAAAAATTTGCAAGAGTGACTTTGAACTAAGTTTTAAACTAACATCTCAAAATTTAATTATAAAAAAAAAAATTTAATTAAGACGTTGGGACAATGAAATTCACCTGGATAACCAGGTGTTCCTGGTTTCCCTGGCTGAGCAGAATGATCTGGCTTGGGAGGTCTCTCTGAATGCCCTGGCTTAGATGGTTTTCCGGGACGACCTGGTTTTGGAGGCCTTTCCGAATGACCAGGTTTCGGTGGTCTTCCTGAATGGCCCGGTTTTGGTGGTTTTTCTGCATGGCCTGGCTTAGGTGGCCTTTCGGAATGGCCCGGTTTTGGAGGCCTCTCTGAATGACCGGGTTTTGAAGGTTTTCCGGGATGCCCATGTTTTGGCGGTTTTCCTGCATGTCCTGGCTTCAATGGTTTCCCTGGACGACTTGGCTTTGAAGAACTTCCTGGAGGTTTAATCATTTCTGGATACTGTGGCTGTGTCGAAGTTCCTGGAGTCCCTGTTTGATCAGGACTTGGTTGACCAGGGGTCCCTGGATACTCTGTTACACTTGGTCTCTCCGATGTACTGAGATGCCCTGGATGTCCCGGATGTCCCGGTCGTTCCGAAGTTTCTGGCTGACTAGGTATTGCAGGATATCCTGGTTGACTAGTCGTTCCATGATGTCCTGGTCGACCGGGCTTTTCTGAATGCCCTGGTTTTCCTCCATGCGCTGGTCGATCAGGACGATTTGGTCTCCCAGTATTATTAGGAGAAGAGTTATCGGTCGTTTGTGGGTTCCCAGATATACTAGGATAATTATCAGTTGGTTTTGGTTGCTCGGTTTCCGTTAAAATGCCACTTCCGGGTTCTGTGAATACAAAATACGTGTCACGTACAAAATTGTTTGCATACGTATGCTGTGCAAGTTCATCACGCATCTTGACCTTTACTTCAAATATGAAAACACTGAATAACTATGAAAATGGATGTAATATTTTTAGAATGGGGATTATTTAGCTCACTTCCAGGTGTGGTTGTCCCGGATACAGTTGGGTTCGTAATCGTATTTTCAAATTGGCCACAAACTGGTGGAAAATGCAAATCTCGCCATGCCGTCAGAATTCCGTGGTGGTCATGATCGTGTTCGGGCGTCGTTTCAGTGCTATGATTATGATCGTCCTCATGGATTTCATGTTCGTGTAAGAAAATTTCCACGTTCTCGCCAGGATGAACTACTCGATAACCCCACCCGTCACTTAGGTAGAATGTTGCCATTAATTTCCCCAAAGGATCGACGTAACCATAACAACCGTATGTAATCCCATCGGGCCCATGGACCTCATGGTGGAACTGCCCATTGGGTTGCACTTCATACCCATAATTGTATGTATCTACGCCCAAACGATTATCTATTATGAATGATGATCTCCAGCCGTTATTTCCATATAAAAACATGTACAATATTCATTATGTATCAGATATATATTTCAAACGTGCTTGACTCACTCGTATCAAAGTCTTGATTTAAATATTGTGATTTTTGATCGTCACTAATGTCGAGAACCAAATCTTGACTGACGTTGCTGGTCTGTGCCTGTGTGACTTGAAAAGTTATTGCTGCAAGCACCTATAAATAAAAAAAATATGGGAAGGATTGTTACAGAGTTGTATTTCTGTTCGGCTTTCGAGGTTTTTTCATACATTCTATTACCGAGGTGATTAAAATGGAGCTTACACGGCTATGAAATGTAGTAATGAAAGTCCCACACTATTCCTATTGGACGTAAATGCATTTTGACTTGTATTTTTAATATTTTTTCCGTGTTTGAGTGACACAATCTTTAGTACCATTTCATAGTCGTCAGATTCGATAAATGTGCCAAAATCGAGGGCGTACTTCTCAGCATATATCGAAAACGAATAGATGCTACAATATTTGGTTTTTGTTTTCTATATATACATCAGACACATTCAGTCGCTATTCCGCATTGACCAAGCTCGGAAAAGTTTATTGTTCCAGGATATCTTTTTTCTGTTACTATAGCTAAGCCTGGAAGAATAAATTGTCTTACTATTCCGTATTTCGCCTGAGAAGGAGATATAAATATATAGTTAGCATTGTGCTTGGGTATGCTTGTCTCTTACAGTCTGCCTTAACGTTTTCTACCTTCAGACAATAAATCTTCGCTGACATATTGAGCCTCGTTGGTGTACATAAGAAACCGAATAAATCATCCGAATGGAAATGAAGATACTCAAGCCGGTACGATACGCGATGCGTAAAGAGACGTTCAATCGTTGATTGTCATAATCAATCAGAATCTATGATTTAAAGAATAATTGAATCGATTTTCTAGAGATTCTCAAGACTTACGGAACAATACATACGCCAGGTATTATTCGTAATGTGTTAAATGTTAATTCCGTATGTGTTCGCAAACCTATTGCAGACTAATCATTCACGCAACTTTCGATAAAAGTTTGTAAATGTATTAATTTATTTCGATGCCTTATGAGTCATTGTCTTCGGATGTCTTCTGTAACACGTTTGTGAGTAGCTGCAATGATAGATCGGTGCGTTCACATATAAGCGAAAGTTAATGTCAGGAGACCTTCAGATTTTTGTTTCTTCGGAGATTCCGAATTACGAAATTCGTGAAACACTACGGAATTATTAAAACATCAACTCGAATATAGTGTCTATTGAACGCTTCACAATGCAGCTTGTGTCACGTATTAATTACAGATAAACTGTCAGTGTCTTCTTTTTCAAGTAACAGGCATTGGTAATAAATATATGCACCAGACGAACACCCCAGACGCTCAGACATTTGTGAGTACATAAAGGTCAGGCTCAATCAATCATCGAACTGGTATGCCACATTATGAATTGTACTTTATAATTGCGTTTATTAAATTTTTCCCACCTTCACTAAGCACAGCAACTTTTATGGTAACTACTGAATGATTTGTGGACTATGCGACGGAAAATGTTGCGATCTTTATTCGATTGATTGACACCCTTCTTCATTTTATTGACCATGCATCATGTTATTAGAAAACTAAACTATAACTTGATTGATACGGGCTAAAGCCAACTGTTGATAAAAACTGTAACCTATGAAAGTGGATCTATCAATCATGTTAAAGTGATAATACTCACAGACGGCTGTGAGTTAAATTTGATCACGAGGACCCAGACGTTATGCCTTACGGGGACAAACACACATAATATGTCGATTACAGCATTTCCCGAAACATGATTATACCTATAACTTGATTATAACTTATTGCCGTCAACTTAAAAAAAACCATTACATTGAGATAGAGGGACCACATAAATGTACAAAAATCGTGTGGCGTGGGCTGGTTCTAGAATTTATTGCTAATTATTTTGAAGACCGCACTCCATTATGATGACATCAGTATAATACGAGTCAATCATTTGGTATGCCGGTTAAACTTGCTCAAACAACTTTTTTGGTAGAACGTGAGGACGCGCGTGTTTTTGGCATATCTTGGCAACGCATCTTTTTCGTCTCATCATCCACAAACGATGATTGCGAAATTTACCATAATATGCCGCTGCATCGTCATCTTGGATGAGAAACGAATGTTATTTTTGGTCAATTTCGATACCGAAGAGAAATCTCCATAATGGTTGTCGCTAACAATGAGTCATAATCCGGTTATGCCAGTTCAATATTAAAAAAATACAAGTTTTGGTGACACCAGATCAAAAATTCTGTCGAAAGATCAATGTGATGATGCAAACATCATTAATTATAAAACTCTACACCAATTTAGGAAAACAATGAGAAGAGGAGAAAAAAAATATTTGCGCCACTGATCTTACACGTTTTACAGATTCTTCTATACCGCCGATACGGAATTTCTATGTTCGTTGGGTGTGAATGACGACCTTGTCAAGGAGCAGTGACGTGAATAACCGAACGATCGTCTGAAGAATTCATCCGTCAAATTATGCAGCGCTGTCGATGAGCAACGATGGTGAAAAGTGCATAAAGTATCCATAGATATTGATTGATTACGAGTGAGCGAGATTGAGTCGACATTTATTTTCATAACACACTACGGGCGTCACGACTTTATATTTACTGACCGTCGGTGTAAATGTACTTGCATATTAATAGACCCATCTACAGGTGCTTGATCGACAGTGTTGATAATCGATGCAAAAATTAATTATTCATTCATACGTCTACGTTTCACCGACGTCTCATTCATTCATGAACACATTTCATTTTCAATTGCATACTCGATCTTTTCTTTACTTTCTAAGGAGATCGTCAAGTATGGACACACGTTATTTGAGCTTCTGCAGAATGAAAATCCGTTATACCAAATGGAATTTGAAGGATTATCAAAAATGAATTTTCTACAATTTCACGTACTACAATTTTAGAGGCAAACTTAGTTTATTTATGTGTGCTTCAAGCATTCAGGGAACTTATCGTTGGATGCTGCTACTTTGATTTTAATTATTGTTGCTTTCTCGTGAAATGATCTGTCTAACGTAATCGAGATTTTGCCTGGAAGGCACATTCTCACTTCGTATTGTTCAGCCTGATTGCGAAAGTGCTGTATTTTATCTTTTGAACGAGGAGAAGATGAGGCTAAAGCAACGAGGTAGAAATAAATGAAACGAAGTAACGAAAAATAAAAAAAAAACGAATGCTAAGTTTGTCGCAGTGAAAGTTTACCAGAGTTTGTATCTATGTAAACGTACATGGCAACATCATGATGATAATCTCCATTACTTTTTTTCAGGCTCGAAGTTTGAGTCACAGCATCTTATTCCATTGTTCGCTTTGACCCTTTCGTTGTGAGTTATTGATCGTTAAAATTGACGAAGCCACCACTCTCGTTGTACACATTGACATAATAGTTATACAGATTGAGAAACATTTGCCAAAAGGGAGTCATTGACAGCCCTTTTCAATTTTTAATAGTATAGTCCAGAAAGGTGGTCATATCCGGTTCTTTTTCTTCTTCTTGAGTAGCTTTGAGGATCAAATAACTATCAATAAAAAATCACAGTCATGAAGTTTTGTTTTAGTAAACTTTATCACCTTCAAGATCAACCCTATCCATTTGTGCTATTTTTTATCGTCAAGACAGCTATATCTTTTGATAACTCTTAACAGGGATACGAGATAAAGACATATTGTAAAAGTATTAACTAGCTCGGAAATTGGTCCTGAACAAAACTTAAAAGCGACGCCTATCGGTAAATCGACACCCCACATATAAAAGTAGCAGCTGGGAAAGTTGAGTGATACTGAAAATACGCTCTCAGAGTAACAGTTTGAGAACAGCAAAGTCAATATACGACTTGATTGTTCTCAGCGGCCTCCAGGCTCCGTGGTAAAGACAAAAGTTGTGCTCATGTTTTTGCACCGCTGGATGTCGGCTCGTTAAAGTAAATTCTAGGGTAGGGGTGATCTTGTGTAGCGAATAAATGGGCGAGAAAAAGCGAGCAAAATCGTCAGTAAAGTTTTGTGCATGATCTGCCAATAAGCATTAAACCAAATATTGGGTATTTTTCCTTGTATCGTACACCGGTGTTGGCTTAAAATTACATAGATGTACAGGGCTTGCGCAATAGGAACGTGCGCGTAGGTACAAGATCACGATTCATGACTGACTACCGACCGGAACAAATTAGCTAAGCTTCGTTATTTAACTAGCCGTATCAACGCGTTAAACGCTGCATCTTGGATGTACCGATCTCTTGTTCGTACTTGTTTCGGCTACTGGTTTAAAAAACGTTGTTACCAACTGGCATACTCTGGCAGGAACCACCGAGGGAGAGATTTATTCAATACCACTGTTTACAATCGGATTGCACCAGCCGATAGAGACTCGCGAGCTGATCACGTCGAGAGATTGTCGACCAACGATTGGCCCCTATCTTGGACCGGTAGTCGTCGATCTGTTTTCTTGAGATTTTCGATACTGCATCATGTTTAATGAGTGAGATATGTGCAGGTATCGTGTATTTACACATAGAACAAACTTTGCTGTTAAGACAAACAATGCGCTGTGCAAACGCGCGATGCGGTTTAACTGCGAATTTCTACGACTCATCAAGTCCCTGAAGGGTAATTTGACGTTAATTAGCTTAACAAAGTCTTTTATCAACATTTCTTTCAAATGCGTAAAACCACCTTCTTCTGCCTTCCCAGATGGTTTGATTTCATTGATTATCTATTTCCGTCCAACGTTAGTACGTTTCCCAACGGAATAAAATAAAATAAAAAAACGGAATCTATTGGATTTATTTTATCTGTTGGTAAATGATGAAAGTTGTTGAAATAAAAAACTCTAAAATTTCAAAAAACGGTCACACTTACTCGTCTAAATGATGACAGCTGTAATTAAAATACATAATTCCAATTGTAATATTTACCGTAATGCATGTGACACTTTGGTCATAGCACTACAAATCAATGCAGTTACTGCAAAGCGTTTCGTGACATAAGATCCTTATCTGGTGTGTGTGTGTGTTAAAAAATACTCTTTTCATCTGACGTAACAGCCATTTACACTCGTCACTCCGCGAGGAGGATTTATGAATCGAATGTAGTGCAGGCATGAGCAGTGACTCCCTACCATTCCGACGATACTATGAATGGCCCCAGGTTGAGAGAGTGGAAAGAGATAGAAAAAGAGAGAGTGCAGAAGATTACGTGGATAAAATCCATGAATGGAATATTACGAGCAAAAATCGTGTTGAGCGAGCGTCAACTGTTGAATACAGAAGCTAATAATAAAGCGTTGTCAATCCACTAACTAAATATAGGAATTTAAATCGATGATATTTCTGGTATCTGTATCCGCATCAACTTCTGTCAAGTATTTTCATGTAACAAAGTGTATGCTGTTAATTGGTGAGATAAGGCACATCGGAATAAATCAATAAGTTAAAAAAAAAATCGTTTCGTATTTATGTAAAAAAAAAAGTTATGCCAGTGGTCACTTATATTACAGACTCCGATGAGAGCTAAAAATATTTTTAAAAAGAGTACGAGTGAACAATATCTTCGCATGTAAAAAAAAAAAAAATTCAGCTGATGTGCAGTATTGAAGTGATAGACGCGTAAAACTCTTATCGCAACCAATTGATTTTATCTGTTTGCGTGTGCAAAAAATAAAGAAATGTGAATATTGCTATGAAGCTCCCAGCCTTTCATATCTTCACAATGGACAAAAATCGACATTCGTTGCGCGACTAAACGCACCAATGCATCGAACACACTTTGACCTTTCATAATATCCACGTAACGTTTAACGGAATGACAGATGAATTCTATTTTCGAAATAGGCTTCCAATTCAGCCCCAGCAATGAAATGTAAATAAGCGCAAAATACACAAAATTGTTTTAATCATTTTTGCAATCCATCTTCTTAGTTCATATAATTTTCATCGTCTAAAAAACTGTAGATTAAAAACTGTCTTCTTTTTTTTTGTTGGTGTAACCGCCAACACACTAAATCGGATTCAGTAAATAAAGTGAAGAGATTTTGATTGAGTTTTGATACAAAATCGTGTTAATTGTTTTCATTCTCCTATTATACACGCACGTGGACAATTATGGTAAATATTTAACGAAAATAAAGTCTATGAAAAGTCAGTCTATGAAAAGTATAGACTGATGTAAAAAATAACATAAAATGGTCTATCAATGATTTCTAAAGTGGATTGAATTGTTAAATACCGATCCATTAAACTGAATGCGAATGATGTATTCGTTTAGTATCGTGCACCAACTTTGTTGAAGTTCTACCAGAACATTGTACTTAACGAGTCGACACCAACGGACATTTGAGAGTGCACTTTTCAAATTTGGGACCATAAAAATCAAAATCCAGAGATTAACGTTAGGCAAAAATAATGTATAACCGGTTGGTTTGTTTTCGAACGTACCAGGGCACCGGCAACGATCCATGCGCAGCCGTACATCCTCGCGAAATGGGGTAGCCGCGATTAGCCTCTTCTTATCCTCTTTATCGTTTATTAACTCATTTTACAAAAAATGAACTCGCCCGCGGTTAATAATTGTACGTAGCAAACAATAAAAATAAGAAAAAAACGATATGCAAATATCTTTGAAGTTTAATAAAAAAAGAACAACTGGAAATCGCTCGGCATGAATTTGATGATCGGTTTTGTATTCGCGATCTATAGCGACGCAACGTGAGGCGTTCGAAATGAAGACTGAAGATGCGGTTGAACGTTTGAGGCTTATATACAGGGTGGGGGTCACCAAGGAGGACCAGCACACGATCGGCGAACCTAACCGGCCAACTCTCTTGGTACCCATCGTCTCATCTCTTCTCGATCCTCTGCCTTTATCCCTCCTCTGGTTTTACTTACTCTTTTTTTCTTATTTACTCTTACCTGTTACCTGTTGCCTGTTTTGTCTCATATCCACAGATATATTTATGTGAGTATTAATATACGCACGACTGTTTCCTTTTTTTTCAGGTATTCACAGAAGTCTTTTATATTTTCTTATTCCTGCTTGAAAGAGGCTGCCCGTGTAAAATAGCTCATTCGAGTAACACATCACAATTAACAAGAAGTGTGGCTTGAATGTTCCTCAACATCTGTCCCCGTGTGCTCAAACGTTTCTGGATCCTTTGATCATCATGATCATCAACAAACGATTTTTAGCTGCGGTGGTTCGTTCGTATATACAAGACGAGCAACCCATAATTGCCAAATCCATGGCAACGTTTCCTGGAAATTGGTAATAAAAGTGGTTGTTCGCTACATCCTATGCGGGTACTCGAAGACGATTTTTACACGCTCTCGAATCCCTCGTAACTCGAAAAAATCAATCAATTATTTATCTGATGGCTCAAAAACAATTTCCCATCATTTCAACGTCAGTTGGAGTGTTTTTGATTGAATTCTATGAAGAACGCAGGTAAATAAGAATGCAACGACTTTTTTTTTTCTTTTTGTAAAAATAATAAGGCTACAGTATTCATTTGATTCCTCAAGCATTCTAATTAATATTTTCATTTCTTTTGGCTGTATGAACTGTAAATTTTTCTATGGAGGTAGCAGAAAATGAACCAACTCATACGTTAATTAGGGAACTTCTTGATGCGCCATTTGCCGTGCAACGACCTTCGTCTCCCTGATTTATATCTTACCTCGTTAAGGGACCTTTTCAGCGCAGTCGAATTGAAAACTAAACGAGCACTTCCACCCGAATTCATTTTGCAGTTGCCTCCACACAAACTTTGGTTCCTGAATTCCAGTTAGGAAATATTAATCGTTTCAAAAGTCCACCGATCTCAAAGCAAAATGGTTCCAAAGAGAATTTAGCTTCGCGAATTCAACTGTTTATTAAATTACCTCATGCAATCAATGTATCGTTAAGTATACGCGAAATGGAGGAGAAAGACAATGAATCAGTTTAAATAATGCAGGAAGCTTTGAATCTCGAAAGAAGGAGAAGAGGAAAAGAACAGAAATAAACTGCAGAGCAGTGCAGCCTGGCTCCCAAGGGGACGCGAAGAATTTCTTGCTTTATCGCGAATCTGCAAGAGTAAGGAGATGTGGTGTCAAAAAAAAACCTTTACCATTTCAAGAGATTTACTTTGCACTTTATTTCTTACGTGTATATATAAATATTTCTAAATACGCTCAGAAAAAAATCTTGTTCAGTTAACTAAATGGCTTCGTAAAAAACGTTGAAGGTAAAATTCAATTGAACGAATTATTGATTTTATTTAAAGACCTTTTTTTCCGTTGAACCAACAAAATCTAAAACAAAGAAAATTATTAAACCGTTTTCGTAGATTTTTCTCAATTCTTGGCTTGGAGTTAAGTGTAAAAAAATTTTTTTTAAGCGATACAATATTTATTATAGATTTTCTGTGAGTGATTGATCCTTCCTTGATACAATGGGTCATTTTGACCCAAACTAATATTTCGGGGTTACTTGTTCCTACCCGAAAAATATCTTTGATTGCCAGTGGCCAAATGTCATTGCTTCAACAAACAGTTAATTCGAACAGACTAAACATATTATTTGGAAACGAATGCACCGAAACATCAAGTAAACAATGTATTCGGTAAGGAATGCAGAAAATATTCGACAAATGTTGTATATGCGCACAGGTATTGCAACATTCCTGTTCCGTTTATTACAATTGGAAAAGTATTTGAGATGAAATAATCGAGATCATGAAACGAGCTCTTAACCATTCCGCAGATTGTGTTGTTCCGTTGTATTACACGTTTCAAAGCTTGTTTTACATGCCGTACGTGTGGCAAAGCTTCGTGCACCAAAGCGTGGTCTCGGTTCTCTCTCAACGGTGAATTCATTGCGGTTTATTCGTGACGGACAGCACAGGCTATGTACTTGCAATTTTTCGTATACAAGTACATAACAGATTTTTGTGAGCAGTAAAGTTTTACTACCCACAAAATGCAAGCGGCATATATCGAGGTTTTAAAAATGATTCTTTATGCCATGTGATAATCGTATACAGGGGAAATTCTTCTCAGGATTACGTATAAACGTCCCAGATTCCATGCACAAACAAAAATGTTTTATGCTCTTTAAGTTTTTTCCAATGCATTGAATCAGTGTTGTTGTTTTAGTTTCCTTTATTTTTTTCGTTTTATTTTTTTAAATATGTGGGAAAAATTTATTATGAGCCTGATAGGTTTGGCAAAAATTCGTATTAAACAATCAAGTCTTTATTTTTTATATAAATTTGTGACTCCAATTATATTGATTCCTTTGTTTCACGTCGTATTTTTCAATGGCTTTATTATGATCGATATAAATGTATATAGAACATGGTAAATGACATAAAAATCCTTAGTGCATCAATAATGTGCAATTTTCCGCTGAATAGTGCATCGTTAAAAGTCTGTAAACGACGAAGTTCGAACAGGCACCGGAACTCGACTGGCCCAGTAGCCAATTAATTAAATTTATCGACAACTGCATTCACGTCGACATTTCTATTTTTAGTATTGCCATTATCATCATTTAATTGAATTGAATAATATAAAAAACGGTATGAGAGAAAGATAAATAAGGAAAAGAATCAAGAGGTAAAACCTTATGAACAGGGTAATGTAAAAGTGCAAAAGACAATGATAAAGACTGACTATCGTAACGTGATGGAGTTACACTGCCTCGATATTTACTGTTCTCGAGGAAAAGAAAAAGTATCGAGACTGAAAGAATTGATGACGGAAAAATCGGGATAAAAAAATGGACAAACGTTGGTCATTAGGACGAAGAAAACTTGATTAAGTGTTTCGATCGTGCGAGGACAACGATACAGCAAAAAGTGGTCTTATCTGTACCTATCTCAATTGTTTTTTGATCACAAGGTTTTTCCTTATTTACCGTTTATGTTCTAGTGTCAATTGAATCATTCGGTAAACTCGGTTTAATATTAAAAATAAAAATCTTTTTATTATCCATAAAACAAGCAGATTACGAAGCACTTTTTTGGCTTTATTCTTCAGTATTAATTCATATCCAATCAATTTAATTATAGGCTTTCTCATAGATTGAATTTTGTAGAATAAATTGTCAATTATCGCCAATGGACATAATGAAAACTTCCGGAAGATCCACGCGCCGTGGTATTTAAAACTCTTCACAACTATAGACGATAAACGACACGAGAATTTTTGAAAAAACGTTTGAAGAGAGCTTGCTCGTGACACTTTTTAATTGATGATCAATATAGTCCGGCTGTGATACAAGTTGAAAAAGTAACTAATAAGCAGATTAACGTGTTTGAAAAATGTGAGAAATTCCATACAATTTTTCGTTATCTCATACCAGTCACTTTCTCTAACGCGCGATATTTTTCTCTTAATAGTGAAAGCAAAAGGTTTTAGTAAGTGGGAGCAATGTCGTGGTTCGATAATGTCGCCCCACCTCACCGAAATGACTCGCAAGTATTTTTTTTTCTAACCAATGTGTTGCTCGCACTCACGCGTTACTTTTCAACAAGGTGTGGAACGTCCTTGAAGCGCGTGATGGCCTCCCGACCAGACACGTTGAAACACCGCTATCTTTTGTCACTTCAATGTTGCCTTGTCTAGTTTTTTTTCGTACAAACGTTAACACATGCACACTGTTACCGAACCGGTTCTCTTTCTTTTCAGTGTATGCCGCGATTATAAAAGTTTCGTTTACGTCCAAAAACAACGAATACAATTTTCTTCAGACAACATTATTGGTCGAAAAAAAACGGTGATTGAATAAATCGAATTCCAAATTGCTCGTAATCATTTGTGCAGGTAAACATCGATGTCGAATACATCCGGATCTGGAAGTTCAATCAATACCTAATTTTAATTCCGGTGGCGTGTAATAGGCTCTACTGAATCAATCGAACTTTCTAATACTCACAGTAATTAAAAATATTCATCAATGTTATTGATCGTCGAATCAATTGGATGAAACATCCAAATATAATTTTATCTCAATCAATTATAATAGACGCTCTCGATCAGTGTCGAAATAAGTCGAGGGATATTTTGTTTCGTTGAATCTGCAATGATTCAATGGACACGTTATGAGTAAGAAAGCATCGAGTCATCCTTAAATATTGCAGATGGATCCTCTTTCTATTTTTTAGATCCGATATTCACTGAAAGAAGTAAATTCTTCTTTGCAGTGAATAATACAAAAATTACCGGAAACAGGTAATCAAACTTTTCTATTCCGATGGTGCTTTTTTTTCTTGGCTCAAACTTGCTCCGTGTGATAAATAAGGACATCAGGATCAAGCTTGTGTTCTCCAAGGAGTTCATAGATAAGATGGAAATTTCCATCACGCAAATATCGATATATGTAAATGTTTGGATGTGGAGAATGTTCAATTTTGTGAGTCTGGAACGTCTGTTCGTACAGCGGCATTGCCTGAATCTTGAAATTCATCTCTTAACAGTAAAATATTTGAGGCTTCGATAAATCACAAGAAATTTCAACAAGTTTGGAGTATACTGCATTTTTACTTAGATGTCGAAACTGTCACGCACTAATTCCCTGACTGTATTTTTCATCATCATACACACGTCTTGCAGGAATGAACATTTCAAGCAAAACATTCGTTTGAGATTTAAAAAAATGGTGTTTTCTCATTGTTGTAATTTTCATAATTTTGAAAACTTAATTTTTAATGACAGTGTTGAAGTGGTGCGGTAGTAAAAATTGTTGTTTTTTCTTCAATGTGTTCGTTCAGACGTGGTCTCACGATGCACCGAGATAAATTCGAAAAGTACATACAACCAGTTACGTTAATGTATGGCGCCTCAACGGCCAGATCCTTTCGTGGCCAAATACGATCATCGTATATCAAGGAAGCATAGGTATCTTTTTTGCTCTGGGTTTCCCGATGCTCAGCACGTGTGACCCCCCGAGAGAGCCATGTAAATCTTCTTGTTAAAGCTTGCGAATAGCTCTTTCTCTCTTTCTCCCTCTCCTTCTTTCTCTTTTGATCTTGAGGTCGCCATCCAGTCGTTTGTTCAGCGAGTCCACTGACCTCGAGACTCCGTTCACACCAGACGTCATCCAAAAATTCTCTCGTCGTTTTATGACACTTTTTTTTATTGTCTCGTGTTATATTCAACCATCCACCAATCTTCACGTAATTAATTACCTTCAGCACTTAGTTAGCAAAGAAATAAATGTATGTAAGTTGACCTAAGAGTTCACTTAACCATGATCTTGAAAATATTTTCATCGTGACGAAAACCAGCACATTATAGGATCAAAAGTCCTTGTATCCTGAGAGCGATGTCCTCGTGTTTCTCAAGACAGACGTAGACGTGGCACCCGCATTGCTTATTGAATTAATTGCCTAAGTTTAAGGACACGCGAGAACGATGACGTAATTCTTACGGAATGTTTGCTGATGTCCACTATATCTACCGGTCAACACTATCGAGCTTAAAAATCTCAAAGATGCGATCTACCTGCGGGGTGTCTCTTCGCGTGCACGACTGTGACTTGTATTGTTTGTGATAACCCAGTCAAGATAGTGGGTGATTTGAATTGTGAAGCTAAATTCTCAATAAATATTGAAATTTACTGCTATCGTATTTGCCAAAAACCATTAATTTTTTATTCGGAATTGTCACAAATGTTCTAACCTGGACGGTCAAAAAACTGATTCCCAGCCTTTTTCGGAGGAAAAAAAAATACATTTTCATATGTTAACATAACTGTATGGTAACAGGTCCACATACGCTAAAGTAATAACCATATGATGCCGTTGGCGATTATGCAGATGCCTAAAACATTTTTTGAGTATTTTCAATTGATTATTTTGACGTTTAATTTTTTTTTTTTCTTCAGCTCTTTTGGACCGTACGATTTTTATGTGCTTGGCTGCCATATACTTTTACAACATCAAACATGCGCAAAAACCATATTGAACCCCCAGGCGACAAGTGATAGCCGTTTTGCAGCCGTTATAAAACATATACTTCCTTCGTTACTTCATTAGTTTTTTCTATCATGAGTAGTAAAATCATTCACATTCTACGAGGGTCATAAAGAGATTAGAGTATTAGAGGATCAACAGGATTAGTTAGAGGGAAAAAAAAATCATTTTAATGGAATAATAAGCAGCACGATATAAGGCAAAACAATATTTGTGTTAAAAAAAAACCGTTTGGTTATACATAACTTTCCAGTAACTTTCGACCATCGCAGACACGAATACTATACAACAGACATTCTCGCATTTTTTTCGCAGTCGTTTGACTATAGATTTACCCCACGAAAATACCAGAGAGAGAAATATTTATGTCCTTAGCCCCAAAAAAGTAGATTTTTAAAATTAACCGCTGAACAAATACTCAAACTTTTTGTGCGATCGAGTGGATAGTTTTTTTTTTTTTATTCAATGAATTCTTTCTATTTTGCATTTTTCATTTATCATCCGCAGAATTTCAGTGAATTTTGTGATACTCTAGTTAGTTGTTTTTTTGTTTATTCCGATCGGATGCCAAATCTCAGTAATTTATTTGTTTTGCAATCGTGGACTTTTTTTTACGAAATCCAAATGACTCACTGAGAATAATCTTCCAAGTTACGGAAATTTATGGCTGCTGAGGCCAGAAGTCAAACCAAAATGAATTTCACACAATGAAACTGCGTGATCTCTGTTTAAAAAGTTTCCTTATTTCTAACACGATTTACTCATTTGAAGGAAAAGAAAAAAAATAGAAAGTGTTCCAGTCATCAGATTCAAAGTTAAGATAAAAGTTGAAATGGTGAATTCGACAAAACGCGTTGAATGACTGATTACCAAATGATGTTAAAACGTGTCTTCAAGAGTTCAATGAGCCTATGGGCCCAAAAATCTTACCTTTCTGTTTTGTTTCAAACGATGAAAATTCTCACGGTAACACAAATGATTTACATCATTTACATAATGATTTACATAATTAAATAGAATCCTGAAGTCATTACTTTCATTTTGGATCATAAGTAAAACAGAAAAACAGTCAGAAATTGATATTACAGTGGCATCAAAAAAGTTTCGATCAGAAAGTGAATTTTTCAGTAATATTAAATATTTTTTTATTTTAAGTCAACTTTTCTCGTGTCAATCTGAACCAAACATGCGATTTTATAGATATGCGTCTTCTTTTACTTTCTTTCAAAGATAACAAAATTTCTTTTCATTCACATAAAATAATACTAAATAAAACAAATCATAAAAAGCACTCTCACCATAGATGGAATAATGTTTTTTGTGTTAGAAATTTAGACGTCAGGTCATGCTGGAAAAAATGTGTCGATTTTACAGGTCGAAGCTAATGGTGTTGCGGCGTAATCGTCGTCCCGCCTCACGAGGTGCATCGTAATAAAATTCTGAGGGCTGTGTTGCGTGGACAATGTGACAAGTTTCACGCTCACAGGTCATCAGCGTTTACCGTCACTATTTGATACGAAAAACGTGTAACAGTAGCTCTATACTCGACTTATAAATCTTGTTTTATGCAAACCGATTTGACGTGTTTACAACTTCTCTTAAACGAAAATGTGGAACTGGTTCGGGTCCAGGTTTACGAGTTCATTTTCACTTTTTTTTTTGGTTTAATTAACAGACTTGACTTACGTAAAATTATATGAAGTTGTCCGAAAATAAGAGGCAGAGATAATAAAAAAATGTTGAAGAAATAGGGACTTTGGTACTCTTGATTATTTAATCTCTTACCTAAAAAAGAAATTTAAATTTCTAAATTGGACAAAATTTATTCGTTTAATTATCGATTTGTGATTAAAAAAAAAAGTACAGATTCAATAAGTCGTGGGAATTCTTCCTTTCGTTTCAAATTACTTCAACAAAATAATATTATCCGGCAACACGAATATGTAATCGTAATATTAAAAATGGTGTTTTCTGGTTTAAAAAAGTGCAGATTGAATAAATCGTGGAAATTTTTGCACTTATTCAAAATGAGGACAAATGAAATTATCCCCCAATACCAATCCGTAATCGATTGTTATTTTACACATGTAGCAAAAACGCAGTAGCTCGATATATCGAGCACGTAAAATTTGGGGCATTGGGTAATTAAAAAACCTGGCATTAAAAAATTCCTCCGAGAGAACCGATACGATCGAGCATAACTGTGCGTCAGAAATACCGCGCTACTGACCGACCAAGTAACAGCATTCGAATCGGAATTTACTGATCTTTGGCCAAAAGCAGATGCGGATAATTATATTCATATGTACATATATATGTACAGTTTGGCTATTGTGTATTTCGTCCTCGTTATGCATTTAGGTTGGCATCATTATCCTCGTTATTACGTATAGAAAATGTACGTATATAGATATAAAATTTTCACGTGTGTACATCAAGACGCATTTTACGAAGGAAGTACGTCGGTCAACCGATAATTTATAGCCCTCGTATTTTATTTTTTGTTCTTTCGTATCTCTCGACTATATTTTTAACGTCATAATATATATCTATGGAATGGAGGTTGCATGGCAGAATGGATGTGCAATGTGCGCGAAAGGGAAGAAACAGAAAGTTATATCTCGGCGAAGATCAAGAGCATAATGCGGCCTTGACATTGATGATATTGCACGTTTGCAATGACACTAGCAGTAAAATTTTTTTTTTATCAATAAACACTAATTATTTGCACAAAATAATTGAGACTGAAATAATCAAATTTTTTTTCAAAATTTGATTAAAAGATCTCAATTGAGATTATTTTTTGCTTTCGGAGCAGGTCTTCGGTTTTATAAAAAAAAAAAAAAAAATCCATGAGACAAAACATAAAATAGTACTGCGATGTTCTGAAGATTTTTCAAAGGCTCAGCTCTTTTTATATGAGTTTCTGATGTCTTCAAGGATTTTAGTCTGCAAGGAAAAGTCTTTGTGTGTTTTGTGAGATGTGAAAAAAAAAAAACATAATATAAAATAGAAGCTGTAGCAAAGTATTCCGAAGAAATATCGTAACGATGCTGTTAAACCTTCGTAATCGAGAATTTTCCAGATGCTACGTCCTCCATGTTTTACTCATTTTTTTTTTCACTTTAACTGGAGTAACCTAGTGCTAAAAAATCCATTGCGGCTCTACAAAATAGGATTTCATTCACCGTTCATCCAAGTGGAAACTGGCAGTTTTTTATATTTTTTTCCAGAGAAGAATTCAGGTTTAACGTAAAAAATAAAAATCGGTCTACTTCGTTCGATGCTCTTCATTCGTTGAAAAAATTACAAGGAAACTCCCGTTCACGAGCTTTTTATATGAAATTGTGCTTCAAGATTCGCATCGTTGACTTTCTTTTACGAATCTTAAGAGCAGACATTAACTTATCTCAGTTAAATTTAATATTAATCATATTTGTTGCATCAACAAAAATATAAATATTATGACGATACAAAAAGATCGGCATGAGTTCTGTCTAAAATTACTTCTCTCCCTTTATCAGCATATCGTCTTTTTCGAGGATTCAAGAAGAGGTTGGAATTATTGCAGTAATGTCGCCATATTTGTTACAAAATCAATTGCGTGTGTGTGCTTCTTTTTTCGATTAAATTTATTAAATCACTACAACAATATTGTCAATTGGGAAGACTGTGTAACAAAAAACGAGGCAAATGGAGGGTTTCGTTGATGAGGTGGAAAAAAAAAAGTTCGAAAATAAATAGCGATTCAAAACGGTTATTTTTGAGGTTCAGCTCGATATTTGGAGTTTAACGGTTGTCTGACCGCAAGCTCCTTATTTTCGGTTACATAAATATAAAAGTGTGTGTAATACGAAAGGTGGATAGCGCGTGGGAAGGAATTTTTTTCGTCGCAAGCGTTCTCTCCGAGATTCAGCAGCAGGTTCGATTTTAAGGAGATCCGTACACACAAGACGGTCCGTTGTTGCTGCGAGAGGTCTTGAGTATGGTAGGTATAGGAGAGCAAAGAGAGAGAAGCATATTGAAGAACCTTATTGTGCTTAAAACCAGTTTTCTTCCAGGAAGTCTTCGCCGCTATCATCTTTTCTTATTCGCCAAAACATACGCCTTTACCTTTCTGACGAGGGTCCCATTCTTGTCGTTTTATATTCCGGCACTTTATTTTTTATTCACACTTTTTTTTTTGCTCCATCGAACCTTCCGTATTTTTATTTCGTCGCTGGAGATCGCCAGCGATGCGTGACATACGCAAAAAAGTGTGTATGCACGTTCGACTCACTCCTTCTTTTCCTCCAGGCTTCTGCCGGTTATATGCAGGTATGCCTTTGGCCCCCGAAACGAGGACTTGACCGGCCGCTGAACCTGGAGAGAAAGACGTCACACATTCCTTAAGGGCCAGTAAAAAACAAATCGGCTGTGACTAATCGAAGTGTGCTAAATCATCTATCCACCGTTTTGCATTTTTCATCGTAAGCTTGACTTCATTGCGGATCGCTTGCATTTACTTTTGTCATTATCAATGAAGTAATTAATCATTTATCAAATTTTCAATCCATAAATAGTCTTTTAATAAAATAATATAATTAACAAAAATTGTTGACAATTAATTGTTACTAGCTCATATTTTATCTTAGAAGTCAACAATTAGATTCGTGAAACACATTTCCAGCACATAAATGTATTTCGTCTTCTACCAGTTACTTGGAAATTGCTGCATTTTTCAAGGAATTCTGCCCGCGTGTTAATGACACGTGGTGCTTTATAACAACCTGCAGAAAAACACTCATACCCACTCCTTTCGGTTGGATGCTCTCTGGGATTTTGTTACGTTTAACGAATCTTCATGAACTGAAAAGGTAACAACACCCAAAGCTGTAACGCTTCAATAACTGGGTTCATTCGAATTTGCTTTAAAACACATACCGTTCTGAGGATTATATATATTTTTTTATTTCTCATAAATCTTACGAAATTGCTTACAATATCGCAAAGTTTTTGATGAAACTTTCGAATTTTGCGATTCATGAGAGGGCGATGGCTTGAAAATGTGAGTAGAAGAAATAAACCATTTCCGAGTGTTACGTCCCGTTGTAAAGCCTTAATGAAGCCTCAGAAAAGAGTGAATACTTGATATTTGTCACAGTCTTTCATCTGCAAATCGGCCTATCGCAGTACGATTAAAATGGTGATAATTAATCGCACATAATCATCGTTATAATTATTGTGACATCGAGTTTTTACGAGGCCGACCAAAGCGAGGGTCAGCGTTACAAAAAGAATGAAAAAACTGTGCGCGAATATAGGATTTTCATAGGCGGAAGGAAAGATTATGTTAATTAGGAGAAATCTGCTCAGATCGAAACATTTCTATAGCAACGCAGAATTTAGTTTTGGTCGTTACTCCTTGACGACGCTTGGCACATATATAGAGAAATTTTTCGACGCTCTCGTCGTAAACAACAAAACAAGCAAGAAATTTTTGGTGCTGTAACCCACGTGATCTCGGCGAAATACCTCAGATAAATAATCTTCCGTTAAATTTATTTCTCGCGACTACCGAAACACACGCACTTACCTAAATAATAGAAATTTACGCACATTGTAAGTTCCCAAAATGTCAAAAATATTTACGCTTCAATGGACGATAACAAAATGCATTAAAGCCTTAACATCAAATTTCAATGTTCCTTGATTCCCAACACCCGGAAGAACAAAAAATGTAAACACTCATTGAAATATCGTGAAAAAATGTAGTCGAATTACATAAAAAAAACTATATTTTCTGGAATGATATCGGAATTGCAATATTTTTCTGGTTTAGTGCATAATTCGAGTTCGTAAATGTTTGGAGAGTTCTTAAAAAAAAACCGTCATGAAAATGTAGGCTAAAAAAAAAAAAAACAAAAACATTGCAGTGTGAAAACTTTTCTATCGTTTTCCACGTTTGTCGAATCAATCGAGTCGCCTTAATTTTAAAACTGTGATAGACCACATTTGGAAAAAAATGACTCTCATCGATGTATCAATCTCGAATGCAAAAAAATAATTGTTTCCGAATAGTTCTGTATAAAATTTCAAATATTTTCTTGAAACTTCAACTATTATTAAACTGCTTAAGCTCGATTAGACAAATCTATTTAGCATATTCAAAGGATGCTAAATTCGGCATCGAATTGGCATGTGAAATTTTAATCATAGATTACCATTATTAGAGACTGTCAATTTCTAATGCAATGTGAAAGTCTGATATTTAAAAACTAGAATCTCGCGTGATGGCTATTATTCATTATAATAAGCTATAATACTGAAATTTGAACGATTCATACGTGGACCATTGCTGATGCTAATTATTATCATGACATTCTGCCTAAACTTCTTATCTGAGAATTATGCATGTACTTCTTTGTCATTATCTCATCTGTCACTTGAAGCATGACAGTACTTTCCAAAAATCCAGATATAAATTCACAAAGCCTATAAGTTGGAGCGTTAATGAAGCGTTTATGAAATATTAAAAATAAGAAAAAGACATCCATGTAAGTGTGTCGTGGAGAATAATCATGAACTGGAGGGAAACGCTACCCACGTCTTCAGCCACAATGATATGCTCAAAAGTCTTCAATCCAAACTGCTACTCCCACATATCGTTATCGGCGTACTTTATTGTTTATTACTAATTTGTTGATGTTCTGTCAATGAGCCATTAAATTGAATAACGTATGATGGATTTAAGCCGAGATTTTCATCATCGATTCTTCCTACGTTGGCTCTTATTTCGAGAGTGTGTAAAATGGAATATGAGGTCAGAACTGATTTGACTCTTCATCTTGGAGGCACGACTTAAAATTAAGATATAGAACTTAAGTTTCACATACAGTTTTATTTATCTTTCTGAAAGATTCTTAGGCTATGGGTGCATCGAAATGTCAAATATCCTCTCTATGGACTACTTTAATCCGCAAAATTGAAACAATTCATATGCATGAGTATGTGGAGGATCTGGAAAGTGACTGGATAGGTGCGTGGCCAGTGTCAGATTCCAATTATTTTCACAAATAAACTGGCGGGCCTGAGGTCACCAGTTGGTTGGGTGACCGATTCGTTGTAAATCGGCTGGTGTATAAATCTCTGAGCTGCAGGCAGTTTTTTAGAGTTTCTATACGAGCCAAATAACTGTAAGAGTCAATAAAAATTGATGAATAAATCTACAAGCCATAGAGAAAATTCTATCGATATGATTCAGCACTCAAATTTGTTAGACTTTGATCCGCTGACTCGATAATCGGCACTCTGCACAAACACATACAGTTAAATGCCCGAAGGTCCAGAAACACACAAATCTGTCACTCAGAAGATTATTTGTGAACGATAAAGATGCAAATTTTGAAATTCTGTAAACAGCACCCGGATGTGGCTCAAACTTGTTGTTAACGGAGTATTGTGCCATCGGGATTTGAGACCAACCACAGAATCCACATCACATAGCAGTGAGTCATTTACAAACGTGTGGCTTTGGGGTTTTTCGTTTCAGATTTAATGACACGGAGCCTCAATCGCTGTCCATTTTTGACCACAACCATTGTAAATCGAACTCGTTTAACGGGTCTTCCATAAATTCTGTCGAGGTAATTATTATTATTATATAGACTCGAACCGACTATTTAAAACGACAGCATCTTTCTCAATTCCACTATTTTTCAAAAATTTCTTCAATTGTTATTACGTTCAGATTGAAAAGAAATAAAGAATCAAATGTAATCACATGAAATACCGTTATTGAAGAGACCCTTGTGATCAAATTTCTGCTCATTTGAAATAAGTTTTCGACTATCGTTCGAAACGTTCGTTTTACATATTTTAATCATTTTATTTATTTATTTTTTTAATTAAAAATATCTGATTCCACGTGTAATAAGATTGATTACATTGAAAGATCGACCTGAAATAATCTTGACATCCCAGTCCTGAATGGAAATCGATTTATCTGGTCCACGATTTGATCTATAGAAATCTAGACGCTAAGTGAATTTTGTCTTTAGCTACTCGACAAGGCCATGCGCAAAAATGGAAGTGAATGTGAGCGACGGCGCATGCATCTTTGAACTTTGACACGTCGTAAGAGATGAATATCTATATAAGCATCTCATCGTCTATGAGAATCGGTTTAGACACGAATCAGGTGCTTACGTTGAGTCCTTGACATTGACATGACTCGATGCACAAATCTCGTATAACACTTTGCTACAGATCCGCAGCGATCTGGAAGTAAGTTTAGTGAATTTATAGTTAAGCGTTGACTTCGAGGCTACATCAATAGGCAATGACGTAATTATCCAGAACTCAGATGTAAGTGTGATTTGGAATTGGAACATTTGTAATAATTTGTCAGATGTGATTAAGTTTTAACCAAATTGCATTTTTTTTTTTTTTTTTTCAAATAAACTTGATAATTCAAAGCAAATCTGACATAATACTAATTTCATTTTTCACTTAATATGCTAATGAAAATGTTAAGTTCTGCGAATTTAAATCTGCATTTTTGATCATTGATTTTTGCATATTATAATTTTTTTCTTATTATTATTTTTCACCGATGATTATATTATCCTCGTTTTGAAAGTATTGCATGAGTAATGTGTTGCCCTCACGTAACTCAATGGATAGAGGATTTGTTGTTGTCAATACTTTATTATTGGGTTTGATGGTAAATAAATTCTTAACTTAAATAAATGAGTAATAAATAATTAATGAATAATTCTTCATATAACCTTCGTATTTATGATATGAAGGGGGATTTACTGGTTCGTCGCTCAAAAACACTTGAACGCACTAATAAAAAATCAGTTGATTATCGTTCACTATTATAACGTCCGTTCTTTATGGTATTTTTCAGCTGGAAACCATTTTTACAGGTATTTTCGATTGATTTTTAGTGAACCAAGCTGTTCATTAGGATTTTTAAGTTTTTTAAATAATCTACAGCATACTCACTGTGTGGATATTTTGGAAGAACATCCCCAACATTTATTATGTCAAACTTCCATTGAGCAGAGGTCTATATATGTATATATGTATATTTGAGTATACCGATTAATTATTTTCAATGAATAGCCGTTGCGTAATTCGGTGGGTCTTAGATTTCTCCCCCATGAACCAGGAAATATATCCATAGCTCGGATTCCGTTGTCTTATGTTCTATATAGATATTGCTACTGATTTGAGGAATAATGATCGCGCATATTATATTACTATAGCTCGTACGTTAATTCTACAGCATCATCATTCACTATGATATGTGCTTATATTCCGGTGTAGGACACGTATTTCAGCCACGAGCCCACGATATTACGACACCTGATACACCTCTGGATTTGTCATACGTGATAATTTATTGAATTTATAAAAATCTTACTGTCATGGAAAAATCAAGTCAGAATATAAAACTCTTTTATTGAAAAATTTGCTTAAATTTGATTTATATTTAGTTTTTTTATTTATTTATTTTTTAAATCGTAGTTTGATCATCAAAAAACTGTAAAAAAACAATAAAAAACAATAGGAGGGAAAATTTTTGTTATTTTCAATTATCTAATGCAATTTTTTTATTGCCCTAAATTGTTATTATTGCGTTTTTATCTTTACTTTATGGTCGCACATTTTTTTTTTTTTACTTGTGACTTTAAGAGCGTAAGATATGAAAAGTTTCAAGATTGAGGGTGAAAATAATGTCATTGCGAGTTGGCGTGAAGCGACTGCTGGTTGCAGAAGTAATACTATAGCACGTTTCGTCTATGTCGAACTATAACTGCGCCCTTATTCGAAACTTCTTAGATTAGAGTTTTCTACTCGACTCATCGTAAGTGGGTAAAAATTGAGATGACGAGGAGAAGTTTTGAAAGCAGATTTTTCGTTTACAACGGTAATGGGAATTTTATTTAAAAATGTAATCAAATTTATACGAAAAAATTTATTGAAGATTTTATCATCAAATTATGATTTTATTTTACTTTTTTTTTTCATTTTTGACTAAAATAATTCGTCTGGCAAAATCCTTTTCTACGTTGTATTTAATGTGTTTCATTAACGTAACATTGTTAGTTATAAATGTAATAAAAATCTTTTTCATATTGTCAAAATTTAGAAAAAAATAAAAATAAAAAATCCTAGTATGAAAATTGCTGGAAGTCTTGGAAAAAGACGAGGAAAGGATGGAAAAAACTTGATATTAAGCGCGAATATTCGCACAACGTACTTCTTAGACTCTGAGCTGGAAAATCTTGCTTTCCCGTTGAAAAAGTTTCACGCGCGACTAAACAGGAATATAAAAGAATGTGAAAAGTTATTTCCCTCGATATGGCCCAGCAAATGATGAAGCACGAAGCAGCCACAGTGCAGACTCATTCTTGTTGGGGTAAGGCACGCGTAAATCCCGTCGAGAGCAACGACTTACAAAATTAATTGAATATTTTGTTTGGCAAAAAGCCAGATTAAGCGTGTCCTTGTTGCCAGAAAATCCACAAAATTTATACTCATTTGAGCAATTCATTTTTTTTACCGACCTACCGATCCCAGAGAGGATTAAATTCCAGACTATTAATAATGTTTCTTGCAATATAGTTCGCCAAACAACTGAATTACTGCAAATTAAATGAAAAATTCGATGTGGCAAATTCAAGGGTATGTAGTCTTGAAATTCTCCGATATTTCGAGATTCCTTGGAAGAAATTTTTGGATTCGTAATACAATTTAAATCGTCGAGTCATAAAAGAGGAGTTTATTTTTTTACATTTTACAATAATGTCATCAGGACCTGTGGAATGGGGATTCGCCCTAAAAAATTTATGAAAAATTGAAGAACACACTGTAATTTGCTCTTCGATGCAATTTGCGTAATGCATTACGGAAGTCTTGTTGACGCACTCGAGTGAACGTGAGCCACGATTGTTTCGCCTCTGGTTTACTTTTGCTCTTCGGTTATTCATTTATCTCCGTGTGCCTTTCGTTTTTTTTTTTTTTTTTACACAAATTGGAAAAGTCATCCAAGCTCGAAAAGTATGTTTATAGAATGGAAACCGTTTTTTTGCGATTATTACATTCAACAACTCGAGTTCAAATGAACGTTAAATGAAAATTTGTTTACAAAAAATGTAAAATTCTTAAGAATTTCGGTCTTGGTTTTAATTCAATGACAACATTATTCCAATTTTTAAACACAAAATGCAGAAAATAAAAAATTATTTAAAAATCATCAGTCTCTTGAAAAAAAATCCGTTTTTTGTTGTCATTAATTTTTTTTTTTTTTAGTATTTAAAATATTTAATCACATAAATTAATTTGATATTTTGGCGTCGGAACATTATGTTCATTGAGCGAAATACAAACAGCTTGCGTTGTGCAGAAATATAGTTCTCAATGAATGATCATTCGTTCGTGACATGAATATGTTCACGGAGAAATCACTCAGTGTGATAATAACTTGACAAGCGTCAGCTGTTATTTTACTGGAGTAAAGGCAATTTTGACGGATCCAATTTTACGATGCGTTATTTCTCGAGTGCTTTGGCGTAAATGACCCCAACGGTCCGTGACCACGTTTTGTTGAGTGCTACAAATATTTTATGCTCGTGTAATATCTCAAGCATTTGGGCAACCATAAATTGTCTTTATTGTCTTCTCCTAGAAAATGACAGCGTGTAAAGTGAGTTCATTAAATTTCATTGCCAGGATATTGCGATTTAAATTCTCAGAGAAAAAAATATAAAACGAAAGTTCATCGCATTCCGGAATAAAAAATAATAAAAAAAATAAATTTCAAAGCTTTTTTTTTTTGCAAATATTGGAGAAAAAAAAAGAAACAAATTTTTATATCAATTAATTAATATCTTAGCACGTTATTTTAAAGTGTATGCCATCAATCACTTATTAAAAGCTTATGTAAAAAATTCGATTAAGAAGGGCTTCTCTTTTCGGCCACTTGCACGTACATACCAACTCGTTGGTATAGAATTTGAACGTGGGATCAATAAATCTTGTTTCACGCACCACGAAAGAGCACACATTTCCATTACACGGTGCGTACGCCAAAGGCGAGAATGAAAAATGACGCGCGATTCCGTAGATAAAAAACTGAAAGGATCTTGCTCCGCTTTCGTCGTGAATAATCCTCCTACAACACACCCACACATTTTTTTTTAAATCCCAAAGTAGAAGGAAGATATGTGACTTATAAAATACTAGATTTTGCGAGCAGATTTAAAACTTTCAATCGCCTGTTCTTTCTGTGCATTATATTCGTCATATATTTATTTTTCTTCTCCCTTTACCGTTTTCTATTTTCGAGATGGCAAAATGCGAGCAGGAAGGAACTTTTATTATTTTTTAAACATCTCATACGTGCAGTCGAGGAAACAAAATCGTTTTTTCGCAATACCACCCTGAAGTTTGCTCTCGTACAGCTTAACTGTACTCGAGCCCGGAGGCAGCAGCCGAGCGGAGGCGTAGAGAGCTCCGAAGGATGCTGTACCCGTGAACGTCTTACGCAAAATCTACGAGCTACACTTCCGGAGTTTGCGGATGAGATGCAAACGTGAATTTCTTCGAGCCATGAGAATGGATTCAATAAATCTCAGCATAAATGCAATTCATCAAATAATTATTCCTCGTACGGATTCCAGCGTGAAAATGCCGCCAAGAATTTGAATGAAAAATTTTGCTCTGCTTCGTCGCACGTAACATACGATCAATCAAATCCATCCTGTTACATAACAACAATGAAAATTCAATCAACCATTATTTCGATTATTTTCTCACTGTCATTTTAGAATTTAAATATTCATGAAAAATTTATTGTTAGAAAATGAATCAGCGATTGCTGCAGTGTCACACAGGAGCATAGATAAATTTTAAAAAAACTAGAACGATGAAAATTCCAGGTTGGATGTCGAAGAGATTAAGGGAAAACGCCACTGTGATGGCTCAAAAAATTCCGTTTTTTTTTCTGCTTTATCCTAAATTTGCGAATACATGGAAAACTACAGATAATTTGGAATATCCCAATTTTTTTGCATCTACTAAAACCTTGCAATTTAAATTTTACTTTCTTTGATTTTTAGATTAAATCCAATTTTAACGAACTTTCTAATTCTTGTTATATTTTTTATGTTTACGATGATTAAAACTTCGTGGTTGTTCAAACGCACAACAGCGATAGCCACATTTATATAAAAATTGAAAAAAAAATTTGATTTTTATTGTGACATTGTTTCTCTACTAAAACTTCGGTGGGACAATGAGAAGGAAATTCTCATTGTAGTGTCCAATGAAAGTTGACAGCGATATAAACTTTGTATAATTGGCAGTAAAAGTCCTTAATATTAAATAAATTAATATCTGTGAAACGAAATGTTCCAAAAGTTGACAAGTTTTTGAGCCGTTACAATGACATTCCCGTGAACACGACGAGATCAAAATATATATGTGATGATATCGACGTAGATCGAAAGGCAGATGCAAACACTGGGGAACTTGGAAGTTTGCTCGTCGTCTCAGCAGAGAAATTCTCGAACTCCTTTATAACGACAAATATTACAAGTCGTACTGACGTTCTTGTTCGGTTGAACATCCGTTCAGAATGAATTAACGATCGTTCGTATCCCGGGGCTATCCGTGAACATAGCTTGAATTTGCTTCCTCGTAACATTCAAAAGTTTCGAGAGTTCCCATCGCTGGCAACGCTCATAGATTCCGTTTTGCAAGAGGCCATCCATCGAAGCTGCAACCAGAATGGCGCAACGTCTAAAGTCTAAGAGGGATACTGATTCACCACTGAGACTGCAAGGCAGTTATGCTGGTGCTCTTTTCGAAGGAATATTAAGTTTAAAACTCTATTCTTCCAATGAATGAAGTTGCATTTTTAAATAACTCGTAATAACCTCACTTCAATCGAGAACACATACTGTGATTTGGGATTTCGCATTGTCAAAATTTTGTATAAATGATGCAAAAGTTTTTGATAACCAAAGTTTTTTGGATGAAAAAATCTCCAGGAATCCAATGATAACAGTTTCGAATGTAAAAAATGATTTTAATGTGGTGAAAATATCTCTAAATATAAAATAAGTTTTAGGAATGGTATTTGATAGTTTTAGGAAAAAAAAGACGACGAGCTCCAATCTTTTTTATTGACTTGATATCACTGGTTGAAATTTCAATCGTGTCTTTGAATCCTTTTTATGATGTCAGAGGTTCAATAGTCTATTCAAAAGAGAAGCAAAAAGATAGCTTCACAAGTAAATGTGCAATTTCATATTCGAGTTTGTTTATTTACTTGATTTCCCAATAAGTATATGCAAAGCGAGCGAAGCGATAACAATGCAAATATGTGATCAGCTAATGCGTGAAAAATTGGCTCCACAACGTCGTTCGATGCGATAAGCTCCACGTGACGTTTTGTCCGGGACAGAGAAAGTGCACGAAATAATGAAACATGTAAAAATATTTCAAAACCATCAACTTCGTTTTATCGTCATAGTTACTAGAACGTTTTTTGTTTTGTTTACAGTGTTCCTTCTTTATCCTCCGGGGTTTCAACAGCTTTTTTTTTTTCATTTTCCTTCACTCTATTTCATTGGTTCGCTCTGTTCCCGAGAGACTTTTGGAGAACTTGGTCCAATAGTTGCTCGTTGCACAAATGACATTGACCGGAAAATCTATGTCGATACAAACGGCTTTTAAAGTTGCGAGAGTCAATTATTAATAAAACTATAATTGTAAAAATGTCTATGAACGATAAACACTTGATTCGTATTGTTTATTCACATATTTACATTTATTATTCCTTTTTTTAATCATCCTGGTTGCTGGTGAGCGTCCTGAAGGCTATTTTAAGAAGTTCCTTAATCCAAAAATGCATTCGATCATTTTGAAAATTATTTCTAAGGATCAACGTTGGATCGGAGCCTTCACCAATTTGTAAATATCTCATATTCACGTCAAAAGGTTTCCAAGTGTTTATACTCCGAGTGTAGTTCGTGACTGGAACTCTAAGAAAAATCCAGGATATCAAATTTAAGAGAATTATAGAAACAACAACAATGCATGAAAAAAAGTAATTATTTTTATAAATATCCATGGAAAATGGTTGTTTACCCGTTATAAGCAAAAGATGTCCACAGTTCTGTCATTATTTTGATCATCTTTTCGTCAGATCGGCTAAATTTTATTCCTGATGCACCGACCACCTCGGTTTCCGATGGAAAAATGTAAATCAAATCGTCACTGTGTGTCACACCAACGTTTCGTCTGTTTTGTAAAACTTTGTCAGTTTCACTGATTGTGCCACGATATCCAAACGAGTAGTAGTAAAAAGGGTTCTTCATTCGATTTAATGCTATGTGCATTTCAAGGATACCAGGAAGTAGAAAACCCACGTCATTAGTTAAAGCCGTTATCCTTTTGATAACCTGTAAATTCGTAAGAAGTCTAAATTGCAAATCCAATCGACGTAAATAAAATGCAAAACTCATGGTTCCAATTCCATTTTAATCAAAATTTTCTGCTGGTACACTTACAGCATCCTTATCATTGAAATTTAACTTTGTAAAATAAAACTCTATGACATCGGCAGGCAGCGTCCCTGGATTGTCAACCTCAATGAAGCTCGTGGCCAAGAATTGTAAAAATTCATAGATGTCGTTTGTTATGTAGTTGTACAGAGTCTCATTCGTGTAAAGCCCTTCATTAGCAAATTTATGATAATTTGCATGAAAAAAAAAAAAAAAAAATGAAGCAAAAACAATAATCAGAGAACTCATAAAAGTATTGATGAAAAATCATTCTGACGTATGACGATTTAATCGAACGATCAAACTCAAGACGTAATGATAGATTTCGTGAGGTTGAAATTAAAGTGGAGAACAAATTTATTGAATTTCTCTTCACAAAGATTTTTCATGAGGATTTTAAAAAACTCACGTGCGGACACCAAGAGCCCTTCATCAGCCACGTTACCAGAAATCCATGGATAATCAGGCAATTTATTGCTGAGAAGTAGTTCGATTGGACTCATAGTGAGAAATGCTCCTTCAATTTCTGGTTCATTGGTTGGTAACCAGGTGTTAATGTCTTTTGAAATACCGGTGAATATATCTGTCGTAATGAGAGTGTAAGGATCAATGCCACGAAGACACTTGATTAGAGCTTTGGAACTGTAAGTTGGGCAATTGACGTATTCGCCGAGATCGATCGCGTGTCTTTTGTAACTTGATATGTCATGATAAGCCCAGAAACATAATGAACTTCCACTCTGAGTTATGTATTGATTGAATAGGCCTGTTAGAAAAATACAAATAAAATTGATACAACAAAATTTGGGTTTGTTTGGAATCGATGATTTCCACTTATGTATTCATGATCTCTCTTTCACTCTGGAAACTTCATATTCGTTTTATAGCTATATATCAATAAAATAAAAAAATTGAATCTTTTAAATTGAAGGACGTTCGTACTATCACTCTGACAGTTATTTACGTGAAAAGGCTGTTGACCCACGTCAGATTACCAAGAATCATTAGTGCCCAATGCCTCAAAAACTCGTCCAACCAGATTAATCTACATTTTTTATTATTTCGGAAATATCTACGCATTTAGGATTTCAAGCAAACTGACGAGATGGTTATTTTCAAATTATTCCTCAGATTTAAATGAACCGAATAATACTATGGCCGAAAATAGACGATTACAAATTCGATTCGAAGGTCCCACAAAGCTCCAAAAGATTTAGATAATTATGCAGTTTCAGTACGTTTCCAAAAAATGATGGAATTCTTATTTTTTTTCCATAAAATTGTTGATTTCACTGTAATAAGTGATATTTCGTCGGCAGAGGCTGAAATTTACCATAAATTCCATTAGTTATGGGGTCTTGAAATTTCCAGAATTAAATCCAGATATAAATTAAAATATATTTAAAAAAAGGTAATCAAACTGCATAATAACGAAGATTTGGAAGACCAATGAACTCAATTTTTGTTGAATCTTCTTGTTCATTTCTATAAATAATTCTATAAATATGGTGTAACACGTGGGCAGATAAAGGCGTAATGATGAATGAAAGCAAAACACACGAACCGGTACTGGTTTCAGACAAAGCATGAAGATTGACGCTGACGCTGCCAGCGCTCTGTCCAATGAGTGTTATTCTGTCCGGATCACCACCAAACGCTTTAACGTTTTGTTTAACCCAACGGAGTGCTAAGAGCTGATCTTTAAGCCCGAAGTTTCCAGGTGCTTCAGCATCGCCTGTGCTCAGAAAACCGAAAACACCGAGACGATAATTCATTGAGACGAAAACAATATCTTTGTCCATTATGTACCCGGGGGCTACGTAGTCTGAACGACCATTCCCCCTGATGAAAGCACCACCATGAATGTACACCATAGTTGGGTACAAAAGTGTTGGATTTGTCTGAAATATTGTCAATTAAAGATTCAAAGATGAGCTCCAGTGCTTGGTTCAAACATACAGTAAAATTTCGATTTATTTAAGAAATTAAATTAGTCCAGCACCTCTGACTAAAAAAGAGTGTTCAGATTTTTTTTTCGTATTAAACAAAAACATTAACAAAATAATTATTGACTAAAAGATTCATTTAATGTTATTAACATCACCAGCAAAAAAAAAAACATGACATTGTTGTTTTTTTCAAAATAAAAACGATTCTCGTAATATGGTGTCGCCAATCGCAATTGTCAACATCACTGGCTCAACAAAGTATAGAGGGAAGAATATTTCAATTAAAAAAAAAAAAGCAATTTCGAAATATTAGACAGCTCGGGGCAATCCCCGAAGCGCACCATCACGTGTCTCGTCATGACATTGTCCCCAGGTGGAATTTTTCAATAATATTTTATGTCCATGTCGAAGACTCGAAGAACAATGAACAATTAAACTAATTTTGAACGCATGTAAGCCCTTAATTGGCTCCAATTAAATTGAATTTTTAATTAATATCTTCAAATTTTTTTTGAGACGTTTTTATTTTTTATTGATTCTAAAATATGACAATATAAATAAATGTCAGATATCAACAGGGCTCAGAATTCATACTTTTTCATGAAAAAATGCATTTTCTACTAATCGTGGGGGCAATTTTTTCTCAACCTCAACATATTCCAAATAATTGTTAAGTATCTTTTCAAAACTTTTCGGTCTGTAGTTTTTGGTAAGAAAAAAATAAAGATCCAGTTGTTTTTTTTTTTTTTTTTTTTGTACAATATCCATTTATTAATTTTAATACTACGTTTTAGTTGAAATTCATTAGTTTGAACTCCTCATCGCAGCGATAAAAAATATATTAATAACATAACGACGAATTTATATTCGAAAATAAAAGCAAAAAATAAATTTGACAAAAAACAGTTGTCAATGTCCACATAAGAGATCATGTAACTGGCAAAGTTTACCTTCGGTGTATACACGTTCAAGTATAAACAATCTTCATCACCAACGGGTAAGCCAGCCACGTCGTGTTGTGGGCACTGATTACCATCTCTGTCTGCCAAGAATGTACCGTTCCATGAATCCGCCGGCACAGGATTTTTAAATCTGTTTCAGTGAACACGTTCAACAATTAATCATCGAGCCTGCAATCTTCACTGTCAGAAATCACTGTGACGAAATATCCATAACACGTTCTTCCGTTTGGTTTTGCGAAAGAAAAGCTTTTCGAGTTTAAAAGATCATTAAATTTGAGGAACAATGAGTAAATAATGAGAAACAACCTGAAACGAACCACTTGCACCGAATTTTCTTGTTTTTTTTTTTTTTTTTCGTTTCATTGATTCTTCATTAACAAGAGACGAGAATCGACATTAATTTGATGTTAAATAAATTATTTTTACTGACTCGTGTATTCGACTGTGAAACAGTTTATTCTCACATTGATAAAAATTGTAATACCTTAGCGAACCGATTGGTGGTTGACCATAAGGTATGCCGAGGAAAGCAGAAAAAATTCTGCCAGTTCTTGAGCTCAATTTTTTGCCCCTTATTTTTCCCTGCTCAATTGAAACTTCTTCTTGATTTTGAACGACACTGAAACACAATACGAGTACAAAAAAATGCACCGAACGGAGGCACTTTCCGCTACCGGCCATGACAATCGACTGCCTACTCCTACCAACGTTTCAGAATTAGCGATAACTTCTAACTCTCCAAAGTCTTTTTAAACGTTGTATACTGATAAGTTTTCGTATGAGCGCAAACAAAAGAAAGAGACGACGAATTCTCACCAAGCAAATTTTGCCCACGGCGACTTGTTCTATTTTCAATAATTTATCAAATTATTATCTCATCTATTTTCCACTCATTAGACACTGTCAGTGACTGATTTTTTATTTACATAGGATTCCAATCTGATTGCGTTGATATCAAATTATAGTCGTTATAAAAAATATATATTTATAGTCTCGCGTCATAGTCGCGTTCAAAAGTTAAACCTCCTGATGCTTAACTTTTAATAACTTGGATACAATTTGCGGATCAATTTAGAAATCTTAGGTTATTATGTTTTACAGGAATGTAAAAACATGTAAATTTTCAGGAAAACTGTGCAATATGAGGTAGTTTTTTGTTTAGAAACGCACATCGTTGGATGGCAACTAGAAAATAATTTTTCATGTGTAGTTTCGTAGATTTTTAAAATAGGAATAAAAATTTTATTGCATTTCTAAAATCTGAATTTCGAAATCTAAAAATTATTCTAAATGTCAGATCGTCAACGATGATAAGTTTCATGTAATTTTATGTACAGCCCTCGGCCTTAAGTCTTGACAAAGTGTTGCCATAAAAAAATCTGCGCGTTGAAGAAACGACCTTCTTGTTTTAAATCAATGTTCAACTTTTAGACGTTTTAGTTAGTTCAACTTTTTAGAAGTTTTTTTTTCTGGTGGTGGGTCGAAAAGTTTGAAATTGCTTTCGACCAAGTTTGCCACATTGACAGAGATTGCTCAAAGGGATTTTGAAATTGAAAGAAAAGTCATTTCCTGATAAAGGTGAATTTATTGGTGTACAAAAACTGTGGAAAAGTTATTTATCAGAGGCGGGGAATCTTTTCTTTCTCCTAAAGAGCATCGTTTTGTGAAGTTATTCGGTTTACAATGTATTCAGGGAAAATGCTTCGGGAAGTTTGCGCCCTGGTCTCAACGCTGAAATCTTTTTTAAAACCGACGACTATATCACTTTGTGTGAATTTTGGATTATACTGGCCTGGGATTCGGGACATTAATATCAATTCTTTGGGATGAACGAATTTTTTTTTTTTTTTTTTAATACTTCGAACAAAATGAACAAAAGTTTTATCTATAATTTAACATTTTAATCGCTTACAGATTTAACCACGTGTTGTGTAAACTCTGGCGCGGTGTATATGGAGATTTGAAAATATCGTCTTTCCTTATTGTTCCCACGCGATAACCTTTCTTCGAATAGTTTTTTTGTTCTTTATCACGTAACTTCACGTTTTGCAATATTAAAAATCTTTTATGCAGTATTTAAGAGTAGTGATATGAATTTATTCAACATATAATCGCAACGTGCAATAAATTATTGAATAAAATTTAATGTTTGCTTGTAAGATGTAATTGATTGGATGAAAATAAATTTTGATCAATTCACACGAAAAGCCTTTGAAATTCGAGAGAGAAGATATTTTGAGAATTGGAGAGCCGGACAATCCGTATGAATAATTCGGGTGCAAGAAAGTTATAAAATTGATCATGAATCAGAGAAGAGCGTGGTTAGCGGAGACGCTGCAACAAAACGGCCTTGGAATATATTGTCCGGATAATATATTACGGCACCGGTTATGTGCCTTCGCTCCTTTCCCCTATCTACAGTTGCAGTAATCGCAGTAAGTAATTGGCCCGAAAGAAAGTGAAAGTGCGACGATGAAAAAAAAAAAAGAAGAATAAACCTAAATCGTTCGAGAAAATATGACATCGTCGTTCGTCGGTCGTCGTTCCGTTTTTGGGAACGACATCGATTTTTCACCAACGCTTTAACCGTCCCAAAAAATATATAAATTGTACATCGAGTGAAAAGCTTTCTCAAAATATCATATTTTTTGCATTTGTATTGTTTTCGTGAAAGAAAATAATTTTGCAAAATCGTTAATTGTTGACAATTCAAGTCGAATTTTGTTTCCACAAAATTATACAGTTTTTGAAAAATGTTGTGGAAGCACGGAAAAAAAAATCTATATGAATCTAACAGGATGGTTTCTTTGGTTATTCAAAAGTTTGAAATAACAAAATTTTATTTACTTCAAATAAAAAACGATAATGGAAATAAATCTTGTTTTAAAAGTATCTGTAAGAATAAGAATATATTTTCTTCTCTCTCTTTCTCTCTCTCTCTCTTTATAAATCTCTACTATAACAAAAGTGGGTTTGCATTTCGATAAATGATTTATTAAAGAAAAGCCAACTTAAAAGTTAAATTTTTCGACTTATATTATGAACTTTCAATGATACTGAAATTGTTACTTAACTATAGCATCGATACTGAATGGAGAATCAATCTTTAACCCAAACAATCTATCAGAGATTCCATTGAATCCGTTATTTAACTACAGAATCAATACTGAATGAAGAATCTATCTAAAATCTAAACAAACCTAAGCAAACTCAAACGATTTAGCAGAGATTCCGTTGAAACAGTTTTCGTGTGAAAAGCGGTCAAACTACAAACAAGGTTTTCCATTGGACGATTCTATACAAATATTCAGATCGATGAAAATATATTCTCAAAGTTGAATAAAGGAGAAGAATTATTTGATTGATTGGATGATTCGCGTCAAATCAACTAAATGTCTTTTTTCGTACAATTTATGACAGATTTAAATTTGGAAAGGAAAAGATATAATACCTCCACTTTTGTGGCACATTTCCGGTTGGCCCACACCCCGAAAAATATTTTAACGAGGTCAATCGATTCGACTTTATTTAGTCATCAATTGGGACCCCCTTCTTCTTACATTTGAATGAGAAACGTGTTCATGAAATATTGATCCTTGAAGAACTCTTAAAACAAATTCCGTTAGTCTAATAATAGTATCGCTAATAATTGAATTGAGGTTGATTATTATTAAAATCGATCAAAACTGTGCGAAAGAACGTCGAAAAATAATACTTTTCATACCTGCCGCATTGAAGATTTACTGAGCTATTTCCAATTTTCAAATATTTGGTTTAAACGGGCGTACACGATATTTGAATTTTATGAAATATTGCTTCACCGTGAAATACTCTTTAAACTTTTCTTTACATAATATTTCGCGAAAGATGTTTGGACTCTCACTCAAAGAAATTTTATATCGTAGATCATTTTTTTTTAGTATCTTTACCGTGTAAAAATAATTTATAACTTTTTGACTTTTTGTGTGTGTTTTAAAGGATATTGATGTGTAGCTCATGCATAAATAATCTGATGCATGGCACGAAATCTCGATGAGGTCTTCTTTTAGTTTTGTTTTTGTTGAGTCAGTTGCATGAGAGAATTTTTTCAGCAGTCCACACATTAGCACCACCAAAAGAGTCTGAGAAAGAGAGAGAACGAGAGAGAGAGAGAGAGAGGGAGAGACTGCGCCCCTTCCAAGAACGATATATCAGGACCTCGTTAATCAAAGGTTCCCCTATACTATAATACAATATTGGGTATTTAACTATCGAGAGCTCCTGGCAAAAGAGCATCGTTCGTTATATCCTTTCGATGATATACCATTCCTTGGCATGTACATTTCTCATTTTATTCTATTTTTCAAAAACATTTACAGAGCCTCACAAGGGTTCTCAATCGTCCTGATCAAATATTATCAATACGTATATATTTAGAAAAATAAATATTGAAATTCGATACCATGCTTTTACCTCGATCGGCACAATTTCATTATAACTCACTCAGTCTTAATATTTAACGATTCCGTACGATTTTTTTCTGTCTAAAGACAAACTCTCTTATGAATATCTGTCAAATTTTCATAACTAGACGATATTTAGACATGATTTTCGTTTATTTTTTTTTTTCAGTTTGATGAAAATTTCATGAATAATTATTATTAAAGTATTAAGATTACAATTTTGATGGTTTTTATGAAATCGTTTTGAAAAAGCAATGAAGTTCTTTTTGATAATGAAGCTGAACGAATACAAAGGTTGAAATGTAGGTTTCCGCTTATCTCAGAATATACTCAATTCTCAAGTCGTATTTAATTCGATGAATACAAACGTAATTACTTATTTCCAAGTCTGAAAAAGCCTTGGCTTTTAAAGCCAATTCCAAGGGGATTTTTTTTTTTTTTTTTTTTTTTTTTTTTTTCAAGCACAGAATTTCACAAGACGATCAATGTCCTGGATTCTTGGTAAGTATTTAGAGGCAGTTGGAAACAATGTAATCTTGAGCGTAGCGCGATACGGGGCTGGAAGTTTCAACCGCAAGCTTAACTAAAGTTTATATCTGTTAATTAAGCTTCGAGAAGCATCAGATGTGCTCAGAGACCCTCATTTTCTCACCACCCAGAGATATCAAAAGTCCGGTCCATTCCTCACTAACGGGAGACTATTTCGAGCGGTTCGAAAGCACGTTAGCAAACACCACAAAGACCACGCGATATCTTACCTCTATATTTTTTTTCTTTTTTTTTTCAACTTGTCCTCCACCCCCTTGTTCACCGCGTTTGTTTTTTTATTCTTTCATATTTTCTTTTCCACTCACGCGAGTTTCTCCCTAAGCTCTACCCTCCAATGCGACCTAGCTAAAAACCAATGAAATATCGATGAACAACTGCTCAACATAACTCATCGACGGGGCAACGTTTAATCAGCAATATATACTTTAATCTGAACCCCATCAAACATCAATACATTTTCAACTTGTCACTTTTCAATAGCTTCGAAACACGACATATAAATATGCATTCAAATAATGCAAAAAAATTAATAATTGTAAATACATATTTAAAGAAAAAAAAATACACTTTTATGATCAACGAATTAAATTTATTGGCTGAAAAAAAAATGTTAAAATAAAAAATATGATCCTGCAACTCAAAATAGTAAAAGAATCAATTGGCTCGGTGACATCACGTTGAATTTTGGTCATTCACTCCATTATACTGAATGCCATGAAAGATTACCTACAAAAAAATTGTTACGATGAAAGAAATTGCACGAGAAATATATAATGAGATGTTGCATTTGACGTTATTGATAAAAAAGGACAAAGACGAACTCGCTGAACGAATCGTATGTTGCATCAACAGCTCCACTCACATTCACGACAGTTAATTAATCCTCTGTTGGATTTACGAACAAGTTTTTGAAGCACTTAAAAACAAATATAACTCGAACTTATTGAGAGCGTTAACTCATTCGACAACTTCAACGACGTTGTCTCGCATTGCCACTAAAAAATTATCGTACCTCGTTAAGTTAACTTGTTTAACGATTCTACAGGAAGCATCGAGGTATTTTCAGACGTAATCATTTTCTCGAACAACACTTTCGCCAAAACGTTGAGAAACATTTTTGTATATAAATTAGGCAAGAAAATAAAAAAAATATTTAGCTTTTCTGGGTTATCGTGACAGCTTGTAATCGTAGGATCTTCAAAGTTTTCAGAAATAAAAGTAAGCAAGTGATTGCATTTTTTTTTTGACATTTGAAACCAAGCAAGTTGCTTTTTTTGTCAATTCGAGAAAAAGCGGAGTTTTGAAGTTTTTCACAAAATTACGAATTTTGAAAAAAATCGAAGATTTTTTAGCTCGTGTGCTTTTCTCTCGTCAATTAATCGAAAAATTGAAATGTAACAAGACAGTTTTATTGTCATCACTTAACGAACATGAAGTACAATTTATTTCCAGACTAAGCGAATAATCGTTACATAGAAGTATCGGAAAACGTCGTAGGTCAGATCGATTGAAATTAAGGAACAAAATGAAAATTATATGATACCAACAATAATTGGCATCAATGGATACTAATTCATAAATAAAGTAGCAGAACGTTAAAAACCTTTGTGCCGTTGGCAAACCACGACCTACTCTGGAGAATTATCGAAGTGTTACGAGCATGAGCTCAGAAAAGTTGAACGATAAAAAAAAAAAAAAAAAATAACTCGTCCCTCGTCTCTTCCACTTGGCTCGGTGTACAAGTGGATGCTCACGAGTCCCGGATCCTTTGGTACACCGGGAGAATTTAAGATTGCATCATAACGAAGAAAGGCGATGCCCGCGAGCTCGCGGTGCGTGAGCGTCATGTTGTCGGGTCATCGCGTAACATTTAAGGCACATCCTGCTGGAATATTACTAAGCGACTTCGTTCGCAACAGAGAAAAAGGAAGAAAAACTGAAACATACAGAGAGAAAGAGCGAGAGAGAGAGCGAGAGAAAAGATAAGAAGAAGAAGAAGAAGGAGAAGAAGAAGAAGGAGAAGAAGAAGAAGAATAAGAAGAAGGTTAATTCAAGGCGAGTGGACCGTAACATGTGCAATTTTCTGGACTAAATGTGGGCGGTTATTCTTGTTGGATCGTCCATGTGTGCTAGTGAATGCCACACGTGTCGCGACGAAAAGTTAACGCATCGTTACCTCCTTCGAGCATTTATAAAACATCACTGCATTATCCATCCACTACTCATCTTGCATCTTCCATATCCCATCTTCGTCCTCGTTTTCCTGCAACGGTGGCTTGTACTGGCAGGCTCATCTTCGACCTAAATGTACCTGTCCATTATTTCATACGGACCTTTGCGAGCACTCCTTAAACGGATAAAAACATTTTTTTTATTTTTTTTCTCTTACTGTTACGTAAATACACCGTCTGTTTGGAAATCAGCGTGTCCTGTTATTGAACGTCTTCACACGGCCAGCTGTCTATGAAATCATCGGCCAAAGTAAAAGAGAATCAATGTTATACACTTTTTGATTCATTTCGAGACACAATGAGAAAAAATTTTTTATCTCAATTTGACGCAATTTGACATAATAAACTCATAATAAAACTGAAAGACAAAATGAGTGAAAAAAAAAAAACAATTTTTTTTCGACTTTCAATATTTGTCATGAAGAATTGATTCAGAATTGTTTCATGAGTTTTTAATGACAATTGAATGAATCTACTACCGTAATTTTTTTGATTAAAAACACCATCCATTGTTGTCGGGAAAGATGGTCATCTTTTTTGGAAATTATTTTGTTAACGATTTTTAAAATAATGAAGATCCAAGATTCCCTTGTTTGAAGAACAGTTTCAACCCAACTGTACTCTCCATTGTGTGGGTATTTCCATCACAGTATTTACCCAGGTATTCTCTACGGAACCTTCGATAAATGTAAGTTTCCAAGACGTTCTAAGATTATAGCTGCAACCGAATAATCAGAATTGAACTGTTCCATCAACCGCCCACTCGTAAGTCTCTCTTTGAATTTGTTATCCCAAGTCGATAGTTTGGTCGACTACTTTGGTTGGTACAGAGGTTGTAGGTTATCGGCTTTGAGTAAATATTGGAAAAAGCTCCGAAGGGAGTGATAGTAGAGCGTATATTACAGAAATCTACTCCATCGAAGTGTGCTTTTGGGGCAAGAGGGTAGCAGTGGAAGCTGCTGGATCAGCACAGGGAAATATCGATTGTTTTTTTAGTAGGGGTTTTTTTTTACACGTGCGCGTAGTAAAGCGCGCAACATTTGGACTTGCGCGTTGAATTTGCGTGGCATCAGGACGACTCACAAGTCCGAGGAACGAGGATGGTCGAGCAAAACAAACGCCGCGTCTGCCAAGGGATGAAGTAAAGGTGCGCCAGTGGCGCATAATAATAAAATTAAAAAACAGTGTCTTCCGTCTTGAATCGACAATTTTCAGTCAAGCAAGTACTGCGCTGTGAATAAATAACTGTTTTACCTTCGTGACTGTTTTATTCTGTCAAAAATGACTCCAGGATTTGGTCACGATCCATTGTCAACCTACAACATAACGGTCCTGAGTAAGTATTCATTCTCCGAGTTAAGCGTCGCGGTGAAAGGTCACGATTTTATCTTTCTATTCGACTTTTCTTTTATTTTATTTTATCCGTTATTTCACATTGCGAACCAAGATCCACAAGTGCATCAGTTCTCCATGCACATTCGTCCTAGATATAGAAATTGCACTGCCTCATAAAAATTCACCAACACACACGACACGTTTCCTTCAACGGTGCATCGTTCTCATACTCGTTTTTCATTCATAATTCAAGGTAACACTGCTCTCTGTCTCTGGCAACAACCCCAACATGTTCTTTTCCAATTGGCTAATTTTTGCTTCGCCCTCTCGTATTCTGCGCCCTCGTCGAAGAAAGGAATTCTATTTATGCATTCGGTACTCATCGTTGGTAAGTTCACCATAAAAAATACATGGATTTCTAGATGTTTTTTCTTTTCCTTTTTGCCTTCGGATGAAAATTTATCGATGGCATTACATAATTCAAGGCGAAACCAATAATACATCATCGTCAGCTAAATTGACGACAGAATACTAAATCATCGATACCTCTCAGTTACTATTAGTCTTCATTATCGTTTGCATGATTATCAATCTTTATCATGAATGATTTAGAATCTTAACGAATAAATTACATTTAAAAATATTTATGTTACTTTTCCGTGCTATGCTTGCGTGCGTGCTCGAAAGGATTCATACTACTTTCCGGATGGGCCTGGCACGTGATCTGCGCTCCCGATATATTCTCATGGAACTTTGGCTTCCTGCTGCTCAACATTGGCCAATTGGTGTACATTGTTTATCAGATGAGACCGGTGAAATTTGATCCAGAACTCGAGGAGGCTTATCACACGCTCTTTTATCCTTTCAAAGTACGAATACACGTGTTCGTGTTTCTTGTTAACGTTAAAGAAACGAAAACTGAGGGTTATAGCGTCGATATTGATCCGCGATCCAAAAATAACAGTCATTTGATGCCACGAGTTTTTTTTCTTTTGATTACAGGTGTCAAGACATCAATTCAAAAGACTTGCATCACCTGAATTTGCCACTATAATGTCGTTACACGCTGGCGAAGCTTATGCGATGCAAAATTTAACCAGAACCGACAGACTGGGCTTACTTCTTAGTGGCAAAGTCAACGTACTCAGCGATACTAACTTTTTGCACCCAATACTGCCATGCGAGTTTTTGGACTCGCCAGAATTTGAAAGTTCACGAGCCTCCGTGGACGACAAGTTCAAAGTAAATATTTGATCAATCAATCAGGAAGAAATACATCGTCCAAATAATTTTGAAAACGCAGTAACAATTTTACTTCGAAAATTAAACGCGGTCCGTTTCTATGAAATTTTGTTTTAGAAAATTTTTACACTATAATTCCATCTTCGGGCTAGAGCCTGCAGTTAAAATCGTCGTTGTAAAAGTTCGTCGTTCAGAATCAGCCCAGCCGACTTATAGAACCAATTATTCCACTTTTTCCAGAACGAAATTATTTTAGAGCTAAGGACAAAATTCTTATGGAAATATTTGTATAAACGACTTTTTTGTCCAGGTGTCCATCGTCGCAGCTAGTTCTTGCAGATATTTATACTGGCAAAGAACTGCACTGGAGTACTTATTAGTAAAAGAGGCGTATTTGGCAACGGTTTTAACGACTTTGGTAGCTCGTGACATAGCTACGAAGCTATATGCTATGAACAATAAGGTATAATTACAATGAAAACCATTTTTTATAAATAAAAAACTTCCACAACCTGATATTCTTTAGCATTCTTCCTCCCATGAGCTTCTTTTGAGAAACAAAACTTGTTTCAGGATAAAAAACACATGATGACTAATGTCTTTTGTGCATGTTAGATAGTTACAGACAAAGGTTCTCATTTGGATATAAGACTGCCTTCGATAAGTGCTGGATTGGGAATCACCGGCGAATATCGAAGTCCGAGGGCCTCACGACAGGCCCTTATTCGACGCAAAGACACTAAACTTGCTTCGAACAATGGTAATCATGTTGTTTTCATAATTATTACAAAGATTGGTACTGAATATGATAATAATTACTAAATGTTGCGTCGTGCGATAAATTAGATATTTATCATAATCTCGATGTCTTGTATCGTCCAAAGTGAGCGGTGCTAAACCCAAGGATCGGCCTTTGAACAATCTCACGAAGCTCGGTGCCCCTAACATGGAGCCACTGCCAGAATTGCCTTCATGCGACGATCTCGCCTCGAGCGGAGTGGAGAGTTGGCTCGACTCATCGAGCAAATATCACAGTTGTGAAATCGTTGATGATGAATGACGAACAGCCTCCGTCGATACTCTCGGCTCGCGCGACGATTGTTCCTTGGAATCGACGAGTTGAGAGTTCGACACAACGTCGTTGCTAAAAATGACGTGTTCATTTTCTAATAAACTGTCGTACGATTGTTTATTAAAATGGACGATTAATCAGACATTCTTCATTGATGGAATCTGAAAAAAATCTTTTCTGACGTATATCAAACTACTATATTGGGGATTATAACAAAAAGAGACAACAAAAACAAATGAAAACATTGAATAACAGTTGCGACAACGTGATTACAAAACGCATGGCTGTGGGTCCCCATTATTTTTTTATTCCCAATGTTCCTTCTCAATATTTGGGATAATACGAGTCACACGTTACGATATCTTTTATTTATGTTAAATAAATAAATTTCGAATGATTATTCTCGACGAGGTTACGTAAAGAAACATTTATTTGTCTCTTTGTAATAACGAAGATTTCATTTAACGAAATTTATTTGCTACATTATCGTGATTGAAATCGACAAAATTATTGTTTTCGTTCGATGACATGTTTATTTTTAACTTTGTTGAAGTTGCATATAAATTTTATTCGACAATTTGTACAAAAATTGCATAAATCATTTTGTTTTTTTTTTTTTTTTTGAGTAATTCAGTAAATCTGTGTACTCCGCACACCGTTCGACGTATTCGTTCGGCCTATACGAAATTTTTCCGTATTCGCGATAAAAATAAAAAATCTTCTTCGCATATTTTTTCTTGCTATTTTTCAAATTTTTCGACAAACATAGCAATAACGAATTTATACGATGATGAAAAAAAAGTTGTTTATTGTAATCTTCGGGTTAGTTGGTTATACACAATTGATTATTGTAATTATATCTTGTTGTAATAAACGTTTGAATAACACATTTACCAAATGCTGTCCTTTATTCACTTATTTTTATTTTTTTTATTATTTTTTTTACACCCTTATAAAAACCTCATCAATGGACAAAGTCGTAAATTTGAATTCAATTAATTTATATTGTTGTACAATTAGCGACAACGTTTCATCATTTTTGTTATCCAATTAATCATTTTCATTAAATGTACTTCTGAGTGGCGACGGAAATTTAGTAACTTCAGACAGATGGGTACGATTTAATCAACCGTCGAGATTTATGACGACTCCATATTCATATATAAATATATGAATGCGCGATGAAGTTTCCAGAGTTTGGCGACAATTATGCATACACTTATGGAGCTACAACATTCGTGTTTACATAATGCAGGAAACGCTTAATTTATCTCGTTGAAACAGCAGAAATAGAGGTCGATAAATATTGTACGCAGAGACGGAAGTGAAAATTACGTCGTAAAACAACTTTATCGTTGATGTCAATATCGCAACTGCATCGGCTTATTATTCAATTCATCAAAAATATTATACAAAACTTCATTTTCATATAAAAATATGGAAATCTGTGCAAACATCGAAATAAGAAAGCGATATTTTGAAATCATGAGAAAGAACGCCATCAAAAATTGATTTATTCGGATAAAATTAATGTCGGAATTGAATGACGTTTTTTACTCGAAAACAATGCAACAAGAGCTAATTGTCAAATGAAATAGTCAATTGCTTTAGGAAAAACGTTGTAAAAAGACTTTTATTGTCTTATTATATTGGGTATGGAGGGGGTGAAGATAAGTCATAAAATTTCATGATGAATATGATAAAAATCTTTAATTTGTTGAAAAAAAAAAGTATTGAAATTTTTACATACATCGAAATAAAAAAGCGATGTTTTGAAATCATGAGAAAAAAAACATTATTCAAATTTTGTTTGTTCACATAAAATAAGAGTTGTGATTACGAGATACGTTTTACTCGAGAAAAATGCAGCACGAATTAATGGTCGAATCGGATAGTTAACTTTAGTAGAAACGGCATAAAAAGACTTCAAGTGTCTTATTAAATTGTGGCTAAGATCCAACTGTAAGGGCTTTGGTTCAACGTAAGGTCAGTTCCAGCTTGACATTGTTTTTTTTTTTTTTATTTTTTTTATTTTTTTTTTTTACATCAAAATCGTGGTGTTTCGTTCACGATTGTTTATGATTTATTGCAATACATGAACCGAAGGCAGAACGATTTATATTTGAACGGAAGAATAAAAATAAAATAGGATGCAATGAATTTGGTGGCTGGCATGATTTAAAGCAACGATTATTGTCATCCGTTGCATCGACTATTATTTCACTCTACAAATGGCCCATGTCCATTATGACAGGATTCTCCGTAGTTTTTCAAGCAAAGTCAGACAGCGAACGGTCATAGGAGAACACACACGATGTCCAACGCGAAAGGTGGCAATTTGTAAGACCGAAAGAAAAACGGAAGTATTTTGGCACGCGACCAAACCTCGTTCATCTCGTGCAATCTCAGTTACTATTATATTTTGTTGACAAAAAAATGTACTCGGTCTTGCTCCGATCGCAGATATCCTTCCAGTATTTATTTGTTTTTAGCTGCAGCTTGAAATATATTCGTGAAAAATTCATCAGGTATTTCACACTCATTTTCTGGATACTCGCTAATTCATTTACTTTCAACGTGCATTCAATATCTGCAGATAACACGCATCGAAACTTTACAGGCAAATTTTCTAACAGTAAACAATCGAAAATTCATTCATTTCACCAAAAATTTCGATCGATTGTGTGCTGATGGCAAGTAATCATGGATGACTTTTAAAATGATAAACATTCGATGAATTAAACTTGTTTGATTAAAATAAAAAAATTAATGAGAACATTTATTATGTCGTGGATGAGGTTGACCATAAAAAATGTACCAAAATGTATATTATAAAAGCGAAAATCAACCAAATCTGTCATGCAATATTAATGAACCAAGAATAGCGCGTCAAGCATAGAAAATCATGTCATTACCGAAACCACTACTGTTCAGTGCAAAAAAAATGCATCCTAGTCGAAGAGAAATCTCTTTGATGTCAATGAATTGCTGTGTCAAGGGCTCACCAACACCTCTGCAATTAATGAGAGAGTCTCAAAAGCAAAACAAGTTTTCCATAGGGGAGTACAATCAAGAACTTTGCAAGAGGTCAACATAATCGTGTAGTTCGATGTAATAACAAGCACGTTAGCACGTTCGATCGTCATAAAAATAAAACAAGCATAAGGGACATTCGAAGCAACAGAAAGTAAAGATTTAGATTTTTTAAATTATTTATTTTTGACTCAAACACTAAAATCAATAAAATTTTTTGCACATCGATAGATTCCTTTTTAAGTGCATTGCTGAAGGTGCAGTAAAAAAGATTATAAAGGAAAACATTTTTTCGCGATATCAACCAGTGCCGGTCGAATAACTCTTTTGAATCTGCAACCAAGAAAGAAGATGGGAAATCCCAAGCTGGTCGAGGCTGGCTCGGGTCTCGTTATTTATGGAAACTCTTATCGCGCTGGATGAATCTCTTTCGAGCGGCGAATGTGCCATGCTGGTCGATATATGTATATTGAAGTCGGTTGAGAAGGATCGCTGAAACGAGGGAGGGACGACGAACAACGGCCATTAGGAAGATCGCTTCATTCCGCACAAGAAATCGTGACCTGATTATCAAAGTCCAATGAGAAAAAAAAAAAAAATATATCACCCACATCAAATCCCTCCGTTCCTTCATTTTCTTCGTGAACATAAACAAACTAATCATTGAGACTCAACACTCAATAACAATACGATCCAATCCAACACCCCACTCATATCGTGAGATAAAATCAAAATATTTTCATAGTTTATTATTATAATGGAAAGTAATTATAATGTTCGCCGACTTTCATATCATTCTTATCATCGTTCATTGGTGTGTCAAAGAATTTCTCAAAAACTTTAAGATGTTCATTAAACATCGTCAGTTAAAAATTGTTCTTAAACAACTGGAAGTGACATCATTTAGGAACCAGTCATGGCCTCAATTTGCTCTTTTGGTGAATCGTTATTTGACTAAATTTCCATTCGACTGAAAATGAATTGTGATGAAGAACGAGAATATGATAGTGATTGACTGAATAAAGTCGAGTTAAACAATGATCCAGATTAAATCTTGGTTCGATTGATCAAATATGCAGGAGCGATTCAAATCAGGCAATTAACGTTTGAATTCTCATCAGTTTACTCGATCCTAGTTTTTTGGGAGAGTGAGTAGACGCTTGTACGGGTGTGGTGGCGTGGCACATAAACTACCTGCTTGGTTTGCAAAGTAAATCGTTGAGAATGATTGCTATAGCTAAATTGCGTTGATAGTGGCCATACGTGGCAATGTGGCTTTCGGTTTATATCTCGTATGCTTCCCCTGTGCAGGACTATCGGAAGAGCATGTATAGTTGGCGGAGTAGCTGGAAAAGTTCCACCTCAAGTTTGCCTCTACAAATGGCAAGGTCTGGCTTTCTAGCCTAAGTTTACTAGAGTGAGCGATGGAAAAGGAGGAGGGTGAAAAGAGGCAGTGTATAAGGGAGGGAGGGAAGAAGATTGATCTGCCCTAGCGGAAACCTAAGGTCGAAAAGGCATCTGCAAGTGTAATCGCGGAACTACTATTCATATGTATATGTAGACTTATACAATCATTGATGCTAGAGGAGGTAGTATTTATACATAAAGCATCCGGTCTTTTAGTCCACGACCCCATTATTCGCCGATTCCAAGGTTCTCATTTTTACCATCATCATCATTTCGTTTTCCACTTACGTTTGGGAGCTTTGGAGCTCCTGCTGATTTTTGACAGTTGACAACAGAAGAAAAGTCTCATGTCTGGTTTTGATCATTGTGTTGCTTTGTAAAAGCGCAAATTTCACATTTAAAAATAGTTGTTATTAAGTCACATTAGTTTAGAAGTATCAGCAATTTAGAAATTCCAAAAAACTTGATACGAGACTTGGGATAAAAAAGTAATCGACCTTGAGTTTTGATAATTAAGGGATAAACGGAGGGTTATTAGCAGGTGGCAAGAATACACGAGAAAAGAGGGGTCAACGGTACCAGTGAGTAGGGTGTTGACCATAGTGTCACGCACAGAGGGTCACCACGTGTCTGAGCAATGTCCAATGATCCCCAACACGCGACACGATCTTCTATCTGTCTATTTATAAAAAGCTAAGTTATTTGCTCCCTCTGTCATTCCAATCTTCAACTATTATCGGTGCAAATGGTAAACATCAATGTCATATAAACCACAGTATACAGTCAGAATGAGTATGTAAAGAAAGAGCATAAAATAAGTAGAAACTAATGAGACAATGTATCATACATTCGCATTAACGTTAATTGAACAACCATGTTTCCAAAGGAACATCATTTCGATTGCTGAGAAACAAAAAGCCTCCAACAATGATATCGAAAGTGATAACCGGTACGATTTGCACCCTTTTTTGTTCGATAGAATTAGATATAACGTAACACGCAGAGGGTGGAAGCAGATAGAAGAGAAATAGTGTGTGTCTGTGTGTGTTTGCATGTGTAGAGCGGGAGTTGATAATGGTATGACTACCAGATGGGGTTGTATGGACTACTATAAAGAAAGATAAAGACAGAGTAACCTCCTCTGCTGTCCACGATGCACGGTCATTGCTATCGATTTGCGAAATCAATTACTTAACAGCTGCCAGCGCGTAAGAGCAGAAGAAGGACGTCGCGACGTCTTTATAGCCTCCCCTTGGTAGACATAATAGCATTGATGACTATGTACCTATTCCCCATGCTGTCTGTGTCTTTGTAAATGTTACTTTACGAATGCAAGTGTATGGAGCTTGACTTCCTTCAGCTGTTTACTAAGCGAAAGGAAGATTTCTATTTTACTATTGCTGTTGCAGGGGTTGTCATGCTGGATGTTGTAAAAAAAAATCCATTAAAAACTAGGTTTCAAATAACTGAGACAAGTAGATAGAAAAAATATTTTTTTTCAGCGAACTGCTATCGGCCAATTATTACATAACATCGTTACATAATTAATAATAAAGGACATCAGTGTATTGATTATTATGATTACTTCAGATAATGCAATCATCATTGATTCCCCATAGCTATCAAAACTCAAGTAAATTATTTTTGAAGTAACGATTATTGAGCAAATGATTATTGAAACAATAAGCCGGTTCTGTCGATGAATTAATTTGAAAAATTTATTCTATGAGAATCAGCCATAGAACTTCGTGCCTCGTATACATGAAAGACAAGATCCCGAGCCGTACATTTTCGGGTCGTAAACCTCTGATGGACCAGATGTACAGGTACATAGTGTACGCGGCAGTCTGTACATGTGTACACGGCAAATAGCCCTCTGGTATAGAAACTCATGTGGTACAAGAGGAACGCAACAGTAGCGGAGAAACGTGGCCTGTCAAGTTAATCTCGACAACGTTGGTACACACGGTTTATGTATATATACATACATATTTATGTATATGCAGTAAGCTCGATTACATGCGAACCTTCGAGAAGAAACTCTTACAGCATCCTTCTTGTCCGACGCGAAACTTTCATGACGGCACGTATCTTTCGTATACTTCCGTGAGACAAAAATCGTTCGAACGTCGCATCTCGTCCCCAGTATATAAATAAATACATTAAAATATCGATGTTTACATTAGCAAAATTCACCGAAATCTTATAGTGCAAGGGATGACTATGATTTGCTACTCTACTGATAATTTACTTTGATGGAATTGGAATTGGAATTGATGATTGGAATATCGTATGCGAATAAAATAAATAGTTGAATAAGGCATTGAAGAAAATTTGTATCGACTTTTTCCTTCAGAAAATTGGGCCCGAAAACTCGGAGGTTTTGGCGTTGAACAAACTACGTCAACTGAAGTTTGAAATATGTGTATTATTGCATAAAAATTGCGAGTTCAAAAATACCATTTCAGACCAAGTAAAATTATTTTGGTTTTTTGTATCGACCCCTTGAGTGATTGACTGATTGAGTAATGATGATGAAAAAACATGCGAATGAAACAGGACAACAAGTATGTCGAATATATTTTTCAAACATTGTACGTCAACATAAAAAATGGTAAAATCGTTGAAAAACATTGATGTGACCATGAGAATGAAAAGAAACTTTGGACTAGCTGTGAAGCTTGAAAATACGGGAAAAAATCAGAAGTTTAAATGAAAAGAAAATAGAAAGGGTGAGAAAGAGGAATAAAGAAAGATGGAGCTTTGGATGTCGAGTCAAGTTTGTGCAGTGCTGCCACCTGCTCGGAGGGCGTGGCGCTAGTTCCACCCTCGACCTTAGTAGTCGGAGGGTAGCTTCAGACCGGGTTGCACGGAGAACTCGCACGTTTGGGAGAGTGAAGCGAGCTGCTGGTGTGTGGCAGCGAGCAGTTAGTAGTATAGCAGCTAGAGTCTAACGCTGCTGACATCTGAACCACCCCTTGCATCATTCCACCCCCTGACCCTTTGCTCCTCACCCCGATTCGACGTCCAACGAGCGGTGTGTGCGTGTGAGTCTATATTTTGTGTGTGACAAGCGCGTGGACGTGAAGAGATCAGAAAAGATATTCTGTCTCTTTTTTTGACTGTTATATTCGATGTCACGCCGCCGGAAGAACGAGCCGGAAAGACGTGAGTGTGTTTACACAAAAAGAGATATACATGTTTGTGTATAAATATATGAGTGCGTGGATGGATGAAAAAGATATAAAGATAAAGATAAATAATGAAAAATACTAAATTTTGTGAGAAAAGCGAGCTCGGTATTTAAAGTGCGGGTTTAATAATAAAGGTTCGTCGAGAGAACCGAACAAAAATAATAAAGTGATAGTACAGATCGACACGATGACATCGTCGTCGTTGTCGTCATCGACTGCGAGAAGCGCTCAAATTTCTGTGAGAATGAGACATCGAGACAATGCGTCCCGAAGCCCCGAGTTTACGTTATCGAAGGAGGCTAATCGTAGTGGCCTCAAAGCGTCAATGGAATATCAGCAGCATGAGAAGCTGGAGCAGCAGCAGTACCACCACTACCACCACAGCCAGTGACCGTCATGGTGGGACGTAAACATACGAGGAGATTCCTCTGCAGCGCAACGCGTCCAGCAAGAATCCCTCTGGGATATAACAATTTTTATCTGCCTGAATCTCTATCGTTATTGCTGTCGTGCTCATTGTTATTGCCGTTATTATTATCGACGAAAAACTAGTCAACCGTGTCGATTAGACACTAAAGTTTATGCGACACAAAAACACAAAAACAGTCGCGAGGCCGAGATTTTTTTTCACCGTCCCGCCTCTCTCTTTTTTTTTCACCTCAGTGACTTCTGTTGGTGATTTTTCGTTTTCTTCACGTTTCCACAACGTGTTCTTCCTTGACTAGACCATTGTGTTCAGTGTGTGTGTGTGTGTGCATCTGTGTTTTTTTTGTTTCGTTAAATATTATGCTCAGACACGTATGCAATGGTATGTAAACTGTGTATATAATTCAGGGGATAATTACCCCCAGTAGATCGATGAACAGATGATGTGTTTCTTTAATTTCATTATTCTTGAATAATAATTAAAAAAAAAAAAACAAAAGTATCGAATAAAATTTCCGGTGTGCACATCAAGGATCGTTCGAGAGATGCCATTCGCTCATCAAACTCCAGGCATTCGTTGTCAGTACACGAGCTTATTAGTGAGTTTTATTTCGGCGAGATTTGCAGCATCGTGTGTCCTTAAGAAGACGAATGGAAGGGGAAGACGTGCCGGGAGACTTAACCAAAAAGTAGAAGCAATCGTGAACAAAACGACCGACAGAGCAAGCGTCAAACGTACGTGATCTATCTCGTAACGTGAGTGGGGAAAAGGAGAAGGAGTAGGATACGTTACTACTACTACTGCTACTACTACGAATCTACTATCGGTACTACTTGAACAATCACAATTGTGGAATATTGGTGTGTGAGCGAAGACGCCAGCACGAGAGTCGTGAGGATCGCGTGCCCGAACTTCACCGAGGCTTATACTATGCGACCAGTGTCTGACTACACACTTGCCTCTTCCACTGATATAACTAAGTTGCCTGTTGTGCTACTCGTCACTAAATAGTGACTTTGGGAAAACATACTCATCCATTTAATGACAACATTCGACCATCCGTGGTTGCTGATAACGAAGAATTATTGCAGCATAGCCGGACCACTGCGACGGGATAAATAAATCAGTAGTTAGGCTCAGTGTAACTCGAACTTCGCGAATAACTGGATGCTAATAGCCCTTGAAAGAAACTTCAGCTTTTATTCACTTTCTGGCGAAAAAAAAAAACAGTTTTATTTCATTGTTTGAGCAGCCTGAGTTATATTTATTCTTCGTTTTACCACAAGGTAAAGCTAAAACGAGTAATTTCCGGAGAATATTCAACAACAATGCTATTAACGTGGAAATATTGATGAAATAGTGAAAGAGTGGAGGGAAGGAGAACAAAGAGAATAATTTTTCCATTGTGCGAGCAAAAGCTCGAGCCAAGTGCGTTGTGTCCATTTCTACGTTGAAACAATGAAAGTACGATATGATTCGCGTAATAAAATCATTGAACAAGCCTGCTAGGTTAAATAACCTGAACAGGAAAACGTTTCGGATGAACGACATCCAACAAAGGAAAATAAGTAATAATATTAATAATAATAATAATTACAATAATAATAATAAACAAGTAATTATAGAACTAATAGCACCATCAAAAATATAAAGAATAATAATAGTTATCGAAACAGTATACAATTAATAAAATATTTATAAAGAAACAATAGTGAATATAGTCGTTTTGAAAATAGAAATTAAACAAATATAATAAACGCAGTATACCGCGATATAACGCATCGCTGGTATCTCGCTCATTTTAAAACAAAAGTCAATTGCGATGGTGTTACACGCATCTATCGAGGTGACCAGCATCATCAACGAACCATCAACCTGCCTCGTAGAAAATAAAGAAATAATATTGTTGGCTTTTACCCTGTGTACACCAATTACGAAGCTTCATACCACGTACAGAAGACTGAGCTGCATTATTCAGCATTCCGAACAACATATCGCATATCCACCATAAGGTAATGTTATGTACTAATTAAAAAAAATATTTGTACGTTTATATGTTAATTAAGGAATTAATAAATGTTTTGAAAATCCACTTTCCGAAAAGTGGGTCGAAAATAGGAAGAGAGGGAAATAATTAAAAGATACTAACATAGGATACCACTTCGTCAAATATTATTCATCATTACAACCGCATATGGTGTGCAGTTCGCGAAACGCAATAGTCAGCATAACGTCATATTTCCGTTTTTCACACGCACGTGTACACCCTTCAGTATTATACAAATGCATGCGCGTGCGTACCTTCTCTTTCCTTTTCCAACGTTCATGTTCTGTCTCCGTCTTACTCGGTCTTATTGACATGTATTTCCGCGTTTATTCCGAGCGAACAGTACTGTTACGCGTACATATTACAGGCTGTTCCATAAATCAAATTCAACATCTGGACCCCAGAGATAGCAAGATCTTGCACATCACTTTCAGAATGCCAATCCAGCTGATAGAAAAAAGTAGGATTAAGGCAAAGTGGCAATGCCTCTGATTAGAATTTTCCATGAACAAATCCATGATTTCTCATGAGAATCAAGCGGAGGGTTATCCGAACTAAAGTATTCCTGGTAGAAGTCCCAAAAGTTCCATTGTCGATGACCTGGTCAGGTGACAAACTATATGAGGTTCACGCTAGGTTCGCATGTGGGCCGGAGGTTTTGAAAGGTTACGCCTGAGGATGATCTCGTGAAGTTTACGACTAGATGACCTATCCCTTGGCATCATCGTGATAACCTGAGGTCATACTCAAAAGATTTATGTGTGGGGTCTCCTGTGCAGTCCGTCCAACCTTGTCGTTTGGATCAGTGCGTGGCACACAGTCGATTTTTACTTATATGTGAGAGAAAAGCCCATATGCGAGAAAAATCATATAAATCAACGTTCTTTTCTTCTGCAGATGGCACCGCAAATGTTAGTAAAGCGGATATTCCTAAGTTCTCATTTGTTCAGTAGTGAAACATTGGTTTCGAATTTATGACATCGCAACAAGGATGATCCTAGTAATTTTATGAATTAAGGTATTCTAAATTTTCTCCAGAATGCCATACATGCTGCACCTTCTTTAAATCATCATGAATGTTTGTTTGCACTTTAACGCATCCTGCATGCAGCTGTATGTCCATTGTATGTCATCTGATGCCAAGATCAGGATTTCCTCATTTGGACCGTGGGTCAAATTCCTAGTCCGGCCTCAGTTCCATCCCTCAATTCACCCTCCGTCTTCCTACGCGGCAGTAGATTGACTTACGATGACTAATTAATTTCTCACCAAGGGTTGATGCACGAGCATAATAAATAAGAACTTTTGGGTCCCAAAATTCTCGGATTACTTGTCGTATAAAGTCCAGGAACAAGGGTCCGAAAACACATTCACATTATTTACGAACACACATTCACAATGTAATGAAAAACTAGAGGATGCCTGACGAGGTAACATAAATCGAGTAGATCGTGCGTGCATGTCAGTTGCTGTTAATGTTGCTGCGCTGTTAGTTACCTTTGGTAATTTTGTGTCGTTCATCAGCACATCATTTTTGTGTCGGTCAGACTGCCGAGTATGCAACGTGAATTTCGATCGGATTTTCATTATGATTTATGTCCGACACAATCCAAAAATTTTACCTGCAGAAGTACAACCTCAATTTGTACAATTATATCTGAGAATCGACGATGGCAATAAATTTCTGTTAAAAAGTTACCACATCGTTGTTTCGTTATGGGAAAAACTCGGAAATTCTGTTCTGTAACTTATTTTTGTAAATTGTTATGCTCGTGTAAACAAAAAAGTGATAATCACGTTGTGATCAAATCTCATGGATCGTGTTACAAAACTATCTCTTCGTTCATAATCAAAACAATTCATGGAATTAATGGAAGCCATGGAACAATAATTAAAATCCATTTAAAACAAGTTATAGATACGAGTTGGCTGGGCGATGCAAAGTCTGATCAGATGTCGTTGCGAGTGAAACAAGGACAAAGTTTTACTTTCAAATTAATTGCCATAGTTGAAGTACACTTTGTAGTTTTGTTTCCTTACTCTTTCTCGTAAATTCGAATGCAGAGCGCAGCTCGCTTAAGATATTATTTTCGTAGCGTGTATTCGTGAATTCGTGAAACTCGACTTTCGCGTTTTCCTTTACTTACATGATTCCGACTAAAAAAAAAAACGATGAGAACGAGTAATTGTCGAGCATGCGATATTAGCAAATTACAGTATAACCTGTGGCTGCTTCATCGCTTACTTGCTCCTTGGGTTAAAGCTTAATTGTCGTTAAGTATTACGAAAAGCTGCAATAGTATGATTTTTTACCATTCAAAGATTTACGATATTTTAGCACTAAGCTTGACTTTAGATGAAACTTTGATTTTTTAAATATCTTGGAATCCAAGTTTTGAATGTCTATCGAATTCCAAGGCACCTCATCATCGACTATTTAATCGAAATATCATTAATCGAAAAATAAACAATTCCATATAAATTCCTAATGGTGACAATGATTCGCAACCCTTCGAACTAAAATTGAAGACATATTTCTTTATCAAGCGAATTTCCATGAAGTTATGAGTTCACATGAAACTCTTTTGAGTCCCATTTGAGTCCCGGGCAAGATTGCAAATAATGCATTACCTTTTTCTCATCGATTAGTGTTTTCACCGGCCATTGAATCATTGAAGCAGTAGTCTCGCCACCGTCACGTTTAAAAGTTAACTCTCCGGTAAATTTTTGATCATTTGAATTTAGTTTGCAAAAAAAAACTGAAAATGTTAGTTCATATTTCGTGCAGATTCTTGTGTAATTGAGAAAAAAAAAGAAAAAGAAAAACTGAGGAAAAGTTTCAGAGTTATTTCGTGAAATGTGTGAATTGTTCTGGTCAATCCTTTTAAAAAAGTGCACGTAGTTTTACAATAGTGCTCTAGATGTGTCCTCAAAAAAAGATAAAAATTCAGTAGAGAAACGCTGTGGCGAGACTACCGCCTTAAATTTAATTATTCAGTCGAATTTACTTTCATGATGAATCGAAAAAGTATTGATTGTAATGCGTTACTTGTCATTAAAAATTTTGAAATCCTGTGAACAAGTAACAGATTCAGAGAAACGTGCAGATTTTTTTGTAAGGATTTTTTAAGGAAAAAAGTCATTTTAACGGATAGGAATAACCGAGGGGTCGATTGTACATGAAAAAAAATTCAATCTAATTTCGCCACGAAGAGTCGCGTCAAGCTTGTTATAATTTACACAAAAATCGTAAAACACTTTGAAAAAAAGAATTCTAGTGAAGTTGACAGAAAATCCATCGCCAGGAGTTTTCCTACAGAGTGGTTAAATATTAGAAAAGAAAAAAAGAACAGAAAAAAATGTATATGACAGGCATGGATAAGAGCTCGTTCTATTTTTAAATCCTCTGGATCCTCGTTCGAATTGATGCTTTCCGAAAAATTTTAAAATAAAAAAAGTGAATGAAACTGTCACAGTAGAAAAAGAAATTGTCACCTATCCGGCCACGTAATTTAACGACAGTATGAAAGTGCCTGACGTGATATACGCGTCGAGAGATAGAATGGAATATGAATGGATTTTTTTTTGTTCTAGTCGTCGAGAAACCACGTTTTTTTCTGCGTTTTTTTTCTTTCGTGTGTGTTCACTCTTTAAATAGTACCTTTGCGAAGAATTTCTTTACAACACGACTATTACCCCTCGTTCTTTATGTGCAAAATTGTCTTCTATAGCAATTTTTAGCCCCTACCTCGTTCTTCTTTTTTTTTCTTAGTAATTCTGTGCCTCTTTTATTTGATTTTTTTTCTCTCTCTCTCTCTCTCTGTCTCTGTCACATTTTCTTTCATTCGAAATAATACCACACGGTGCATAGGATTGAAACGGTTATTATAAATTCACGTGCATTGTGAAGCATCCACGAAAATGACGAAAGAAAGGGAGATAACCTAGAAGTTGAGAGATGACTCGGGCACGAGAGAACTGCGAGTAAAGTTGAATAGCCTCCTTTTCCACTTGGCTAGCTTATGCTGCCTTTCAATTCAACAAGACGCTCCTCCGCCTACCAACACTTATTATATTCCCTTGAAAATGTTTCTCTTCCCCCTTAAGAGCTTTCTGCAGCTCCGAATGAGTCTCCAGCAAATGCGCCCCTCATCCTCAGCTACTAATTACGAAAATAATTTTATTCCCGAGATTAATTAATCCAAATAGCGAATATACAGACTCCCGGAAGCTACAAACTTTCTTCCAACCTCTATAATTTCATCAACCACTTTTCTATTCACATTATTATATTTTCTTTCCAACATTGCTCCATTAATCGACGTATAACAATGAGGCTTCGATGAATATGCTGAAAAACTTTCAATAGATAAATTTAATTGATTGATTGAGCAAATGGGTATAAATATGAAACTTACTCAGGCTACGAGCTATCGACGTCCTCGTTTACCGATTTTGATAATGAAAGTTTGACAGAAACTTTGCTTTTCGTTCACAGAAAACCTACTTTTTTACTTTTAATTCGAAATAAGCACGTTTCCCGTTTTGAGGGAGTACAAAAATTTTATTTTTATTAATTATTATCACTAGGCGAATAATTGTACTCGATCTTAAACCTTTCATTTATTGTTCAAATTAAATTGGAAGGTTTTTTGGATTTTGGATTCGAATTTGAAGGATTTTAAGGAAACAATATATGCTGTAAATGAGGAAGAAGAACTTCTCGTTATCCACAAAATGTAAATACCATTGAAACTTTTTAGTTTTTAATTCTACGTTATAAATAATTTGAAAAACTGAAATAAATTTCTTTTGTATTTTTATTCTTATTGAAACTCACGAAACGTGGTATTCTGATCATTCCCATATATATAATTATATATATGTATATATATAGGCATTACTTGAAAATTCGAAGTCTCGTAATAATGTATATTGTAGGTCCCACGCCGTTGGCAGACGAAAAGGGCTTTGAGGCTTTTCTACCTCTCGCACAGGGGATTCAAGAATATCGATCGGCGTGCTCGTTATATTTTCCCCTGAAAACCGTCCCGCCGAACAAGTGAAATATTTTTAATACTAGACCTGGAAAGGTGTCTCGCTGATGGGCGAACAATGGCGATCGTAAACTAAAATGAGAAAAAATAAATAACATACAGATGAAAAAAAAAAAAAAAAATACAATAATATTTGGTCGAATTTAAACGTCAGAATGGTGCGAACAAGAATAATAGGAGTAAAAAAATAGTTTTTTAACATGTTCCCGGTGTAAAGTAATAACAAGCGAACCCGATTAATTGTTCGATAAAATTCAAATAAATTTTACTGAAAAATATGCTGATATACATAAGCACATATGTGTTTTTAACGATGAATATATATTGTAGGAGAGGATCCATTGTTCGCAGGTAGTATGAGCGGAAATGCTTCGTCAATGAACAGCAGCACTTCTGTTTGCATAAATGTCCATTGTCTTTATTTTTCCCATGGAATTTTATTTTTGAAAATAAATATTCATACGTTACTCGTTATCATGAAATACAAACATTCGACACATTATAATTTTTAATCGGATATTTCATTAACATTCATAACATTTTCGAGAAATAGTTATGCAATATTTTGATTAATTTATTATAAATATCATCCAGGATCGAGACTCTGGAGGAAAGGCTCGTCGAAAATCCAATAATTCTTTTTCCCATAGATAGTGAGATAATTAAATTCCTTTCGACGTTGTATCGCTGACTCTCGATGCTTGGCCACGGAGTATTCTCTCTCTTTATGATTGTTGGACGTGGCTCGCGGTATCAAAAACGAATTTGCAATTTAATTATTCTTAAAGGCAATACGAGGATGACGAGCATATCGTACTTGTTGTTTTCTCTTTTCCCTCTCCATTTGCCCGCCTCTGAAATATGAATCGATCGCTTCCATCCATCGGATCTCCTCAACGAGCATTTAAATTAAATTGATTCATTTGTTTCTCTGAGAAAATACGACAGTATTTTTGTACGTGAACGAAACAGTGAAGTAATAAAAAATTTATTCCTTTTTCGTTTCATATTATCGTCAACTTGATTTTTCTTATACAGGAATCATTGATCGACGAATTTTTACGCTGCGTTAAGTTCGAGGTTTTCATAGCATCAGCAGAGAGAATATTCTGCTCCATCAAAGTATTACTAAAGTTATTCTCTTTGGAAATAAATTAACGTTCAAATGTCGAGCTGAATATCGACTTACAGACTTGCAATTTACAATTCAGTCAATTAGTAATCACTAGACCTGGAAAGTTTGAACTCGTATCGAAATCTGAAGCAATTTCATCGACGATATTCCTTCGAATCTTATAGAATCAAACTCCACAGTTCCCTAAAGTCATTTTTATCAATTTTCAGATATCAATTATTGATTATACGTCTGTCCTCGTTTCCAAAGAAACTTCTAAAGTTAAACATTTTTTTCCTAGTTCCCTCCTCTCTGTAACACTCTTCCCCATCGTTTTATAACACACAATTCATAACGAGAGACATTTGTCCAATTGAATCCACAAGTGGCGTATCTGTATGAGTGTTAGCGAACGAAATGCAGTTCCACTGCGTATAAACCTAGAGCTCTCTTGCTCTTAACGAAGCTTTGTGAATGCTCTAACGTGAGAGTACAAAAAAAAAGAGGAGGAGTGTGAAAAAAAAGTTAACAATGAAGGAGAGAGAGGTCAGAAGGTGAAAAAAGAGCTAGACAGACAGAAACAGTGAGAAAATATAGAAGAAAAAAAGCCAAGTGTTGAAGAAATTTAAAAAAAAGGCACGTACGTTCAATGACCAACTCAAAAAAGTTTTTCAATTTCTTCATATTTTTTTTTTCGATTGTTGATGTTCCAAATAATTTTAGAGGTTTATTAATGACTCCGTTGGGATTTAATCATAAAAATTGCAGTTCTATCGCATATTCTTCGAGTCTGAATTGAAACAATTCAAAATTTGGAAACTCTGTTTGACTTTTTTGTCGACAAATGTTGGATAAACCATTGGTTGAACAAATGAAATTTAGTCGGTGCACAGCCTGCTTTTACAGAGTATCTCAATCGAGAGTACTTCGCCGCAGGTTCTTCGCGGCCTTCGGGACAACACTCAACTGCACCTGGTGCATCTTTGTAGTTCCGGGGGCTGTAAGAATTCCTGACACTCTCATGGTACAGACACTAAAGAAAAAAGAAAGAGAAAGAGAGAAAGAGAGGAGGAGAAAACGTAAAGAGACCGAGGTCGTCAGTAAAAGCACAGAAGCTTCCGGAAGTTGGTAGAATTTCTTTGTATGGAATTGGGCAAATCGTCGACGTGACCTGGGCCACTTAAGAACAGTCGTAGAGTGAGAGCTACTCGAGTCTTCTCTTGAGGGAGCAGCTGAGGGAAAACTCCAATTTTCAGACGGAAGGCGAAAATATTTTGTGTTCATTCAAGAAGACAAATTTCGTTTAAATCCCAGACAAAAAAGACAAAAGGAAAATGTAAATGAAAATAAATCCAGTTCTGAACACAGTTGTGACTGATTTTCTGAAATTAAATAATCACAATTGTTCCTCTAGGAGTAACTCATCGTCTGAATTTACAATACCGATAAAAATTCGACAACTTTTCAACAATATTAGACTTTAAACTAGTTTTGCCAATCGTGCGGAGTTTAAGCATCATTCGTGTTAATTGGCGTAAGTTTGAGTTCGAGGCAGTTAGATTAAGGGGATGGTGTGTAATCCGATAAATTAGTGGAGAAAAGCTCACTTACCTGGAATTGTACGTTCAATCAACGAATGTGCGTTTTTTTTTCTTTTTCATCTAAATAGATACTAAAGTTTTTTTAACTGAATGATATGCTTGTTAGGAGGTGCTAAAAAAAAACTTTTGGATACATATTTTAAGTAAATTTCTACGGCTGTGCCATACAGCCGATAAGGAGCTAGGGAAAAAGGTATTTTGCTTTCTCTCGGTCTGTATAAAGGAGAGAATAAAAAAAAGAGAGATAGAGAGAGAGAGAAAAAGAGAGAGAGTGAGATAGTCAGTGGATGAGAGAGCAGCTCTTCTCCTCTGAATTCTCTACCACAGAGTGCGAGAGGGTCGATAGCCCTGTTCGTACGGCGCTCGCGCGCCCCATTCCCATACATGGATACAGGGTGACCTAGAACTTTTACTCTAAAACGTAAATTTTGGATATGGGGTGAATTCTGAAACGAAAAGTCAACGGAGATTATTCCTTTCAACAGATTACTGAGAATTGAGTTACAAATTGTAGAAATTGCTCCAATCACGGATCAACGTCGCCACGTGCTCCCCACCAAGTTCTTCTTCTCTTCTACTTCGCTCCTTATAGTACTCGCCTTTGATTGAATCAATTATAAACATTCATTGAATTTGCAAATATCTGTTAATTAACAAAATCTGAGAGTACTTTTTTTTACTTTAATACTTAATTACCATCTAAATTCTTTTTTTTTTTTTAATGTTGGGACACCCTGTAAATATACACAAATATACATATATTGTCAATTTTCTACACGAACGTACCCCGTGCTTCGGACCAGTAAAGCCCTCAGGTATATACGACTCGGAGATGAGAGGCTCACCGGTAAAAAGTGTACTTGGTCGTTCTGTGGTGGCCCTGGCCGTGTCTGTGCAAACTTTAACACATATATCGGTGGCACGAACATGAATCGAGTCCCATAGGGCGGAAAGTACGTAAAATCGAGCTGTTCCACACTGTTAACCCGAGAGATCCGCGAGCTAGACTCGTTTTGCATGCATGCGAGAGAGGCTCGCTCTTCCCAAGTCTCATAGCATTGGTCGACCTGCTTTCTTCCGTAGCTGTGCATCATTTTCAAAGCTTTTTTTACCTTTCACATTCATCATAGTGCGAAGCTTGAATTTTATTGATAGTACATAAGATCTACATGCCCATAAAAATGATGAATACGAATAAGAGAATTCTTCCTTGAAACATTAAGAGACCTCAAATTCTTTACCTCCTTTTATTTTTTACCCTTCTCACAAAATTATTCACACCGCGATGGGAAATCTTTGACTCTGTGCAACTTACGACGTCAAATATTTAAAGGGGCAGAAAAGATTGAATAGCTCGAACATTTAGTCCTGCAGGAATTCCTCAAAGTTTAAGAGCTTAACAATTATATGCGATCTTCCGCACGGGCTATTTATCTCATTGTCGCTAAAAAAAAAAAGTTTTTTTTTTTTTCATTTTAATTAACGTCACTTTTTGTGATTTTTGACAAAAATTCATACAAAATAATTCGACACGCAACTATTTCAATCCGTTACACGAATAAATGATCGCAACTTTTAATAAAACAAAAATAAAATAAAATAGAATTTAAAAAATGAAAAATCTTAATAAAAAAAATGTTTAAAAAATTATATATAGAAAATTTATGGAAAAAAACAATAAATAAATTTTTTTAAAGTATTATACCAGCAAAAATGATAAAGCTTCGAAACCGTCGATTGTGGTCGTAAAAGAATTTTCCAAGAGTATGCGACCTCCAAGGGTGGGAACGTGTCCTCGACCGATTTCCTGTTTGTGCGTATTTCACACCAACTTTAACGATGATATATGAATATATCCATTACAGACAAACCCTGGAGGTCCTAACAGAATTATTTTAAAAGTCTCGAGAAGGGTCACGTCGTCTACTTAAATTTTTATAAACAAGAATTAAAAAATAAGTAAAATTTAGCAAATCTGAGCTTTTATTCCATCAAACTCAAGATCATGGAGAGTTAATAATGTTTGGCTGTTAGAATACCGTTCGTAGAGTGATTTTTTAAGTTCGACGAAAATGCACATAAAAAATAATTTATCAAAATGTAGAGAAAAAATATGACACTTCGGTGTAAATAAATAATTAGTTAATGAATCGTCAAATGAAATATAAAAAAAACATTTAAACCTTTGTAAAATAATGGTAAACTGCATGATCTTAAACTGTTCGAGTCATATTGAAATTTTAGAAGAGACATCAGTAACATGGAATAATTCTTTACGATTCTCTGCCCTTCGTTATGTATCGCAGGGGAAAGATCTCTTGTATGATTGTTTATATAGTGATGCTATATATCATCGTCCATATATAGCCTTACAACCCTCTAAAAGTCCCATTTCTGAATATTTTTATGTTCTATATGTTGCTTCTGCTATAACGTTATGTATATTTCCCCCATAGTAAAAAGATCTCAGTATCTTTGGTGTGTCTTTCAACCCCTCAGGACATTACCACTTCACGACTAAATAGTGAATTATTAAAAGCACCCCAGTAAAGTCCCCAATGGGCTAAGACATTTTAATGAATACTGTATGTCTTTGAATGAACTAGATAATCCAAAGTTCCAGCAGTTTTCATTGTTTAGGGCTTAGCTTGTTTAGTGATAGCTGGAAATAACATAAACATTATGAATAAAGATCTTTCATGGAAAAGGAATAAAAATATTTATAGTTTCATGTTGTTCTATGGTTCTTGTACCACATATGATCGTTTTTAACGCCTAGAATTATATTTTAAATGGCGTGATTGCTCCCTGGCTTCGTCTATCTCTCACGGTTATCTAATCTTTCGTCTTTCATCATACTTTTTTACGATCGACCTCTTAACTTTCTAGTTTATGATAAAGTATCATGAAAACTCTCATTTATCTTCTGTAGTATGAATTTAGAGCAAATCAGCCATGGAGCTTGTGAGATAATCGCAACTTGAATTTCTTCGTGAAAATATAAACGAAGTTTGATCGTTTATGATCAGTATGCTCTGATGCAACATATTTTTTAATAAAAAAAAAAATTGTGAAAAAACAAATGGGTCAAGTACCAGTTTGGGTCGCGTGCCGAAGGTTCCGTATCCACAACAATCATTCGCCATCACATAGACACTTCGTAAAAAAATAAAAAGAAAAGAAAACAAGTTGAGCTCTCTATTGATACGTGGGCTGAAAGCTTTTTAACTAGGCCAAATCTCACTTTGTTTCATTTATTTAGTTCACAGAAAATCGACTGTGGAAGACATCTGATTGACGAATAAATGATTTTATAAGAATTTCCTTCTAAGGGATGGAATGCTAAAAATAATAAATATTTGAGCTTTATTGTCAGTGTTAATAATTAAACACACAATAAGGCTTTAAATTTCTTATATTGGACTCAGTAAGATTAACGAGTAGCCGAATGTCCTTCGATTAATTTCATTGAAACCTTCGTGAAGTATCGAGCTCTAAAAATTTCAAGAGAATTCTTGGGTTTATACATTTTGGAAGCCCTGCAGCAGAATTTTGAATAAATATTTCCAATGGGCCATCGGCCATTTCTGACACTGCAATCGGTTCTTTGTTAACATTTTATAAATCCCAATTGCTTAATACAGAATTGTCTAAGTTGCTCAGAAATGATGACAAAGAATGAGTTCAATTTCCATTCCTTTTCAACCTTCTTTGTTCCAAATTTTTAACAGAAAAGCTTAAAACTCCGTTAGTATTGATTTGTCAGAAAGAATGTGACTCGAATTTAAAAAATATACGAATAGTGAATGCATAAGAGTAAAAATAGATTTGAATGTATGGACTAATTCATCATTGTTAAATGTTAAATGATAAATTGGATAGATTGGGGCTCGGTGCTAAATGAGTTCGTGAAAGACGCTGGGATTCGAGCCGAGAGACTCGTGCAGTGGTTAAGGTCATTCTGACGATATTAGTCAGACATGTCTTGACTAGATAGCGTAGCGCATGCATTATGACTGTGTCATCGTCTGTGTGTGTGTGGGTATGTCTGTTTCTAAGTGTCGGACGCTTCTTGTATATAAACTCTTCGGCATGTCGCTTGTAATGTGGGGCGAGACCATATATGTTTTTCTTTGCTTGCGTGTTAAGATGATAACGTGTTTTGGTGAGACAACGTCAAGTATCGAATAGAAAAAAATGATGTAAACAAGCATAAATGCTAGAAAAAGTTGTAACTAAAGTTGGTGATAAAAATAACAAGAGGAAATGTAAGAAAAAATTTCGTAAGAAAAAATAATCGTTCATTATATTAATAGACATTAATTCAGTTGTTTTTTTGTCAAAAAAAAAAAAATGAACATTTTTTTCTTTATTTTTATTTATGTTAATAATTAATTTGGTTAATTCGTTCAACTGCATTAATTCGCTGCAGCAAACGACTAATTTCATTTTTGTTTGATAAAAACTGCTGATGCTCAACTATGTGCAATTATGACAAGTATGAAAGGTTTTCATCCCTCTGCATTGTGACATTTGAAAATGCATCATGGTGCATATAACTATATTTTAAAATTAACATTTACAGCCCTCGGTTTCTCGACCGTGTTGTACAAGACACGTAATTGGGACAATTGGCCACGCTTGGCTTGGCAAAGAATCGTAAAATGAGAAACATCTTTCGGTACGAATGAGATCCGGAGAAGTGGCTAAAAAGATACAGGAAACACATTACACTTGCGTGGAAACCACTCATTCCAGGCATTACATGGTCATTGAAAAAGTTGAAAATTTTTCCACTCGATTAACTGAACATAAAAGATACATCTTGAAAAAAAATTTTCGCCTCATTTCAATTGCAGTGGTGACTCATTATTTTTCGTAACTATTTGAAAATATTAAATTAACTTGAAATCCACTTCATCATACACTCGAACTAACAAAAATGTTTTCAAATAAAAAAATTGTCAACAACAAAATGTCAGGATCCAAAAACAAATGTTATAACACGATTTAGTGAAAGAAATTAATGATTTTAGTAGAGTGGAAAAAATGTAACGACGTTTCATATGAAAATTAACGAGACAAGTGGCAATTTGTTAACTTTACGACTCCTGGTTGCATCTTCGAGGAAGGTGCTTCATATTTTTACCGAGTACCTTTTGATCAGAATTTTTTATATTTTTTAACGATAAATATATACCGTAAGAGTAGAGTAATAATTAAGGAGGAAAGCTCGTGAGAGAGTACGCACTTGAAAGGTGCTTGAAAGTTTTGAGTAGCCTCTGCGAGCTTCCGGGTACACGATGGTAGTCGTTAGCGACCAATTCACCGAGCTAACGAATCTGGATTCGCACGCGCCACTTTGACATCGTGATTTTCATGATGTCACGACTCGTGACTTTTGACTCGATATAAAAAGGTGTAAAATAAGTGAGTTTGTTTCTACAATAACGTCGGTCCTTGCTGCATCCACGTACCAACCAATTCTCTGCTTCGATTTAGCAAAAAGCTCGTCAATTTTTGAACTTAACTCGTTTACACGCAAAAGCAACGAATTAATAAGATTCTGACGTATATTTGCGAGGGTGATTCGAGAAAAATAAAAAACTCCGATAACCTGAAAATAATAACGTGTCTGTATGAGCAATCCTCGAAGTTTTTCTGAGCTCTTTTTTTAAATTATCGATCGAACTGTTAATGACTCCATGGATTTAATTGACAGAATTTTATCCGGAGGATTGAGTTTTTATTATTTTTAATTGATACAGACAATACAGTGATTTCAATTTTTATAAAAACCAGACAAATTAATATTGTGGAGTAATTTTTTGGACAGGGTGTGGCAAAACCTAGAGGAATTATACACTCGAGCAATGTACGTGGTCGAGGTCAGGTACATTTTTTACGATTTTCTCGCCAATGGAATACGAGAGATGTTGAAGTCTCTCTGTGCGAGGTTTTCATAAATCATTCTGGTAAAATGTTATGCTGCTCCAAGAGAATATACAACAACGTTGTGTTTTTGTTGTTACATATATACACCATGTGCATGGACTTGTACTCTTCGATGTCAGATTTTTTTCTATTTTACCTTGCAGCTTTTTACTGCTCGTTAATTTACGTTTTAAATTCTGCCGACTGAGAGAAATATCTCTCATAATCATACACTTCTTAACATCACAGATTTCATATTCTCTTTTCTTTTTATTATTTGCGAGGAATAAAGAACCGTTCGAAACAAACTTATGAGGAAGAGAATTTTTTCGTCGGTCATGCCACGCACAAATATCGAATATGTACAAAGAAAATATATACGTACACAGTGTTTTTAATATAGTCCTTACTGTTTTAAGGAGCCAAGTTTTTATGACACATTCGACGCATTCCAAATGTCTAGCCTTCGTGTTTTCCTGCGTTAAGCTTTTTCTCCATAGAGGTAAAAACACCATCCACCCTTGTATTACAAACCCATCCATATATAAATATACATTTACGTACGAACGTAGATCGATAACTCGACTCTTCGTTCTCGACCTTGAAAGTAATCGCTCTTTAAAATGTAGACATATACGAAAGCAGGGGAAACTTGCTTAAGGGTTCTTAGTAATTTTTCTTTTGTTAATTTATTGATAAATTCGGTTTGAGTTCCAAACTCAAAAGGATTTCGAGTTTGGGACCAATTCCTATCAATCGTCCCACTGTCTCACTAATTTTCTGAAGTTTTTTAATAAATAAACTATTCTTTCAACAACAACAAAAAACAAAGAACTGTCGTTATTGATTCGTTATTGACATGACACACAAATAATTAGTCGAAATTCTCACTTCGTTATAAAAAAATAGTTTTTCTACTGAACTCAATAAACACCGAAGAATTTTACAGAATTTTTTTTTTTAATTTTTCGTTCAATACTTTTTGTTTGATAAAATAATGAAAAAAAATTATTTTATATTCCGAAATTTCAAGACCACGTTCCTATTTAGCAAACTTCCAGTAAAATAATTGTAGAAAAACATGCATGACTCAAAGAATCAAATATTTAGAAAAAAAAAGCATTTAATTCGCTGTTTGTATGGACTTGAAGAAAGCAGTTTGTGTGTTTTCTTTAGTTTTATACTCGATGCAAAAGCGCATGAAGGAAAAGAGGCTCGAAATTTGAGACTTCAAGTCTCCGTGACGTTTTGCAACGATTTTCTCGTTAACCACAATCTACCGTTGATCAATTCTCATCTGTTTCAACGGTTACAGTGCATACATGTATATACTGTAAACAAAACATGAAAAATATTGTGTGGTTGAAGATCGCGTGACTTTACTACGATAGAAGAACCGCCTTCCGACATATGCCAGCATGCCGTTAAACTTTTCGACTTTTAGACGATCAGCGGTTATGCCGAGGTTCATAGTAAAAGTCCGTACTACCATCATATTGAAGAAGGAGTGCGAAAAAAAACATTTGGAAGCTTGAAAATATTGGACGGTTTGGAGAAAAGTTACGAACCTATTCAGCGGCAGAGAACGTCTGGGTTTTTAGCTCGTTCTATATAACCTTTCGAGTTATATATTGATCGACGGCTTGTGAAAAAAACCTTCTCGTAAAAGTAGACAAGTGGGCGGAAAATAGAGCTTTAGGAAAGAAAGACGCTAAGTCGAAATTATGACTTTGCCATTCCTGGTAACATGGGATGAATTTTTATTTTTTTTCCCCCTAGACCTTTCAAAGCCTTTCTCGTTTGAAAATATATATTTGCTGTTCCAAAAGTTACTTAGAAATTCTAAAGGGAACACTTAGATTACAGAACTCTGAGGAGGAAAGTCCTTTGCCATTTTATTCTTCGATGGAAGCTTAATGATGAGATATTAACCAATAACCAATAACCATGATCCGGTATGTGGTTATGAAAATGTGGGTGCGGCTACCGCGGAGTAATACGGCGCGAGCCTAGCCTTCGACGTAGAGTTACCTGAAAAGAGCTCCCTCAGGCCCAAGATAATTCTTCATATTGCATCGGATTGTCCGTCATTTATTAAACAGTATCTCATCAATGTTCCATCATGAGGAGTAAAATGGATGAAGACATTTGTCTGTTAAGAATTCGATGTGCCACCACCATTAAGGAAGGCTTTTGGCTGTTGAAACAATCTCTAAATGTTCATTATATTCAACAGAATTCTTGTTCAAGTTTGAAGTGTTGTGCGTTGCATGTTCGACAAAAAAAACGGAGGGAAAAAAGGTTGAAGACCGCGTTATACGCCGATAGTAAACGGAAAGTACACGAAGACGAGGATTGTGAAATTCCGAACATTTCGTGTTATTGATCGAAGAAAAGAAATCTTTACACAAATTCTATGGCCACACGCGATCTGCGATCTGAGGCCTGTTCAAACTCTTGAGGTGTGTGTTCAAAGTACCGGAACGTGACATCTGACCGCGTCAGCGATTTTCCTGTAGACAACACTAATCTTTACTATGTTACAAACGGCGAGCCATTCTACCCTCCAGAAAACCCTTGTCAAACATCGAAACCCTTGTACTTTTACATAAAAGTAAACTGCAATGGTTTAATAGGATCCAAAATGGATTATGTTAATTTCGTAGTTTATATCGTGTTTGCTTTTTTGCATCAGTTTCTTTTATTCAATGCACCCAAACATTCGTTATTGATCAAACTGCTTTCATTTCGTTAAGAACGAATCTGCAAACCAGTGCTATTGTTTTTTTTTTCTTTTTTTTAAATTTATACAAATTTTGAATCTAGTGGTAAATTGTTTTCTTACAAAAGCAAAATTCATGATACGATACTCAAATTCTCATATATCGCAAGAGAATACTCGGTTCTTGGCCTAACTCAGGACTCGATCACTGTCGTTTTCTCTCGTGCACGAACTAGCCTCAAATTCCCTCTCAGTCTCAATTCGTTTAAGGTGGATATACCGTCTGATACGTTCATGTTGGACAGCTCTTGAATTGGATCAGGGCTTCTAGCGGTTCGACCCTCTCACCTTCAAATCCTCTCCCTCACGACCTCTTTCTAACGTGATGGTAAAGTGTTGGTACACACTTTTTGCCTTTTTTTTTTGTCGTTCGAAGCTTCGATGAACTCACTGTCGATCCTCTGCGTATCCCCTGCCACGCAATTTCCATTGTTGGCTTTTTTTTTTTTACCGATGGGGACGATAACTGACCTCCCACAAGAGACAGCGAACACAGTGTCTATGCCATTTGAATCGAACAAGAATTTTTATTGTTTCCATTTTTGTTCCCTTTCTCCCTTTTTTACTCACTCGACGCTTCCAATTTCAAACTATACGAATATATATTTTTGCGTTATTGCTACAGCAGTTTGTAGTTTGAAGCAAAAATATACGATTCTTGGAAAATGAGAAAGTTTATTCTCTAACAAGTTATATTTATTTATATATTTTGGTGCGATAAGCTCGAGGGTAAAGAGAAAATGGATAATGTCAAATAGAACCCTCGGTAAGGATACGATTCTTTCAGAGAATCTTATTCTGTTATCGTTACCTTTTTTGAAGAGGTGAAGAAGCAATAAAAGAGTAAATAAGTGTCGTGATGTCTTCTGACATCAGCTGAAATGTTTTTTTTTCTTTACTGCAGTCCGACAGCAATAACCAGACTATTTCATGTTTTACGATGTAAGGGCTTTTCCCAATTCCTAGGATCAAAGGTTTCGTGCAAGTACAGTTTAAGCTGCTCCGTTTTTCGCTTTTCAAATTCTAGCTTCTCATCCCCTTGGTTTTGAGCATTACGAACGAGGAGTTTATCGCTGCCTCTGAAACGCTATCATTGCCAGTCCCTTTTCGGTTCAGTTAAATTTAATAAAAACTTATCATTTTTTTTTCCAACCGAAATTTTTGTTTTCATTACCGAAGCGAGTACATTTTTCACTCGTTATTAGCTCGCAAACCTTACAGTGAATTTAATGCTAGTGAATAAAATCTTTGCAGTTTATACGTCAGAGCTTAAATTACCTTTCCAAAAAGTCCGATACGCCGAGTCTATAACAGTCGACTGGGAATTTAGCTCAAATAAATTTTCCGCCTCTTTCGACAACATTGTGTCAGTGATATAAGACAGCAATATATATCCATGAGAAGAGAAGCCTGCCTTTTCGTTTCCGGTAATAAATTTGCGTTAGAATAATCATCCTTTCAATCACGAAGCCTGTCATACGAGTAGCAAAGACAATTTTTAATATTTTTCCGCACTATCCTCTCGCAAGCTTGATGATTTATTCGTTTGCTTTTTTTTTTAAATTTTTTCCTGACTTTGGGTTATATTCAGCGAATAAATAATATGCAAGAGTAAAAAACAAACAAACAAAAATTCTTTATGAGATTTACAAAAGGTTCTAACCGTTGAAACTCGAGCTGAAACTCCTGTCATCGTTCTAGCTGGTCGAGGAATAACGGCTGTTGTTTGCGAACGCAATGAGAAAGGGCTCTGACTTTGGTAGCAAACAAATTAGCGTCGGGTAGCGAAGTGACATCTAACTCATTCTTTTACTTCACTTACATACATATCTACGTGTATTTGGTCGATGCGATATATGTATAATCAGCTTAAGCAAATGGTAAACAGTGAGTCTGAAACCATGCCAGTTCTTCCCTCGCTGCTTTCATCATGTTCTTTTTTCTCGTCAACATGGCTCATTTAATGCACATACAAATATATATATTTGTGCATTGTGCACTGTGAGCTATATGTATGCAATCTACGATGCCCAAGGAGCTTTCGCGTAAATCACCACACCCCATATTATGACGTCACGTGATTCACCCTGACCCGAAGAGGCGTACCCAAGGCTGCAGATCACCTTCTGCACCCCCTGTACCAACAGAACCAGCAGTAGCACCACCGATAGAAGAAAGTCACGACTCGACCCTGTGCACAACCCATACTTCTATGTCTGCACTCGTATTTGTGTGTAATCACCAATGGATCCCCCACTGGCCTGCTGCCCTTTATAAAGTTAAGATTGCCATTCTGGCATAAGACCGAGTTCTTGCTGGTGCGAAAGCTTCTGAACGATGTTAAAATGGAGCAAGGGATTCCTTTGAGATCTACTTCGCGAATGTCAACTCAAATAACATGAGGCTCGTTCAACTTACTCAAGAAAAAACTAAATACAACCATTTTATAGTGGAAATATAAAAATAGTGAAGTTTTGATGTAAAACACTTACACAATTACTTTGGAAGGAGAAAAACTGATCAGTGACAAGCTACAGCATAAAAAACGAAAACAATGGAAGTGGCAAATGATTTTGTTATTGTGTCACAAAATATTGTGAGCGATCTAGCAACGAATAAACAAAATATATTATTCTTAACATGGTTCTGATCAGAATCTTTAAATAATTTTTTGTTTTTTTTTTTTTTTTTTTGATAGATAAAAAATTACATGAACTCGGTATACTTTACAGCCTCGAACATGACGTATCTGGGTCTTGAAAAAGCTTTTTCTTCTTCTCTCTTTCGCCGTTCATGCTATTCCACGTTTCCTACAACACGATAACTGAACCGACGTGTAGTCTAAAAATTGGCTCGTCGATTCAATTTTTTTTTGATAATGCTTCCGACGAGCTTGAGCTCAGATATCAATTCTTTATCTTTCAATATTCATACCTAAAAAAAAAAAACCTGACCGTAATATAAAAAGTAAAAATAATTTAAGAATACGAAAAGGATTGCACGTATATTTTTATATATGTTGATACACCTTGAGGAAAAAGGGCGATTTTTATCAGACTCGCGTGTTATTGAGAAATGAATCGTCGAATCTCTTCACAGTTATCGGGGTCACCACTCTTTACATGTATAATGTCTTATAAAATTCGTACACCAAGTTGTCACAAGTAGCTCTGTAATAATTTCAATTTAATTTCGTTTTTAATTCCTCCAACAGTTCGTCCTAATAAACAGTATTTTTTCGATACAAATCTTAATTCTCATTTAAATTCACATTACAAAAATATATATAAAGACCTCATTTTTTACATCACATGAAAAAAAAAATTCACACAATCCGCAAGAAGCTGATTTTGGATGAAAAAATATTGGTGATCGTCTCATCTCGTTTTTGCTGTTTTTTAAGGGACTATGTAACATTTTTTCTTTTTTTTTTTTTTTTTTCAATCTTTTTCACCGTCATCCATAGCCTCAGGGATTGTCCTATTCCGTTGAATATTTCTTCACGTCTCAACGATGAAGTAAAAAATGCAGTTCTGTTTTATTTTTCAAATGGCACAAAAGTGCATATTTATGAAAGTCTAGAAAAGGTTGTACGCCATGTAAGCAGTGAATAACCCGGTAATTTATAATTATGCTAATGCAGTACACAAGCTATGTGTCATTACTCGAGCCATTATTCATCCAATTATAATTTATATCCCAGATTATCGTTGATATTAATTTTGCATAATTCAGACCGACATTCGTGCCTCAGAAATATAAAGGTTCTTGCTATTCAATCGCATTGAAAAGGTCTCCAAACATAAATTAGTCATTCGTATATAGAATGAATGGATACAAATCCGAAAAAAAAAAAAAAAAAACAAATCTCTATGTTTTTGTTTATCTACCAAAAAAACAAAACCTGATATAACAAAATTTAGTGACAATCGAAGTAGAGAATTAGAAAAAAAGTATATCCTGTACAAAATGATGAATAAATTGTTATAAGGATGAAAATATTTTAATAAAAAAAAAGGATACTTTTAACTTTACACAAAATTGCATGTTTGGATATGTTTCTACAACGAATGCTTGTTGAAATGTGACTCAAACGATGTATATGTTGATCTGATAGACGCGCGACGTTGAAAATTCACAAGGAGCAACTCCTTTGTGCATGAATTTCAGAGAAGCCGCGACAGGCAAAACGCATATTTTCCTTAGGAAGGCTGATTCATATGTGTACCTTGAGAAATGTCTCTTTCTCTCTCTCTCTCTCTCTCTCTCTCTCTCGAACTATCTCCACGATTTTCCAGAACATGCTTGGGTTACATTCAGTAGCGTTAAGAATCGGTTGTCAACGTCTGTAAGGAAAAGGACGATAGTATCGCATTCGCACTCGTGTGATGTTATATTACGTCCGCATATAAACATACATATATACCGTTTTATACGTAGCGTGAAATTCGGACGCATCGAGTTCTACCGACGTGACAATAAGTCTTAGAAATGTCTGTCCATACGCTATAAGACAACTTCCCCTTTTGTGAGCTCATTCGAACTTCCTATGGCATCATGTACGAGGCGGTAGAGTATGTTCGTGTCCATCTACATCTATATAATTATATGTATTCGTAGAGAACATTGCAAAAGATGTGGCCAAGGTTTAGAGGATTAACGGATCATTCTTTAAATTGCTATAGAGAAACGAGTCTGTAATCATTCATCATTTCTGTCGTTTACTGTGTTGACAGGATATTAATTAAGTAGTAAGTGGTGATGGACAACGAGTTGGTAGAATTGCTTTTGCTTGCAGCTCCCACTGGTTTCTATCATCCTATCAAATTGACTATAATTACTGACTTATTTTAATAACTGTAAAGAATAAAATGAATAAAGAGCTTTTTTTCTTCACATCCTACTTTTTCAAGTGACTCAACGGCTTGAGGAAAACTCTGGAACTACCTGTAGCAACTATATATTTAATCTTTACGGTAATAGCACAGACTAGAAGGAAAGAGGGACGGAGCGTTCATCGCATAAATTCATCGACCCTCGTTGTACGTCTTACCAATCATTCGGTGGAGTCTTGTTATATCGGTTAACACGAGCGTCACATTAGTTTCTCAGCTTTATGGAGAACGTTACGAATATACACGTTTTAATGTCACTGCTGAATAAGACTCTTATTACTTTCACACGAACCCTATTTAATATTCAACACTAAATATTCTGACAGTGTTGATTTATTTATATTTTGCTTTCGAGACTCAATCAATTCGCAGACAATATTTTGTTTGATGGAATGAAATGAAAGGAAAAAAACAAGGAAAAAGTATAGTTTCATTAGAGGTGACTTAATGGTTTCTTTTTCCATGGAATTGATGAGTTATTCATTGTAAGTTCATTTTTTCGATTTTCAACTATTCATTCGTGACGATATATGAGAATTGAACTTTATTGCAATACGTTTCCATGTACATGAGCTCATTTTTTTTTTTTTTTTTTTTTTTCATGTACATCGTTATAGAAACGTGATACGAGCACTTCTTTCTTCTTTATTGTAAAATATCCGATTTCCTACATTCATACATACATAATATTGAAACGATCGCATAATATTGCAACGATCGTCTTAAATGTACATTCCTTTTGTTTTCTATTTCCAGAGAAACCTACTCACGTTTTATCGGCAAAGTATATCGGTTTCCAATCGATGACGATTACACTGCACTTGACATAACTTTGTGCACGATCGATCAAGCCTGTACCCTCGATTGCATCACGTATATTACATTTTTTTATTTGCGATTAGATCTTCTCGTTTCTGTTCACTGTATGATGGGGCTTTGCGAGATCTTAAGATATATAGGGAGTCCAAAAAGTCGTTAATAAATTTGTATTGTGAATTTGTCGCACCGATTTATCGCCAATTAACACTCTCCACTTTTGTTTTTATTGTTCTTTTATTTCTTTAGGAGATTTCGAGTTTATTCTGATTTTATCAGATGGTCGGGGCTGTGAAAAAATTTGAAAAAGTCAGGCTTACTCTTCAGTGCATCCAAAAAAGTATCCAATTTAGATTAAAAACTCCATGAATATCAATCAAGTTATGACGTATGAATGAATGAATGAACGTATGAAAGTCATTTGAATAATCCTCGAGTCTGTAACTTGGGTTTACGTTGCCATTTCAGTGTTCCCAAGATAATGGAATTTCAAGTTTAAGCAGACGATTGAGAGCAAGCCACAAATATGTGATTATTAAAAAACTCTTGAAAAAGTAAGTTGTAAAAACCAAATACGTATAAATTGTCGAGAGCATTATAAAGGTTTATCGGAATTAAATAAAGTTTGTACCTCAGAGCAATGAAATGGATGAGCATTTAGTAGTAACGTGCAAGCCACGTGAGTTCATGAACAGACCAATGAACTACTGGTGGCATCGTTCGCTCACTTGGTGCTCCAGAAAAACGGTGATCCAATAAATTTTCCAACCGTTACACCGCTATCGTCTCCCTTCTTTTTTTCTTTTCCAGTGACCAGTTTTTTTTGTTTTTTTTGTTTTTCGCTTTTTATTTTTTATTCGCTGGTTCAGTTTCAACCACACGTGTAGCTATAATACCTGCATCAACCACCGTTATCTACAAGTTCTTCTCTCTCTCTGTCTTTCTTTTCCTTTTTCTTTCTCTCTCTCTCTCTCTCTCTCTCTCTCTCTCTCTCTCTCTCTCTTTCTTCCTCTGTCGTCCCTTTTTGTAATCCCTTTCTCCCCGCCAACATATCCTACTGGTGTAATGCCTCTTTGCCTTCGTCCCCTGCACATTTTTTTATTTCTATTTTTATCCACATGTGTATGTAATCTCTTGGCACCGTGAAAACTAGATTTTGCCTCCCTCGTTCTCTATCCTGGTGTGCCCGGCCTCTCATTCTCTACTTTTCTCCTTCTCTCTCTCTCTCTTTCTCTCTTTCTCTGTGTCTTTTTCTCTCGTGACGTAACGATAATTTAGGTGCGTTCACTTGGCACACTCGTTGACAGTCCTACGCCCGTTAGTTTTCTGGCAAATATCCCAGGCCGTGAAAGAAACCAAGAGATTGGCGAGGGAAAGAGAAAGAGAGAGAGAGAGAGAGATGCTGAGCCTCCTCTGTATCCTCCATCCTTGCAAACACGATACGCGAGAAAAAAAACAGAAAAGAGGAAAATCATCTTAGTGAGCGAAAACCTAATATTCTTTTTTCTTTTTGCTCACTGGGGGTCACAGATTCATTCCAATTGTAAACTATTGACAGCGACCCTTTCTTTTAAACCTGAGCGTTATGATTTGATTTATCGTTGATATTTGTTTTATTCAATTATTTATATATTCTGATATTTGCATTACAACCATAAAAAACCATAAATAATATTCATAATTATTTGGCTGAACATTTATTCGAATATAAATAATCAATTGTTAGAAATCTTCGTATAAAAATATCAGAATATTATGAACTTGTGGAACTCTAATATTCAAATTCTAAATTTACTGTCAGTCTACAATTTTTATGTGAATTCATTTACAAAAATAAAGATCATATGCTTCATTAAAATGCCACCGTCGTCGAGTAATACTAATTGAATTCTGCAGAAAAAAAATGAACGCCAAATTTTCATATTACTTTTTCAACAAAGGTCTCATTTTCACTGACTACATACATTTTTTTGTCGTTGAATTTTCGTCACACAGTCACGATCCTCTTTATCTGTTTTTCGTCATTTCTAATATTCTAGAAATATTTATTTTTGTTTTTTGTTTTGTTTTCCCTCACCTCCATATAACGATTTAAGGATATTTTGATCGTTATGTAGTTCTTGCACGTTTATATTTTATCCGGCATTCACAAGAAGGTGATGTGAAATACACACCGAATTATCAAATCTCTTGCACGCACAGGATGCCAACGGGCTATAACGAAGGCCCAGAAACCTTGTGAATCATTTTCGTAGGCTACACACGTATGCACCTTTTATTCAGCACAAACGTGAATCTCAGAGATATGGACTTGAAAAGTTTCTGATTGTTTTTATTCCGAGGTTTATTTTCATTGAAAACTTTGCACGAGTTTTACTGTTTATTTTAGGGGCGCGCACCCTTCGTTCTTTTTTTCAGATCCCAATCATGTGTTGGTATTTACGGTTTGTTATTTATTTTTATTTTTTCAACGTTTTCTTTTAAAGAATTTTTTTTTTTAACACGAATTTATTGATACCATTGGTGGCTGAGGTAATGAGAAAAAGAAATAAAATCTTGTTCGAGATTTCTCGAAAATACACTGTGAAGATATAAAGTCATGTAAATAAATAATGTTCCAATCATTCAATTCCTGATTTACTGCGATAGAAAAATAATATTAAAATATTTTCACAAATCATTCATCTGTCAGTCTGGAGTTCTTATTTGAGGTTCAGAATTTTAAAAGGTTTTCTCTCAACCGTTCGTTGCAGTTTAGACTCATTTTTTATTATTATTATTTTTTATGCGCACTGTTAATGATTGTTTGCCACGTGGCACGGGAAACGACTTTGACATTTGAGCCAAGAGACTGATCGATGTTCAACGGTACGAATAATAGGAATTAATGAATTCCCATTGTCGTCTTATGGGGCTATGAACTCTACCCCTCGTGCGACGGAGTCTTTCCGTTCATTTCTCTGAATGTTTTCACCACCAAGGATTTGTAGCCATTCACCCACACATTTTTCTTCCCGAGACGCACAAAAATGTGGATGAATGATTTTTTGCCGAGTCACCGAGAGTTTTCTTTTTTTTTTTTTTTTGAGTTTTTCCCTGCCTCTGTATGTTCAATCATGATGAATAATTCACAACCGAAGCAATTACTTTTCCCAGACTGCTGGTTCGACGAATGGAAATTCTTTCGATCGTTTCTACAGATTTCTCTCGTCGTTAAAACAATGAAATCCTGTTTTCATTTCACTCTTCAAAATTAACGATTTTTTCGTTTGAAAAATCACAGAATTCACTTGTTCAATTTTAAATTTAAGTCAAAAACTCAATTTTCACGAACTTCTTAAGTTTTCACAGACATTAAATAATAAATATCGGGTACTTGAAATTTTTTCTCTGAAAACAGATCGAAGGCCTGCTGATAACGAGTTGATAAAGTTCACTCCGGGTCAAATAGACCCAGTGTGTCAATAGCAGGCCAAATTAAAATGTTTGAACGATGGTTAAAAATATTCTGAAAAAAAAATGACACATGATAATGGATAATGTTTCAAAAAGATAATAAACTTATATCTCAGCTCATCTTAAATTCTATCCTTCTTTTGTATCATAAAAATGCTGAACCCTACGTGAGAAAAATCGGTGTTGGATTGAAAATCCTACTTCTATGTAACAGAGCGAAAATATTGCTTCTAAATGTATCAATTGAAGAAATTTCCGTACATGGCGTAGCAGGAAGCTTGCTATTTTCGTATTTTTCTCTCAAAGCTGTTCTCTCTTTGGTTGCTTGGTTTTGTTAGAACAGCATTCCAGAGCGAGTTGAATAAAAGAAGTTTGCCAAAGGATCACGTTCCTGGTTTATGCGTCCATAGCTTTATGCATAAAAATCCTGGTTGTTTATACATATACCTGTTTTTCGATACCGTTATCGGAGGAACGCTACGAAGTCCCGGTGTGTGACAACGTTTATGTGTAACGTATAACAGCTGGTCGGGAAAGGTTTTCAAGATGAACGATACATTGGAAAGCAAAGAGTGTAATACAGGACTCGAAAAAACAAAGCTACAGGCAATGTTGTTTCGCCAATCGAACGGGATTGTGTTTTTTTCGTATGCCAGAAGCATAAATGTTTGTGTGAGTTTGTGCGGATGCTCTTTTCTATGGATATAAATATTTCCATGTGTGTGAAGTCCATTGCCTCGCTTATCACGTGCAACCCACACGGGACCTTTGGTGTGCATTCTTCCACCACCAACGATTTATAGACAAAGTATCCAAGGATTCAATAAATGTAGAGAAGAAAATAAACATCAATGGAATATCCATGCGTTCAATTCTTCGGTTATACAAAATTTCATGACTTCGGTCAAAAATATATTTCAGAATACTAGAACAATCATTTTTCGACATGTTGATAGATTTTCATAGAACAATTTCAACGACGAGGTTTTTTTTTCATTGTTCAGGAGGATCATTAAAAAGTTTTTAATTAATTAATTAACATGGTCTTATTATTCAGTTATTTGAAATATCTCGACATCATGGCTTCAATAAATAAATATCGTATCGGAATTTTGAGAATTGCTTCTTGAAGTATTGAATAAAGTGTGTGCGAAGATCCAAAAGGATCAGGAGACGGAATCCTGGAGAAAAAATTCAACAACGTATAAAAAATATTTATTTCGTGATAAGAAAAAGAAACCATGAGCTCATATTCTGCTTGGTGAAAATTTTTAACCTTCGTGTACATGAATGATTGTAAATGTGTCAAATGACTCGTGAAAAAAGTTTGACAAAAGAAAACTTTTGTTTCTTTATTTTTCATAAATAAATCACAATCAACCAAAACGTATCGTTGGAAAGGAAAAGATTTGTGGATCAAAGTGTTAAGTTCTTTGAGTAATTTATTGAAAAAATACTCAAAGAAGTAATCATTCTTGTGAAATATATTAGAAATAGCGTGGGAAAGTCGATAAAAAAGAAAATTAAAAGAGCGAGTGGCTCCCAGCAATGTGGAGCCAAAAGCATCGACGCTTGAAGTGGAAACGATTGTTTCCGCGATAAGATTTTTCCACTGCGAACCAAAAGACTCTCATCTTCTCTCCGGATTCCTAACGAATTTCCATTAACCAGATTTACTTCCACGGTATAACGGGTCTGGAATTCTATCCCCCTCGATTTATCGACCGGTCTTGAATTGATCGCAGTGCGAGAGTTTCGGAATATGAGGAAAGCAGAGTAACGTATAGTCTACTCTAAACGGCGTAACGAATGCCATAAAAAGGGTTCTTGAATCGCCCTTATTTGCTGGTACTTAAAGCAATCTTGCGGAGTGCTGTTTTGGTCAACTTGGCTGATTTCATTTAAAAGTCAGCCAAGTACAAGTTTTGCTAAAACTCTGCGAAAGCATCTGAAGATTAATGGAAAAATAAAAACCCTCGCGAATCTTAAAAAATAAAAGAAAAATAATGAAAGAAACTTCAACATTTATCAGCTTCCAAATGTTCATTTATACTCACACCTATTTTATGTAGAGACTAAAATAAATAATAATGAAATAACGATGATTTAACAACACTAAGAAATGAATAAGTTGCAATGAAATGTTATTCCAAATGATTCTCATCGAGTTGAAACCATGAGGTTTACTAATTATTATTTTTAGTGACGTCATAGTGACTGTTTTTAGTAAAATTTCGTAAGGCCTCGATTTTGACTGTGAATTTTCAATTTTTGATGAATTATCACTGTGTTTTTACAAAAATCTATAAACGTGCCAATATGGAGCCCTGGCCTAATGGCATCGTAAGGATTTCTTCAAGATTTTTGCATTCGTGTATAAGTTTTGCAGAATGAATAATTTCGGTGATCGTTTTTTGATGAACGATTGGTAACGTGATTGATCCTCTCTGTCCACCAACCAATCTTTCTACCCTTTTCCTCATACATGCATAATGAGTTTCTTCAGTGCAAAGCTAAGTTCAGTCGGTGATGCTTTTATGAAAAGTTTCTCTCAGGCTGTAAATAAATCGCTCTCTTGCGTCGATTGGTTTGCGTTTGGAGTCTTCGACTTACCAGCCAAGGAAGAAAGAGAGAGAAAGGAAGAGAGAGAGAGAGAGAGGGAGTGAGATACGTGTACCAGATGGAATTGGAAACGTACCAATGGAATTGGAACTTTTATGCTGACTTTTGCTCCACGGGAAGGCTGTCCCGTGAGAGACAACCTGCTGTTTGTCCCTTTTGTATAACGGTACCAAAAGCTCACTGAAGATCGAGACGCCAAAAACGAAAGACAGATCCAAAAGGAAAGAGAGAAACAGGCAGAGAGAAGCTAAGAAAAAAAAGACCGTGAGATAAACAAAAGAAAGAGAAAGAGAGAGAGAGGAAGACAGAGAAATTCAGCTGAACCCCTTGATTTTCTCATACTTTTTGAGGAGCCCGAGGCAGTGTATAATCGAATTCTTGAGAGACAGCAAGGACGAAAACAAATGGTGATATTTCGTAAAATACACAAATCAAATGTCCACACAAATGGCAACTGGCGATGAATTTGTTAGTGGTTTTCTACAATAGTCGAGATATTATGATGGAACTGGCTTCGCGATCTATATTTGAGAACTCTATACACTTTGATTGAAAAGCAATATCAACCGTTATGATATTGAGTTGTCGTTCAGTATAGTCGTGGACGACTCGAAAATTAATACGTAGTTTATATTTAACGTTTTATTTTATTTTCACGAGCTAATTTACGATAGAAGTATAAAAAAACTTTTCTACAAACGAAGAATTAATGATGATTACATAGTTCTGACGATACACCCCAAAAATATACTGCTTAGTATTCACATAATTGTACGAGTGATTTCTCGAACACTAAACCCCCAAAATGACTTGATTGTCTCGATGCACGAGAGAATATTTATTGCACTTACTGTTTTACAAATGAATGCAAATTAGTTTACCAGTCAGGTAATATGTGCAGGCTTTGGAGCATCGTCCAACTCTGCCAGTTCACATAAGAGCCCAGCTATAGTTTCGCATGTACATTGATACGAGACAGACAAATAGATTTGTCACAAAAAGACCTCCACGAGCGTTACGTAATTTGTTAATTACGGTTGCATTGTCTATTCAATTGGAGAATTAAACGAGAGGCTGCTCGATTAATGTAATTAAAATGAAGTTATATAACGTTCAGTTAAACTGTCATGAATAATTAAATGAAAATTAAAGAATCGTGCGGCACGAACTGCAACTTGCAGCCCACGCTATTTTTTTATGCACGTATCTCTCGTAATGCATCAGAGGGATGAACATTATGAATTATTATTATTATTAAAGTTTTGAGATATATCGTTAGAATTTTTTTTAAATGAATGTCGAAATAATCCTCCACAATTATCTACCATTCAGAAAAAAACATTTTTATCATTTATTTTTTGCTCGAAACGAACCGTGTGACAAATTTGCCACCAACGAAAGCAACAGAGCGAATTAAAAAATCTTAGTAGGTCACGAAACATCGAATTTATGATAAAAATCGTAATTAGACGGTCTCAAGTGAAAGTGGAATTTCGAATTCACGCCGTGTAGCAAAAGTAAACGAATTATGTTATCAGGTGTCGTATCACTCGCTTACCCAAGACTTGTTTCTTTACCATTCGACCGGAATTGCCAACCTTATCGCTCCAGCAAAATCTAAACCTTAGAAGTCGATCACTGTGGTAAATATGAAAATTAATTCCATCCCTAATCTCAAGACGCTTTTCAAAGATTTGTTTTTTACCCGTTGAAATGTATTTTTATTATTTATAGTTATTTTTCGAGTCTCTCGTAAATGTAAATTCATTTAAAACTTTATATAGCAACTGACAAAGTGCATTAAATTCGTTCATCACAATGTATAGCCAAATTAGTCGATTCACAGACTTAATGAACTATTTGAAATTGATCTTGCCGCCATATTTCCGCACATCATTTCCGCGTGACATTCTTGCAACGACCGCTGTGCTCTGCTCTCGATTCTCAATCGAGGATGTTAATTTCCGTTGGACTAATAACGAATCAGCCTAACGCTGGGAACGGACGAAGAAAAAGAAAACCGAATGGCAATAAGTGTAAAACGAAAAGTCGAATCACTTCGAATCTTCTGTACCTCGACGATCCAGATACATTTCCCGAGAAATGTAATCTCCACAAATCATTGTCTTTAACCCACGCGTTCACCTGCGTCATTTCCTGTAATTACATCGATCGACCTCTCACCTTTGTAAGCGTTACTAATTAAGCCTCGGAGTAAAATCCGTCGGACTCACGCACCCTCTGGTCTCGCCAAGGATCTCGTAATTATTGATTCACATGTGATGTGTTACAAGCACGAAATTTCCTCAAAAGTTTAGAATTTCAAAAAAAAATGCTTCCAAATCGAAAAATATTTGAAAAGTAAACATTTTACAGTCAGAAAATTGCAATGAAACGTTGTACGTGGACAAATATTCAATGTATTGTTACCGGCGTTTATAAAAATGATGTCAACATGAATGTAAAACTTGCCTGTCATTCGCAGGATCCGAAGAATTTCGAAAGGGAAGATTCAGTGAATTATAAAGTGTTCTAAAGTTCTAAAGTCGGAGTATCCTCAGAACCCTCGAGTCTGAATCACGATTAAGCGTTCATTTCTATCCCTTCCCATGCTACAATACAATAAGTTTCAAGTTCTACCCTAACTCAATTTTTCATTGAAACAGTAAGAATGTGGGTGTTGCGTAACACAAGAAAGACTCCAAGAGTCTGACGTGTTCTGATTAACTCGTGAGAATAATGTGATCAATAATTCCTTGTATTAATTAGAACACTTGTACCTTTCGCCCTCGTTAAAATCGTTTTACGTAACAAGATATCGTAAATAAAGGAGACGTTTGGATATACAGTGGCTCAAAAATGGCAAGAGCTGAATCGTGAAAAAAAATGCTTCGTTGAAAACGATGATAAAAGGGGCAACCATAACGATACATTTACTCTCTCGTATATATATTTTCTAGGATGATGCTAATAAACTTGGCGCATTACGTATTCCCCGATGAATTTTATGTCCCGTATATAGTCGTTGGGTAAAAGCAATTATTCATGTTGGTTGTGTCACGACCAATACTTACCCATGGATATATTCATAAAATCATTATATTCATGCAAACACATGCATGTGTAAATATAAGTACGTGAAAATCGTCAACCGGAAATGTTTGGAGAATCGTAGTACCGCGAAGCTTTTATTATGAATGTTGAAAGATGATGTGCACCCGGATATGGAATACACTACAAAGATAAACAGGCGTCGAACCGGAAGTGACAGATATGTAAAACGCTAGAAAGAAGAATATCTCGTCTACAGAGCTTTACGACTGTCTTCTTCGACAATCTTCGACGACGTTACCCCCAACACTCACATTTTCTCCTGTTCCGATGGGTTTTACTTCATACAGTACATATAAATATATACATATACGTATTTTTATACATTCGTGAGAAGCACTTCGCGACGATAAAGTGACGAGAAAGTCGAAAGGGATTTGCGACGTAAAGCGGCTTTACGGGAACGAGATCACTCTGTAAATCCCCTATTCGTGGCTTTCTTGTACAGATACTTCCGACGAAACGATTGTATTCCTTCTTGCAATAATATTTGCCATACGATTTTATTACCTCACTCGATTTACGACGAAACGTAAGTGGAAGCTGCCCTTTCCTGCTCATTCCCACTTTCTATAGCTAAAGAAAAAGATTTAAACTAATTTTCTTATCGTATTTCAGGATCAGGCTTTCATATCGATCGATAAATCACGACTAGTGTAGAAATTTCATCAAATTTTCCACTATTCATCACTGGAGTTCAATAGAAAAACAATTTATAGAGAAACTCTGAAGTAAAATTGGTACAAAGTTTTATAAAAACTATATTGGAGCAATCTAGAGTTTTAAATAAATTCTATTTATACTGTTTACGTGCAGTGTAAAGCTTGAATCTCGAGGTCTGCTCACGAAAGAAGTTACTTTGGCACATTATATGCAGGCTATAAAGATAACAGATTGATATACACTTTGTATATTCTCGAAGCGAAAGGTTATTCCGTGAACACTTATCCACGAGGGTGCAGCACAGTAGCCTTCACTTTTCCATGGCTTCGTCGTTGTTGTCGGATATATAGATAACATCGTCAAGTTTCTCGTGTACTTGCTCCAGCCTTAGGGCGTCGCTATAAGTGTGTTTTTGGTTCAATCGCTTGATGACGTGTTCTATCATTTAAGGCAACGTTATTTTCACCTTGATACGTTTACGAAATGAGCAACCTATGAAAATTCTCTACCATAACAATATATTTATGTTTATGTTAATATAGCTGGTCTCGAAGGACCTTCGAACCGCGTCGAGTTTCGAAAATGCTTTCGTTAAATCGAACGAACTTCGAGCAAAGCCCACACAACGAGAATTTATTCTAGGACTGGACTTTCGAGCTCACGAGTCACGCAGGGCCTTTACTTTTCTCCTGTACCTCGACCTCGCTCAAACCAACCGTACAGCCTACCAAACAATTTACCCCTATTTTCATTCACCCCAATACTCTTCCTACACTTCCTACTTTCTTCGTGCTTTCTATAGCAAATCGGAGTTTTTATCTCGTAGATAACGATTCTAAATATATTTAAATATATATATATATTTTTTTACATTACCGAATACGTTGGTTTAATGAAAAATCGTTTTAAATTACCGGTTCGTACATTTTACAAGTGATATTAAGTCGTTTGATTTTTTTACATTTTTAGTCTCGCTCCGGGTCCACGTAATAATGCAAAATTAATTGTTTTTCAAGTAAAATCAAGAAATTAACTAAATTGAGTGTTTTAATCAATAACTTTGATAGCAGTAGCTAAAAAATTGAATATGTGAAGAAAATTTGGCAGAATTCATAAGCTTTTTTACAGGGAAGAGCTGGTCGTTCGAATAACAAATATCTCAGTTTCGTTCCCTTTTCTTCATATTTACTTGTAGTCTGAAAGGTCTATTCGTGTATGAATAGCTGAGGGGTAGGAAAAAGTAAGATAGGGTCGAATGAGAATGGAAGAGGGTGAGGGAAAAAAGTTTGAAAGCCCGATAGGATAAAGAAGAACCTGCTTCGCCCTCCGAACAACGGGGTTAGCAAGAATACAGGATAAACTTCCGGTAGTTTGTCTCTTCTTCGTTCTATCAGTCACGCCGTTCTCCGTTGTACGTATAGACAACACCCGTCTGGTTGAGAAGCGAAAAAAACATGAGGGAAGGAGAAAGAATAAGGCAAAAGTTTACCGACTGCTGTTTTTGTGGAGCAAGAAATGTAGTACCTTTCGCTGTGTTGATGAAAGCGTTTTTTTTTTTTTTTTTCATTATTCGCTAAAGAAAAAGTAGGGACGTTCAGTTATCAATCACAGTCCATCAGGCTTTAATGATTCATCTTTTGCTTTAAGTGAATCAAAAAAATAACTCAAATTAATAAAATTCTTTGGAGTTTCACAAGTAGTGCAAATTATCGAGTTAAATTGTTGAAATTTTCTGTCAAATTGTGTTCAAGTCGCTATAAGATTTCAAACGGAATACATTTTACAAAAGATTACTTTCGTAGCCTGGATTCATTTTAAAAAATCCAGTTCTCGAGACTTTTTTTAATTCTGTTATTTTCTGCATACCCTCAAGAGTTTTTGCGACTCGTTCAGCCCGAGTTCTCTTTTTCTGCATGACCTAAGAATCTGTAAAAGCACGATGAAGCAACTTATTTTTCTAAAGGAGCGGTACACGTCCCAGTGAAAATCGAAACGTTATCTTCCCGGTGGTTGAGCCGATCATGACAAAGTTTATATATCTATATATTATATGTATATACGTATGTATAGATTGTGATGCTTTGCGGACGGATGCACAAAACTCTTAGAGCAGGTCGCATCCACTACAACCAATATCATCTCTGTTTTTCGTCGTCGATGCGAAAGGAGAAGACTCCCTGTTGCTGGTAAATCGACGACAAAATGAAACAGTACAATATGTTTCTTCAGTTTTCCCAACGAAATAGAAATCAATCTCTCGTACAGCAGATGTGAACGATTGAAGTTTTAGCGATGAAACGCTTCAAAAACGATTTCACGAGTGTATTTTCATTGTTGGAAATATTTTGACATAACAAATTAAATTGTAGAGTTTTTTCATCGCCACTACGATTGAGGCATAAAAAAATGCTTTTATTTAATAAATATTAATAACTTTCATCAGAACCGAACAAAATTTGTATAAATATTGTTAAAAAAAAGTCGCTTTAATCGGTCATAAATGAATTCTGGAATGAGAATAATGTTTAACACTTCCTGAATATATTTAATAACGAAATAAAATCAATTTGCACAAATTAATGTGGTTTTTCCGTTATAAAATTAACACGAAAGTCCTACGCGACTTTTGAACTCCATAAATCGCATCCTTGTCTGTCACAATTAAAAAAGAAGATGACATTGTTAAATTTACCACCGAATGACGTCGTACGTGCCCACACAGGAGTCTGTGTGATAAAACTTGAAACGAAATATGTTCGAGAACGTGGTTATTTCTCGTACACCCTCTTAATACCCTTGAGGTAGTGGTCGTCGTGGTGACCGCGTGGTTGATTTGGAATTGCTAAGCTAATTCCCATGCAAATCTATACTGCCGGTGGCCTCGGATGAGTGAGAGAGTGAATTCACGAGAGACCACGTTCCTGGAACTCTTACAAGGGCCCATGTATCACGCAGTTAAATTACAGAGAACGAGAGTGTGGCTAAATGATGAAGGAGGAAAAAGGAGAACAGAGAAACCAAGCTGTAGTTAAGGTTCCAACTGTTCGACATCGATTTTCCAAAAGTAATGGCTAACTGAATAAAACCTTCTCTTCTCATCTACATGACTTATATTTTTTTTACTTTTTCACCCTTACACGTAGATACAGAAAGAACTTTTAGTAGAATAAAAAATCGATTTTTCCTCCCAATATTGAAGCATCTATGGCTTCGGAGATGTTGGACGGGAGAGACTGAACTTTTTACAACAACTCCTTCGAATATTTACAGGGTGTCCTGCGAGTGGAGAAAAATAAATAGAAAAGAACGTCAGGAGAAGGATAAACTTTAGAATAAAACTGTCGAAATACATTTTTTTAAAGAAAATTTGTCACAAATGAAAGATTTCGGTATTTTTACGGTTTGTACGAAATTGTATATGGATCGGTAAATACTTTTCAAGTCTAGCACTCGAGGACCAGATGAACATAGTCTTCGTGGTCTTCTTGAAAAGCTCGTTGTGATGACTATCGGAAAAATTCCACAGGGAAGAATAGTAGAACGAGAGGATAAGTTTTCGTTCTTTAGAACCAGTTGGAGCAGAAAAAAAACGTAACTCCACGAAGAATGGACTCGAGGGGCAGCAATGGTAGATTGCCTGTTCGACATATACATTTAGTTGCAGACAAAGAGAGAGACTGAGACAGAGAAAAAAGGAGAAAGATGGCGATGGAACGAAATTTTTTTACAATCTATGGAATCAGAAGAATCTTTACCTCCAAAACAATGGAAACTTTGATGTGGAAATGTGGAATAAAAATTCATACAGCGAACACGAAATATTGACTTGAAATCCAAACGATATTTGAACAAATACTGTGTGGAGATGAAGAAAATTGTTTGGAATAATTTCAAACCGATGTATTTGATATTCAAATAAATTTTGATTTTATTCGTTTCAATATCATTTCATTGTTTTCATATATACATAAATTGCTTTTTATTGGACTCAATATTATCGAAAACAAATAAGATATTTGGCTAACATGAAAACTTCATGTTGGGACCAGGCTAATAGGTTTGATTTTTGAAAAAAATCCTTTCTTGGATCATAGCCAATTGAGAGATTGTTTGAAATGCTCTAATGGTTACGTCGAACAATATTCGAATGGATAGAAAGAAATGGAAAATTGCTTTTCTAATATTTCATTTATTTATGAACAGAGAGTTCAGTTTCCTCAAATTTAATAAGTTCTTATCAAAATATTTCGTGATTGGAATAGAGATCAAGTTTGAATTATTTTGTTTGCTGAATATTAATAGTTGGAAGTGAGAGTTAACGTCACTTTTTTCACACTCACGTTATAAAATTTGTTACAATTCAGTGCCCTTGGGTACGACAAATTTTTTTGATTTTTTTGTTCATTTTGTTTGTCAATTAAAATAAATCAATTCAACTGCTACATTGACGTTATTTTGGGCTTGACTTTTATTGATTCTTAACTTCCTTTTAACGATTCGACGCCAGTTTAATTTATTCTAAGAAGCACTAAGACAACATCTCTCGTTTCTTGTGAACGCGAGTTAAGGTGGACAATGGGCTCTGATTGAAACGTCATTAAACGTTTTCTATCTTATTCCAGGAGGTAATATGGCACGGAAAGTATTTCAGAGTTGGCCAAACGTGCTTGAAGGGACGAGCGACAGCGGCCTTTTTTCCTCTAAGCAAATCAACCGTAATAAAGATCCTCCCTGCTGGTTGAAAGGGAAGAGTCATGGAAGAGGGAAACTGAGTTTTCTTTATAAGTTAGAGATCGATGCAAAATTCGTGATGGTTGTGAAAAATTCTCCATTTGCATACGCCTTGAAGAATTCTAAAAGGATTGTAAAGGGGATGAGTCGGTGGAATTTTTATACAAATTATAGTTATTCACGGAGTGGAATCAACAATTTCATCAAATACTTCTTCCCAAAACCCAAATATACTATTTTTTAAATATTTTTCTGATTATTGAATCGAGCTTGAATTCAGAAAGTTTTTAATTGAGAAAAACGTGCGCGCAGGGGGATCATTTGAAAAGTTGTGCCATTAAAAAACAGCAAAGTTTCGAAAAGTTATAAAATATGTTAAAAACATATAAAATCGTTTCGTTTACGATTGCTTTACTGACTTTTCAGTGTTTCAAAGATTCAAAAACATCGAGATCGCAAAATAAAATTTGTTTGTTAAAATGAAAAATTCAGTCGATCAATTTATCTCAAGTATTAAAAAAATGTAAGATTTTATTATTATTTTTTTAACATGAAAATATCTGTTTTTGTTTTTGTTTTTGTAAAATAGGCGAAGAAGCAGGTGATGGCCCGTACCACGCGCCAACGACGAAAAATGGCAAATACGACCGACGTTCCCACGTCCGCAAGTAGCCTTCTGACAAGCACAGGATCGACGCCATTTGATGCAACATCAGCCACGGTTACGTATCCCACTGACGGCTACTATAGCTTCAACTACAGCGGTCTTGTGAATCTCGGTGGTTACTCCCTTGACGATCTGAATTATACGGAGCTTTGGGTCGACGTGTGGAATGGTACTGAGACAAGCAACGTAACTGAGAGACTGAACGCAACGGTACTGCCGCCAGGTGGCTATTGCGACGAGTGGGAATCTGCTCAGCATAAACTCTTCCAGGTGTGAAATTCTCGTAAATAAAACATTCATTACAATAAAAAAAAATTAAAAAAAAATAAACTCTAGAAAAATAGCATTTTTCCTGCATTTTCATATATAAAAACAAATGAAACAAAGGAAAGAAGCCAAATATGTTGAAAATGGTAAAAAATGAATAAAATAAAAACAAATCAAGTAGTCGAACAACTTTGAACATTTTCCATGAAATCCATTTGGTTTTATTGAAGATATGAAATAATTTTTTAAATCTTTTTTCCCAATTATCGTTTTTTTCTTATCTACTCAGGCAGCCAATCTCTTCTTCGCCGCTGCCTTTCTCGTGCCAAGGTCATTCAAGGCCTCGGTACTCGCCCTACGAACATTTCTCACAGCAGGGTTCATGCTTGCTGCTCTTTGGGCCGGTATAACGATCTGTGCGCTTGACGCCATGCTGTGGTGTCTCGCACTGGGTCTCTTAAACGGCATACACTCATTGATATTAGCCTGCCGTTTTCTGCCACCGGCTCTTAGTCCTGAACTGGCTGAGCTCTACTTAAAGCTATTTAAGCCTTATCGGGTCAGCAAGAAACACTTCCAGGAACTTGCCAAAGAAGCGAGGATATTGAAGCTTGATCCTGGACAAACTTACGCAACCGAGGGTGTCACACCGGCTGACGAGAGGTTGTCCATACTACTGCGTGGCAAGTTAGTCCGATTAATCTCATTTTACACTTCCCCATCAACCAGTTCATACATTTATCTTCATCCAGAGATATTTTTGAAAAATACCCTTCTCACCCTGACCATCTTTTTTTTCTTCTTTTTCAATAGATTCTAGTTTTATAATTTTTCGTTGGAAATTTAATAAACGACCCCCAACGATCAATAACTTGTTTGATTGATATTTTTCAATTAACTCCGGGTAAACAAAGGGACCATTCGAAACGAGAATTTCGGAGGTTTCTTTTAGCCACGAATCCTCTAAAAATAAACGCTGTTCCAAGCACAAACTTTTCGATCGATATGACTTTAGCAAAAAAAAAAGTGACAATTTTATTATAGCAAATTGAAACATCAGTATTTTTGTTTTTGTTTTTTTTTTTATCGTGTTCAATGCAGACTGAAAGTAACGTGCGATGGCACGCATCTACACTATGTAAGGTCTTATCAATTCGTGGATTCACCGGAGTGGGAAGCCACCCACGAGAATCTGGATGACGTCTTCCAGGTTACGATACGAGCTGAGGAATCAAGTACTTATATATGTTGGACGAGAATGCGGCTTATGAGGGTATTGAGGCATAGGCCTCTTCTAAAAATTGTACTGAACACTCTCATTGGCAAGGATATTACATCCAAGCTTTACGCACTCAACGAACAACTCGCTGGAGTCGCAGCAGCAACCGAAAACGCTGAGTCTAATCCCTACAAAGGAGTAGCCAGGAGTCTTAGCGTTGACGCTGTACATACAGAAACTGCTGGAAGAGTGAGATCTTCGACGTGGAAACAGCAAAGAAGACACAGCAATCCACGCAGTGATAGTAAGCAACACAAATTTATTTTTATTCATCATATTAAATCAAAAAAATAAAAAAAAAAATTCAAGTTGAAAACAAGTTACGAGGCAAAACAGTAAAGAAAAATAAAAAAAAATGAACAAAATGTTGATTAATTAACCTACAGAATTGAAAGGATTCCTTCATTTTTAAAGTGTTCTGATTCATTGGAAAAATTCCTGAGTTTCTGAATAAAATGATAAGAACTTATTATTTTTGGTGTCACTTCAGGCAATTAATTCTTTTGGATCAGGCCATAAAATTGCTATCGTTTTATTGCCGAATTCAAATATAGTATAATTTGTGAAAAGACATATTTGGACTATGTATCGATTGATAACTTATGTCGAAACGCTTTTAATACGTTTACGCTGGTGTCGGTCTGATTGGCAATTCAGGAAGTTCGCCGGCGAGACACTCACACCAATACTGGGCTCCAGTGGTTGCTAATCACTTTCCGGCAAACTCGCCGTTCGTACAGTCACAGAATCTCGGTTACACCCTATTACCGCAGGGTGTCACGTTTTCACCACCACCTCGTGCACCTACCGCCACTCATACGCCTCTCACAAGACAGAGAAGTGGCGGCGGTACTGGAGGCGACTATACCCTTCTGTCACAAACACCCAAGCTCGAACGAAAGCGCTCGAAAAAGACTACAAGAGAGGTGAGAAAATTCAACAAATTACACTAACTTCGTAAAACTGTTATACTTTTCTTTTTTTTTTTTATAATTTAAGTTTTACCTTCAAAAATTGTTTTAATGTACTAAGAAAAAGGAGCCATTGATCACACAAAAAATTTGAAACAAAAAGAAATCCCAATGTCAACATGAATGACATTAAAACATGAAAGCAAAACATTGAGGACGCTACGCATGCAAAAAACCTCTTTTGATGCATTTTTTTTTAAATATTTTTGCTCAAGTATCGTTCACATTATCCTTGTTTTGGAACAAATAGAGTTTGAAAATGCTCGACGTCCTCAAATGTAATAGTTTTATTATTTTCGAAATTTATCGCTAACCCTCACCCGGTGAACGTGGATCAACAGTTTGCTGGCCAGTTTAAATTGTAATGAGAGTTGTAAAACTGATGTGTCCCCATCTTAGTCAGCAGCTACTTCAATTTTAGTGCCATATGAGCACAGCCTTTTAGTGATTTTCTTAACATGTTAAATGGTTGCGAAAATGTTGACGTTACAAGGATTTGCAGAACTATTGATTCGAATTTCCTGGCTGTTTGAATACTTGTCATCAGGGAAGAAAGAAGTTCTTCTTTGAATGAATATCATTTTATTGGAATATCATGAATTGGAGAAAAAAAAATGTCAATCATGGCACAGGGAGAGATTTAGATATGAATAAAATTGAGTACAATAATTGGCATCTGAAGAATAGTTCGTTATTCGTAAAGGAGGCGATAGTCTGATGGAAACAAAAGCAGGATCGACAATTCAGCGTTTTCAACCTCAAAACGTTTCGTAACTTGCTTAAAGCTTTGTTATAGACGTCAAAGGGCAAAGTTTGCTGATGACGATTGGTGAGAGTGGAAAGAGGGTTCTAGTCTTTTGAACATCGGTGAAATATAGTACGAAAAGAAGGAGAAGGAAGGATGAAGGTTTAGGAAGAGATAGAGAATCGTTTTTGTTGGAACAGAGGCCAAGGAGTTTGACTGCTCGTCGTTGTTCGAAGAAAAGGAAAGACATAGCGGTGTTCCCGTGTGCCGTTCTTATCACGGTTTAAGGTGATACAGTTATCGGCATCCAGCTGGAAAAAATCCCACGATTCAGTGATTGGCTCGTAAAAATGAGCGCTGGAATCTTTAGATAAACGAATATGCCAATGACTGTCTCGAAAGATTTTCGTTGTGCCAACCAGTACATTTTTCAGTTGGGATTTCCCTCGAGGAATAACGTAGGAGCGGAGAATGCTTGTCACAAAGAAGGGTCGGCGCCCTATAACAGAGACCCTCGACCCTAGACGCGAAAGGCTGTCACACGAGAAACCTCCACCCGAGTCTCACACGAGAACGACGACAACTCCAGTCGAGTTCTGCGTTTATCTCGTACTTCCCTTCTATGCCTACCCTGAAGCGTTTCCTCACCTTCTCAAGGATCCTCTCTAGGGGTTCTTTTTCTGCTGGCAAAAAGAAAAAAAGAAAACAATATACGAGGCGCTAAGAAAAGCTTTTTTGCCAAAATATTAAACCCTTTTCTCCGGCTTATCTCTTTCTCTGATCTTTATCTCTTTCCTGCTAACATTCCCCCTAGATGGTACTTTTGCCAGAGAAACTTTAACCTTTCGTAATTAACAGCAAAGAATTTCAATAAGATTCTAGATTATTCTCCATTTCATAACAAAGCTCACGTTAAAATAAAACTTCGATATGTTTGTGCGAAATTTATTCAGAAACGAAAAACAAAATAAGGACTATCTCGCTCTCGGAATACACTTTGATTTTATTCATCAATCTGTTTCGTATATTTGTCTTCCTTATAAAATTAAAAGTTATCCTGAAACTCTAGAATGTACATTCACAAAATTCGCAAATTTAATAACTCGGACTCTTGCAACCTATTTAATCTTTTGCACAGCTTCATAATCCAGCCTCAAACAGCTTCTTGCACGTTCAAGCACTGATCAAACGGAGTGTTTTCTTTGAAACTTTATACGCAAAGAGATTCTTTAAGAGGATTTTCTAAATCAAACAAAAAGCTGCACTTCATTAAGAGAATACTTAGGATTTATTATTCAGTGAACCCCATTTGAGGATCTACGGTAGAAACTAAAAAGAATTAAAAAAAAAAAAAACCAATTATCCTGTTGGTTCTGTACACTGAACAGCATAAAATAATCACAAAGTTGTTTTAGGGCTATTAACGTTTTTGAGGCTGGAAAAAAAGATGTTTTGATAATCAAATAAATTGGAGAAAAATCGATATGTACTTATTTGGTTACAGGTGACATTCGAAACGCCCGTATGACGCTCGCTCGACGGGGAAGGCCCTGCCAGCGTGCCGCTTCTTTCATTGTCGCCGCAACGCATCGCCTAGCCCCGTCATCGTTGTCATTCATGGCAACATGGAATCTCATGGGCCTCGATGTTATCATCGTTTCGACAAAACTTTCGAGCCAGTGAAAAAAAAACATTTGATTTCACGAGAGAATTGTCGTTTTGGTTGCAAATGGCCTAAGTGTGATGCCGAACGAGTGATCGACGAACGAAATGAAAAATCGAGTGTTATCGTTTATCCTTCGTATCGCCCCTCCAAAACGACCGTTCAAAAGTGCGTGTTCTTCCAATTCTTACGCGTCACGAAGATTCACCTCCGTGACTCGAGTGTTTACACCAGAACTGTGCAAATTTGTTATTCCAATGAAGATAAATCAGTCTCTCGATAAGATTGATTGTCCAATCGTTTTGAGGCTGTTCTCAAAAGTGATATGAAGATATGGGAGCGGAAAAAAAACTTACATTGATTAAAGTTACGGTGTTCCGCTTCGAAGGTGAGTTCTCACGATGTATTATTTTTTTCATTTATTTTTTATAAATAATTTTTTTTTTTTTTTTTCATCACTCTTCAAATTATTTCGTGGTGAACAAACATTTTTTAACACCTCATATTTTACCTAAATTTTTTCTGCCACCACCGTCAATTTAAAAAAACTGCTTCTACTGTAGAAGCTTTCGGTTGACGAAAAATCCCGATGAACCAGGTTAAGAGCAAATGAAATAAGCTCATTCGCCATATAGCAAAAACAATGCGAATAAAAGAAAATTAAAAAATTTAAAAAAAAATAATAAAAAAATAATAAAAACGAGCGAATTTTAAAAATTAATGTTTAAAAACGAGACTAAAGAACACCGTACACACTTGAGTGTATTAATGATACCTTTTACATCGACTGTGATTTTAAAACGGATATTAATCTGTTAAGTCTTCTTCATTTTCTTCGGTATCACGCGCGGTTACGAGATGTAAATGGAGTTATTATATCGGAGATTTAAATATATATATATATATGTAAATATATATATATATGTCAAGTGCTTTGGACACATCAACGAAACTTTATTGTGTATACATGTATCAGTAAGCCGCGTTTCCGAGCGTCACAGCCACATTTTCTCCCGATTCATTAATTATAAACACACGAGGACATTTAACTGATTTTATCTGACTCAAAATTACTTTCGCATCATCTTTCAAATCGGTTGATAAGCATATGGATTATTATATTTGAAAAAAACTCGAATAAAACGTGCAATGATGAAAATTTAGATTCATTCATTTATGGTTTCGTAAATTAATCGTTATTGATGGATTTCTTTATCAAAAGAAACTTCCACTATGTTTGATTAGTGAATTGAATTTGTCATGAATAAATTTTGAAAATCCAGCACTTATTTGATTCGTGTGAATAAGATTTTTGCTTACTTTCTCAATTTGCAAGAAATTACATTTTTTTTTTCACTGCACGTCTATCAAAAAATCAATAAATAAAGGTAAAAAAAAAGAAGAAAAAAAACCAGACACACACACACAGTTTGCTCAATTATTTCGTACAATCGAACACAAAGTACGACGACGAATCACCAAACATATCTGAGCTTAGGGACATCGTTGGAACGTAAAACCGAAATTTTTAACTACTCGAACGAAGCAAATATTGTTTTACACGTTTGAACGAAGAAAATTATCGCGTTTGTAGTTATTCCCTTCGGGAAAATTGCTGGGAATGATCTGCGGAAACTTCATCGTTTCGTATAATAATTCAGTCCAATTATTCAAGACGATTGTTCGTTCTTTATTCATTGGTAGTCATTTTTCCTTGTTCTCCGTTGTTTCAAAAAATTTGGCGGGAGAAAGTACATGGTGGCATCTCGGAACATAGTAATTGCACTGCAGCGAGTATCGACAGAGTCACAACAACTGTGTTTGTTATAAACACGTTCTATATTCTTGTTTTCTTATTATTATTATTTTTATAATCATTATGAAAAAAAAAAAAAAATGAAAAAATGAACGTTTCATAATCACTGCATCGGAAAAGTGTTAAAACTTATAAAGTCATTGAAACTTTTTCAAATTTCATTGTTTTTACGGTTATATGCAATAAAAATAATAATTGTGATACATGCGATAAAAATAAATCGATCTACTGTAAAAAAAAAAAAAAAAAAAGAAGAATATCAGCAATGTCACTAATCGACGAAACCACGAAAAATAAAACTGTCAGACATCACAAACGATCAAAAGATAAATCATGAAAGAAAATAAATTATTATTGTTACTATAACACACGAATTGCATTAAAGTAATAGGAAAAAAAAATAAATAAGAAGACTAACTCAAACAATAGGCCCGACGTCACGCAGTAAGTGCTTCGTTGAAAAAAAAAAAAAAACTATACACACAAAGACACACACACACACACACTCACACAGAACGAGAAAGAACATCTGCAATAAAATGTGCTTCACGTGAGTAAATATATATTCGAAAGATCGAAAGAAGCGAATTGATAAATATTTATACCTGATCATAATAATTGACGAGTGAAATTAATCGAAAAATTTATTCTTCTTGAGAAGAAACGAGAGAAAAAATAAATAAATGGAACGCTTTGTATTCAGTCAACGAGACTTTACAATAAACAATGAAATAAAAAGGTGAGATATTAGCGAATGTGGAGAGATGTTCTTGTTACATAGGTGCTGATGGGATTTCGGGATATTATTATAGTCACCGATTAATGCGCAAGGACTTATTAGATTTAAATTAAACAAATGAAAATTGAAGTTTATTTAATGCGGAAACGGGAGGAAAGAAACCAAATCAGAAATCCAAATGTGTGTTTGTATGTTTCTATGTTTATATAAGAACCCGAACGAGAGAATGCATTAACGAGTGCGAATGAATTTGATAAGTGACAGATGTCAATGACGTCGTGATTACGAAACGAAGATACATTTGTATTATTCGCATATTATTATTATTATTATTTTATAAATTTGTCAAAAATACGTTTCGTTCAAATAGACACATGGATCTTTAGCAAAATGCAATAAAATTTCGACAAAATTTCCAGTTTTGTTTAAAAAATTTTGTATTTACAATGATTACGACTTGATAGTTGTTCCAAATTTTCATGCAATTTTCTTTGTCATCGAATCTCCTGCGATTGACTGTTTTCCTTTGTATTTCTTTAAATCGAACTGGTATTTCAATGATGTTGCACTTTCTTTATATAAAAATACTTAGAATTAGAATCGAATTTTTTCTATCGTTGAAAGAAATTTGATAGTATCTGACGATAAATGAGGAAAATTATTTTATTTTTTGTACAAGATTATTAATGAGAAAAGTTCTGGACATAAATGACAGGAATGATTTCCGTGTATCGTACTCATCGACGAATTGATTGGATTATATAAAATAAGTACTGATAAATACAGAAATAATAAATCAGACGATGATCCGAGCGGAAGTTACACGTCGTCGTGGTCGTTCGTCGTCGTCGTAGTTTATAGTAATAATCGTTGGGCTCGTTGCTACTGTGTGAAATTGCAGAAAATAGTGAGAATGAAGAGGACTATTAAAAAAGTAGTCGGGTCTGTCTTGTGTGTAAGTTGATACTACGAGAGAAACTGACTCGATGCATTGTGGAAAAGTGATAAAAAGAGAGAAAGAGAGAGAATGAGACTGTGAGTGTAAAAAGTATGTCTATATGTTGCAAGGCCTGAATGCAGCACGAGTGCAGTGCGGCGTATCTTTCGTGTGCTCTGCACGATACGCCCTCGGTAAGTTGCGAACCGGAAAATATATTCCTCTGGCTACTAAAACGTACAAAGTACGAGCAGGGTTGGTAGAACGATGGCAGGCCTCGACTCGGTCTTTCTGCTAAAAGCATTTTCATACATCGCCAGTTGCATTACACACATTGGAGCTTTATATACGTGGATAGAACACTGATATAACAGAGTGTACCGTTATGTATCAACACTGAGAAAACAAAAGGGCGTAAACCCCGTCATTTTACGTGTTTAATCACATAGTCAAGTCGTTTCATCAGCTAACGTTCCATGTAACGTACCTTTTCACATACAAGTATAAATTTTCTTTTACGAGACTTCTATTCCATTCGCAGTTTCTTTGCCCACGTATACGTGATATTTATTCCAAGCTCGTTTACCTGACGCTCTTCAATGTTTAAATACTCGCGAGCAGGACTAACGAAGGGAGAGCGAGAGCAAAGTCTTGTTTTTTTGGTTCTTTTCTTCATCGTGAAATGATTCTATTACATTTTTTTAAATATATTTTTTTTAATTATTTGAATTTCGTTTCGAGAAATATGAGTTTTATAATGTCACTCAATATTTTTCAATCGTAACGATCCATCGCGAGCTTTCCATCGACCTATAGTTTTTAAAAAGCGAAAGAAACATTTCAGTTGAAGACACAGTGACATGGTGCAAGTGAAATAAAGGAAAGAGCGGACACGCAATCGTCGAACATGAGTATTGAAAGCTTCGACTGGCAAAAAAACCAACCCGAGAATCCCCAACATCGTCCCTTCATATTGCAATACGTGTCTGCGTGTGACCTGTGCGATATTGGCACGATATCGGCTCCAGGCGGTTTGTGAAATTCTGAAAGCCTTCACCGTAACGCTTTTGTTATATGAAAAAGCTTTTTGTTCGGTTTATACACAGCGATCGGAGTGTTTCTATCCCAACGTTCAATGCAACCCCGTACCGAATAATTTATCCTTCGCTGTTCATATTACTCCGCATTTCTATAGCTGTACTTCATCACATGCAAATATTCTGATTTGACGAAAGTCCAATTGAAATCCAGAGGGAAATGTTGGAACCAGAATAAAAAGAGAAACTAAAGTAAAAAATAATTTTTCAAGATGACGCAAGTCAATTTTTATTCGATGTTAAGTAAGAGAGACTGAGGATTTCTCGTATTATTGGAAAACGATGGAAAACTTATCACCCCTTAGCGATACTTTTGCAACGAACAAATTGAATTTACGCTCCGTATGCAACATCAAGTACCCATGGGACTACTTTCCGAGCTCCCTCTCACGTAGTTTCAGAAGCGAAATAACATTTTCATAAGTCTCTTTAAATTGATGTTGAAATGATCGGCTTTCGTGGATGATTCAAATAAGAAAGATTGTAAATTATTGGTAGCAAGAAATACTTGAATTATGACAGTGAATAATTCTTTCATATTCATTGCAACAACTGTGTCTCACTTTGTACTCCATTTCCAAATGGATGGACGAAAAAATCGATCCATAATGCTTGCCCACTGCTTCGATACCTCTTTACCCGCCAATTTCGAGGACTTTCATTTTTACGAGTCAAAAAGACAAGCACTATAATAATAAATGATATAAAACAGAATATATGTCTTCATAAATGTCATGGACGTTGAATAAATATGTACATACATCCGTACGTTCATGGCTGCATGGTAATAAAGTCATAAAAGGTCCTACACGTTTTTACAGCACTTTACACTCTTTTGCCTGCGAAGAAAATTACGCGCTCTGATGTGTTCGAGTAAAAAACTTCCAGCCTGTAACCTTCTTTTATTTATCAAACGATGATATTTCCATCGAAAGTTCGAGTACTAGGTACAAAAAAATTTAAGAAAAAAAAAAAGAAAAAAAGAAAACTGAGAGAAATATATTTTCTGTAAAGATCCGCAAGTGAATGGAGTTTTAGGGCATATTAATAGGATGATTGGAGGATATAAATATTACTTGAAAAAATGGACGCTTGTATATATGTGGAGCGAAAAAAGATCAGTATGAGTGTTCGAGCGAGTTTTCGATGTTGTGAAAACAGAAAATTTAATTAAACAAGTTCGCAGAATAAACAGGAAGAAAAACAAAATGAAAAATAAAAACATTTAAATAAATAAATTGAAATAAATCGACAACACCCACCTGTATATTATGTTATTATTATTATTATCATTATCATTATTATTATTATTATTATTACGAATAAGTATTTATTACTATTATTATATGTTCGTTGACTATTATGTTAGAAATAAAAAAAGAAGAGAACGATGGAGTATCGATGTTTTCGTCCTCAGCAGGATTTCAATCTTAAATCATTAAGACTGCAATTCCGATTTATAAATACGAATAAATTAGGTTCGAAGGATTCGTTGGAATGGTACAGCTGTAAAAGTTGCGAAAAACTTGTCGCACGTGGTTTATGCACCGGGGATTTTTGCAGGGTAACATATTTTACAAATGCACCGACAGCGAAGCAAAAGTTTGTAGACTCTACGAGGAAAATCGTCGCACCGGATGAAGGAGCTCGATTTTTCAAATTAAATCGCCAACTCATCGAGACAGAATTATAGCAGTTTTTCGGTAAGTTCAATCACTATATACTTTGCTATGTTTTCAAGTTGCTCTGGCGATCAATGGATTTCTTTGCCGCATCGACAACTCAATTTTTATAACGTTTAAATTAAACGCAATGCTTACGAATTCGTGAGAATTTCAAATCGTCACGAATTTGTTTAGAGCTGCTAGTGAATTGGGAATTTATGCTCTGAATTAAATTAATGAAAAACAATCATCGGGTGAATTAATGCGTCAACAACAATTTTGAAGAAATTTTTATCACTAACAATATTTTCTGCCCTTTGTATCCATTCTTTGTTGTCTATTATGTCATTGATTTTGCTCGTCAATAATTAATAAAATTATGTAAAAATCTTTTACATTTTACATCATATAAATTAATAAACTAGCCTCCTGAAGCGGATTCAGGAAACTCCGTTACGAAATACACTGGCCTTCCATTTTGTGCACTTTCTCGATCGAAATTTTTGAAAAATCCTATCGGAGCATTATGCTGCAGATGAGATGCTGCAGCAATGAATTTTAAGGGGTTTACCGTGCTCTCGTCACTGTCATCCCTTGAAACTTTTATTCTCAATTTTGGATTGGTGCTTTTGACAGCCTGTAAAAAAAAAAGAAAAAAAAATGAGATGCAAAGAAATTGTATTATTGAACGAAAAGTCAGTGATGTCAAAAAGTCTGTAATGTTATTTTTGTCCTGTTCGTGCGTTATTGTAATTATAATAATTAGACGTTTTATTGATTATCTTACCTTTATCCGTAATCCCTTTTTTACCAAACGCATTATTTCGTCCTCAAAAACCTCGAGATCATCTTCATCGTCGCTATGATAATCTTCTTCCGCTCTCAATCCATAATTACGATTGTGAAGATCGTTTAGTCGCTGGCTGCTTTTGTAACGTTTAGGAAATTCAATTTCGATCGTGTAAGGCTCCTTTTCTACCTGATTTCCCACCACATGTGGCTGGTGCCTTTAAACATCGACATTTGATTTTATTCCAAAATTCAATACTTGTGTAGACAAAAATTAAATAAAAAAACTTTTTTTTTCTTAAATTTTCCTAGAAAAAAAAAACAATCTTTATCAAATCGAAGGGCGACACAATCAGTCGAAAATCCTTTTGAAAAATTGAGTTTTTTGGCCCTTCAGATGCAGGTTTGTTCTTAAAACGTAGACAATTGTGAGCTGAGTTTAAAAAATCAAATCTCAATGATTCATTTGACGAATAATTGATCAATTTGAAGAAATTGGCATGAAGAAGTGCAGTTTAAAGGAAATAGTAAAAAAAAGCGTTCATCTTGAATGATTCCAGGTTGGGATTCCTGGTTAAAACCAATTCAGCAATTCGAAGCTGCTGCATTGTAGTCTGCCACTAATAGTGAACAGTACTTAGTACTAAACTTGATGGTTCGTCAATAGTTGAGCCCCTAGTAGCCCCGGAAGTTGAAGTAGGGGGTTGGTCTGTTGGGGGCTTGAAAAAGAGGGTTAGAGGGGAGGGGAGGGGGGTTAATGTGAGTGGAAATTCAAGAGCTCTTCGAAAGCAAGACCTATTGTTAGGAGGGCTATCACGAGAGCCAATCCACTGTGCAACTTTCCGCGAGTAAAAACACTCGAGACTAAAAGTTCTTTGATCAAACATAGGGTTCATCTACATACGTGAGTTCTATCAGTGCAGAAAGGATTTTCAATGATACGGGATGGTCAAAGCGGCAAATGGTGACCACTCGAGTGGAACGACATTGAATTTGTTTGAATTTTCTCGGTTTAAAATTCGTTTGATTCTAAAAAAACGATCATTGAAAATAGATTTGATTTAGAAATTTGAAAATAATTCTCTGCACTTCATTAGTCATTTCTGACAATCGTCCAAACAATTCTTTCTAGTTGTGCGTGTATTTTTATTTTTTTTTACTTCAAGCAAACTGTAGTTTTGTGGCTAAACGGTCACCCATCTGAGTATTGACTTCACTCAAAAGACTCAAAAAAACACTGTCTTGATACTCATCACTGTTGGTTGTTTGGAGTTGAATATTTGACAAATGTATGTACAGCAAATTCCTATGATGCATTATAAGATCGAGAAGTAAAAATAATAATCGACATATGTGCGATTTGTCGAGTGTCTGGAAATTTTTCGAAACGGCCGATAAAACTTAATTTTTTTATGATTAAAAACATAAATTGACTACTTTCATAAACGTCAGTTCCGGTTCGCGTGGTATTTAAATATATTTATTAAAACGTGTATACTTGTTGATTTATAAAACAATTAGTTACGCCAATTACAAATTAAACAGATTAAAATTTCGCTAACATCGACTTTCCAGAAACCACAAAACTCTGACAAGCGTAACCTCTTCACGGTTGTTATTCTCACAGGAAGTTGATTTTATCGTAACCATGTTTTGCATGTACGAGAAATTGACACAATGAGTTATAATTTTATTCACTGTTTACTCACTCATTAAATATCTCCTGTAGAGATCGAGATACTAAATTATTATTAACTATACGATTCAAAAAAAAGGGCAAAGGTCATAATTACAGTAATTATTGTTCTTAATCAAAAGTATTTGTGAAAAAAATTGTTACCAAGTGTCACTCGGTGGTCGTCGACGATAATAATGCGGATGTTTCAAAGGAGCTTTCTTCAAATGCCCATAAATCGGTGGTCTTCGAAAAATTGAAGATCGTAGTCTGTGACTGTGAGGTCTCGGACGGTAATATTTGCAGGGTCTTTCAAATTTAAAAAGATTCCGCGTTTCTACGAATTCACAAAGAATCGTGAACAGCAAAAAGAAACCAAGGGTTTGCTACATTAAAAAAAAAAAAATCGACGCAGTGTTTAGAAATAATTTTAAAGAATAATTTACAAAAAAAAAAAAATTATTTCTGAATTTATCATTTTCGTCTCACTTGAAGTTTCATCGTCGATTACTCATAGCACTCGAAACTCCGTAGCAAAAGAATTAGCGATTTTTTGATCCCTCAAAATTCGTATGAAGAAAAACGTCGAAAAATCGCGAACTTGTTCATTTTTGATACACTTTTTGAAAAATTTTTTCACTTATTGTTGACACTTTTGATTGCATAAGGCTCAGAAATCGAACTCCTCGAAACACACGATGTGGCCGGAGGTGTTGGATTGACTCAAAAGAATATCATCTCGAACATCAACATTTATAGCTTCCCCTTTTCTCCTCAGACCCCTTCTCACTCTCTCTTACTCTACGAGCAAAAAAATGCGAACCGTAATAAAGTAGCAGAAGATTGAGCCTTCGAGAAAAGAATTTCTTTTTTCTATGGCAATCCATCTGCTGAAGTAGACGAGAAGAATAGCGCCTTACTTTCACTTCACTTTGGTGATAAGTAGTTGAACATTAGCCTAGAAATCATTGACCAGCCTTAATAGTCACATTACAATCTTTCGACGGATGGAAAATATTTCGTTAGGATTCAATGAGTGCAAAATCCGAACGTTAAACAAATTTTACATGACAATTTACGTTTTTTATTTTAAAAATATCAAGCCTTTGAATTATTTTACGTTTAATTTAAATAAATAATTTTGTCATTAGATTTTCATTTCCCTGTTTATCTTTTTGCGAATAAAATAGCTTTGATAAGACACTATTTGCCTCGTTATTTGCATTAATAGAATAAATATCAACAGGTGAGTATCGCAGGTATTAGACGCTTAGGAAATTTATATTTCGAGTTAAAATTTTATCATTTTTAATTGTGCTGATTGACGTATAATTCATTGATATAATTGTCGACCTAATTGCTTCAAATTCAGGTAAGAAATGATGGAAAAATGATGGGTGTTCTGGAAGGAACATTCGTTCGTAAGCGCCTGCTTAACGATGTGATGGAAACATGATTAATAAATAATCATGTCTTCTTTCAAGCCGGAAGTTGTTTTCCAGATGAAATTAAAGATTTTGTTTTTAGGCCACGTTCCATATCTTATTGGGGTTATGAGTTTCGTTGAATACCAAAAAACCATATAATTGTAGTCGCGCTTCGAACAATCTAATGGACCCTAAAACTTAAAAAAAAATCTTACTTCAAATTACGTTTTTTCTGACAGTCCATCGCCGGAAGTATTGTTAGGCTGCCCTTTTTTCTTTGAAATTATATTCTCAATGTTATCATTAAATAATGATTACAATCATTATTTACTCGACACAGTAACAACACAATGATTTTTTTTTTGCCGAATTCTTATTATCTTTGAAATAAAATGTACGACAACATATTTTTTCAAGTTGAAAATTATTAGGTCAGCCCATTCGACAATGATTAGTAAGTCAAATTTTTATTCGGAAAATTAAAGATCGTGGAACCTGTTGTCGAAAGTTCACAAATTACAGAAAAACAAAAGAAAAAAAAAGAAAAAAAGGAAGTTCTCAATCTTTTCCTTACATCCGGATGACTCGCAGCGATTGTTTCAAATACTATGCTCAATTGCACGTCGTTTAGTACACGCACGATAAATTCGACAAAGTATAGAATCAAGTGCGAGTTATCGAGTTCCAGAGTCAAGACGATGAGAGTAAAAGTTTTGAGAGTTTCTAAAGCGTATTACTGTCGAGAGATCACGTCATTGTACGTTCAACGACACTGCACCAGCTGTCGTGAATAATGCACCGTTTCTCACGATACTGAAAGTATAAAACCATTCGAGCTATAGAATATAATGCTGTCTTATCTAGCAGAAAATTGACAAGTCTTACGTTATATAGAGCCTGCATTCCTTGTTTTACAAAAACTTGACATTTGGTCCTACAATTTCAGTTTTTTTTTTTTTTTCTTCAAATACCAATAAAGACGGTAGACATTGTCAAAAACTGAACAAAGTAACAACTTTGATTGGCACAGCACAAAAGCAACGTTTTGTTTATTTGTCACATAGTTTTTTTTTAAACTATGAACGATTTACTTCGCGTTGTTCGAAAAAAAACGTTTTGTAATTTCGATGGATCGAAGTTTCGATCAATCCTGAAGCAGACATTTGGAAATTAGAAATTAATGGTTTTTCATTTTATTTTTTCAGAAAAATACGAGTGTACGGACGATTTTGAAAAAAATTGTACAGAACTCTTCAGAGTGCATTGAGTTTGTGAAAAAATTGTAATTTCCAAGTTCGAAGTAGTTTGGTAGAAAATCTTTTTGTTTTTTTCATGAAAAAGTACGAAAACTGATTATTTATTTCTATTCGGTATTTGTTCTATTAATTTTCACATTTATTAAAACCAAACACCCGTTGTTCGTTGTTGGAATAATAGGTCAATGACCAAAAAATTGAAAAAAAAAGTCGCACGATGACTCGAAGGTTTGAATCTTGATCGCAATTCTAAATCAATCTCATCCTTGCCACTAGATTTGATGGTATCGAGTTTAAAGTTGTAAAAATCGAGTTAAAACTAACATTTGTATAATCACGATATATTTACGATATTGAGAAAGAATAGAATAATGAATTGGATGATGGATGAGCATCTCCAGAATAAAACGGGCTCGATAAATAATTTGAAAAGATTTTCGAGCGACTGCTCGAAGTTGCTTTAGTTTCTTTCACCGAAGCTATTAATTCGAAGTAACAGTAAATATCTAGCGTTAGAGACAACGAGTTGAGAAGGATTCTGGGCATGAGGTAGAATCACGAAAACGTGTTGCTCGTTTTGGTGGAACGTTTAAACAACAGAATGATTGAATAATTCGATTGGATTGTCATGTGACGTTTATTACTGCAATATGACGCAACAACTATCGGTATTTATCGATATAAGAACAAACAATAAATAATGGTACTAGGGACTTAAGACAAGATTCGCTTGGCAATGTACATTCGCATTCTGATTGCCTAAAAAAAAAAACATTCGTTACATTTGTGTAAAAATTATTGCAAATACATGTAAAATACTCGAAAAACAACTGTTCCAGATCCAGTAGCTGTAAACAAGAATAATACGAAAAAATAAGTAAGAACTAACACACGAGACACGCTCCGGAAGCTCGAGGCTCAGGAAGCTCTCAAATATTGAACAATTCCATATTATTATATCGAATGGAAGTTGCTGATTCGTGTTTAACACACGAGTCATTATTTGACGAAAAAAAGAAGCACACAGCATGATATGATGTTAGATATACGACGATTACGTATCCAGTATGTCCGAAAAATTATCAAAGTACAAATATTTTATTAACTTTTTTTCGTAACTTGATTGGTGACTGATATTATACGATGGGGAATGTATTCTTGTGACTGCATTTATTTATACCGGAGCTTATTAGTCTTCTTTCTTTTTTGGTAACTTAAAAATACCAGTTGGTAGTCCAAGGATCATAAAAAAATGAGACTACATCACAAAAACATTATTTCTCGTATTCCATGGGCTTTTAGGGTGAGGGATCGGTCGCTATCTCGCGAATGTGAGTGCGGGATAAATAGCTGCAATTATCAAAATTGAATATTTTTGACACGGTTTGACCAACTAAAAAAAGCCCCTGTCAGCGTATTTTTGCCATCGTCCCGCGTCCGCTGACAGAGCTCTTTCGTGTTTAGTCAAACGTCATCGAAAAATTATCATTTTTAAAATTCGAGACGAGACCCCGTGACTGATCCATCACCTTAAGACGTCTTACTACATAACTTGCAGTTCGTTGTGACTTGTGAGAGAATAATTCTCTCAAGACTTTCGATTCTCTATCATTTGGTACGTTTTATATAATTCTTAACAAATCGTAAATACATCCAGCGCATTATGGAACAATTAGATCAGGAGGTGAAGACTTTGGACGTTGTATGTGCTAGATATATACGATACATAAACGTAGATTCATTTATTTATATACAGAATGTTTCAGAAGTTTTTTGTCCAAGCTGCAAAGGCTAGAAAGTTGTGATATTCCAAAAGAAAATCAACTGGTTCATTTTCTTCAGTGAAATTTCATAATCTTCCCATGAATCTTGGCTTTTAATTCTGCAACATTTCGTGTATATAGATTTTGTCATTACAGAATTACGTATTTGTGTTTCGAGGCTCGACACAATCGGTCGGCTTTATCTCCAGCCACCAGTCATTCGGGTAGTGATACTTTTGTAACTCAATTCCTTCCCTCGGCACGGGAACAAGAAAACCACCAAATTGCTTTGTTGGCAGTGGTGGAATGGCTAATTGAGGAGGGAAGCATTGGAGGCTGGGCGAAAGTTCGCAATCCGGTGGAAGAACCCTTCGTGTCCAACCGACTCTTCGGACCATTTGCGTCTGTGGATAAAAATGAAAAATAGAAATTAACGTGACTCTTGTGTTGAGAAACAAATGAAATGTCTTTTTTTGTACATTCCTGCTTATGGCAAACAGTTTTACGATAAGAAATGCTTCAGATACTTCAAAAGACATTTTAACTGCTCGTTTACTCACTACCGTGTCCTCTTCAAAGACAATGATTTCTATCTTCGGTGATTCTTCTCCAACTTCGTTTTCCTGCACGTGATAGATTCCAGCAGCGTGAGAATAGCTCGCGCTGAGACTGACATCTCGAAAAGCTTTGGTAATGAGAGCATCGTCCCGCAGAGTGTCGATCAAACAAAACTCAATTTTACGGGACCAGGGCAAAGCTCTTCCAATTCTTACCTGGCCCCAGAGACCACCGAAACATAGGAAGTGCACTACTCCAAGTTTTGCCAGAACTAAATGAGTTCTATAATCAGATAAAAAAAAACGGAATCAGAAATATAAAGGTTTTCATCAGGTGCTTGATGAAAATAATCGTAAGAGCAAGGTTTGATTCTTAAAAGTATCAACATTGAGTTTTGGTCCATAAGATGAATTTAAAAATCGAGGAAACAGAGGATGAAATGGAATGAAGTTTTTTGGCTTTTACAAATATAGTAGGAACCTCTGACACTAATCGTTGATAATAATTGAATCGTTATCAACAATCGATAATTCCTTTAAATCGTCGACGAGAAAGTGTTGCACCCTCTGATGGTAACTTACCTGTAAGTGAGATCGTGCAGTTTCTCGGTAAATTCTTCGGGAACACTGCACGGTTGAGGTGGTTCTTCTTGCCCACCGAGGCTATACCAAAACAATATTCCCACAATAAGAAATGCACCGAGAGCACGAAGTGGCGTCACGCGGAAGCGTCTGCGGGGCCAGGAACTCATGTTGGTAAACTAAAAATCACAAACGAGTTATAGGTTTCATTTCTTAAGACGTAAAATCATTTTTATCTAACCTAGATCGTTGCACAGAGAAAAAAAATGTAATTATCACTCCGAAAAAGTATTTCTGGTCGTAGTTGTAATGGAAATATGACAAAACCGAGACTTTCGTAGAACATCCCTTTGGACTGACACACCGTGACTGACACTCATGCACTCTTCACTGACAGGACACGTCGACTTTGGTTACGCAATGCTTTAAACACTGCAAATAAATGATGATGGAGCACAAATTTTTGTAGAAAAACTTCAGTACCTTTGATGTGCCGGAGCCTCATGACCCACGTGTTCCTTTTTCCAAATAATTCGTCCTCCAAAAGACACCGCTTATTTTTTTATCAACCCCGTATTAACGCACCACCGTTCCGTTTCCTTGCGAATTAAGACCACCCCAATAAACGTGGCAACATCGGAAACCCTCTTTGGGGAGGGTGGGGGCACGAAGCAAATCGATTTTTCTGCATTATCGACAACCGCTTGGTGCTAGTGTCCGGTGGCGCCTTTTACGCACCTAACCGTAGGAATTCGGAACCATTTTATTTCTGCACTCAAAGAAAGAGCAGCAACTAAAATAAACCCAACAATGCATGCCGATCGTTTGATTTTCCTTCTTTTTTTCTCTTTAACTTTTCTTCTTTTATCCTTCTCATTTGGTCACGATGAAAAAAACAATCGTGTGTTTGGTAGAAAAGTGCCAAGCATTTCTATTGTCAGCTGTACAAATCGATAATAAAAAAGATGACGTCCGGAAACCAATATTCTACTTAGAGACAATTTGACTTCTTCGGTTTAAATACTATTTATCATTTTATATTGTATAAACGTTCAAAATAATGACAATAATTCATAAATCACATGTCAATATTTACATTGAACTACAATATACTCACTGAGAATATAAAATCTTATTTCAGAATTTGATTTTTCGATCTACCACTCCTCGTATTTAGTGGAACTTCCATTGTCCGGCCTACTTTTTTTTCCAATTTTATTTCATTCAATACCGAATTTTTTTCGGGTCTACAAGGTCCCTTTAATATTCATAAATATAAAACAAATATAAATATAGTTATTCTTTGATATTTCTCACACTACAAAATTTGATGAAATGTTTTCAAAATTTTTCCTACAATCGTTTTTGTTTAAAAATTGAAAGAATCTTTCAAATTCAACATTTCCAGTTTAGACTCGTAATCAGTGATGCCAAAAACGAAATTTCAAGTCTCGAGCACCGGAGAAAGGGTCAAAGTTCGAAAAATTTATACATTGAACAATGTCATCGATATAATTGTGTTTCGTTAATTTTTCAAGCATGTTATTGTTTGGTATAACAAAAACAAATTAGATTTACAGTTTTTTTTTTTTTTTTAATCTGATGATAGTTACAATATCGTGGTACAAAAAAATCATTATAAATACGTGAACATATACTTTGCCCTTAGCAAAAATTCCAATCGTCTCTTTTTAACAGTGAAATAATTATACAGCTCGTTAGAAGTACAAAAATATATTTAAAAATCGCATGAGGGAGTCTACTGCATGGTTTCGTGAGCAAAAATGATGAATCGGTAAAAAAAAAAAAAAAAAAGAAACTCGTCACGATGAGATCCTAAGCCTTCATTTGCCTTTCCGGCATTCTCAAGAGCGAGCATCCGCAAATTCGTCAACATATAGAAACCCGCGAGGTACTACACGCATTTGGAAGAAGTTTAAAAATAAGACGTATCGTCACTGCGAAAGAAAAACGTGCAAGAGAGCACCACGAAATGTGGGGGAACCAAGAGAGTCTGCTTCGTCCTCGTTAGGGTAATTAAGAGGACTGTAGGGGAAGCCAAGTACCGAGAACGATAACTCATTTAAACGTGAGTATATGATGTTGGACTATGGTGAAGATTTTACAGAAAAATAAACGTTTTACAAAAATCATTGCACCGAATATTTTCACAGGAATTTTATGTCAAGTTCACTGATAATCCGCCATTATTCATGAGTTCAAGAGAAAACTTATTTGTACTTAATCACGATATTAAATATTTATTCACAATTCACTATAAACCTTTGTGCCAAATATCCTGTTGTCAAAAGATAAATAAAAACTATAAAATATTGATGTTTAGACATATTTACACGAATCCTTAAAAGTATCGACAATTTAAGGAGAAACGATTGGTTCCTGGAGCTCAAGAAAGAGTTCAAATTAAAAAAAAATAGTCCTCAGTGAGTGCGAGTCAATGATTCTGCAGTTATTGACATTTTTCTGTAATAACTGAGTCTTTAGGGGAAAAATATAGCGGTATTGCAATCGGATGATTGTTCATATGTATCTCGACAATTTTCTGTCAGTTTATAGGAAATATTGCACGAACTTAACTGCGTGGAAAGACTGTGTCTGAGGAGAGAGCGTGATAGAGGAAAAAGAGTTTTCCACGATAATGAACTCTTGATGCAATTTTACTTTGCTCCGTCTCTCATTTTCTCTGTCTAACTTCAGTCCGACGGGAATGCACCGCATCTCTTTGAATACTTGCCGACGAGCATCAATAAGACGAGAACTATAAAGACGCGTTTAGAAAGCGTTTAATAATGCAACAACGAAGAGACGATTAAATATCGTAGGAGAAAAGTCGCGATTTACTCACGTCGATACAAAACCTGAATAATTCTTTCCATTATTGCTAACGACGTTCTCTCGGATTAATAGCCTAATTTTTTAAAACGTATTCTTTCAAATTTCTAGCGAACGACGGACCATACGGTAGTAAAATTATTATTCGATATTTTCGTTTCAGTATTATTTCGATTCATTGAAATGTCTCGATTTAAATCATATTTGAAAAAGTAAAAAAATTTATTTAAATAATTAACAAAATATGAACAGCAATTAATGTAAAACTGTGTCAAGAAAAAAGTCGATTCGTGTGTCAAGCTCAGGAGAACGATTTCAAAATGCCTAAGAAACACTACAAATTTGGATTATTTTTTAAATTCCTACATTATAAAAGAATGAAAACTTCAATAAAATTCTTTTTACAACAAATTCCAGAGTTATATATTCAACGTGATCGATAATTTGCTTGAGAGCGAGGCTGTCAACGAACAAGCAGATGGACGTTTTTTTTCGAATATCGATCATATTTCGACTGAAATAAAAGTCACACGTCATTCTCTGAAGGAGCCAGAACACAGAGTAGCTTAAGTGTCTCTCAAAAAACCAGCCCTTTCCAAAAACAAAAATGCAGTACAATATTTACCGATCGAACAACCAATAAATCACTTTAAACGTCAAAAAACTACATTTTCCGATAAAACGTGCATCTGAAGATCTGCCGATCTTCCGTGTATAGTTATTGTCATCGTTCATAAAACTCGTGACCAAACAAAAATGGCGATCCATTTATGACCTATAAACCCTGCGCAGGGTGAAATTGTGGGTGACATCGAGAGGGAAAGGTTCCCAGTGGGGTCGTACGAATATTATACAACTACCTTTAGATTAATATACATATATATTTTTCGAGGTCGCCCATGGCAACGCAGTCGATGTATATATGTATACAGGTACGTTACAGTAGAGCATCGAGCGTTCGAGTTTCATATATTTTCAATTTCATGCCTGCCCTAAAGGGTTTGTGCTACCCAAAGAGTAGGCGTTTCTAAAATGCCAGCAAGTTGCAAAAAAATCGGTTCACGAGTGTGACAGTGCGTTAGAAAGATAAAGAGAGAAAAGAAAGAGAGAGAGAGAGAGAGAGAGAGAGAGAGAGAGAGAGAGAGAGAGAAAGGTGCATACACAGACAGTAGCGTGCAGTAATAAATCGAGAACAAAAGTTTGAACGAGCGAACCGCAATTAATAAGCATCACGAAACGTTTCTTTAATCCCTCGCTGCAGGCTGCGACCCTTTATTTTTTTATATAATGTGAACACTGATTTGAACTTGCCCTTAAAGACGAAGATAAAGTGCACCGAAAAATAATACACTTACGCACATATATATGAATAAAGTATGAATGTATAAAGGTGAGCTTCTGTGCATATATATATAAGAGAAGAAGAAACAAAGTTGTGGATTGACAAAAGTAGAGAGAGAGCGCGTTTCACGGTATACTTATGCCTCGAAGAACGCGCCGATTCTCCGATCTCATATCGGCTCTTCTCGAAGCTTTTGCACAGGTTGGAAAAAAACTTCAAGATTGATCGAGCAGTTGAGAATGATAGGAGCAAGAGCAAGCGAGATGAATGAGCTAAAACGAGAGAACGAAAGCCAAGAACTGAGGGATTAGTGCATCGAGGGGTTTATCGTAGACTCGAGATCTTATACATGCACTGGGAGAGAATGAGGTCGCGCGAAGCAACAAACGAAAACATCAGAATGTATCCATATATATATATATGCATTTAAGTATTCGCGTATATGTATATTATGTATATAGCTATAAAGTACTCCAAAGACACCCAAAGAGAGGGTACAACATCTGAGGATATCAAAAGATGAAGGGACGAAATCAAAGAGCAGGAGATAGAGAGTGCGAGAGAGGAAGAGAAAGAGAGAAAAGTTCTCTTTGGGTGATGGACCAGTGCGGTAGAACGCGAGTTGCATTTCAATGGATCGTGCGATGGGGGCGCGCGCGGGATCGCGTACGTAAAAGTGTTTCGTGGATTCCATCCGGGGGTAAAAACCCTCTTCGCGATCGCTGCGGCACGAAAGGATCCACAAAGGGTGCCGCTATCCGCTTTCGTATACACATATATATCTCCACACACATATACACATGTACAATGCATTGCAGATATTTCTTCCGCGCATCAAAAAGTATATAGAAATAACGAAAATTCCATTTTCCAACTTTGTAACTATAAAATGCATTAATACATCGATTTTTCATAGTTTTTATGTGTTTACTTAATAATTAGATATTAAATGAAATGTTATTAACATTTAGTAGCAACAAAACGAAAAAAAAAATATCGTTCTAAGAGATTTTTCGACTCAGCACCGCCGAGTGGTGCTCCGGAAACTATTTTTCTATCGATTCGTTGTTTCGTTCTCAATCCGCTGTCTTCAGGAAAGCGAAATACAAATACTGCGTTCTGGTTGTCATCAAAAGCCCTTAAAAAAATAAAAAAATAAAAATAGAAAATGCACACACATTTGTATTTTTCCATCGCGTCCAAACGGATCTTCCGTCGTGTCTCTTTCCACTTGATCGTCGAGTGAGAAATACTTAGGATAACTTATTCGATGGCTTCGATACGAAAGCGTGCCCGGCATTCGTCGGCAAAATGAAGAATTATCGCTCACTCCTTGAGAGACACAGGACGGCGTATGTGTACGTGCGTATGAGAAAAACAGAGCAAGAGAGAGAGAGGAAAAGAGAAACAGAAAAGCCTCGTGGATGGCGTGAAAAGATCGGACGCGTTCGCAAGACTCCCGAGGGCTTCGCTCGCATCCCCACGAGATTATTCCTCAATGTATTTCTTCGATATGTATATATCTATGTATTTTATATATAAACTCGTCTCGGTACATTCTACTCTTATATCGCAACGAGCCTACTTATAAAAAGGTCATAATTAAGACCGCTATTCACCTGAGTACGCTAAAGTTACGCCCTTACCGTCATCACAGATTTATCAATACCTACATCTATATAACGAGACTCGTTCAGTGCACATACAACTGTATTCGATCTGTCTTTGCGTCGTAGAATGCACAATCGTTCGGGGATTGGTCGCAAAATCAATATGGCGTGCGGCAACCATCAATCGAGCGGGATAATTGACAACGTAATTGGCGCGCTTTCATACCGATCGATGTACGTGATCACAGCTTTGAGAGACTCACAAGACCGCGTGCAACACGAAACACAGCATCTTGACTATTGCACTTTTGCACACGAGACACATATACACACACACACATTTATTTTATGTACAATTTCGAACCTACAAAACAACGCGCGATCGCGTTTCTCGCGCTTTGCTCTCGATCTACACGAGTAAAAACTGGTAAAACCGCAACAAATAACGCATATAGGGAAAGTCGACGATGTTTAACTTATACAAGTCTTCTTAACAGTTTGTATTCATTCTCCATGCGGTCAAAAATACTAAAGATTCCGCTTCAAAGAATATTTCTAACGCTCTTGTGCTGTAATAGTGCGCTGAAATATTTTTATTGTCTCCTTTCTGCTACCATGATGGGCTTTGGACAATGGAAAAATAAAAAATGCTGTCACAAATCATTATATTTTTAGGCTAATCACTCGCTAATAAATTGACAATCAGTCACGTGCCTTTCTCCTATTTTTTATTTAATACTTCTTGCACTGCTATTCAAATTATTTGGAAACGTAAAGACGAGAAAAATAATCTTCGAGGCGAACGAACGATTCATAAACGTTTCATTTGATTAGTGTTTTTTTTTTTTTTTTATTTTAACCAAAAGATGTGCGGATCAACAAAGCAAAAAAACATTTTCAAAGATGTGTACTGTTTAAAATCTGCATAGAAAAGAATAAATCAACAAATTATCAGAACTTCGTGATAAGGATTTCGGGATGAGGAAACGAAACGATCTGCTTATTCGATCCCGATCCAATATCCTTAATGTCTTCGAAAAAAATGTAATTCTAAAGCATTTAAAACGACGTATTTTTTAAATTAAACTGTTCAATTGATTCAAACAACTTGGTAAATGGAATTTTAACTTTATTTATATATTGGACTAACCGATTATGCAATAATGTGAAATATAAATATATATGTGAGCACGTTCCATGTAGAAAAAGAAAAAAAAACGATAATGAAATGACGTTTGTGAATTATTCGAGGCGAAAAGCACACGATTTAATATACGCTTATGACGGCTATGTTTCACGAGACCGGTGAGATGGAGGGTAGAAGAGGGTTGGAGGGTGAATGAGGGAGAGACACTCCCGTTCCCATTCCGCCCCATCAACCCCGTAGTGCGTTTAATTTACGTGTTTTCGCGAGTTATTCGCTGCCATCCCACTGTACGTATATATATACGTATGTATATACAAAATATATACATATATACATAGATCCAACACGTCGAAGGGGATTCCGTTTCCATGGCTACGACGTGGGGTTTTGTGCCACGCGACGTCCAATCGTCGCTTCTCTCTATAATCTCGCACTCGTCTCCTCACCTACCATATCCTGAACCTCATGTATACTCTTGAGGTACGTTTGCCCTACTCCATAGCTACGAGCACATCACAATGTCCAACGAAAACTGGCCAAAATTTACTAATTTTTTAATCAAATTACTCGTCATTCAAAAATTAGTAACATTTCTAGGAGAAAACGATAAAAAAATCGAAAAAAAAGGATCTTTTCAGTAATTCAAGTTGTTTATAGTCAAAAAATGGTGCCGTGATGCACAAAAAAACGTCCAAATGGGCCAGAAGCTGTTTGACAGGAAAGAAAATTTGTGCATCGTGTCAAATCGACGTCGAACATTTATTTTCCTAATTTCACTCGCGCAACAAACATTTTGTACGAAACTTACAATAAGAACGATTAAATCCAATGTCTTACTGACGTTTTTCATCTGGATTTTTTGTTCTAAATGGAAATAGACAATGAGACGCAGTCAGACTTGAGTTCGGATGGGTTAATGCACTTTGCGGCAGAAAGCTCGGTTGCATCGAATACACTTCCGGTGCATCGAAACGCGAACGATGCGATCACGAGAGAGGATCGCAAAGAACCCTCTATCCTCATCGTTGACGCTCTCTCGTAAGCCAAATAACTTGGCTGCGCTATTCGCGACGTCCACACCACCGAGAAATACATCTAGACATAGATTTTTTCAAGTAACCACAACAACAAAATGTACTTAATCAAAAATTATCTCAATATTAATGAGTTTAGAGTATTACTCGGACTCTATTTTAAACAAATCGAATTTTAACAAAGTTTCTAATGGTTTTAATGTTTGATGTTTATTTATGATTAAAACTTTATGGTTGTTTAACGTTTTCACAAAGTTTTCTCGACCCTACATCTCGTAATGTATTTTGTATTCCTCAAAATCGCATAAAGATTCAAAATATACTCGCGTTGCTCTCGTAGTATTTTTAATGGTGGTTGGAAGTTCTTATTAAAGTCATTTTTCTCCATTTTTTAAACTCCTTCCACAGCAAACTACGAAAATCACAATTTTTCATTGAAATTTGAACGAAAAAATTCCTCAATTACAATAAATTAATTCTGACAAGAATTTTCGATTCGTGTACGATTAAAAAATAGATTCATAGAGAATACACGCGAAAAGAATTTCTATAATTTCTGATGAAAAGCGAAATAAAATGCAAAGAAAAAATATGACGTTGGAATTATTTCAAAACAAGCAAATATTCAATGGCATTTATCATCAACAGGTTTATGTATACGAGCATAAAATAATTTTGAAAAAATGCAGCGTATACGTATCGTTTTAAATTGACTCATGTTCTAGATCCAAATATACACACATATTGGACTGCAGACGAGGTAATGAGTCTAGACAGTTGATACATCGCATCAGCAAGTTGTTCGCAGCTAATAAGTAGAAATCATTTGAACTGTGAAACCTCAATACCAATCCAACATAAGCACATAATAGAATTGAATGCGATTTAGAATTTGGGAACGAGCAAAGTTCAGATAGTGTGCAGATGTGTTGGTTGAATGATGTAACGTTCGAAAAAGTATATAAATATCATTCGATAATCTATATACCGAATGTTAAACTCAGAGAGAATAAAAAATGTAAAAAGGTCGCTGGTCTGGAGGAAAAGACTTTGTGCCCGATTCTATCTCGATTAATCGCCAACTGATCGTATGCAAATCCAAACCTGCCCACCGAATTGAAACCTCGTATATTGAGAAAGAAAGACAAATAAAAAAAACGACAAAAAAAACAGAGAAAGCGAAGGCAAAGTACAAGGGAATAAGAAATAAGGCCCTATGCAGAGAGGAGGAAACCTCGACGATAAAATCTCAATTGTTTCTCGCTTCACACGTTTCTTTTCTTCTTTTTTCGTCCTCCTCCTTCACTTAAATAATTAATCGTGAATGTTCGATTGTTTCGTTAAAGCCAACGTTGCGATCGCCGATAATCGATGCAAGCTTTCAATGTATTCGACAATTACATTTGTTCTTAATAGTGTCGGAGTTTCAAAAAATCCCATAATTATTTTTCATTTTTTTTTTTTTTTTTAATGAAACGACGTCTTTAAAATGCTGCTCCGAATCGTCAGTTCAAAATGACGAAATCATTCTTTTTCAATTTTCATTTTTCAATCGATGTTATATCAATCAAAAAAAATTTAAGGTCAAAAGTTATGCCGAATAACAACGAAATTTTCGGTTTATTGTCGAAGCTACACAGGATCGAAAAATTGACAGGACGGATGTACTGGAATAAATTAATAAATAATAATAAAAAGAAAATTAATTTGATGAAGCGAGAAAAAAATGTTTTATGAAATTTTTAAACACTGAACGTTGTCCTGGCCTCTGCAATACTATTTGTACAATTGAAAAGACAATTTTCGCACATTTCTAGACGAAAAAAAAAATTAAAAAAAAAAAAAAAACATGTGGCATTCTTACAGAATAATTAGTCTATGTTCATTTAATTTGGTCTTCAATTTCTTATACATTTTGCTAACAAAAGTGTCGATAAATTTTTATCAAAGACTCTGAAAGCGGTTTTTCGAATAATCGAATTGAATAAAGATATAAATATGTGATCCATCGCCCGGCTGTTTGGCATATTTGAACTTATTTTAAAAAGTAATTCATTCGCTTCAATATTGCGTAGAAGTCGGCTTATCCAAACATTCTTTACAAATAAGTAACAAGAAGTATCACATTGACGCTTCCATGGTTGCCACATTTATGACCCGTCGTTATTATTCGCAAACTCGTTATTTCCCTTTCTTCTAAATCATACTATCGCATAGAAACATATGATTGCATGGAAACAAGTGCGTCATCCATGGGGTTTGATAAAAGTAGTAAAAAAAACAGTTGTCAGCTTGTAACGCCATCTTTGAAAATTTATATTGAAAAAATTGAATTGAACGAAGAAACTCGTTCGGTCGATAAAAATCCTATTGTGTATTTTATTTCGCGAGGCTTGCTATTAAAAGAAAAGTTAAAAGTTACACACGTTGTTCCTCTTTCGTCAAAGAACAATCTTTAACTTAAATTTTTTCCCAAATATCAAGAATGTCTGAAAAAAATGTTTATCTGCTTTTCAGTTGTTTCTCACTCATTTGATTGATCACCTAAAACGTGTTTTATTGAAGAAACATGAAAGTTCGAATTACTGCTTTTATTCTGTATGAGAAAGAACAAAATCATTTTACAAAAAAAGTGTAAAAACTCTGTTTTCATAAATTTGAGTAATTACTGAACGAGTAGAAATTGATTCGCAAATAAAGCCTTGTGGATAGTTTTATAAATAGCATTTTTTAAATTGTTTATATATTTTATGAATGACTTTTTTTTCCAATAACGTAAATCTATGTAATTATTTTTACCAATTTTTCATTGAATTGGCAGGTGCTTTTTTTTTTTTTTTCATATTCCTAAAATCCAGGCGACTGATGATAATATTTGGATACATTTAATATTATCTGTTCGAAAAATATGGGCGAGCTGAGACAAGTGTCTAGCTGTGATAAGAACTTTCTTCTTTGGTGGCACGTTCTTAAATCGATGTTCACACAATCGCGAAATTTGTTCTGTATATTCCTTGAACTGTAATTTTTCATTTCGCCCATGAACATGGAAGATAAATTTTTTTTTGTTATCTATCAAGTAACGTTATGCCATGTAATTTTAGATTCGTCGATTATTCTAACAAAAATGTTTTTATCGCTACGCCAGCCAACTCTTTGGTATTGAGAGGCGTGAGAATATTCACATTTGTTCTTTTTACCACGCCCAAAAGGAAGAATATAATATAAAAAATTATGTAATCCACGTTCTTGTGACACCCTAAAGTAATAGAATAACGAACATATATATTTGTCGATAGATGGTAATATAGGAGCTCGTAACGGGCCAAGCAGTTCATACTCGATTGATTTGCGAAGCGTGATCCATCGCTTTATCAGTTTATTTCATTTTTACATCATGTTTTTTTCATCATATTCAACAATGGATACTGCGATTAGACGAAATTAATACAATTTTCAAAAAAAAAAAAAAAAAAAAAAAAAAAAAAAAACAATCAGATTAAAAATAGTTTGATATTATTTTGTTTATCGTATTAATTGAATGAATAGTTTAATTGACAAGGATTGGGATCTTGGAAACGAGAATCAAACGGATAACGAGGCGCGATTTCAAAGTGAACAAGGCGGGCATAAAATGTGCTTGAAGAAAAACGATTGGCTGGCAGATCCATCGGGGCAGAATTCCTCCTATGATAATTTTGATAAAGCACCTTTTTACACCCACCGCTGAACGAAGTTGGCTCTTAGCATATTATTCAAAGACCTATCGATACTATATGATGTATGAGAAGTTGCACAAGTGTCAAGCAGACCGTCGATTAAGCATCGGTGTATAAATACAAGCGTTCATTAACGACAAGGCTCAAAACGAATCCCGTATCAGTAAAAGACACTACTATAAAACTTGAATTCCTAAAGGAATTGAAAAAAAAGTCTCGGAGTAATCACAGTAAAAAATAAAAATAAAAATAAAAAAATAAACACGTTCACAACTGCCAAAAATGTTTAAAGTAAGTGCACGATCGAAATAGATTTTATTCGAAAATTTTCGGTTCGTAAAAAAAGCTTTTCAGCTAAAGAAACGTAAAATAAAAATGAAAATTGTTCAAAGTATAAATGGAATTCATTTCATTCACAAACATTATGCAATTGAGCATAAATTTACTTACAAACGCGTGTGACTCCATTTTGTAGTGAAATTATCTATAATTTTTCGCCGATCAATTAAAGCGATATAAATACAGTGTTAATCGGTAACGTTTTTCCGAATACTATTAAATGTCCTAAACTATTTAAGCGAAATGTAATTATTATTTTTTCTTTATGTTTACCAATATATTTGTTTATATGGGATTCGGGAGATACTTTTAAATGCAATTCAATATTTTTTAGTTAAATTGTAAGAAAAAATGAAGTAAATGAGAATATTTGAAAGTAAAACTCGTTTAATTAATATTTACAGTTGTACGCAACGATGTTGTTGATCGCGTTGGTGATGTTGTGCCAAGTAATGGCGGGGCCCGTAAAGCCACGAACCGATGATTCGGGCAATGGCTGTAACAACAATTGCAATGACGAGCCACGGAAGTTGTAACTGGAAGATTTGCTAAGTTGACCAGTGGATAAAATAGGGAAACTTTATCAGACGGTCCAACATACTTTGAAACATTGGAAAACAAATGAAAGAAAATAAAATGACTGCCACGACGTTTATACGACGGTTGCAGAGCCAGGAGTACAATCGATTCACGTACGTGCTAAATACCTTCGAGATTATAAACCTTCAATTTCATCGAGTGTCTCAACTCTCTTCAACAACCGATAGTCATCACAACTTGTATGGAACAACTCGTCAACAACTATTTCCAATAAGAAGAGAACTCAAAAACGGAAAAACTTAATTAATCGTTCAAGCCATCGCAACGAGTATTAAAATCATACTAATAAATATTTATTACTATCAAACTAATCATGTTATCGATAACGATCTCTAGATGTATATCAAACAATTTGTTATTATTATTATTTTTTTTTTCATCGTCTGATTTTTTACATTCTGCGTTTTAACTAATTATTATAATAAGACGACATAACGAGCATTGATTGATATGAAAACATCGTTCTATACGCTCGTGGGATCAAAAACATACTCGTTACTGTATCAAAAAAAATAAATATGAAAAAACCGATTTTTTTAATTCACCCACGCAGAATTCCAATAAAAATCAATCCAGATGCTCATTTATCTCAGTTAAAACGAATGAAACATGGAAAATCAAACTATTTTCGTACTCTCGTGTCTCAAGCAATTCTTAACTCGACTCTCGTATTATTCGATACCATTTATCCTCCCCCCCCCATCCCCATCCCCCTCTCCATACCTTAGATACTATACTTTCATGCATTTAATTATAAACGTCAGTTATGCGCTAAACTCGCCAGCTTATCGTATAACTTACCTTACCTACATGTGCATACGAATATATAGTCGTTTTAAACCGTTTCTGGCTGCACATTTCCTGTCGACGACTGATGGACATCCACCGATACATTTAACATTGTAAAACGGGCTGCGGCGAAATATTTCAAGGAGCGTAAAGAGCCCGTGAAAGCAACGAAACCGAAACCGTTTCGCATCTCACTCACGAAACATTCGCGGAATTCCCCGATACACTCTCCACGTGCTCGCATTGACCAACGTGCATTAATTTCTCTGTTGGTACCACATATCATTCGATCCATTACGATATATGTACAAGGGGAAGTTTAGAATAACTGCCACACTCGATTCACCATTTATTCATGTGGTGAGAAGAAAAAAAAAACAGAGAATTATTATAACTTGAAAAAAAAAAAAAAAAAAATACTGCAATTTCGTCGTTTCTCTACATTTTTTCTTTAATGCAATTCTTCGAGACGCTTGATCTTTGAATATTAAAGAATGCTATAACAATAGATTTCATCAGTCATCACGATAAGACGCTAATGTCATGATTTTCTTCCAAGTCTCCAGCACACTAGTATTTCGTTATTATGAATTACTATCGTCATAAATATTTGAATAATTGTATTTATTTCGTTTTTATTATTGAACTCTAAACATTACGTCTTGTTTCAATGATATTTTTATTCAATGATCCCAAAAGATTGTCTTAGCCTTGATTTTTTGATTACAAAAGTATTTATTGATAATGGTAATTTTTTTGACCATTTTTCAGACACAGATTGATGTGTATTTGTGTTTTGATTCCTCGAATATCGTTAACTTAAACGAAATATTATTTTATACAAGATGAAATTTTGTTCCGAATAATATTGAGAGTGTAATTATGAAAAGTTTTGAAAAGAAACTTAATAAAGTTTGGTATCTTCGTATTTATGCGGGTGTCAGCTCTTGGAATATTCATTCATATAATTGATAGCTACCCCTACTTTTGACAGATATTTAGAAATGTGTCAAAACATAGTTGAAGGAGAAGAAGGGAAAACAGTGTTTCAAAAAAATAGAAGCACGCAAACATGTCGTGAATTCAATAAGTTTTCGAGGATTCTTGAGGGTGATAAGTCAGGTGGTTGCTAATTATTATACGATGATCTGTTACGATGTCCAGGACAATGAATGAAGTTCACGTTAGACATTTCACCACCCGTGTTACCATTGTATGTATATTCGGACAGCTGGACAACGGAAGCTAAAACATTGTAGGGAAACGTCTCACACACATGGACAATTATGTGAAGATTCATTTGGATATCCATTTTTTTTTTTCAACCGATTCTTCCTCCAACGATCATGCTCGTCTCGCACAATATGCATTATTATATATATGTGCGATTATATGAATATATTTATATTTATATACATATTATATTTATATATTTAAGGCTCAGCCAGTCCGAGACGACGCCAAAACGTGGCATAGATTTACGACGCACCTGCGACCACTCGAACTTTTACACGCACACATATTCATTTCTCAAACTTCCAGTAACTTGTAGTTTTAAACGACACAAGTGGATTACACCCTGTTTAATTGATACGCAAACGAATATTGAGCGGAGCGAAAATGAAAAATAAATATTATTTGTTAAATACGACACGATGGAGCTGCAGTGTTTGATTTTCGATAAATTCAACAATTGTTATGAGTTTCATTGTTACACGTGTATAAATATATTACCAATTGTGTGAAGGAAAAAAAGAGAGAAAATTTTCACCATTCATTGGCCCATTTGTGTTTTTTAATTTTTTATTATTATTTACGTTTGAAGAAAGATTCGAAAGATGTGACTTACCGTGAACAAGCACGATGGCCAATGTATTTTTTACATAATTATTATATCGATGTTTATTAATTTTATCAACGAGATCCAAGAATTTTATTACTTCAGGATAAAATTTGACTTTGGAAAGTGATAATTGGTGAAACTACGAAGGAACATGATGTTCTAAATAATTTCGTGATTCTAAATCAATTGCCTGCATGCAACGATGAAAGTTTATCGAACACGAGGACGAGCTCGTAAATCGAGATGTCTATTTGATCAGAAAATCCGTATTTTCATTTGTCACACGAATAAAAACGAATAAGAATAAGCTTTTGAGATAAATTCATTGGTTGAACGGGAAGATGAACAGAGAAACAAGTGAACGCGAGGCACTTTGTACTAAAGGAATGCTCGAATCATGCTCCCTAATTCCCCGATCCTTCGCTCGAAAATCTACGATCGTACTGCGTTGGTTTCGTTGATCGGTGATACAGGCTTTCCTCTGCACTGCGGGGAACCATGTCGCATCTCAGTTTCACTATCCACATAGCTCTGTCCAATGTCTTTCTATCTCCTCGTGGCTGCTTCAGAGTTCTGAAGAACAAACTATTCTTTAACTCTGCACAGCCTCGAAACATGCTTATATACGCGTTTTTACATATTTCGTAATACTCCAAGTACTATTTTTAAAACATTTATAGAATAATATTATTTATGTCTCATTATGTTCTTTGATTGATGTCTCCAACTGTGTAAATTGTTTGAAGTTTCATTTTTATCTCGACTTGACGTTAAAATTTAGCGTTTAATCATCTGGTGGAAAACTTCCCCAATAGTATGACGTAGAAAGAGAAAAACTCGTGGAAATCAAAAGCTTCCACGTGTCGTTGCATGTTCAATGATTAATCAATCTTAATACGCAGCTGGAAATGAATTTTTACTGCAAATAAATTGCTTTCAAGTAAATTAAGTTTTTTTAAATGATTAGAAATTCTATTATGTTCAGAGAACATTCGTATCTCTTACAACCCAAATATTAAATTAGCTGGGAAGATAAAATTCCTTAAGTATTGTAAAAAAAAAAAAAAAAAAAAAGTAGTTGACGAGTAAACTTCAATGCCGTTTGCTATGGGGACGTATTTACGGTCATATTTACCCACGTAATAATAATTTATAAACTTCAAGTTCAATATCCTTTTGAAATGATCAAATTATTCGATATTTTTACTTCTAACTCATTTTCTCTACTTTAACGTTACAAATTTCATGAAATAGAAACCAAAATGTATCATCGGGGAGAGTCAGGTAGCCCCGAACGGCTGGTAATGCCATTTACATCATTTAAAAAAAAATGTGATATATCAGGTAAAGATGTTGCACACATTTTCTCATTTTTTGAAATTATCCAAATATACCGAAACGTCCAGAAATTCAATTGTCCGGCTTCATCCGCCGCCAAATTAAAAAATCTTCAATTTTTGGAGTAAGAGAAAATGAACTTTAATGTCGAGTCAAATAATGAATTTTCTTCAAAAGCCTCATTATTGTTTCATCTTGTAATTAATCTATGTGTGGAGTTTTGGAAATCTTCAATCTTTTTTTTTTAGATACGTTGACAATTAATTTTATTATCATATCAACCTCTGCCCTCTCTCTCTCTCTCTCTCTCTCTCTCTCTGTTTCTTTTTCTTTCTCGCCAGAGTCCATTGTGTACAAGAATTGTTTTTTAGTCTCTATCTCTTTCGGTCCATTTGAACGGTCATAAATATTGAACTTCGTGGGATAGTAATGCAAGACTCGCGTGGGGTCTCGAAGCAAAGACGCGGGTCTTGTTGTTCGACTGGTGGATATTGCATGTTGACTTAGTTGTCGCTGCACATGGACATCTCAGTGTGAGTTAAACAGAACAAAGATAAGAGAAGTATCGATTCTTCCTTGCAAAATGACTGGCGAGAAATATGTCCTGCAATCAGGTACGAGATTTTTAACGTACTTATTTATCTAGATACATAAGATTTTACTGAGTTATCTGAGACTGTGGTATCGTTGGATCATCACTGATTGATTGCGCAAATTTTTTTTCTCTAGAACTTAAAATTCGTTTTTCAAACAGTGTATTAACAAAAATTTGAAAAAAAAAATAATAATTGGCACGAACAAGTCCATTAACCTGGCGACAAAACATGATACGCAGAAATTGATGTTTGATCAGATGTTCAAAGTTCAGAGACCGTGTCTGCTTACGTCTCAATTTTGTTTAATCGTATACCGAGGAATATGGAACACACGTCGTTGTCTGTTTGAGACAAATCAATTTACCGAGGATAAAAAAAGTTTATCGTAATAAATTTTTTTTAATTAATTTTTTTTTTCCAAATAACGATACTGCTTCTACAACTAGACTTGTATCACCGACTTATCAATAACTAACCAAACAGAATAACAAATTCTCATGAAAAAATATATATATTCATAAATTTGTACCTTTTACAAGATATTTTATTCGATTTTAATGAAAAACTACATTTCGCTGAATAAAAATTGTCTTAAACTCCGTTGTCTCATATGTTTTGTCTCCGATTGTCTCCGTTTTTCATGTGATTACGTAATTTTTTTTTTTTTTAATTGGTTGCTGACATGAACCTTTTAATCTTTTTTTAACGAATAATCCACTAAACTTTATGAAACTTTGTCATTACAACAGTCATTGCCAAGAGAGTAAGAATTTCCAAAATGTTGTCAAGTTGATGTAAGTATCTTATAACATGAAAAATCTAACGATACGTAATTCGATGGGAGTGTAAAACGTGGAGTCCTTATCATTATGATAATGTGTTCCTCAAACAAGCTGTTGATGGCTGGTTTTTTTTTTTTTTTTTATTTTTTTTATTTTTGCATTCTGTTTATAACAGTTTGTCTATTTTTGCATGTGGAAGCCATTTCCATCTACACGTCATAACGTCGAGATAATTATTGAGGAAATTTTTTCGTCTTGCCATCTAGTTGTTTCCAACGAAATATTTTTTTTGCTTACGTCATCATCAAGATTCTGTATTGTGTTATAAAAAAATTTGTAAACTTAGAGAAAATCCAACCAACGTTTCCGTTATTTTGTGAACACTTGTCTGGAAATCGAACGACTGATTGGGACTTCTTTTCAAAAAACCAATCAAAACGTTTCACGATACTGTTAAGAAAAGAACGGGTTGGTTTTTTTTTTTTTTTTAGAATTATTGAAATACTTCTCACCTTTTTGGTATTTCCACCTCGAAATTTTATGTCAATCCATAAATAGTACAAAGTTGGAGAGGCGTTTAGTAGAAAAAAAACAATCTCATCGTGTTTTACGATAATTTTTATCAAACCTGGTCTGATCACCGAACAACTACCACCCCGTCGCCGAAATGAAACTTCATTGACTGGCGCTGAATAAAAACGATCATTCTCTTTTTAAATTCTGTTTTATCCTAATTTTCATTGACATAATGTTATGACATGGAAAATAGAAATGATGTGGCAAGTACCAAGAGACATCGAGAAGATGCTGCAAGAGGAAGAAAGAACGAGAAATGTGTCGGGCATCTTATTTTTCCTCTTTTCTCTTTCGTTGCTCGGGAGACCGAAAGCGCCAGTCGTGAGCATCGCGAGAGGCACTCACCTCGTTGTGTTTTTGCTCTGCATAAATGATGAGACTGGGTATTTTAATGAAGACATTCCACGGGCGTTTGCCTTCTGGCTCTTCAACATCCCGTCGTCATCGGTATCATCCATTTCGTTTTCTCGTTCGTTCGATACAATGAGCAAAAGAGAGAGAGAGAGAGAGAAAGAGAGGGACAGCCAAAAAAAAAGAAAGAGTAACGAGTGACTAATAAACGACATGCATTAAAAAATTATGTACTCATGGTTTTTTTTTCCCCCATGTACATGCAATAAATCATATTTCTTGTTTCCGTTTCTCTATTTCATATTTCACATATTTGTGAAAACCTTCACGATCCAAAAACAAAATCGCAAAAACCAAAAATCCTGTAAGACAAAAAGATCGTACAAAATGCAGCGTTTTTATTTTCACTTTTTAGCGTCTTGTTCCTCGCAGTTTGAGGAAGTCGTGTTGGGGTCGACATTCCCAAAAGTTATGTCTGCCGGACTCAGGATCATCATATGGTGCCACATGATCCGGCTGGTTGTTGTTTTTATTTTTTTCTTCAAACATTTGTGACAATACGATTCACACATACACGATTATTCATGGGCAAATGGGTTTGAGATTTTAGTCAAGCTGAACATAAGATTTTTGATACTGTGTTGAAATTTTTTTCTCATTAATCCATTTTCCAAATTTTTTGGAACTGCGAACATACTTTTTTAATTACTTGAAGAATAAGTTCTGACATTTTCATACGATTTTTTTAGTTTCTTCGATATCAATTAATCAATAACTATTGAATCATCCTCCGGAGTGTCGTAATATTTTGCAAGTTTTTTCTTCTTCTGTGAAATTCTACTGCTCGCAATATTTCATTGAAATCTCTAAATTTTGATGCAACGACAGAATTTCCTTAATCAGGACATAGCAGGCCGTTCTTTATACCCATGAGACAGATTAATGAATTTAAAAAAAAAGAAGTAATGTATGTGTGGAGCGAGGCCGCCTATATAGTAAACAAAATCATCATTAATGTGAATTGGGGAAAAATGGCCTAACGAGGAAACTAGACACTAAAGTACATAAATGGGAAACAAGACTCCGAGGACACTTAGCATGCAAAGTGGGGGCAAATGTAAAAAATAAATATACAGAGGCGAAGCAAATATGTCACTGAATGTCGAGTAGGGGAAACCGTAAGTAATAAATACGCAGGCGCGATCGTGCAAACTGCTGAAAAAAGAGTTTTAGCGGCAAAGTCGGGGAAACGAAACGCCAATAAACGTAGGAACAGAGAGACTAGTGCAATGTAATGTTCTGGAGCATTCGATGGGCGAATAAGAGCTCGAGTTATTTTTAGATTGGAGAACAAAGGAAAGTCAGGATATAAAAGGCCGTGTCGAGCAGTCATAATCACTTCAAGATCCAACGAACTAACACCTAAACGTCTTCTAACCTAAATTATTCCACGCTCCGTGGGCAGGAGTCCTTCAGATACGTTTGGATCCCAGAATTAGATCGTTCCCACATAAAACCTAAAAACATTCGATCCTCAGAATCAGTCCAAAACGTTCGGCATCTAAACCCTGAGTATTTTTCCGTATTGTATGAATAAAATTAAAATTCATTATTTTAAATTCAAACATGAAAACCACCTCCTCTTCTGACTTTTTTTCAACAACATCAAAAAACATTGAGGAACGAACACACGCGTAGCGATCAACTCACTTGGTAAAAGCGTTTCGTTACAATATCTATAAAAATATCGACGATTGATTATCAGATGGGATACCAATCTGACTAATTGGTATCCAGAAACGAGCAGGTGTCAAGAGAGTGCTCGAGCACGTCAAGACTTCTCAGTACGTACATCACCCTCCGAGTCTGTACTTCGAAGCGAAGAAATTTCCACTGCTATTTTCTAACTACTTTTTACTCTTACGTGTGTCATTTATTTGTGCATTAATTATTGGTGTGAGTGAGAGAGAGAGAGAGAGAGAGCTAAACAGAACATTGATAAAGACTGCATTGATGAATAGGAATACGAGAGAAGAGTGAATCGGTGGACGTGTTTTCGATTGAAAGTAGTAGCAAAGGTATTTCGTGCTACCAGCTTGTCTGCTCGTTTCGATCATCCCTCGTTTAGATCGACGAGTCACGTATCATTTTTCTTTTTTCTCTTTCTACTTTTTTTTTCTCTTTTGTTTCTCTTTCTCTGCGCCCTTTATTCTACATCATTCTCTCTTTCTTCGTATCTCTCGTCTCTTTAGATCTCGTTTTCATCATTTCTGGTGTCACTCCGAGCTCCCCTTTTTACATGACGTTCTCCGATCCCCCCCTTGAACCCGTAAATGCCAAACCGGTGCAACGCAGTTTAGTCGAAGCAGAATTGAGAATGCTGCTCGAGAGCGAGGGTGTACGATGAAAAGCATTACAAAAAATCGTGTCCAATAGCAACGGCAGGTGCATTTTTCGTTATACAACTGAACTAATCAATGTTTTACACTAGTTTTTTTTTTTTTTTTTTTCAAATTTTTTTAAATTTCAATTTTTCCAGAACGATTAATGATTTTCTATTAAGATTGACCATAACTATATGTTGATTTGGATTATTTACATTGTACAAAGAAAATGAATTCACTCTCAGCTTTAAATTAAAAAAAAATCAATTATTTTTAAATCTGTTTATTTACATCTTTTGCAAAAGATATTTGCAATATCTATTTTTCAATAAAAATATTTTTATCATCATTTTTTCTCAATTTTCAGATAATGTAAATTTAAATAAACGATGCACTCTTCTCGTGTAAATGTATGTCAAAGTGCAATATTGATTTTCACACGTAAGAAGAAAGAATAACAATTTGTTCCTATTAGAAAAAAGAAAAATTGTCTATCATGCAAGGACAATGATTTTATCACCATTTATTCCGATCGATCCTATCTGTCCTGTTGAGCGGGGAACATCGTACGTCAATTCGCTGCTGTTCGAAACCCATGGGAACACACCGAGACTTCCCGTTGAGACGCACGTGAGGAAGATGGAGCGAAAAAAAAAGGAGTGAGAGAAAAAAGCACACGAGCTCGGGAGTCAGAGAAACGGCAGGATAAGGAAAGAGAGAAAAATAGTGAAGACGAAAAGAGAACCAGGAAGGTTCCTGCTCCGCGCCCATAGGCCTATAGATGAGAAGAAAAGAGAAAGATATATAAATAAATGAAAAAGGAAGAGAAATAGAACATTGAATGAGAAACAGAAACAGAGAAGGTGAAGATACAGCCACACAACTAAAACTCTCAGGATCTCAACCGAGAGACCGACAGACTCACGGGACCTCTGAGGTGACACCGCCGAAATATGCCTGAGGCTGCATTCCTAGACGTTTTTTCGTCCTTTGTCGAAGAGCGCGGCGTCCCTGTGTCATAGAAAGAGACCGTGCAAGAGAGCGAGCGAGGAGAAACGAAGATGCTGTTGATGTCGCCAGTTCAGCAGCATTTCCTCCACAAAATCGATTAACGACACTCGATCATATTTCTAACGATTGTTTTTTTTTTTCCTTATAATCTAGACTACGACCAAATAAAGTTAATTATTTAAATTTTATCCTGATATTCCTAAAAACAGAGTCAATACATCAACATTTTTAGCAGCGAAACAAATTGATTTTCTTGTCAGGCAGACAGATTGAAGTTAGAAATTAATAAATGTTATTAACAAAGAATAGAAGCAACAAATATAAATGAGCCAATTGATCGATCCATTATTCGAATCGCACTACTCACTGCTGCACGTGTGCTTTTTTACGACAATTATGTCTTTCTCTCTGTCCTTTATTTGACAAATGAGACAGAAATAAAGTGAGTCCAGGACAAAACGTACCACATATTTTAGCCTATTGAGCACCGTGTAAAGTCAAATTGATATTCATATTCACGGTTCAACCATTTGTCGATTTCTTACCCTCGCTCCCTTTCACTGCAACTCGTACAGGGTTGTTTGTAATATCAATAATCTGGAACCGTACCTCCCTTTATTGCACATCGCTCCTATTATATCGTATATATGTTTTCTCACCCTATAGACGTTCCATGGGGGGCTGTACGCGCCCCATGGATCCTGTGGTTGCATCCAAGACTCGTCTCGAGGGTTGTACATTCACCCTATAAATAGACTCTCATATATACAGCCCACGTGTTCGGTATTTAATCACTGGGGCACGTTCGAGAGGGTATTTTATCATCCCTTATTTTATACCTTTATAAAATAATGCACAAGTGGAAAAAACTAATCTTTCTTTCTCTGCATACAGTCCAAATAAAACTGGTGTCAGATTTTTACTCACTCGACCCTAAAAACTACTACGAATTGTTTATTAATGTAAATATTTTCATGTGTCCTTCGAAATATTCATAAACTGTTTAGAAAAAAATGGGCCCGGAACTGTCGTAATATATACAGAGAAGCATGTTTGACAGCTTCCGCTCTTAATCGCTTGACTGGCATCACAAGAAGAAGGACCAGGCGACGATTTTCCAAGCTCGTTGTGTCCTTTTTTTTCCCTGCATGCTTCTTCCTCTCAAGAGCCTGAAATTTCATTTTTGGAATTCTTAAAGATCCGCACGGAGAAGGAGAACACGAAGTCGATGCGGAGCAGGGGTTGAATAAGAGCCAGGAAGTCTACCAGAGTCTCGCGAGCAGATTGTACACTATGTCGTAGTAGTACTTTCGTCACTGAGTGTGTACTTAATACTAAACGATAAGAGGAGAGGAGATCGACCAGACTGCATGTGGCCCTCATGTGCTGGTTTCCTGTCCCAACACCGTTTTTCCATGTCTCTCTTTCGTTCTTTCTCCACATATACATATTATTAGATGACATATGTATCATTGCGTAATAACCGCAGACTCAGCTATTCACACATCATATTTACGTTTGAGAACGAGAGAGAGAGAGAGAGAGAGAGAGAGAGAGAGAGAGAGAGAGAGGCCTCAGGGATTCCAGACTGGTCGAACACAAATCATAAACGACCGCGAAGGGACAGTGGAAGAAGGAACAGACTGATTTATGCCCAAAGATATTCAGGAGCCAAGAGAGCATTGCCCTATATTGCATTCAACGAGTTCAACTTTTATCGCTAAGAGCACAAAGTCACGATAAGTTCATCAATCTTTTTCTCTTGCTCTCTCTTTGTCTTAGTGCCAGGAATCTGATTCGTTAGCTCCAATTTTTATTATTATTCGAAAAAGAAAAAGCATATAATTTTGTGTAAGTACTTCAGTGTAAAAATTCAACATTTACTCATTAATTGCTTACAGATAATTAAGCATTTCGTTTTGTTACAATTTTGTGCCCATCGCTTGACTATTACAGAATTTTTAGGAAAGAAATCATAGTCGGAGTAATTTGATTCTTGAAGAAAATACAAATTTTACAAACAAGTTCAGTTTTTTTTTAAATATTTTAATTGGTTTTGTTATTTCATACGAGAAAAATGGTTTTTTTTAATGGATTAATCATCATAATGTATATTTTGAATTCGAAAATTTTTTGTTTTAAATTTTCATAAATAATCCAAACGGTTTTTACACTTAAAATAAATATTCGGAGGAGAAGAAAATTTTTTCGTAATTACGCGGAGCTAAAGGAGACTGAAGGGCGTCGAGGCGCCCAGTAAATCTTTCACGTCCCAAAGTGCCGCGGTTCCTTTCTTCCCTCTGCTCTTTCTTTCCTTATCTCCGCATCGATGGTTAAAAAAAAGAGCGATGTTCCGCACCCAAGACTCATCCCCCAGCGATATACCTCGTTCCAACATCCTTACGTTTTATTCTCATTATTTTCTGCAGATTTAGTGGCTCGTAGTATCGTTTCAAAAGCAGGTAATCATCGAGAAATCATTAATAAATGATTTTGTCTCACATTAATTAAATATTTGTTATATCTATAGGAAAAAAAACCGAGAAACAGCGTTCGGATAGTTCGTGAGAAGTTTCTGTACGAATTATTCAATATTAACTATTTGCATATTGATTTGTATCTATTCTTTTAGAAGAACTCGTGAATTACTATCGACCAGTGGATATAAAATATTCTTTCATTGACTCACGGGTCCATTGAGCCCCATACCGCAAAAATTATACGTTTCCCTAAACTGCTCCTCGGTCAAGCCAAGCAAACAAGAAATAAACTAATAAAAATCTCTTGCACCGAAAAATTTATATTTAAACCGTTTTTGTTGGATTTGACATTTCCAAAAGTTAATGCTTGCTAGAGACAAAAGCATTACACAATTTTTTATACTTTGCTGAATTTTTTTGTCCATTATTCTCTCTGTTACTTCGATTCGAAATTTATTTATTGTTGTCTCGGTGACGATATATTTTGGTTAACTTCAAAAAAGATTTTTCTAGTCGATTAATTACGTAATCGTTTATAAATCGTTCTCCTGAGTGTCGTAATATTTTGCAAGTATTCATATTTTTCTATAATATGTTGTCGTTTACTAAGTTTCGTTAAAATCTCTTTATTTTGATGTAACGACAAATAATAAAAAAATGAGGTTGAAGCCTCATTGAAAACTTATTTGCATCGTTCGTTGTTTGGGTTTTTTTTAATTTTTTTTTATGATCATTAAAAATCAAAGCGTAGGAATGATTCGGGTATCGGAATACATTGGAATCGGTTGAATTTTTTGATAAAATTTTATTTGATTCGAATAAATAAACTGAAGCTACATAAATGAAATTTCCTACCGTTTGCTGGTTTGGCCTCATTCAACATGACTTGGCCCTCGTTTCTTACGGTCTACATAACGCCCTTTAGAAGAAACACATGTGTCTGATGTACTGTGTGAAGAAAAAGAAATCTGCTCGTTACCGTACGAAATTGATCGATCCTTCCGCACTCGGAAAACTTTGGCCAGATGTTTTTACAAAAACGTATATATATCATTTACCGAATTCCACGTTCGTTTATGGGAACAATCGTACATTTCTGTCAAATTTAATATTTTCATTTAATTCATTGGATTTTTTTTTTTCATCAATTTTATTTGAAGGAAAAAAGAAAAATAAATTCATTGAACTAACAATAAAATCAAATCAAAGATAATTAAAAAATGTAATTGTTCGTTGATTTCAAAATAAACTACGACTCAATAATAATAATAATAAAAATTAATACTTTTTTGGCGATTATATAATTGAGCTCTAGTTTCAAATGTGTATAAAGAATTTTTACAGACTCTGTAGAATTAGGTACCAAGTGGTAAATGTCAGATACATATATAGGTAAAAGAGTAAAACTTTAATTCGTTCTCGACTACGATGGTAAATCTAATTAAGCGTACTCATTAAGGAGCGATTTAATGACCCGCAAGATAGGGGCGGAAGTGAATTACTATAAATTCGTCCAGGGCAAGTTAATTGGCCGTAGTGTACGAAAACTTGACAAGATGAGAATTGAGTTATACGTTTTTGTAAAATATTTTACAATTTTTTGTTGTACATCATGGATCGTGTGATCTAGAAATTCAGGGACATAAAAAAAATCATGCCCCGATGTATTGCAGTCACTTTTTTGTTTATTTAATTACCAACGTTCAATAACGTTTGCATTATAAAAAAAAAAAAAAAAACAATAAAGTCAGAGGAATAGATTTATAAAATATCAATAAAGTGGATAAAAAAATTGTCACCTGTATGTTTTGTTGTCTATTTGTCATTATGAAGATAATGTTTCTGTCAAATTAATGCTTTTTTAAAATATAATTATTTATAATTTTTCTTTATTTTTTTTTTTTTTCAACCTAACAGGCCAAAGAAATTGGTTAATTTTCTAAAGAAGACTAAATCGAAGATAAAGTTGTTGGAAAATAAATAAACGATGTATTCAGCTGTAGTTGTTTTTAAAATTTTTTTACGTTTAATCACGTTGCTCAATATTTATGTTACAATAGTATGTAGAGATTACAGTATGGCAAGGTCATTGGTCAATAAATACTTTTTTCGGGTTTCCGCGTTCACCGGATAATAGTCAAATCTTCTTCCTCGTTATGTCTTTTGTTTGTTTGTGTTTTTTTTCCTTTTTTTTCACCCGCTATAATCATGTATACGCGTGATAAATTTAATTTACAGTCATAAATCGTTGGGTGAATGCTGCCTGAGTAGGCGTTCGAGAATCTATACACAATTTATAACTAATGATAGCCTAATACACGCTAAACGTGATGAACTAGAGATCTCTTTATCAGCGTCGAAGGCCGGCAGTCACTATTTGAAGGTAGATAATGTGCGCGCATTTGGGAAATATCTACCTGCCATATATACTTATTTGTGTATATTTTATATACAAATATATAAATACAATGAGAAAATATAATACGAATATTTACCATGTTTTTATAGTGTTATGGGGTTTATTTTTAATTGTAGGGTTATTTACCAAGTTTACTGTTAAATTTCACGAAACAATATCATTTTTTTCACACTGGTATCATCGATTTTTTTCCCAAGCTACGATAAAAACACAGTAATTTTTCGTACGAAATTTTCCCCTTGTACATATATAAATACATATGTATATATACATACACATAAATGTACATATACATATAATCAATACTTTAAATTTATTTTGTCATTAAAATCTAATAGTAAGTTTTCTTAAAAGATTTAGGTAACACTATGTACAATGCTTCGCTCTTTTTTTTTTCTGTATTCTCACCTTGTCGTATCGATGTCAAAAAATCTAGGATTCTCATAGATTTTTCAATCGCCACGAAATAATATATCACCACGCCTCTAATCGAACATATATATATATATATAAATATCGGTTTAACGATATACATAACAAAGTCTTCGTACATGGCGTGAACGCCGATTATCTTGATCCTAGAACCAATACAGATCCTTGGAATCTTGAACCTGCTGAGGATCCAAACCTGCAACAGATAATACAAAAGAAATATGCATTTATTGGGAATTTACTGTGCAATTGTTTGTTTCGTCGAATCCAATGCGTTGCAAACTCATTTTTACTCACGATTAAACGTTTATCTGCAATTTCTTTTATTTCATAAATCAAGGGGAGTTTTTTTTTTTCTAACGACTGAACTATCGGAGTTGAGTCTCTTCGGTTTCGATACATCGCGACGTTTTTTCTCGCATCGTAAACAGTGAGTATTTAAATAATAATAATCACTATAATGAAACGTCACAGCAACATTTTTCGTGATGAATGAATGTTGGGAAAATGCATATCGTTAAACAATTGTTTAGTCTAGGAAAAAAAAAAGTATGTGAAGTGAAAAGAGAGTGTGGCTGAGAGAAAGACAGACGTAATAAAATAAAGAGTTGAAAATGAACGGAGCGCCGGAGAGATGAGAATTTTGAGTGATGCGAGGGTGCGGATTCGGTGATGGCGCCTGCTGAGCGACACGGAACAAGCAGCCAGCAAGATTGCTATAGGTACCGCGGCTACTTTCGATTCGTTAACATTGACCACAAGAGATTCTCGCCAGGAGCCTATGAGATTGGAAAGACATCGAGAGATCGTTGCCGTCACTAAGTTTTCTTCAATATCACCTCCTGACCTTAAAAAGGGCGTAAACATCATAATTCAACAAGCAAACTGATCCAAGTTTTGTTTTTTTCGTCGAGAACGTTTAATATTTTGGGCCTCGTACTCGCAAAGTTTTCTCGCTGTGACTACGGTCTCGCGACGTCACTGAAGATCGACCAGTTGAGATCTCATACGTAACTTTTACGACACCCGTGGTGAGTTTACCTCCCGCTCAATCCTATCTATACTATTTTATCTCGCTGGAATCTCTCACGATATACGTGTCTCGGACTGAACGAACCCCAACGAAAAACCATTCAGAGATCATCGATCAAAGATTACGCGTTTAGGGCTCCTTGATCCAACTCGTGAGATCGCCGTGTCGCATGTATTCGTATTGTTTAAATCATTCCAATAATTTCAAAGTGAATTTTCTTTGTTGCACAAGACAAAAATCAAGTTCAATTATCAAATATTTCATCAGCAACGTTATTCTTCGAGATCGAGGATAAATATTTCATTCGGAATCAAAATACTCAACAAAATTCTACAGAAATTCATTATCGACTAAGATTTGTTCGCGAAATAATGATTTTTTTTTTGCACATTGTTTTCAAATTTTTTATTCCAACATTTTTTAATACTATTTTTAATCTGTTTGATGTGGGCAGGAAATAAACTCGTAAAAAATCAACCTATCGAATTCATCCATCTACCCTCGATTGACTTGCCGATGAGAATCAAAGGCGTATAAATACAACGAATCGAAAAAAGACCCTGAGATACAAGAGAACGATCGAAAGCAAAAAGCTTTTGAATTTTATCGAAGCATCTCTGAATGTATCTCCTGAGTATCCAACAGTGCAAACACGTGCCAACACGTGTCTTACCTGCTCTCGAAACTTTCCATTGCTCATAATACTGTCCCTGTATATGGATCTTTCCACAAGGGAGAATATGATTTAAACGATCAAACGACAAAAGTAAAACGTTGTCAAAAAATCGATTTTTATCAAATTAAACCGAGCGAGACTTTCAAAAATGCTTATCACGAATAGGAAAATTGTTAAAACATTTCTCAAGACCATTTGTTCATTCCATTTCTCTTATAAACAATAAGATTACAAATGAAAATCGATCCGATCGATAATGCGATGAGTGCGAACCCAAAGTTTCTGATATCAAACGAAAAATCATAGAAATTTTTCGATGAAAATGTTTTGGCGGATCTGGAATCTTGCGATCAACGTTCAGAGATGTTTCTACACGTGTTCATCCGCCCACTACCGTTTGACGATAGCAGAAATAGTCGTTTATTAAATAGTATGGCCAGCACGTGGCAAAACGTGTGTCATTCGTTTTACCTGTTTCAAGTGGCTAGTGCGTCATCGATGTAGAAACTCGATCATGTGAAACTAAAGAGCGATTATCTGTATGGTAATAATAGTACGAACATTAATTTATACACGGAGTGTCCTAAAAATGGTGTCAATTTTTAACGGGTAAGGAGGCCGTTAAATTACAAGGAAATTAGTAAAAATCTATTATTAACTTTGATAAGAGGTTGACGAAATTTGAATTAATTCGAATCATTGCCAGGTGGAATAAAATGTGAAAAATGTTGAAAGTATTAAGAAGACTACGTGTTGACACTTCCCGGGGCCAACACCATGATATAGAAGAAATTTTTATCGTGACTTGACGTCTCGATGGGGAGGAAAAACTTATGTGTCGTATGTCTGAAGTGAGGCATGTGCGTGAAATGAAAGAAGTGTTATTTGATCGAAATTCACTGAGCTAGAAAATGATCGTAAACGTGTTATACGTCGGGAGATATCTCATCATGCGAACGGGATGTGAAAAGATTGTATGTAGACGGACATGACCCTACTGCAGGGGAAATTTTCTTCACTGACGTTTAAACTTGTAGGAAGTTTAAGGAATCTCCGTCCTCCAAGGACGAAGAGGTCTTGATGATTGTACACTAATCTGCTCGAACTGCTGCCATTTTGATGTTGCGAAAAAAATACATTTCCTCCTTCCAAAAGGACAAACTTGAGAGTTTAGTCCAAAAGCTTTGATAGAGAGAAAAAAAACAATTTATTTGCATACTGGAATTTGAAACCTAAAACATGACAACGTAGCAGCAAAAAAAAAGTACACGTGTGCTGACAGTTCTTTGACAGTTCTGGGTTAACGTTAGGTTTAAGCTGAGTTCACAAGACCTTTTGAGCCTGAATTATGTCAATATACTATACGTTTCGTTTTTAAAAAAACAACTTCATTGGAAGGTAAAGTATATATCATAAAAATGTTACTACTACTTTCCTTGTTTGTTTTTGCTCTCTACAAAACTGTACGTAGCAGACAATGGGACCGTTCTTGTCGCCTTAATCTTCCGTCTGTCTTTTCTCTTTGCGGGGTTGCCGCGTTGAAGTTTGTGAGGACACATCCCAATAAATATACGGAAACTTCATGAGCTAATTCGTTATATCTCATGATACTTTTTTATCTATTTGATATTAAACATTTATTACGTCATAACGGTACGTGCCACAAGACTGTGCTGTTTGGAAGTATCTTTACGATATTTTATCACAGAAAATAGGTGGAGAATATTGTTTGCAGTCATACGCGGAATATGTTCCCGAATGTGCTGTTTAAATTTCAACATTTTCCCGCTTTATTGAGATTCGGGTAAAACTTGCTCATAATCACATGATTCGAATTGTATGAAATTTTTCCACATCCAATATTGGACTCAGTATTATCACAAGAATGCCACGAGGAACTACGGAACCGAATGACTTTACACATCATTTTCATTCTTGTCATTTTTTCATATAACTTGTATAATTGTAAAAACACTTGTTTAAATCTCAGTCCCAATTACATTACGTAGCGTGCGCGTAGCTTGGCGCAAATATTGACAAAAATAAAGACCAATATGGCAATTGGGGCTCCACGTGCTTATCAGCTTGCCTGCCCCAAGGATTACTCAATAACAATCAAACCCTCTAGTCTTTTGAAAATTCGTGTATTTTATTTGTGACTAGAAATAAAACAATCAGAATGTTTCACAGTACGCTGTGCCCTTGAAGAAATTCGCCTAATTGTTGTTTAAAAAATGTGTAAAAATAGTATCTAAATATATCGGAATCCTTCATTTGGAAAAACTATCGGAATCCCAAATATTTTTGGTCCTTTGAACCCTATCCGCAGAATCTTTCATGCTCGAAATGACGATCTAGTTTCATTTCTGCTAAAATGTTTCTCTATGCAAATTTGTGACGTGAAATTCAAAGTTATAAAATGATGGCATCAGTTTTTTTTAACTAAAGTTTTTCAACATCTTTTGCAATGCCGTTAATCGTTTTGCAGGGAACTTTCACCCTTCGGACAAGCCAAAGTCGTGCAGGATATTTACATTCTATGGATGAACATATATATCATGTACGTGGCAGTAGATTGTAGGGTTGCTGACTCCGTGACTTGGCAAATAGTGGCAATATTGTCTGGGTTAGCCGAGACACACCCCACCTGCTATATTATAACTATATACATAGATCATAGTTGTGTTGGGGTGGAGAAATTGTCAGGGTAAGGCATGATAGCTATACGTGAATGAATATAGCTGGTGAAGAGGCAGAACACCCTAGTCCCTTGGTTTGTCCGCGTACAATGCTTCCACATATTTGTCATTGGTGTAGACATTATATTGTCGGTGTTAGTTGGCAGGTCAAATATATATATTGGATGGTTGGTCATCTCGTCGTTCCTTTCGCTTACATGCACGCGGCCAACAAATAACCGCAATATTCGCATCCAAACATCATATATTAATTTATCATTTAACGATAATATGCGTGGGTACGATCCAATTTTCCTAAGAAATCATGAAATCTATCGATTCACTATCTCACGAAGATTAAAACAAAATTATAGTCTGTCACATTATAAACTAATATCTATGACGCTATAGAATAGCGTGTTAAACAGTACAGATTAGTTGTTATCATCCAAATGTATTTACACAATAATTATGGGATTTGTGCTAATCTCTCTGGTTGAACATTGACCAGAATGGTGGAGGAAGCGTAAAGTAAAATACAAGCTTACAAAGACGAGATATGTTTCTTGGGAAATGGGTAGAAATTGCTGAACCTCCCGGGAGAAGTCAAAAGATCGTTGTTTATGAATATCTGGATGAAATATCATTGTATTTGACGGATGCAGATCAAAGGGGATCCAACAATTCCCCCCTGGCAGTGGTTCTGAAACCTTCAGCTTGAGAGATGCAGGAATATTTTACTCGGTAAAATCTTCGAGATAAGAAGGCAGTAGTACTTCAACCTACACTTGTCCTCTCGTTGGTATAATAACCGCTTTTGCCTCTAAAGTTTCCTCGAGCATGAATTTTATTTTTTATGCAGAAGTGTATTCAACATCTTCCGATGAGACTTCGACGATTTATGGTGGTCAGTAAGTTACGATTGATTTTCGGAGAATTAAATAATTTACGAACTTAACTGAGTTTTAACCCTTTGGTAAATTCATGATTCAGAAAAATTGAAATATTGAAGTTGAATTAAAAGCTTGCTATGAATTGCCTTCGCACAATGTATGATTCGATGAAGGGCGAGAATGAAAGAGGACTCAGTGAGCCATAAGCAACCCTTGAATTAAGGGGATGCATAAGAGAAATCGAGAGCGAGCTCTGACAACGATAGCCCAGTAGCAACATATTGTGATGACCCTCATCAATGGGGGTCAGACCCCCTATGGACCCGACGCAGACTCGGAATCCAATAAACTCTGAGCGGTAAACGTGTATGGTGAAGAAGCGGACCCTTCTTCGTCTCTTCCCATCTCTTTCCCTTGTTCTTCAGCGATTCAGCAACCCCAATTCTAGGTGCTGCATAATTCGCTGGGCGGCAGTACGAGACGAACCTCTCGGAGGAGCATTCATACGATCGATTCGAGAGCCATTCATTGGATGTTCAGTCTCTAAATCTTTTGCCTCATTTCTCATTTTGTCTCATTTTCTATTTGTATAAACATAATTAATTAATTAAGGAGTATAAACTTAATTGCTTCAATATTAAGGCCCATGGTTTTCGCATAACGATTTTTTGAGAAATAATTCCTTCCGAAGTTTAGAGTGATGAGAATTTTGTTGATTTTCAAGTGAAGCAAATCTTTGATATTTTTTTATGCAATGGAAAAATACTTATCAGTCGATGTGTAGGGGTCTGAAATGAATTTCGTAGCAAGAACAGAAAGGGTGCGAGGGAGAGAAAGAGAGAGAGAGAGGGAAGCGAGTTTCGTCCTCAACAGATCGATGTAGCCACGGCTGGTCACGGCTAGCGACCACTCCCTCCATTCGGCACGCTGACCAATCGAAACACACCGTTGACCATCCCCGATGCTGCGAAACTCTGGTGGATTTCCATCTCCTTTCGCGCCTTCTCACTTGCTCTTATTTAGTTTGCTCGGTATATACATATACATACTCTCTTTTCATCTCTTCGCTGGTTCGGTTCTGTCGCTCGCGAGAATCGCGTGACGTCAGCTCCGACGCCATTTTCGAGGCGCGTGCCAGGACGCGACAAGTTTACTATATACAAATGTGTAGACAAACCGCCATAGACACACGGACACATTCGTCTACAAAAATTCTATCGAAATTCGAAATGATACCAAAGTTTATACGAAAACGTAAAAGTCCATCGTTCAAGTTTACGATAAAGAATCGCAACACCCGGATATTGGATAATCCACAAATTTTTCTGGATAAAAATTTTTTTCATTCGTCGACACCACACTGTTGTCCGAAATTCCGCGTTGAGCATAACGAAGTTGATGGTGCAAGCAAACACCCATATTGGAACACACGCTTTCTTTCTTCTGGCAAAGTGATTACGAATTCGATTGCAGTCGCCTCAACTTTTTACCTCGCCATCATGTTCGAAAACTGTATATCATTCATGGTGTTGCCTTTGGTGAGAAGTTTGGTGATGAATCCTTGTCACCAGAATTATTCATTACGACGACCGTTCAGAGGGTCAAATGTTCAAGGACATCACCCCCGTGACTGTGAGAATTATAAGGACGAAAAAGTACAAGAATTTATGAAAATATTAGCATCCTATTAATTCAATCACATAATCCTCTGAAATATCACAATTACAAGCCAAGAACTCTGGAAAAAGAAATCATTCATCATCGTATTTACTTAAATTCGGACTGAAAATTACTTTGTCGTGTATGGGACGATGCCTAAAGGAGCGAGAAAGAAAAATTGATGCTGTACCTCCAGAGCAATAAGAAAAAGTCAGGATCACAATCTCATGAGGTTGAGCAGATATAAACAAGAGGTTACCAACGATGGTCTAACGTTGACCAAGGCGTTGACCATCTAAGTACTGTTTGAAGTTTCTGTGCGTCTTGTCGTCGGCGTTGGAGCGACTGCAACGTAATTGCGATTTATTTCACTTAATGCCGCTTAAACGTTCGCCAATTTATGCCCGTCCGAGGTTAATTTACGCAATTATATAATTACCCGCGAGAAAACTGCAAACCGAAGGATCTCTTGAACACGACTTCATGTGCGTGTGGCTACGTGTTTCACCGAGAGAAGCCAAACTAAACATGGAAGATAATTGTTGGGTTAATGTGGAATCGAGGCACAAACGTATTAATTTAAAGAGAATCTCAAACTGCATTGCGGCTGATCATGATGAATTCATGATTTATGAGGAACCAGAAGAGAATCATTTATCCGAAACCCTAATTTTACTAGAGCTGCAGTGTTTCCAAAAAAAAAAAAAAAAAAAAAAAACAGCAGAGACCTTACCTTTCTGAAAACGATTCAAATGGTACCAACTTTTCTCAGGATTTCTTAACTTTCAAATCAACGGATTTGGAAGTTCAGAACTCTTTGAACTTGGAGCTTTTGACTAGATGCATCAGTATCTTGCTTTGGCATCTTGAACAAGGATCCAAAACCCGTGACGACGTATGCAACGAATGGCAAAACTTGAAAGAACGTGTAAACCAGTAGCTAATGCCTGGGAATGACAGAATGACTGCTCTGTTGGCCTGCACTATTGCTAGAGCTAGTTGTATCGTAGAACCGGCAAGCGTTGTCGGCATTCCTCTAAACAGATTCTTGGAGAACCCGTTTGGTCGCATAACGTTGCCACGCGAAACGGTGCCTCTCAATTGGCTAGTGCAGTTGTTATTGTGCTTGACGAACTGTAGAGTATAGCGCCGCTGCTCATATTCTGACATTTGATGTAGTAGATGCTTGAGGGACATACGTGACTCTGGAACGTCCATTGCTTAACCATGTGATCATTGATGTGTGGATAATGTCATATGATTAGGTCTATCACTAACACTTCTGTCTCCGTGTTTCTGGTTTTCCACTTGTGAAGTTTGCTCTTTTTTCGCCAGATGAACAATCAAGAACTAGAATATGATCGATGAGGCACCGGGAACTGCGCAGTTCAAACAATCAAGCGTTGATGGCTTGAGCTTAAAGTTCTAGAAATGGCGGCCAAGGGTTAGATCCCTCACATTCCGCTGTGGCAGTTTCGGTTTAAGGGATGGAATAAGAGAAAGGGTGTTCCGCATGTAGGAGGGTAAAACAAAGACAGCTTTGGAGCATACTATCGATTTAAAATGACGCCAGACCTTCACCATTCAGCTTTTTCTTTCTAAAACTTCTTCACGCCATGGAAAAATGGTTTTTTCACTCTTTCCATTGAAAAAAATCATATTCCAGATACGGATTTCAAGTTACAGAATGTTACTGGAAAATCTCCAGGTAAAAGGGACGATATATCTATACCAAACTCTTTGCATATTCGACACGGAATATCGCGTGCCCGCTTCTGTATTTTCTGTCTCGCATGTGTCACTGTGTGGCGGTGTGCAGAAACTTCGAACTTGCCCCGTCGAAGGTTGGGCGGTTCATGCATTTCCGTGGCATGGTGCAGCTGAAAACGGGCGTGGTTTGTGCAAATCGTGATGGGGCGTGGCTATTCTTGGGATAACACGGGGCAAATGACGAAGAGAAGGTTCCGCAGGAACAATGCAACAGTAAGGGACAGAAACAGAGAGGGTGAACGAACAACAGACGACTAGAGGATTCCACCCGCGCACTTTGGTGCACCGAGGCTCATTGTAGGGTTTTACGTACGTGACATTTCTGTTTCGGTTGTTTTGTCAACTTCTGATCATTGTTTATTTTCCTTAGTGCAGCCACCACCAGCGGATATCATGTTTTCTAAAAATCCAATTCCAAAATTGAATAGTAGTTCAACGAATGTTAGGTCAAAGGAAAAAATGATCAAATTCTGAATATCCGAATTAAACTAATTGTATCACTCGACGAGATACAGTTCATCAAAACCAAATGCGCGGATTTCCTGATCTGTATATTGGAAAAGAACCTTCGCTCCTGTTTATGACGTTCTAACGTCACTCCAAGTAGCAAAACTCATCAAGGTTCTTGATCGGTGAACTACTTTTTTTGAACGTTTCGTCAACCGGTTATAGCTGTGCTTTTTCTCTCACTCTCCCTCACTCGGATCGCAAGAGATTTACAATCAAGATATTCTATATATGTGTATGTAAACACATATAACGATCTGCAGATCGCCAATCTTTAGAACGAGCAGCGCGTATATTAAGCAGTTATTAGAAAAATAAAACATCGATTATCCTATATAGATCTGTATCATCAGGAGGATCGCGTGTAGAATAAAAATTGATGGGGTGACCGGGAAGGGTCCCATCGTCTAGCACTTGATCGCAAAACGTTACATTTAACGACTGGTTGTTTTTTTCTCTTTCGCTCTTTTTTTCCGTTCATCTAATCGATCGACAATGAAATACTTCAACGTTTAGCTTGGAAGCTCAAATTAAATGTGCAGTTACACTTGATTCAAAATTGTTGATATATTTAATTGATCAATTATAATTCAAGAACATTTTTATTTTCAATGGGGTACCATCTTGAATGATAATGTCCAATCGACGTCTAGATCATTATTCGCAAATTCTGACAAGCTTCCTGGGTCCATAAAACGCAAATTAATGTAGATAGAGTCATTAACCGTTCGGTATTTAAAGGAAAAAAAGGAAGAGTCGAAATTTCGAAAAGAAGACGATCACAGTGGGACAATGATGAAACGCTAGTTCCCATGAACCCTCAAAGTGTCTACGTAACGAAAGCACCATGAAGTCAATAAAAGATCGGTAAGAAATTCATCATAGATTCCTAAACGCACGGATCGCGAGAACCCACTCGCCGCTTCAAAATTTCTTCTTATGTACATATATATTCAAAGGTATGTATGTGTTTGAGTCTTATATAATTTGATAGATATAAAGAGTCATCCAGAACACGAGGCTACCAGGGGAAGAAAAGGGGCTGTTCCTTTCGGCATCTTTTTTGCCAGCGTGTCCCGAAGCACCTATATATGTTTTCTGGCTCACGCTAGCGAGGAGCAAAATGTTTTACGGTCTCTCGTTTCCCGGTTGCCTTTTTGTCTCGAAGCATCATTTCGGTGGGAGCGAGAGAAGAAGAGAAAGATTTAAAGAAATGATTCTTTGTGTATGATTGTGTGTAACGCTACATACACGTACACAAATACACACAAATACATATATACATATATATTCATATATATATTTATACAGATGGGCTTTTGGAAGCGAATGAATGAGAAAGACTGAAGAGAGAGCGAAAGAAAATGAGCGCATATAGCGAAGCGAGTATAGAACGCTATCGGTCGCCGCGCACGGTCCCCCATTAAGCTCTTATTAATTGCGGGGATCTGAGGGACCGCCCGACTTTCTTGCCCTACCTGCGCGCCATTCTACCGTCGCTAAGAACCCATCCTGGCATTCTCTTCTGCTGTTGCATGTGTGAGACCAGCGATATGTTCTCGTTCCTTTGTATAGGAAACCGCGTATTACCGACTACATTGAGATAAATGTATGTGTGTCTTAGCTTACGCGGCAACCAACAGCAACAAGCGAATCAAACGCACCGGATATACATACAAACCCCAGAGTACCATCATGTACAAACAAAAGCATGGGAACAAACACCGTGCACACTCACATTAAACTTACTTCAAATTTTACATGCCATTTAATCAGGTCGTACATTCCAAATTATTTTCAGAGAATCAAACAAATCCAATGAACTCAGTAGCTGTACTCAAATCTTTACTCAAATGCTCGTTTTCTTCGGTGTTGCTCATTATTCGCAAATGCTGTTCGAAGTTTCGAAAAGATTCAGATTCACGTTGTCATTCAATGATAATTAATTCTTATTCTTGATTTATGCCGACAAGTTATTTATTACGATAATGCGAACTGAAAAATCAATTTTTTCATACGATTTTCAACATTCAAAGGTCACAAGTATTAAAAATATATTAATTTAAAAAAATTCAATGAAAATAAACACTAATTACCGATTTGAAGATAATTTGAAAACGGAGAATGATCGGTGGCCGGTATTCCAGTTTCGAATAGAAAAAAAGTGATAGCGATTTTTGTGAATGTGTTGAAATTCGTAAATTCTGTTATTCTTTATCATGACGTTTGGTGAATTCGTTTAAAATTCGTGGTAATATCACAATTCGATTAACAACAAAGCATAGCTATTGAGTAATAAGGGTAATCGTTTGAAAATGAACAAATTATCAAAGTTGCAATTAATGATGAATCGTTCAGATTTGAAGAATTTGCAATTGTATTAATTTTTGTACGACTACGTCATCTTTTGGTCAAACAAGATGAACGACTTCGAGAATTCAGTTTGAGACCACGTTATGATAATTATAAGGTGTTTTTTTTTTTTTTTTTGGTAACGAGGATAAACCAGAAGTGGAGAAATGTCGGCAAATGAAAAAAGGTTTCGACGTAAGGCAGGCGGGCATGGGGGTGGGAGTGGGGCCAACACCACCCCAATAAGGCTAAGATTTTGACGAAAAAGAAATATTCAAGATGGAGATTACAGAACACAGTTGGCTTCTTTATTACTTCAACTCATAATCATTTCGTCTATTATGAATATCTTGACATTGTACATCATAATAATTATTACAATTGAAATTAATTCGTAATCGCTAATACATTGAAGTTTTGGAGGGGAAATTATCGGTGTTGGCACTCCCCATACTCGTCTAGTTATCATATTCGCAAATTAAAATATTAATTCGCCCCCTTGCCTCCCTCCCTCAGTACATAAACCTCCGAACTCTTTTGGAGATATTTTGATTTTTGTTGTTTTTGTTGTTTTATGAACTACTTACACATGCGATTTATACACAAAAATAAAATAAAATAATATAAGTATTATCGTTTGCGACTATCTGTAAACTCGTACGATTTTCATTAACTGTACAAAATAATTTACTTCGAGAACAAAAAATATGCTTTTACATATGACTTTGTTATTTAAAGTCCTCTCGTTATTTCTATCGAGCGAAAATTCAATAAATATTGTGCATCGATTTTTACGAGCCTTTTTGACGCACTACTAAAACTTAAGAAATTTAAATCGCATTTTTTCTGCATTACAATATCACGAGAAAATATCATTTCAACAAATATTATTTAAAACTTTTTAATAAATTCGAAAATATTCGTAAAACGTTTTAAATACAAATTTGAAAATTTTAGGCTGCCCATTTCCTTACAGTGCAATGAGTTCCAAAAAAAAAGAATTTCTATTAATTTCTAAGTAATTGCTCGGTCCCTAAACAATTTCTCGCTTATTTGGAACTCGTTTTTAATTTTTTTGTTTCTTTTTTTTTTTTTAACCCGTTCCTTCGACAATTGCAGTGACTATTTTTTTCTTGTGCTTTTTTGCTGCTTTTACTTTTCTACTCTCAGGTCCAATACTCACCGGAAAGGGGTGCGTACGGACCATGGGGGTATGGGGGAGCCGTGGAAGCATCCACGAGGGATTGCGAGGGTGTCGCCGACGTCCAATCTTTATAGGAAGCAGCAGCCGCATGAGCGTGGTGAGCTGCGTGGTGTGACGTATGATGACCCAAGCCTCTCGCACCACCGAGCAAAAGACCGCCGTAACCTGCCGCCGCCATATTGTGATGATGGTACTCGTGAACAGCTCTGAAAAAAAATTAACAGCATAAAAATCATTGAAAATAAAAACAATTAAAAAATAATAATAAAAACATTGAATCCAATCGAAAACATTTTTTCGAATTGATTTCTGCAGCCAAATTGTAATAAAACAAAAAGTAAAAAAAAAAAAACAGGATCATGTATCCGTCACAAATTCTTTCACTTCAAATGTCAAAGTCCGCGTCAAAAATGAGCTCAAATTTCCTTGAAAGCTGCTTATGTGTCCTTGCATAATTGTTTGCTGGACGAAAAGTATTGAAATTCAAAGATTACACGCAGTAACATGAGCTTTGAGGTGAAAAAATCAAAGATTTGCGTGAAGATTGTCGATCGAAATGCAAATTTTTACTTGAAGTCATCTATGAAATGAATTCTAAAAAATATGATAAGATTCGGGGTTTCTCATTCGAAAGAGAATAAACCATTTGTCAGTGGGGATTGGTTGGCACAAATACACAGTATTTGTGTGTTGTATTCAAATCTGAGACTCACCTGTGATGATACTGTGGGTAATGGGGATGCCAAGGATCCGTGGGATACTCGTAGACGTCACCTGGATGCTGGCTGTTCCAGAAGGACGGTGGGAAGTTTCTCATGGACATGGGCGATATATTTTCTGCGAACATATAGAAAGAAAAAGGTGAAACGATTTCGTGAGACAGAAGATAAGGGAACCAAAAGTGAGAAAGAAAGAGAGAGAGAGAGAGAGAAGTCCGAAGGAGGAGGAGGAGGAGGCCAAAAACACAAGGTAAGAAGAATGAGAAAAAAACAAGGACGTAAAAAAAAGAAGAAGCGAAAAGTCCTAACGACAACCATCTAATCGAGGGTCTTCGATCGTGATGACAAGAAACCGAAAAAGAGGCTGTGGAGCCACCGTGTGGTCACTGTAAGCAAGCTCATCTAAACTTCGATGTTTCGATACAGTTTATATATATATATATATATATATATATATATACACGTATAGAAAAAGGTAAAATAGAAAAAGCCGAATCGTATAGAATTAATCCCAGCAACAACGATACCGAAAGCGCGAGAACCAAAATCTTTTGGTCTCGTGTTAGTTCATCGATATACACAAATGTATCGTTATCCATGAGTTTATATATAGAGATAAGTCCGTATGGTATTGCATCGATTGTGAAAGCTCATTCGTTGTATCGTGTGTGAGATCGGTTTATACAGAGACCGAACAAGAGAGCAAGAGATTGAGAAAAAGAATATACGAGATACGTAGGAGTGAGAGAAATAGTTGAATATACATCCACCCGCGACACGTCCACACGTACAAAGAAGCCAGTCCGCATTGTTTCCCACGCATGGAATGCGGCGGCGTCGGCGGTTGTGCTGGCGCGATCCTTTTCTCTCCCTCTTTTTCTCTCTCTCTCTCTCTTTCATTCTCATTCTCATTTGCTATCTCTTCGTTTCTCTTGAGTCCACCGGTCGCGACAGAAGAGACTACGGCAAAACGACTGAAATATGCTTCTCAGCCATGTCCACCGCAACCGGGCGTGGATTGGCTTCGGGGCCTCATCCTCTGTCCCGTATTCGCGACGTGCCTATTCCAATGCGAGAAACTCTACCGACCCTTAAACCAACTAACTATCGCGTTAAATATTGCCATTTGCCTGCAAGAGATGCGAGATAGCCATGCTCTTTTCTTGCAGCTTTTTCCCATCCGTTCTCCATCTTCTTTTTCCATCACCTTGGCCGTCTTTTTAATATTCTACTTGGTAATCTCTTTTCTTTTTTGGTCTTTCTATTATTCGTCGTCTCCAGCTCCTTCACTTAGAACGTTCTTTCACTATCGTCTCTACTTTCTTTCAAACTCTTGTCCTTCCACTTTAGTTCCTTTGATGTCGTCAACATCTTTCTTCCTTTCTCGTAATTCCTTAGCTTCCGTAGTTGGTACACGCTTATTCTTTCTTCAGCATACAATCTTCGATCACTCCAATACAAACAACTTCTCATTTGCCGCGGCTTCGTATCTCTCCCAAGGTGCATATAAACACATTCGTGTACATTAATCGTTCTCCCTTATTCTCTTATAGGATCTCTTCAATCTTACATTCCCAATGTTTCTTCGTTCTCTCTTCTTGTCGTTGCAGACTCTTTTCACGTATAGAGAGTGTCCCGCAGAGTGTGCACTTGCGCTCTCACTTTTCTTCTTCCTCTTTCTTCCCACAGGCTCGTTCTTCGCCGCGAAACGGGCTCCAACCTTTATTTATTAACGCAATTAAAGAAACAGAGTGTCGGGGAGTTTCTCTCCGTTGCGTAGCGCAACGTCGGCTTTCTTCTGTACTTGAAGACGCATCAACCGAACGGAAAACACCGATGCAGAAACTTGCGTGAGTTAACCCTTCCTCTTAGCCACTTGGTTCACAGTGGTCCTTCTATTTATGTGTATCTGTCTATGATTTATACATAAGATATGTGGCCAATGCAAGTTGAATGAGATACTAAAGGCAAAAACAAAATCGAGCTGCTAAAGGCCGCTTGCAACAGTGATTTCTCCAAGAAGAACAAAACTTTGGTTAGGATGAAAAAATCCAAAGTACGTATGCTTATAATTTATTGATTTAATTGATCAGGGCGTTAAGTGACTATATTTTCACAGTTAATCCGGCTAAGAATCGTTCCACAAGTAAAAAAAAGTAACAATAGAGATGAAACAGATTCGATTTAGGACTAGCTGGTGCGATAGAAATGTAGCCATGATTTCTAGCAATGCCATGCGCTGTACAGATCTTTTTATTAGAGATTCTGGCGTTGATCCAAGATCATTTAACCGGCAGACTTTATAGAGACGTTACTCTTTTCGTACTGTCCGCAAGAGGTTCTCGTCGTGAGTCTCGGTTAAAAGGCGAAACGACGATTCGTCAAAACGTAACCCAGGCCAGATTGATGTCGCTGGCGTGTACCACAGGACGGCTTGTTATACCGATTTAGAGCGTTGTTCACCAGCGGGAGCTTTCACTCTATCTGCGATTCCTTATGTTCTTTCAGTCAGGCTCTTTACGTCCGTTGTCATGGTTGCTGCTGCGAACTTCTCCATCTCGTTTTCTCGTTTTCCTTTGATTCGTTCTCTTACTCCGTCGTACTCGTTGATTCTCTTTGAAGAGAGGCGTTCTGCCGCGTCGGGGGACTCGTGTCAAGTAATTGCGGCTTCTGTCGCGCGCGAACGCGCTCTCATCTCCTCCCGATGTGTACATACTCAAACACCCGCACAAATGGGCTTCAGTCCCTCATTCTGTTTCACTCTATCTTTCTCTCTATCTTCCTCACTGGACTACGATCTCTCTCGGTATCGTTCTACCTCGCTCTCGTCGCGGGGCGTTAATTTGGCGCCACCAACCGGAACGACTCGCTCAATTTCCCCGGCTTCAACGTTATTACTGTTTTCATATTGCTCGGCCGAGACGAAACCGTACCACTAGATATTTGTACTTGCCAAAGTTCTCTCTTCTCTTCTTATTCGCCATTTTTCTTCGTTTTCTCACTGTATTCCTCGTGTCTTTCACCCAACGGATATTCCCTGACGCACATACACACGCATATACGTGTTATAGCTCACGCGGATCGTGTCTCAGATCTTAAAGAACGATATCTCGAGCAAGATATATGCATAATCCCTCTCGTCTTTCTTCTTGTCTCGTACACTTGTACCGCTGGCGCATCGCACGCGGCAAAACGTTTTATCGCCTCTTCCCTTACCCCTTATTTTGTCATTCGTCGTTTCTCTTCCTTCTTCCGGCTTGTTCGCACCACACACGAGTAATATCATCCGAAAGGCAGCCAAAAATGATGTTACATCGGATTATGTCAACGGGTATGCCTCTCAAAGAGGCAGCTGTTCACGACGACTCCATGGCACACCGAAATCTTACTATGTTCTTGGCACAATCAAACCAACCCATGGACAACTATTGATGTGATATGAAGTTTTCGTTTATTTTATACGACTTTTGTATTCCTTCGCGGACACATTTATGTCTCTTGCAATGCTGTGTAAAATATTATTTTACGTTATTCAGTCAGCAATCATAGCATGGAATCATAAATTCCAAATAATATTTATGCTACAATGACCATTGTGTATTATTACGAATTTGTAAAAACACTTTTTATATCTCAGACATATTTCCACCCAGTGCCCTTCCAACAAAGACGAAATTTGATTTTTCTGTGTTATACTCGCGAGGATTTTACCCATTCAAAATGTATCACCATTGCATGGTAAAAAAAAGGCTCTTACAGACTCATAATTAAGTTTCAACTCGCTCATGTTACTAAGTTCATTCTCCTCAAATACGAGTACTGTCAATAAATGTATTTGGTTTTCATTTGAAAAGGAAGAAAACATTGTTGAAATTCCATCAGGAGAAAAAATGTTTAAAAATTTTTTATTTGCCACCAAGCAAATTAAAGCCAAAGCTGCAAGTGTCTCCGAGACCTAAATCGTATAACCAAGTTATCATTTCACATGCGTTTTGATGAAGAATTAATTATAATGCCGTCCGCATCTACGAACAATAACTTTTCTCGAGTAAACACAATCTGCTAAATAATATATAACACTCGAGTTTGCATGGATGCTTCTTTCACGAACGATCTCTCTCTCTCTCCCTCTCTTCTCATTCTCTCTGTCCTTGCGTATGCACCCAACATCTCTTGCATACCACGGTGTGTCTAAAACTGTCTCAGTGCGAAGCTCTCGCGGTACCAAAGCTTCTACTTTGCCGTTTCTACATCCTTCACCCGATGTACATGCTCATCTGTAGCGTCATCAACTCTCTGGTCTTTCTGCTCGTTGTGATACCTCCTCATGTTCGTCTCTTTCCCTCCGTCTCTTTTGGCGTACGTACAACCATAGAGAAAGCTCTTAATTTACATCTGCCTCCGTTGTTTCCTCTTCTAGCGGATTTGGATTGTTCCGTAGCGAAACATCTTCAACCCGAAAATGTGCCGGAGTGAGTGAAACGGGAAAAGAATGAGGGGATGCGTTTTTTTAGAAGCCACGTGCGAGAGAATCGAACGCGTTCAGAGAAAGAGGATGGAAAGAATTGAGAAACAGAGAACAGACGTACATAACAATTAGGTCGTGTTGTCTTGAATTCTAAACAGGCTAGTGAACCGAGATCCTGTTGCTGCTACTATCCTTTCCTCCTCTCTCTCTCCCTCTCTCTTTCTATGGCGTGCTCTTAACAGACAGCGCGACTGAAAACGCGTGGTATAAATGTGGCCCTAAACGACACCGATATAGCTGCTGAACCCTGATCAGTTGCCAAACCTTCGAATCTGATATGCCATGCGTTTTACTTCGTACGTGTTTTGCATCTTCAGAATTTTTCTATATGTACGGCTCTGAGACATTTTTTCAATAAAAAATATATATTTGCTGGTGAAGCTCGAATCACCGTCTTCAGAAACGGCAAATACCCATCAGCTAGGCCCATCAGATATTTTTGAGAAGTTAAATTAAAGGCATGAAGTTGTATTCATATTAATTGTTCCATGAGGTTGTAATCCGTACGAGCAGATCGTTTATCTCTCTTGCCTTCACCTTTAAATCTTTTTCTTCTTCTGTATCTTTCTTCGTTTCTGATTAATTTAACGGCGTTTCGTCGCAATGCGAATTGCGTTTTTCATTCAGTGGCCGAAGAACGTGAACCGCGATTCGTTGCTTGGTTCGACAGGCGAATAAGAGGAAGAAAGAATAGCGAGAGAAAGAGAAAGGCAAGCTCTTGGGGACACTCGAGGGAGTATTAACTCTCGAAGCACGACGGGAAAACAATTGTTAGGCGCTTGTTAGCGTTGTCGAGCTAATGGCGCACTTTATTACTTCGCGGCATCGGGAGAGAGAATAGTCGGCGAAGTTGCGTGATTGTACTGTTTCAGTGGAAAATTTAAACCGCACGATTCAAAGAAATTTATAGAGTTCGACCTTCGCCAGATTTGAAAAAATGTCAATTTATGGAATTAATTGTAACCGACCGAACAGAGTTGTCAGAAAGTAACAGCTGTACACTAACCTTTGAGTTTGTCATGAGCCAATGCTCTTTGGAAGTGTTCTTCAACTTCGGAAGCTGCGTCACCTCGATAATGCGTAAACACAACGCAATTGGCATTAATGTATTGAGCCCTGCTTTCACCATCGTCCGAATCTTCAGCCGCTGTTCCAGCAGGACCTACCGCTGTATTAAAGATTTCATTAGTTAATGGAACGTTGAGTTTTTAGAGGAGTATTTACTAACTGACTGAGACATGTTAAGAGACTCGCCAGTGCTAAAAGATTATTTAGTACCATGAATACACGAGGCAATTCTCTCACCATCCGTTGATCTGTCGTCATCCAACGTTCTCGAGGGTTGCGACGTGGTTGTGGCGGTGGCAAGGGGAGGTCGTGGTTGAGGTGGCGTTGGTCTCGGCGACGCCGGACTCGGCGCCGACCCTACCGATCCCGCGCTACTCGGCTGACCCTGAGGTACACTTCCGCCTGCCGCACAGAGCTCCAGACCCGCAGCTTCCAAAGACCTTTGGTGAACATTGAGCTGTAACATGGAAAGAGACACGTCTTACTAAATATTCGCTTGCGGCAATTGTTTTTCTTGGTTTGGAAGACGAAAAGTGAAATGGAGGACCAAATAATCCTCATTAATATCGAATGGACCTGCGGAATAAATATTTTTATACAGATTTTGATGAGCCATTGTCACTATGAAGATGGAACAGCTTATGGAAAAGGCCCGGACATAATATCCATTGTTACCGATCATCGACTCTTCGTTGTTTACGAGAGGTGTCGAGAAATCGATGAACGTTTCATTTAATGCCCTGCCCCGTCTACTCATTCCACATTGAACAGGCAAAGTGCAGAAAGTACGAAGCTCTTGAACGAGAGAATGAAAGAGAGTCTTTGCATACTGGCTGGGCCAGAATGCGGCCGGATTGGTCCCGAGAACAATGGAATTTATGGCGATCGTTGACGGAAAACTCGTAAAGAGACAATATAATCCAGGAGCTCTGGTTCGATTTGGAACGCCTCTCTTTGCACAGTCGTGAAATAAAGTTCTTGGCTTTTTCCGATTCCGGCAGGCGGAAGCCACTCGGAATGGGTCTATGCTAACGTTCCTTAGGAACGGAGTATATTGTATTTCTGTTAGCACAAATAATGAACTTCGCTGTTATTTGTTATACTTTGAAAATAATTTGAATATATCACTGGATTCAAATAAAGTTGTCATTTCCACGATGTCATAATCATACGGGCAATCGCTGTTGTTGATTCTTTATGGTTCAGATATGCGACGTCATCGTGGCTTTGTTGTATCGCAACATAGAGATGGATAATAATGTCCATCCCAATTTCGAATAGTGTACGAAAGCCTTTCAAATGTTTAATTCCAAAGACACAAAACTTGGCGGATGTACCAGCATGGGCCGTCACAAGATCATCAATTCAGGTATTAGTGACTGTCATTGTTCATCCAAATTCCTACCCGCTATGTCGATGCTCAAGGAACGCGATACAAAGATATGTATCATGAAACCGAACATGAGAGAGAGAGAAATAGAGTGAAAGAGAAAGAGAGATTGAGAAGAGGGTGAGTTGAGGTCGTCCGATGACAGAAGCCGATCGGACGATACGACCAGAAGATGGGGGAGTTATATAGATATATAAAGGTTGATCGAGAGTTCCATTGAGTCGCATAGCGATGCCGGGCGTTGGTGACGTCCATAGCACGAGTGTCAGTAGAGGATGTCGCTCACGTCCACACAAGTGGAGGATCGAGAGGCTGCAAATAGCGCGGCCAACTATGCGACTCGGGATTGCAAGAGATCCGCGAGGATCGCTCGCTTTGTATCATCCACTCGTCGTCGTTGTTGGTCGTCTTCGTCTCGCGTCACACATAAATGCACACACGGACACAGCGTTCAATCTTTCATCCAATGAGACCGAATAGAACGTCGTCTATGACTGCATTGCTTGCGATGCACTATTTCCTCTTCATCGATTTGGCTACTGTATCTATTCATTACATTTACAATGATATGCTCTCGAATGCCAACCAAGATTGCAGTCGAGCATGACATTTCGCTTCTTTAGAGGCCATATAGATTTGGACGATTTGCAACAACTGCGGATGACATCTACTCAGTTTTTTGTTTTAACTTTCACAGATGCAATAATGGGGCGTTACTATAGTGGAATAATGGATCCTAGAAGAGTAGCAAACCCCATTTCGATGAGTCAAAACATTGGCAGAAAGTTTCTGTGACCCCTATGACAAGATAGATACCAACGTATGATTGCAGATACCAAAATATTCGAAAAATTACTCAGTTTTGAATCACCTGCTCTTCCGTTTGGTAATGAGACTAAATATATACATTCATCATGATGGGCACGACGAAGCTTATACCAAGTGTGAAATCACGTTTCTAGTGGCGTGTACATAAGAATTCTTGATTGTTAGTTGGAAGATGTTTTTGTTCCGAGAAAGAAAAAAATATGGCTGTGGCGATAAATGGTAGTAGTTGTTAAAAAGAACCAGCTCTTGACGGAACCGCTTTTGATGTGCACACATCCAGATATGTGTGTATTTCTGCGCATACATTTTGTAGGTCTATAAATACGTAGAATCTTATTCAGCAGGTGTTTGCCGGCTGCCATTGTGATGGAAAGAAGAGTTACTAGGTAGGCAAGAAACCATCAGCGAATCAAGCACCCACCATATCCATCGTGTGCTTTTATACAAGTAATCAACCAGTTGGGTGTGTATAAATCATGAAGCCACGTAGGCTGCTTGACATGGCTAATCTCAGTTGGCTTTCTACACCACAACGACTGCATGTCACCACCAATGGGGATTTCAGTAAAGAAGATTTACTCTTTGCCGGGCTGTATCATCCCCTATTCACATTGGCCATGCATCTAAACGACGAAGTAATCTCACTTCCTTATACGTTCAACGGATCCACTTCAACAACCCTCGATTCTATCCGCAAAAAAATTTAAGTTTCAAATATGATTTCGAATTGAAATTTCAAGTACGTTTTTATCTCGGGGGAACAAGGTAGCAGTATTCATTTGACAAAGCAGCAGGACAAATTTAACTTTGAAATAATCGCGCGAAGAATCGACTACGCGACCCAGGCCCACCAGATGATTTGCAGCTACCGTTGACACTCAGCTCATATATACATGTACACGCCCTCTTGCAATACTCCGCCTAGGCAATTACGTTTATGGATCAGTGGTTGGTACCAGGGTGTGTGCCGACATGATACGTACTGGTGTTCTGAACGCACGAGAGCCAAACAGGAATAAGTTGACGGTGATGTATGCCGGCGAGTGCTCCCTTGTTAAAAAGGCGGGGGTGCGTGTGGGATGCCACTCTCCGACTGTGGTCTTTCTCTATGCTATGAATACGCTACTGGTAGGTAGTAGTTATCGAGTCTCGTCTTAGTAGTCTCGAAAAAAGCAAACTATGCGAAAAAAAATGGAAGGAATAGAGCGAAAGACAGAGAATGACAAGGATGCAAAGGTAGAGAAAAAATGAATGGACGGAAGATCTTGCCGAGAGAAAGATGATGATAGAAGCAGAAGTGTGGATATATACATCCCTACGTGGATGTATTTGGATGTTTACACACACATTATGATGTATATATGAATGTATGGTTGGACTCGAATTGCACGCAATACAGAGTGCAAGAACGTTCTACGCCTCTCGAGATGTTATCATTATCTGCTCTAATAAACTCCGTGCCGACATTCCACGCTGCAGTACATCACTGTTGCGAGCTCTCAACTGTCGAGCAGCACACAGACATATGTTCACAAACGCACATATGATTTTCAAAGGCCCGAGACTTTAGAGACGCGTGTATAAGCTAAGACTCGCAAATTTTCGTCGCGTTCCGTATTTTCGCATCGCACCCGCGCGAGCGCACGATAAACGACATAGTTTCTCACTTCTCGAGGTTCTTGATGGCGTTACACTATCAAGAAAGATCCGAAAAGGTCCGACGAGAGAAACAGCCGACAGGGAGATGCATATGGTAGAACGCCCGCTTGAAATGACTCTCCGGTCGAGTGATGAGCCCGACTTCAACTTTATACTTGTCCGAATAGGGTCTCGAGTGCGAAATTTTTCACGCCCACGCGCGCGAAACCGGGACGACACCTGGTCAACAACGAAGTTATCGCGATCGTGATATTTACTTTCGCAAGACATATTTTTCCCACATTTGTATAAATGCAGTAAACGGAGTTGAAATTTCGTAGAATCTGACTCCATCAATGATTCATCAACATCATTCTCACGAGAGTGTTCTTTTTATTTATCAGGTGATTTACACTGGACGAAAAATGCCTAAATTTGAAAAAATATTGCATGCCGTCTTCATTTTCAATCAACCCCTACGTGATTCTAAAAACTTGTGATTCAAAAGGAAGAAATAAATATCCGAATGTGAAAAAATGATGCCATACATTGACTGCGTTTGAAGGCTGAACACTTCGCGGAAGCTGTAAGTTACAGAGAGAAAGAAATAAATGAAATATACTTCTTTGTATAGTTTATACGTATAGATTGGTCGCTTAATTCGCGGTCGACAATGTGGTAATTAATCGAGGTGTGGGGAGCGCTATATAGGAAGGAAAGAAGAAGAGGACAACCTTCGATTCTCGTTGCGTTCTCGTGGTCGCCTTACAGCAACTACGTCCTTCCCGTATGCTCCAACCACATGAATATACATGCAATAATAGCCTACTATATGTGTATATAGCGATCAGTGAGCAGCTTTCCGTGGACCCTGGGCCTGATCATTGCAGCGCGCGAAGCTTCTTTCCATTCTCGCGAGCACAACGACGAGAACTGCGCTCGCACGATCTCCGCGCGGGTCCTTCAAAGCATTCCGTGGATGGCTCTGATATCTCCCTCTCTTTCTCTCTCTCTCTCTCTCTTTCTTCCTTCTTTACTCTGTAACCTGCTCTCTCCTGCTCACTCTTTTACTCCTTTCTTCCTGCGGCCTGCTGAACGACGTGAATCCCAGTCGAATCTGACTTCTGCTAACCGGGAAAAGACCCAGAGATCGTGATGCTCGTACCGCATAGCGACGACACGGACCCGGTCTTTATTACATCGGAAGGGAAACACGAAAGATTTCCTTCCGCGTATCAACTCACTCCGTTCGATCCATAGCCTCACTAAATTACCACCAAGGTATAATCTCGACGTTTGAAGAATTCATTTCAGGTAGTGTCATTGCCATATGCGTGTACATTATCGTTTTCTCCTCTCACACCGTCTTACTTACAGTAATTATTCCTTGTACAAAACATTTGTGAATTATTATGTCTATCTGTCTGTGAATTGTTACAAGTTTTGTTATCTATACGCACCCTGATGTATTTAAAAACACAAAAAACAATATTTTGCATCTAAAACCTCGTACATCCAGATTTTTACACAGCGAAAGGGGAATTATTTTGCTTTCTGATAATATCTTGTATTTTAAAGTTAAGGCAGACGATAAGAAAAAAAGAAAGATAACTGCGCAGCTCAATGACCAAGCACGAATGTCCAAAAGGGATGAAGAATAGTCGACAACGATATTATAAATAACGGCTGGTTTGGATCTCGATCAGAGGTGTGCAGCACACCTTGGCGATTCGATCGGACAGAGAATCGGGAGGTTCCCACATCAATTCGTGTCGCAAGTTGACGCAGAATCTTCGTCAATCTATGCTCCGAGCGGGAAGCTGATGCCGCAGACTGTCGAGATATGGCAAAAGAGGATGGTGAACGTCAGAGTGAAATAGAGGAGGGGTCGAGGCGGAGATGAAGCAAAAGAGGAAAGCCCGGGCGTTCCGGTTACAGAGGTAGTAGCTACGTAGCAAGGATTGAGAAAGAAAAACAAAAAAAAAAGATAAAGAGAAAAGGCGATAGGAGGAATCGCTGGTGGAGATTCATGGAGGAAGAAATGAGAGAAAAGAAGTAAGGCAAAGAGAAAGGAGGGGAAAAAGAGAAAAGGAGATAAAGCTGGTAACAAGCTACCATGTGGCCATGGGGGTATCTCGCAATTTGTTTGCTGGACACGGCCATTCGTCGACACGATTCTCCTATCTTCCCTCGAAGATGAGAGGAGTCCGACTCTCAATCTTTGCCGCGCGAGAGAAACCCTGAGAGATCGCAGAGTTTCTTTCTCTCATCTTCCTACTTCTTCTTCTTCTTCTCACCCTTTCTCTTCTTCGTCCTTTTCGTCCTTGCAAGCCCTTTCCTACCTCTGGTACAACACGCGATCTCTCATTCCGATCGTTCGCAGTGGAGGAGCGAGGCCTTACGGCTATCGATAAGCACCCGCGGAACGAGTTCTCTTTAGTTGAATTTTGTTCATTAGCGAATGAATAAGCCAAGCTCGCGCCAGGTGGACGACGTTAGCGCAGTCATACGCGTATCCATGAGCGAAAAATTATGGGTTGAATATTACGATATTCTCATTTTCACTTCATATGTAATCGTTCGGATTTCTCGGTTATTTAAATCGCCGAGCATTGATTCTAGCAATTTAAACTGTCGATTTCTGAGCAATAATCATAACTTCTTATAAAATATTCGACAACCACTCAAAGCTCTACATTTTTGCATATTTATTTATTTATTATGTAGTATAACCCATTTAGTCAAATCATTGAAATCATTTACATTCAATGTGAATAGAAGTATCAGTTAAGGTAGTAGTCTTGCCACAGTCACGTTCCAAAGGCAACTCTCTCGATAATTTATGAAAACTTGGATAAAATCTAATACTGGCAGTTGCGATTACTTAGGAAAACGTAAAAACATGTAAAATTTCAGAAAAAATGTCTCATATAAGATTCAGAGTTCGAGAAATAACAATCTTTCCCATATCGAATAAACAGAGCTTCCTGACGATAATGATTCTTGATTTTTTTCAACAAACTTCATCGTATGTTCCTCAGTAATTAGTTTTAAAGAAACTTCCATCTATAAAAAAAATTTCTGAGTCTTTCCGTGAAATGTGAACTTTTCTACTGCTCCCCCATAAGAAAGCGTGAAAATCTGTACAATCTTGAATTATGAATATCTCGAATACGGGACGGTGAATCCCTTTGAAATTTAGCACGTAGTTTCATAATCGTGTCTTGATGTGTGCTCGAAATTAAAAAAAAAAAAAAAAAAAAAAAAATCTGTATAGAAAAACGCTTCGCGAGACTACTACCTTAATGTAGGAGTCTGACACGGAGTGGCTGACTGGAATACACAGAGTTCTTTTCAACTAACTCGTATGTGCTTTTTCCCTTCATTCCTCGCGTCTACAAATCGAGTCATTCGATTCTCAGACGGCAGAGCAGAAAGAGAAGATAAAGAGCATTAGAAGCTGTACCTGAGACTGGGCACGTATTCAGTTAGGTGCAATTCCGTTTATACCGATCACCGACTTAGCTTACTGGTTACATTGATCTATAGATATACATTGTAGTAAGAACTTCTTGAAGATCTCTCGACTCAGGTATCAACGATTAAGGGATATATGGAGCCCACCACACCATGTGTACTGCCGGTGTTCCTTTAATACCTTTTGCCACATTAGTATAGACACGTGTTTATTTATGTACATATCTATATATATAAATAAATATATTTATTCATGTCTACACATACGAGTTTAATAGCAATGAAAGATATTTCTTAACGATCTCTGCACAAATACCAACAACGACATGGCCGACACCCGATTAGGTCATTATATCCTCATGCACGAGCTGTACTCCCAATCGGCATTAAATTCAAAGAATCTCGTCGATATGCATGTGAATGCATAAAACAAAATTGGAAATCTCTACAGACGGAACTGCATTCGTAGTTGAAAACGATGCAGTCAAGAGGAAGTAGGAAAAATGATATGTGGATGTGTTGGACTTGTTCGCCAAAGTATTACAAAGTATAAATACCGATTAGAATTCCTTGAGATATTAATAGAAATTTTATATATTTATCAGCAATATTTTCCAATGCGTTTATCGATTTAAAGCAATTTTTCATAAACAAAGATATTTCACAGATTACATTAAAATTATAAGATTAAAGAAGATTCTTTTCGTGAGCTTCGAATGAGTGTTTTTTCGAAACTGAAATATTGAAATATTCATTGGCACGCGCGCGATCAAATGCCCTCGCATATCAAAACTCTTGAAACGATCAAGCAGTAATAAACTTCAGTTACACACGTAGCCACATATATCTGTAAGCATTTATATTTAAGTTACTGTTTAAAACGTACAGTCGCTACACCTTCACTCGACGGAAGTAGTTAATGTATGAATGCCAAGTACTGAGCATATACATGAATTATCGTGACGACAAGTGCCCCGAACAGTTCCATTTTAAGCGTGCACTTGATCAGGATGACCTGATGAAACGAACGCCGCCTCGTACCTGCCATCAGCATTGTGAGCATGTAGACATAATCATTTTTGGTGAGAAGACGCCGATAGCGGCACCCCTTTCATCATGATTGCCCTCTTGAATATATTTATTCACTGAACGATTCTCACCGTCTGTGCAGGGAAAAAAAGATTTCGAGCACACGTTTCGCGTAACCAAAGAAGCCTCTCGACAATTTTTCCATTGCGAAATTAATGCATATTTGCTCGAATTATATGTATATATGTAAGAGCAATTTGTCAGTCGACGCGTGATCTACAGGTGTCATCGTATTGGCTCACGTTCTTCTTTTTTATTATTTACTTCGACGCTTATGTATACTTTTCGCGATTAACAGCAGCGCTCGAAGACCAAACGATGAGAATATCCAAAGAAGATACGAAAGTCGTTAAATTCTCAAGTGCCTTAAGAACACCGTACGTTTTGTACGTGCATGCAATATGCATTCTCTCTTCATCGTATATTCGAATATTCATTTTGCCAGAATATCGATATACCTTTCAATGGCTTGTACTTGGGAACGCGCATCTCCCAGCATAATTATAAATATCTGGAAAAAATCATCGGGCAGTAAGGCATGTTTGGGTCATATCCATTAGTTCCTGTCATCAACGCCTTTTGCGGTGTACTCGCACGAGAATATCTCCATATTTGAGTTTGTCTTCCAATCATTCTATTTAAGATTTACAAGGCAGATATAAGTTTTTAAGGAGGTATGATCATCACGATGGATCCAACTTTCGGACTTGAATTTTTTATATTCTACTGACCAACGCTTTATGCACCGATTCCCAACATTATAACAGTACTGTCCGAAAATTTACAAGTTGAGAGTTTTTAGTTGTTGAACCATGTCGTCTTACAGAGAAAATTGACCGGTAGTTCAATAATTGTATTTAAAAATTTACCTAACGAACTATTTACGAACCTATAAATTGTTTATTAAATATTGCTTCATCGGTTATAAGGGTTTTAAAGGTTAAAGTTTAATATTAATTTACAAATTCCGAACGACAATGTTGTTAGGATCAAAATTTCAATGCAAAGCATTGTTTAAAATCAATTTTATATTAATGTTACGAATTTATCAAATTCCTGTTTCTATGTCTCAGCTCTACCGTTTAGGACACCCTATATATGTCAAATTCTACACTTATACATGTACACGAGATTGCAGTGTAGTTATATACACGTTGGAGACGTTGGGGTATCCAGCGAGAAAAAAAATTTTCATCCTCTTGGCTGAAGGCGGTGTAAGATGCTTTTTCGGCTTCTGCCAGTTCATTTTGGTCTTGTTTATTGGGGATCTACCGGACCCGTCTTATCGGCCCGGCAAAGGTGCAAGATCAAAGGAAAGTCGAGCGTGGCGCGACGCGAGAGACCGGCAGCATCGACATCAACCATGGACCTTCGTTCTTGCTTACACTTGCTTACTTACGCACGACGAGCACCGTGTCGCCGCTACTGACTTCCGAGTGTTTCTGTGCCCTGTTGCGACCTTTGCCAGAAACAGCACCACAAAAAGTGCCATTAAAGAACCACAAGAAAGTCAAAGGAATCAAAGAAACATTAGGACATCGTATTGGATTGACTTTCCGCATTGATTTCATTACAATTTTTGTTTAAAAAACGTGATAATTTATAGCTCAATGACATTTAAAATAAAGTTATAGCAAAACTATCTTATTATGTGGTTCTTTTACTGAATTCCAACTGCGAGAAAGCCACAGGCAATTTTCACCTAGTGGCACAAAGTGGAAGTACTTGTTTTTTAACATATTCTAACGCGTCCTTAAAAAAAGTGACTGTACGTTGTCCAGTAGTCCTGAACAGCATTCTCGTCATCAATAAATTTATAACAGATTGTAATTTAGTAGAGAATAAAATCTTAAAATACGAATCGAAGTTTCGAATATTTATTCGAATTTTATTTAGCGATTAAGACGGACTCGCAACGAGATGCTTTTGAGAGTCGAGCGAGTTGTTTAGCACGTAAAAGAATCAACGGGTATAGTCAATGACCGTAAGCAAAAGATTCGTATATATTTGTGAATGTGTGTGGGCTGACCAGTGTGATCTTCCACACAAGCACTAAACCTAAGAGCCTGAAGTTCTGAGATACGGAAATGGTCGTCTTTAGTGTTTGTTATCAGGCCTGATCCGATACGCTCTTGCCGGTGGATTCATTCTCGTTCACCTACCGCAGCGTTTCCATCTCAGTTGGAAAGTAACAGCAGCTGACTCTTCAGCAAAACTTAACGTCGCTACCGAAGATGTTACGAATTCGATATGTAGTGAAAGATCGTCCGTACTCTGTTTTTAGTCTTCGCAGGTAACCAATGACTACGAACCCGAACTTTTAACATTTATACATTATACGTAATTTTATTTATTCATTTTTTATTCGCACAATTTCAATTTTTGTTTAGTGATACTTGTTATAAATTAAAAGAAGCATTAAAAACCACTCACAGTCGAAGTAGATTAGATAAAATTTATGAACTTGTGCATTTAAATAACGTGGACAAAGTCGCTGTTTGTTTCGTGGTCGATACGAAACTATGCCTAGCAGATTTATAGCTCAACCAATCGTTAATTGTTTTACGAGCTCAATGAACGATAAATATTCTCTCTTAAGTGGACTTTAAAATCATGCTGAGTTTTCCGGTTAGTTATTCTTTAAATCTTTGCTTATACAACTTCGCGCATACAAGAGTAACATGCAAAAGCATTAAAACGCACGAGCCTCTGTGAGGAAAAACGTTTACATCAGTAATGTAATTTACTATAGCAAGCGATGAAAATACTCCTTCTATAGAGATACTTCGGTGGATGGTAGCAAGGACGTATGCTAATTCAGACGCATAAACTCGTCGTAAACTGTGGTGCGTGTGGCTGGGGTACTATAGTTAGAAAACGAGAGGCACATCGACGAGAGGATACCATCGGGAACATCATTACAGATATCACGATAATCTCTTGGTGTTGGCTATGAATATAGACCGTCGCGTCAAACGATACACAAACTAAGATTGAAAAAAAAAAAAATGTCTTTGAATGTGTAAACATTCCCATTTAAACGGTGGCCAATGGTTTCGAAAATTTCAACCAATCGTTATAAATTTATTTTTTATTAGATTCCAGACCAAATGTCTAATCACAAAAATGATATTTCAATAACCCTTCGTTTTGGGTCAATTTGACCCGGAGCGAGCTTCTACTGGATCTTAATATTTGAGATTAACAATTGGAGATTTTTATGAAAATGGCTCGTTCTCACAATCAAATATAGTTTCACGATATTAAAAAAAAAGGATTTATTTAATCAAGTGAATTTGACTCCTCGTCGAAATGTCAAAATTGTTGAGTCCGGTAATAAAGTTATGGCATTTTTCAGAAATATTTCTAGAGTGAAGATCGTTTACGCGAAAAAATGGTTACGGGTTTTAATGACCCAGTGTGTCAACGATGGGTAACTATTGATTTGAAAAAAGAAGTCCAATTTTTTGTATCAATTTGTAAGATCTGAACATTTTAGAAACTACAAAATTTATATGTATGTCATATAAACGTCGACAAATTCGTTTCAGCAATTGAGTTTAGTACATGGGAGCGGAAAAATTGAATTTTTACGCCACTTTGAGAAAGTCTTTGTCGCATGAGGTACTTGGTCGTTTATTAGGTGGTCCGAGGACGTGGAGAACAGGTAGAAATGTGGCCTAAGGTATAAAGCGAATCTTTCGGCGTCGTAGCACGCTCCGAAAGCCGGCATCGAGGGTAAAACACAAAATCGACAATATGCTGCAGACTAAGAAAAAAGGTCAACGAAATACGAAAGACTTTGGAAATTCACGTGGGTTTTTTAAATTTACAATCCGTATCGAAATTGAGAAAAGATCATGGGAAACGAAAAATTCTGAGTTTTCCAAACAGCTACAGATTTCATAATCGTGTGACAGGTTATTGCGCAATTGATATCCTACGCGTATTTTCTTTCGCTGAAAGCGTAAAATTTTCAATTATCGCATAGTCTTGTTATGGTCCAGGATTTCCGGCAGCTTCACATTATAATGTATACACTTAATGTGTCTAACACATATATACAATCTTGTGGACGCAGAGGAATTTTTATTACCTAGGGACTACGCGCGAAAGGCGTGCTGCTCGGTATAGCCGAAAAAAAAGAGTATAAAAATTCGAAAAATTTCGAGTATCTCGTTGGGGAATGAGTCAAATATAAATAATCAAGAGTATGGAGCTTTCTTGACATTGTCCACGCGAATACACCCGAACATATATACATAAAAGTGTATCTGTGTGTAGCTGAATTGCACACACATGTAAAAACTTTAGTAGATATTTGGGTATATCTATATGTCTCACTTTGGCGGAATCTACATCGTTTGTGGCAGGTAAGTGCTGAACGTGCGACATTTATTAGCAATTATGACATTTCATTGCGTAAAAGTCGTGCAAGAGATATTTAACGAGAAATTCTTCTATCACGTGTGCTCACCCGCGAGGCTTCCTTCTCCATCAGTTCTCTCTCTCTCTCTTTCTCCTTATTTTTCCTCTGTAAAAGAGAGTCTTCCAAGATATGAGTTGTTAAGCGAGGTTACTATGGTGTGCCGATTGCAATCACCACAGGCTTCTATTGCTCCACACCATTGAACAGCATTACGTGCCAAGTGCACGTGTTTAAGTGTAAACTACATATATATATATTTGTTTCACACAAAGACTTAGAAATGGCGACTGGATAATAAAAATACCAGGTAAACGGTAGCCAACGGCTGATCTCTCTCGGTGGGGTTTCGTTGAAAACGAGAAGCAAGATCTCTGCTTTGAGAGTTGAATGGAGAGTGCTAGATCGATAGCAAAACGAAACAACAACCAAGACGACAACGATGCCGTTGATCGTACGAAACCCGCATAGATCTCTTTTGCACGCGGACTCCACTCGCGCGATCAATTAATATTGAACGACACCGGACGCGCGAGGCTACTGCCAAGTAGTTCTTTACTATATAGCTAGATTAGAGCTAAGAAAATCTTTATAAAATCACGATATAAAAGTCTAAACGCCAGAAACATAAACTCCAGTCAAGTGAGACGGATGAACGATTGACGAGTATCTCTTTCTCGATTAACTGTTTCTCTGTCTTTTGAACAGCTTGCTCTTTCCGCCGCAATACACTCCGTCTTAATGTCGGAAACGCGCGATTAACTTTAGCTTGTTTTTATTCATATTGAATCGATAGGCTAGTGGCAGAATTACATTGCCCTCATTGGAAGTAACCAAGACGCAGTGTTACTCATTGCATAGAAATATTGACTACACACATGTGTGTTAATACATATATTAACGGATCGAGGACACAAATACTTCGTCCAGCCTCGTTCGAATCACTATTAGCAAAGGTAGCAAGGACTCTCATCTCGTAATACTTGTAGAGTTACGAATAATCAAGAAGCTCATATAGAGTCAAGGATTAATATTTTGAAATATGGTGCCAACAAAAATACGACAGGAGTCTCATGTGGTCGTTAGAAACATGTCTTCAAACGTCAGGTCACAACGTGGTTGAGAAAACTTTTATTCCGTCGTGTCCATTAATTCAAACTCGCAATGTGTCTAAGGTCCTCCATGGCTTGCTTTTTATTCACTGTTTGGATGTTACATTGACTGAAAAATGCAATGTCGATAAAAGCGACCATTATTCTTTTCCTTCTTGTCTTTTTTTTAATAACAATGTTGAAATGGGCTCTCTATGAAGATATCGAACATCTTTCCACTGTCAATAATTGTTCTTCAAAGCGATTTCTATTTCACGAACTGCTGACACCTCAACACTTTGATTCTCTGCTTTCTGACCTGATATCACGAAGAATGGTGTACTTAGACTAAAAACAGAACAACCATGTGGAATGCAATGGTGCAGGACGATGTCTTGGCGACGGCAACTGTATGTACAGCCCTCGAGGAAAGGACAAGAGAAAAGTTTCTGACGTATCGTTATGTGTACCAGGCAGAGATGTGGGATGCTTTATTTCTTTGGCTTCGTTCCTTAAAAGCACTGCTCTTTTATTTTCTTCTTGGCACTCATGGCCATGTCTTCTTTTATCGTCTTACGAGCTACTGAGATGTACAGGATGTCTAAGAAATCGTGCTCAAGGCTGACAGATTTTTTAATAATCAAATTCTGGCGAGAAAAATCTTTACCTATAATCATTCCTGATGCTACTGTTCACCAAATATTCAGGAGTCAGTGCGATGAAGAATTCAACTTGCAGCTCACTCTGCCTTTCCAGCAACTTCTCATACATGCTCGAGCATTTATTACGCTGCGATTGCAACTTCCATCTCTGCACAACTGTGCTTTGCACTGGGATATTTAAATTACTTTTGCAAATTCATCATCAGTAACGGCGCTTCGAAGGAAAAGCAACAAAAGAACTTTTCGCTTCAGAATTTCACAACCTAACTGTCGTCCTCTTAAATCCACGCAGGATTTCTTGAAAAGCCTGTATTCCTACGGAAACTAATCGTGATGTTTGGTACTTACTCGCAGGTGCGAGATTACTACAGGCTGCTTGACTGCAGAGTTACCGCGAACTATTCGAAGCTGCGACGTGATGATGCTTCCTGCGTTAGCTGCCTCTTTTCCTGTCGCATTCTCTGTCTCTGGCTTTCTCTCTCATCTCTTTTATACGTAGACACACAAACACACGTATTTAATGCGTGAGATATGGCAACCCTTGAAGCGAAGTATGTGCGCGCACAACCGATAATTGTCGCGAATCCCAGCAATGCCGGAGGACAATCCATTCTGTCGGGATTTACTACCGTTTGCCAGCTTTGACGTGTTACTTCTCTTCCGCCACGTATCCCGTACTGACCGAGAAACTAAGATAATGCGAGAGCAGGAAAAGAGGCTATTGAACGAAATTTAAATGAACGACTCGAAGTCCTGTGCGTTGGAGAAAATCATCTCCCGACACAAATAGTTTTTCGATGTCTATCTCGTGATAGCACACTCTCAAACTCTCTTTCGAGATGACATGCAGCTATTGAGACACTCTTCTGTCAACGATTCCACAATGAATTCTGTGGATATTTGACCCTTTGCCAAATCGAATAGCATAATGTAAGATTCTCACAATTAGACTGCGAAATAAACGAAGAAACTCAAACGACCATACATCGCTACACTTTATTACTTTTCTGAACACTATTTCAGCAATTTGGAGTCTTTCAAAAAGTTTTTACGGCAGAAAACAATGCTAAAAGATTAGAAAGTTTTTTTTTTCGTCTATGGAAGTATTATTTTTATGGGGTGAAATATACAGCGATTGTTTCTATCAGCTTTTCATGAACTGGATGTGCACGACGCTCACGTGACGTGACCAGGAATAACATGGAAAATACTCCATTCAATTCTAATGCAACGACGTCTTCGTCACGCCAGCCTTCATTGAATATCGACATTCCATAGATCGAGGATTCTCGATAAAACGAAACGTAGTCTCTCTTTACCCGATATTTTAGATTTTTTCACGGCGACAAGTGTTGGACTTAACAACTGAAGAAATTGACTCGAACGCATCGAATTGCCAGGCGATTTTATCCTGTTGATTAAATGATTCCCGTTCATTTATATCAGCAAAATTATGAGAATGCCGAGCTTCATTGAATCGGACAAAGTACTTGAATGTTTTTGTTTCTAAAAAAATTAAATCTTTGGTATTAATCTTTACAAATTCTTAAGGTAACCGTGAGATACAATTTTGTTGAGATATTCATAAATAACAAAAATATAACAAATATTAAGGAAATATATAAACATAACTTTTTCAAATTTGATTCCAGACATTTCTTCTCAGATTCAAGTAATTTAATTTGATTTTAAGTACCAATGACGAGAACGATTAACACTGGCAAGATATCAAGATTCAGCCGGAGGCTTTTTGACATCTGAGAAGACGAAAAAATTCTTATAAGAGAGAATCTCTGTTTTACCAGATTCCACGGAATGCTTATAATTTTACGAGCCTCTTTAATATTCGCTCTCTCGGCTTCTGCGGTAGCTTCGCCGCGATCTCGTCTCGCAGGCGGTCTTCTGCAAACTCTATACGCCATTTACCATCAACCTCGTTCCCTCATCATCTCTCGAGAGCATCTCACCTCGCTTGAAATTCCTAGAGCTCTCACTCCTACGTCGCTTCTCGTTTCGCCAAGCTTCGACTCATCTTCTCGATATATACCTGTTCCAGGAGCTTTCTCTCTGTCTATTCCACCTACGAGACATCTCGTGACTGTTCAAGTTGTTTTAACCCTTTGCCCACAACGCCTACGATTTATACAACACTTCGTGTCAAGAATCGCATTAATCATCATTGAAACTGCACCCTGTGAAAGTATTTTCCAAATGAAAAATCAACTCGTGATTTTTATCATTTCGAACCCACGTGCAGAAAAAAATATTGCTTATTTATCAAACAAATGCAAAAAGGCGCGAACATTGATTTAATCCCCGTGGCAGAAAAATGCTGAAAATGGTAAAAACAAAAAAAAATAAAAGAAAAACGCTTTAACGCTTTGTTTATTTTTAACAAGTGGAGTTTCTGAAACATCGAAACGAGACATTCCTGAGAAGTGTTCAATTAACACAGAGCTTGTCCCAAAATAAATGGAATCATTAATTAGTCGACGAGAGAGTTCTCCTCTTCCACGATTCCTTATGTATTTAATGGTGAACCTTTTTTTCGAGTTTCTCACTGCTACTGCATGGTGAGATGTATTATTGAGAAAATAAAAAGTGCAAAAAGAAGTTTCGAGGTCTTATCACCTGTCACTCTCGTGTGCACTACGCGCACTGCAATTTATATATTTATGTATATGTATGTGACCGTGTATTCAATGTTTCCATACAGTCCGAGGGTCTGGAGGTTCTTCAGACTGCACCTTGAGAATATAACACGCAATCCCATTGCATTTCCTTCCTCAATCCCGTATTGAAAAACTAATGAATTAATAAAAACTATTAAGAGTAATAAGGAGTCCATATCTGCCTCATTAATCGCCTTTTCTTTCACGACCTTTATCAATAATCATTGACCGTTTAATTAGACGCATCAGATACGTGTATATTACGAGACAGAGAGAGAAAAAGAGAGCGAAGTTGAACAATACGGAGCAAAAGAACGACAGGTAGAGATCCGTTAATTGGCTGAAGAATTATTTTGTCGAAGGATGATTTCGTCGTCTCGTATATAAGGCAACAAACTTTGTTTTTTATAACTGGTTTCACTACAAATGACCACTTTTCCTGGTAATGTCAGAAAGTTTCAGCCAAAGGAGAATGAATTAACAATTTAATAAGTAAATTATAAAATGTGGTCGTGTATAACTTTTGTAACGAATTTCTCATGAGATATTTAGTTCCATTAAATGCAAGGTCGATTTACGGTTCCAAAATCGCTGACATCACAGAATAACTGATGACCTGATTTCGCTGATAAAATATTGAAGCATTGACAACGTAAAAACTGCAACTCTTGGCTGTTCTCTTTTGAACGAATTACGAAATAACTTTGAAGTCGTGCACTTGTATAAACTGTGGATCGCGTTAGCTGCACGTTAAACTTATGAGAGGTCACACTGTTCAACTTGATCGTTCGAATATTCTTGTTTCTCAAGATCCAAACGGACATGTGATTTTATTACTATCACAAAAAGGGTCAGGGCTAAAAAAAAAAAAAAAAATAAGCAAAGAGCAAAGCACACAGTGACAAGAGCCAATGACTCAAGTCTCGACTCAGCTCTTTCGATTCGTCACTGTCAACCAGCGCGATGTCATGGTCACCCGTGCGCTCGCGCGCCCGTGCCATAGATGAGACGATAGATAAACGCGGGAGGGATGAAAAATGATCCGCGAAAAACGGGGAGGCATTCCTGAAGGAGTGCTGAAGCCCTCTCGAGGGAGATCTCAGAGACGAAGAGAGAATAAAACTGCCACAGAAGAAAAGATACAAAAGTTTCTTCGGAAACAATCATTTTAAGGTTCACGAAGAAATCTTATTCACAGGAGTGTCGTCTTGGAAAACGTTTTACCCTCTGGAAGGTTAAAATTAGTCAGAAATATAGGAAAGAACGATGCAAAAAAAAAAAAACTTAACAAAAGAATATGTAAACGAGTTATCGAGCAGTCTTAAGGTCTTAAGAGAGGATTAACTCCTTAAACCTGAGGGTTCCTGATCGATTTTGCTGAGTTAAGAATCTTCGACGACTGTTCTAAGGTTCCCTGAATTTTAAATGTACGTCTTCATGGGTGGGTCCTCGTTCGAGACTCGTGAGCCCAAATTTTTATTTTACTGGTCCATAACGGAGACTGTTGTTTTGATGATTTATTTTTTTGCTGATGCATTTGCCAGGGAATAATTGTGTCCAGTATTTTTTAAATCTTATAAGCACATGATGGATTTTCTGAAAATTCACATTTGCTCATGGCATAGAGCACTTTTTCGTGAGAAAAAAAAAAGCAAAACCCTACATGGTTTTCCAAAATAACAAGATTTTCACCATAAACACATTTAGCATCATCTCTGTGGCTCGATTAGCCACAGAACTCGAGTTTCCTTCAAAAGAAAACGTTTCTAATTAATTAGCCGGTAGATTCGTCGAAACCCGGAAGTGCGACCCGGTTGGAGAGAATTACCAGGGCGCTGATGTCGGCACCGGATAATTGTCTCCATTATCTCTGTTCTTTCTCTTTCTCTCTCTCTCTCTTTCACATTCATTCTACAGTTTAATGTACGTTTAAAGTTTTCTTAGTGCAATACTTTTACAGCTAATTGAAATTCTGATCTAACTAGCGAAACACGAGATATATATAACGTTCGTATAGAATGTATACATATATATTTTGATACTATGTATTATCGTTGTCAAGTATAAATGTCGAAGAATATTTGATCGAAATTTCTTTTGAATTAAGACGGGAGTATAAGCGAACTCTCGCCTTTCGTGGCTCGTGAAATAAATCGATCGTATTGCCTTTCGTATCGATGAACAATTAAGCGAATTACAATCGAATTAATTGACGCATATACGTCACCGAATGCTAAGTATTCAACCGGGAGACAATTTAATATTGTCGTACATGTGTCTACGCACCAAATAAGGAATATATATGCTGTATAACAAGACGTAATGTAACGCTAAGTTAAGTGAAAGAAATGTAGAGAGATAGAGAGAGAGAGAGAGAGGGGGTAAAAACAGAAGCAAGAAAGAAATCACCTGCTGTTACGTACATCAGTTTTGTGCTAATTAACGAAACGATTAATTAAAAATGATGAATTGACATTAAGCCACACCAGCTGCGCTGTCCGTGAGATTAAACACGAAGGACTTGGAAATCCATTCGTTATTAAACCGAGCAGAGAACTTTTCGCACATAAAAACCTCGAAGCACTGTTGATTATTCTTATTTACCCTCTTGTCACGTCTTATCAGTTGAACGATAAGAAAAAAAACACTTGTTCGATCGAGATAACGCTTCACAGGCTTGGATACGACAATTTCCCACTGGTGTCTCAAGAGCTGCGGTGTCCGAGCGGTTAAGGAGATGGACTTGAAATCCATTGGGTTTTACCCGCACAGGTTCGAATCCTGTCCGCAGCGAATTTTTTTTTTCTTTTTTTTTCTCTAAAAAATTCATCAAGTCATCATAATACAAATTTTCAATTACACCAAGACCGTTAGGTCTCTAATGGAATATTAAATAGACAAAAAAAATTCCCTTAATACACAGCAACACAAAACTTTCAATTTTTCCATCGTCATAAAATAAATAAGAAAATTCTATTGATAAATATTAAAATTTGGAGTTGATTCTCAAGCTGGAGATCTAAATCGTTTACAAAAAGCCACAGATTTTCTATTTTTTTTTTTTTACTAATGTAATTTTCATTAATTGAAATACAGAGTCACGTTTATTGCTTAAAAATAAAATACAGTGATGATTGAAGAATACATTTTGTTGCTGTAAATAGAAACGTGTAATTGAACGAGTTATATGTTTTTATATGTGTGTAACATGTTGGTGTGATTGTCCATACGTAGCAAAAGTTATTTAGATAAAGAAAACAATGTAGCAAAAAAAAAGTGGCGCCTGAGGAAAGCGCGAAATATAGTTTGATGTTTTCTAACAATTTTCCTCGAAGTGGAGCACTCTTGGGCACGTGAGAGTGCACTTGAATTTTAACATGACGAGATGCTTCGTGAGACTCTTGGATGAACGTAATAGGATTCGTGCGAGGGCGTGCTTATTTGTTTCATAAAAATTCCTAGCTGTATACATATCTTTCGATTTTTTCTCACTTAGTCTTGATGAGCAGAGGAAAAGGAAGCCAACACTCTTTACCAGAAAGTTTTCTCGGCCTCTTCGTCGTTACACATTGTATTATGTCTCGGTTTATATCCATCTCTCTCCCTCTCTTTCTCTTTCTCTTTAGGGTCGACTTGTTCGTCTAGACACGTAATTGAAGAAACAAAGAGGCTGAGCAATTACGCTCACAATTGAGTGTATATATACATACATAAAAAATATAAATATATTTATAACATAGAATTTCGTAAGGGCGGGGGAAAAAGATGGCCGCCTCATCCTCCGCCCTTTTTCATTCTTTCCTCTTCATATTATTTCTCTCCACACACCACATCCCCGCTACCGAGTGGCATTTTGATTAAATTATAACTGAGGTACTCATAAAGCTGTCTCGAGGCATCAAACCAGAGACAGGCTCTAGTCATAGTGTGTGTCTTAAGGCATAAAACTACTGTCTTTACAAAAAAAGACTCAAGAGTGGGGAGCGTGTCGATTAAAATGGCTACCGGAAGTGCGCTCCTGCATTTCAAATAAAACCGACACGACGGAGGCGCAAACGTATATTCCGATACCGCAATAATGAATCTTTTCAAACATTCGAATACCTTGTTAACAACTCTTTTATCCTAAACAAAGTACGTAAAAAAAGTCACATCTCCATGACTACAAAGATATTTTTGTAATTATATTCATTTCATGCCCAAGCATCGCATTTGAATGATCACAAATATGCGACAAAAAAACTCAGCCGCATCGATCTACCGTTCATCGAATGCAAAAAAAAAAAAAAAAAAAAAAAAGAGAGAGAAAACTTGAATAAAAGGTTCATCGAATGATATACGATGATCACTGAATCAGATTAATCAACTTTTTTATCGTCTCAATTATTTCTCTATATATAGAAATAAAAATACATATACGAGTAAACTCATCTAGAAAGCGAGTGATAAAAAACGATGCACTCGATAATTGCATCCCGGTGATTTGATGCAGCAGCTTTTTTCAATCCCATTTTTATCCTGTATTCCGATGGAGGATTTCCTAGATATCTGACGGACGTATGGACGAGCTAATGTACTCACCTTGTGAACCTCCACAGGGGCAGGAGGAATGTTACACATGGAAGTATATAAGGACGTATGTTATTCGCGTGAGATTCTTTCAGTTCGTAACCAAGACCAGACGAAAAGGTGGAAAGAGAACAATTATAGAGTCTGCATCTGTTTTTACACGTAGAGAGTCCTCTAAAAATAACGCTTCAATTTTCCAGTTTAATTAGATAATAAAAATTGACATGAGAAAATTGTTATATATTTTTCTTTCCAAAACTAACAGTGTATTAAATATACGAATTATAATTTATTCGTTCCTCTTACCCTTTTTTTTTATAAAACAGTGGATTGTCTCATTTAAAAAATCGAAAAAAAACTGACCTTATGACCTGAGCAAGAAATTCGTGAAAACTTTTGATGTCAATTATAATCTGCATTTATAGATATTTCCCCCTTTAACAATATGCCTGTGTGTATGCGAACAAAATATGTTTCACTTTGAGAGATAGAAGAAAAAAGGAAAAAATAGAAAAAAAGAGTCTGAATTATTAATCGACTGTGCATATGTCAGAGATTCACACGTAGATCTCGATAAGTGCATTTGTTGAAAAAAATAATAATAATAATACTTCAAAAAAGCAACAGAAACACATTACTCACCGGAGTGTTACCGTTGAATATCAAGTGGTTGCATCGATGCATTGTGCTGCATCGACGCGCGATAAAAGTGCAGTAAAGATAGTACACACTGTGTCCGATAATGAAAGTCTTATGGTACAACAAATCATGGTGTTTTAGTGCGCCTTTAATTGCTTCGGCGTGCATACATCGGGAGAAATCATTGCTCTTTATTGGTTGCGGTTCGAGGCGCGGTTTCCTTTGTACAAAGATCATTATGCTCTGTCTCTTTCTTGTTCTTTGTTTGCAAGGGAATTGTTTTCCACTGTGACGATTGAAAGAGATCTTAGGAGCAAAAATATAAGAAAAAGTGAAGAAATATCGAAGTGTTAAATGTCAGAGATCAGAAAAGTTTTCAGCTGAACATCAAGTTGAAAAATGTTAAGGCTATTGATTCATAATTTATTCCATATAGCACCATTCGAATCCTTTCGTTTCATAGACTTTGTGGTTTTCTCGTATATTTCACAGCCCACGAAGAATTTAAACAGTAAGAAGTGTCGAAGGGTAAAAAAGATGAAGATTGGATGTTTCTCACGCACAAACGGAATAAAAAGCATTTAATCGTTCTCAAGACTCTCTTCTTGTTGCGTTTGATTTGCGCTCGTCGCTGTACTCGTCAACTTCACAAAGAGTTTAATCTTCCGTGGAGAGAGCTTTTCATCGCGTGAATATCGAAGAATTTGTCGCTCGACTTGAGTCAAGCAGAGTGCGAGAACTTCAAAGGAATATTTTGCCTTAAACTCTCGGAGACCTCTCGTCTTTTCTTCACCACGTCCCTTGGGAAAAGCATGGACCTAAACATCAGGTTTTCTTCTCCCTTCTTCTTCTTATTGCCTTCAAACCTTAAGGTTACGTGCGCACTTTAACTCCTTTTCCTCTCTCCTCTCCCTCTCTCTCTCTTGAATCGCGTTTTTCTTCGAAGCCACCGTAATAATCATTTATTATCCCATGAAAGTTTCGCCTCGCTTGTAATGAGTACGACGATATTATGAAGTTGGAAAATTAGTGCTTTGTTTAAAAATGATCTACTCCAGTAAATATGAAAGTTCAAGACTGAGCAGCGAGGAGAAGAGGAGAAAAGAGTGGGAAAAGGGCTAAGAGGGCATCATGAACTTTCTTTCCCAATATTGTGCCTTTCTGCAGGGTATTACATGGTCGGAAAGCTTTCGCATAGTTCAAGACAAATTAAGAACCAATGTACATACCAAGAGGACTACTTAATTTTCGTTTCTTTTTGCTCTCATCTTCGGTAGCATGCGAAAACATCTTCTAGAAGAATAAAACTATGCGACGATAGTTCTCGTCAATGCAACAGCTCACTAATCCCCAAGTACCAGCGATGACTGGTTCTCCTGTTCAAGAAAATTTATAACTATTTGCGATCCATGAATCAGTGTTATAGCTTTAACCTCCCGCAGTGATTTTAATGCCACTAGTTTTTACGCTGAAAGGGGTAACTGCTACGAAATCACCGATGCAACGATCGCATGTTTAAAGATTATCATTAAACGACGATTCATTCTGTACTTTTCATCTTCATACACTTCTGCTCGGGCTTTCTTTTCTTCGGCTCGTACCATCAGTAGAAAAGTGTATTTTATTTTTCAGTAACTCTCTCGCACATCGAAGCAACGTGCGTGCTGCTCATTTCGAAGGTACACACGACGAATAAAAAAAAAAAAAAACGAATCTACCGAGTGTGACATTGCCCAAGTCTCGTTGCTCACCATCTGTTCTTAATTCATTCGTCGGCAGATTTGCTCGTATATAGTTGGATATACGAATATACACATTAGGTTATGCAGTTTTGCGGGATGCTTAAATTCGCATATACATTCTGAAAGATAATTTAAAAACGTGAACGAATTCTACTGCAGAATTGTGTGCCAGAGAGAACTCATTCTATAGATATATTAATAAGCCTAAATGGATTATATCCATCAAGTCTATACCCCACGTAAAAATATGCTGATGCATATATACGTATATATCCAACGATGTTTGTATGCACACATGGCAGTTGCATATCAGGAAATTCTTCAACCACCTCGATCGCGAACGTCGCGGTATCTTATATACATGTATTCTGTATATTCATAAATATGTATATGTATTTAGTGTATGACAGTATATAGTTGCAGGCGTGGCGAGACAACTCGCGCGAGGGCGATTCGGAGATTCAAAGCCCGTCGGGAATGTCCCGCTCATTAATAAGAGCGATTTCATGTACGGGAATTGGCCACAGAGAAAAAGAGGAAGAAAATCAGAAAGAAAGAGAGAAAGCTACCAAGACTTTTGGCTCGTGTGCTTCTCTTTTGTCCTCGTTGATCAGAACGCACACATACACGAACATTATCCACATGTTTCCATAACATAATTCCTATACTCGTTCTCAACAAGCAAACGATCCACGCAGCTTCCAACATCCACGAAACTTCCCAAGAATTCGTGGCACGAGCATACTTTCATCAATTTTGGATGCAACTCGTCCAACTGTCCTCCACACAACAAACACAGTAAAAGCCACGACTTTCTGTCATACGTCAACTTTCCGCCTCATTTCATTGATGACTTTGCTCCGCCAGAGACTTTCGCCAAAAACGAAATATCACGAATATCCCGCGTGTGGCCCTGTTTATTATCGCGTTTTATGGATGATGACATAAATTCATTTGCCAGGCCATACATAGGACGATTTTTACAAACCTGTTCTTTTCGGTCCATCTGCTACATTTTTAAACGGTTAAAAATACTTTATATCAAGAATTTGGTCATTTTAATCGCATGTTTATGATTTGTTATCACTCAAGCATAATCGACGTACGAATCAATGCACATTCTTCGACTGATCTTGATTATCTTTGTCAATGTTGAAAGGAGCTCGAAATGCTTGTCAAGTGTAATTCTCAGCATCATACACCTGGCGTTATGACACTTATAAATCACTTATGAACTCGTGTAACTAACATACCAAGTGGAAAGACACTAGAAACTAGAAGTTAGAAGACGCACAATCCTTGAATCAAGCGTGTGTGGATCAAACAATGGTATTTCTCTAGTGGAGATGCTGTATTATTATCCAAGTGAACTTAGTCTGGCATGCGTTTAATTCCCAGGAGGCAAACTTTACTGCCTCTACATTGACTAACTTTGTGCTATACTAGTTACTGGGAAATATGGTTAACCTTGCCCGCGACTCGGTCGCTCATCGAATTAACCCTTAGGTGCTATGTGCATGGCTCAGCTCACTTGGCTCATTGCCTGTGCACGGTCTCCATTACTTTGTTCTATTCTACATAAGGATCGAATGAAAACGAAAAAAGATCAAATCATCTAAGTCAAAAAATACTAATCGTTTTTTATTTTTTTTTTTAATTTTTTTCTCGTAAGAAAAAAAAAACACTGACAAAGACGTCACAATAAGTTCGTTTCAGGAGAGACTTGTATCAAGTTTTTCTTCGCCAATATTTCATTAAAATCATTTCGATAGGGTACTTGGAGATAAATTGTAATGTGTAACAGACGATGGGAAAGCGCAATAGCGAAACGTACGCAGCGCATTATTCAGAACCAAAGCAAACGACGTATATATCTTAAGGAGCATTATATGCTTCGAGAATCTTGAAATCTTGCGAGTGTGCTGAGTTGTTCAACTGATGGATCGTAACGATGTCAAGATTTAATGGTTTCTGATGGATATACGTTTGTGCGGGACTCTCGGTCCGGCCAGTTCTCTCACCGAGTTCACGGATAACAGATTTATTGCTAATCGCACAAGTGAGCCGCCGAAGCGGTCATTGTACACTTGGCTCACCGCTCGAGAGTACCTCACACCGGTTATCTATCTCGTTTCTAACAGTCTTAATAGCTGACAGCTCATAAATATCTCACTTTCAGCCGTGAGTGATTATTAACGTCATTATATTACATCGATGTTTTTACTTTTCATTTGATTTCCGTTTGAACTATAACGCGTTTGAGCTGATTAACAACAAAATGACTTGCACATTTTTATCGTCGAATTAAGATCGAGCAATGGCTTGATTTTTCAGTTTTGAAGCTCAGATTCGTCCAACTGACGTTTCCCAATGGAATTAACCGTAAATCAAGATTCTTCTTCAACATTTTACATTTATTTTAACCATGGACTTGGACAACTGAAATCTTCACGTAGAAACGTAGATTCGCGACCTTCAATCCACCACCAAAGATCATCTGTATACGTGTGTGAGTGTATTTTATCTCCAGGCTCCTCGTCCACCAGTCGACAGAGCTCTCTGTTGTTCATACGGTATAAAGATGACCGGATAAGAAAGGATATAAATGGTTCCTTCGCTGATGGTTTCCCGGAGCAAATTTAGACCACTGTCACCTTTTTCTATAGTGCATACAGAGATTTAACGCACGTATATATATATATGGAGTCTCGAAAAGAAGTGTGAAATGGTGATCGCAAAGATTTTTAACGAGAATGAGAGAAAGAGAGTGAGAGATAGAGGGAATGAGCGACCCTTAACTCGCAACGCGAGAATGGCACCGGTATGGAAATGCGAATCGAGATCTCCACTGTTTGCTCAAGTGATTTTTATTCTCTTTTCTTCAAAACCCAGTTTTGTGTCGAGCATGCGGATGCTTTGCGATCGAACACTTACCTCCTGACACATATATAGACTTCCTTTTGCCTGTATGTTAATTTCCATACGTGTTACCACGAGGTGTAACTTCTGTTTATCTTCAAATCTAACCAATGTAACTTAACGAACGTAGCTGGACCACCTATATGTTCGATTTCTTATAAATAAATATATATATATATACATATATTTTCTACCTATGCTTTCAGCTTCGCTCACGTTTCTATTGGAAAAATCATTTTTATCGCTAAATAAACTGGGATTATAGTCAAAATTTATTACTTACGGTATAAATCACTCAATTTTTTGGTCATTCGTGTGTTCAACGAAATTTTTCTCACTCTCTCGTTTTCTCAACCTTGTCGACCTTCCGGTCTGTTCATTCCGAAAACTTGCTACTGGAATTCTTTGCCAAGTGATTTTTCCAGTAACTCGATATGAACTGAAGAATTTTTGGATTTTTCTAATATTTACTAAATAAAAATGGCGGATCTCGGCTTAATTTCTTTGGATTACAATTGACAGTTGGTTGAATTTTGGAGTATTTTCAATTTTTGTAAGAAAATTCATTTCATATCGTGGGGTTTTGAGTAAAAAAGTCATTTTTTTCATTGGTTTTTATGAAAACTTAGTTCAGATAGAAAAATTACGATTTGTTTATTTTTGTACTCAAAATTACTTGCATATAAACTGATATATTTAAACAAGTCGACATTTTGGACTCGACTAGAGTCGGAAAAGTCATTACCCTTGGTTGGATCGTCATTCAAAGTAACCGTGAATACCGGCGCTCCACTAATACAACTATAATGACATATTCAATATATCATTGACTTTGTTGACGACACAGTACACGCGCGCGTTTATATTCAACGATTTGAGGAATTCGGCGCTGGGCGCAAAGTGATTAAACGCTGAGTTGTCATCGTTCGTCTGATGGAACACGACGTTCAGAGAAGAGGGAGTAAAAGATATAGAGAGAGAGAGAGAGAAAAAATGTATTATACACGCGCTGTGACATCGCAGCTATGAGAAACGTGTGTCTTTCGTTCGTCACACTCTTCAAAGTTAATGACTTACGGCGACGTGGAACGTGCGATCTACTGTCATATTTAAAGGGTCTTTATGACAGTTGAGAAGGAAAAAACAGCCAGCGTTTTACCGCCCACGTCAGAAGCAACGTGGCTACTGACATTGAACGTCTTAAATTACATAATCGATTGGCGACACTTTTATTCATTTCGTCTTTTGTTCGATCAAATATGGAAAGTAAATAATTCTAGATAAATTACGATAATTTATGGCACGCCGTCTCAGAGTCAATAAAAAAAAATAAAAAATCGAAAAAAGCTTCCGTGTTAAAGAAAAATAACTGCTTCAACTATAGTCGAATGAGTGTTCAATTTTCACGATGATCGATAAATATTCAATTCAAAGATATCGAAATTAAATGAAGCATAAATAATTGTGAAAAAAATTTTCAAGTAAACTGCTCTAAGAAAAAATCTTATTATTACTCATCTATTTAACATTTTTCTTGTATGGAATATATATGACGGAAAAACATGTCTATATGGTTTTCTCAGGTTCAATTCAAAAAGTGTTGATTGACAAGTGAGAAAAAATATGTAAGCATCGATCGCTGCCTTTCTCGTAAAGACTGAAAGCGAACATAGAGTAGGAAGGAGGGTGTTAGTACTAGTATGTAGAACAATTCTTGAAACCTTATTGGAATTTAATAGAAGTTGCTCTTTATAATGTCGAGGCTTCATTGTATAAATTATTGAACCGCGAGGTGGCTCTCGTAAATGGTAGTAAGTTCACTCTTCCATTCTGGTTGTGATAACTTATACTTTCCATTGGCGATGCAAGATCGTCGAGACTCACTCTGACAATAAAAAGCCAAGAATTGCTCGGCTTAAATCACCGGCTCTGTGTTATCCATCTTTAACAGGGAAGACCCCGTTACCTTCGTCCAGAAGTTTCTTCGTGGTAAATCGATCGAACGAGGGAGAGAACGAACGAGGAATGTATAAGCGATCATTATTCTCAAGACTTTTCCTCGCTTAATGGAAAAATCTTTAAACTATTTTACATTCTCGATCTTACCACATCGCGTATACGAGTTTACGCATGAAAACTTTCTCGTCTGCATCTTTACGTGCATCAAAAACTTGTACTTTCTAAGCATTTCCAATTTTTAAATTTTATTCTTCCTTTTTATCTTATGAACAGCCTCTAAGGAAATGAATTTTATGTAATCGAATAAAAGCTCATTTGCACGAGACAAAAATTACGGAGACAAGATTCAATTAAATCCAATTCAGATGAAAAAAAAAAAAAAATTATTTTTCCATTTATAAGTCATTTGTATTGAAAATCTTTTATAAAAAAAATGTAAATTACAGATATCTACATTTTTTGTGGAGAAAATATGTTTCGATTACTTTGAAATTACATGTCAAAGGATATTCTTTGATGAGAATAAATTTTATCGTCATCCTGTGCATTTTTAATTCTCATTATACGAACATTTCTCTCAATCTCTTGGCTTGTACGGTTTTATTTTATTTTGTAAAGGAGGAGGAATTTAACGAGCGTGTACCAGAGCTCTAATTGATAAAATGCCCGCGCGTGAACTTGAAATAGGAGCAAATAATGGATTTGAAGTTGCCGCACTGTTGGAAAACTTTCATGAAATGGAGACCGGGTCCATGTACTTTGGTCAGGCGAGTAGATCACTCAGACCTTTAAAGAAGAAGCTGGCCAAAAGTCTACTCGACTGAAAAACAATGTCGAGCTCAGCCATTTCGAGTATTTTATTAAGCCACCTCTAGAGAACTTGCAAGCTTGACTGCACTTAAATATACATATATATTCGAAGATTTAGCCACCACGGTCGCAAATTCAGAATGTTGGAACAATCCGACGACCTCTGGCTCGAAGCCAGGGAGTTACGGTTTATTATAGTTTTGTTATGACAGCAAGCCGTTACGGTAAATTAATGTTGAAACAAATGTATCTACGGCTCTCATATACTCCAATTTCAGTCTATACATGTATATAAATGCACATTTAAATGTGTGTTATTCAAGTGCACGTATCGCGGCGCGTGGATTTTCGTGGTCCTAAGTTCTCGTTGAATTCAGCCGCTTCTAATTGAATCGGTAAACATCGTAAGTTAGGAGATAAGTAGTCACGTCAACATAAATCACTTCGAGAAGACATTGCGTGGTGTGCATCTCTTTACCTCTTGCCTCTCTTCGTTTCAACACTGAGAATAAAACTCTTGAGCCAAAATCAGCAGAAATTTCTACCCTGGAGAAGCCAGATTTTGATTACTTTGAACCCTGCAAGTTGATTGGAGGTCAGTATTTTTTATTTATTTTCTTTCCCCGGAACGTATATTCATCGTCACTTGAATAAAAATAAGTTTCGAAATTTTGATCGTCTAAAAAAAAAAGATACGATCAATTGAAGACAATGATAATTGTTCTTCTTAATTGTTATTTTACAACAACGACAAAATGGAGTAAAAAGTCAAAAAAAGGTTACGATGAAATTCGACTTTAGTAGATACGACGAATTTTTTTCTGTAGTTGCAAAATTCAAATGAACTTCAATTTGTACGATGAATATTATGATAAATCGTGTTAGATTGACAAGTTTAAATAACATTGTGAAAGATTCATTTCCGTATATAAACTTGTTATAAGTACAGAGCCATGAATTTGAGATTCTGCTCGAAAGGAAGAAACTTGTCATAGTTGAGGTTGTCCGATTATTAAATCGACAGAGAATAGATTTATAGTCGCGATGATTTTAATTGCGTATCTATAAAATATTGTAAATGTTGTTTAATTATTATAAATCGTACGTTAGGGCTATTCATCATGATATATTTTTTCTGATGTGCGAGGGTAATAAGTCATTGTCGTTTAGTTGCCGGTTTGCAGAACTCGTAACATATCTGTACCGTAGGATCGCTGAGCATATTGCATTCTGGTGCAACGGTGAAGGGCTTCGCCATATAAACAGATATAGGTATAGATTCAATGTTTTGTGCATTGGGCCAGCTTTCGAGCGGCTCTCGTCACAGAAAAGAGTCCAGCACAGAAAACCAACAGAGTCCAACACACGATAACCCAGTTAGAAGGTTCTCTCGCATGGCCGATCGTCAGTTTCTTCGTTTCTTGTTACACACATCGTTTGTGAACACACACGAGGGCAGCAGCTGGTCGACGTTGCGACAAATCATACGAGCTTGACAACCTCGGATATCCTCACTCATTTGTGCTCTTCCCATCGCCCTATTGTACAACATACCATCCACGTAATAAAATATATATTCGCCATGTTATTTATTTCGTCTACATTGAAATCAAAATTTCAAAAATAAATTATAGAAATATGCATAATTGTACATTTCGATGCTTTTTAATCCTTCAAACACTCATTATCTTCCTTTTATAACTGTATTTTCTCTCCAAGATAAAAAACAGACATATATTTTTCGTTTTATTGCAATTTACTTAAAAAAGGCTTATTCGTATTTGTTGTAATATTTTCCGCACCCGCGCTGCAACGAAAATGATATTTTTATTTAAAAAAAATATATAAATAATTATTATAATTTTCTGGTAATTGTATGCAAGCAAATAAGTGGGGAAATCGACGACAAGGCATGGGATTTTATAGCCTGCAATTTGAATCTAAAAGATTCCTGTCTTTACGAATTTATATGCATATGCTGTAAAAAGGCAATGCTGCAAATGTACGTGTACTGGATATCACTAAATAAAATGGCGAATGTCACGTCCCAGCTCACAGCAAAATGATTAGTTCAGCCCTTTTGTTAGATACAAGTCGCCGTTGGATATTTAATTGCGGAATATATTCGTGTTTCTGTGTATGTTCGTGTGTGTTTGTAAGAATAAAAGAAAATCGGCAGCAAAACTAGCCAGTCAAGCCCTTGGTATTTCAGTAATGGAGGCTTATCTCGGGCTACCGCAGAAACTTCAGAATCCTGGAAGATATCCGAAGAACACGATGCACTGGGAAGAGCATTTAGCATTATATATGTATATATAATATATATACAATGTATATATTTATGTACATAAAATATATACACGTAGGATGGGAACTTATATCCTTTGGTTATTAATTTGCCACTTACTTCACATATTTCGCTACTTCTTCGATGCAAAATCGTACGAAGAGAGAATTGGAATTGTTTCTCGTTGTTTATCGAGCACAAATAATTTTATGTTACTTACTATTAATCCCGTTACAAATAATAGACATATTCGAATTTCCGCATCTGAAAAGCTCATTTTTATCGACACACATAATATTCGATCTCTGTGAATTAATTATTTTACGAGGAGTCCCGAGATTGCAGAAATATTGAGTCGGTCTATTTTTTTCCTGTTCTTATCACGTTGAGTTTGAATTATTTGTTCGTTTGTTTTTTTATTTTTTTATTCTTCAATGGAATTTTGTCTTGTGCAGTATCATTTTTTTTCTAAGCTCTTGATCAAAGTTTGTTTTTGTAATTATCGATGACGAGCTTCGGAGTCACAAACAGAGCAGTTGCTTGGAAGGGTCGCTTTTATTTGTTCGAGTGACCACTCGAAGACCACAGCAAAGGGAGAATCTTACTTTTGCCTGCGTGTTTCCTATCCCTCCTGCTCAAGGAACTACGCTCCGACAGCAAGGACAGCTGACGTATCAAAGAGAAGCCGACAACTGTATACACTTTTATGTATATGTATATTTATTATAACGAGTCTTCTTCGATTTGCTTTGAAGGAACTTTTGATCCACCCACGAGATATATAAGGGATACAATTGATAGATCGATATGATTATTAAAAATTGTATCAATCACATTATTTTATCTACCGTTTCGACACAAGTAGGAATTTCGAATCTTTCGTCAACAATATTGTATTTGTATTTATTTATTTTTTTCGCAATGAGCAAAATTTGAAAAAAAAAAGAAAAGATATAATATATTGAGATAATCGAAAAAGCAACGTGTACGTACAATGCAGTGGATTTAATAAATCGTCAATTGACAAATCATCGAAGATTGCAATCGAGGAAAAAAACTTGGATATCGTGACGATTTTAACAATGATGTTCGTGACAAATATTTTATGTGAGGCCAGGACGAACGTCAGTGGAAATCCCAGATCCGGTGTATGTGGCAAGTGTGGCGGAGTGAGAAGATAGTATGATGGGAATAAAAACGATGGAAAAATAAGTGAGTGAATCAGGATCCCGGAAATAGAAAAAGTCCTTCGGGCTTCTTTCACAGCGCGACTTGGTCGAGCAGCCTTCAAGCGCCACACAGTAACCTCGTGTATCACGCAGTGTCTTCCATTTTCTATATATCCGTATACATTTGTATTTGTATTTAGAGTTGAAAAAAAAGATTTTTATGAACGCGATTCCAAGATATTGACAGGAGTTCCTGATTCTAGTTGCCTACGGAACAATCGCGTCACACATGATACGCGATGAGAAAAAAGGAAGCTGGTCAGAACAATCGTGGGATAAAAAATTCAATGATCTAAAATTCCCATGGGTCAAGAAAAAACACACCAACGACCCGAGCGAATCTCGCTTGGAATTGCAAATCGAAAACAGACCAGATGGATACATCCGGAACCTTTAAATATATATATATATATCGTACAATGGGCGCCTCTAAACGCCGGGTCCATGACGAAAGGATTCAAAGTCAAAAGAGTTCAGACAAATTTCCATGTATACACAGTAAATCAAGAAATTTGTTGATAAAATTTGACGCAACAGATATTTGTCACTTTGAAAATAAAGTCCTTCAGAAAGTATCGAAATGAAGGAAAGAAAAAAATGGCCACGTCATCTAAATTAATGCCATTTTTCTAAATTCGTAATTAGCATAAAAACGAAAATAAGTTTTGGCATTATTGAATACACAATCCAATAAAACAATGTGCCAATATCCTGTCGAAATGTTGTCTGTATAAATGCCTTGTGACATGACACACGATGAGACGTGTGACGTTTCATTGAATTGCAGATTTTTGAGGGACGAAGAGAAAAGAGAGTGTGGTCGCGCGCCCTCTGAAACGAGGAGAGGAGGGACAGATGGACACGTCGTCAGTCCGATGGCTTTCTACACTGACTTACTCGAGTCTCTTGATATATACTGTTCTGCTTACTGCACTTTTATCGAACTCTTTCTGCAGTCAACAACTGAAGAGAAGTATAAAAAGGTAGATGCGAGAAAAACAAAAAGAAACAGGGGCAAAGAAAGAGTAAAAGGGTCTGGTGCGAAGCGACAAGATTCACCGAGTGGCCACAAAAACTTGTGGCAGTGAAGTATACCAAAAGAACTCTTTGGTACGATTTTTATACGATCGCTTATCGAAACGTGAGAGATGTACAAGCTGAAAAGGTAAAAATGTAAATAAAAGTTGACTGTAGAGTTTTCCACATGAATTCCAACCGTGCACTGTCACTATATTTTGGATGTGCACAAGCTGCACATCAGGGCTCGTCAGATCTTAATCTTTTTATCTAATGTGCATAAAAGTTGTGTTGTCTTGTATTTCACTGCAGTGGGTAACATTGACGTACCCTACGTGCAGCAAACACTATCGTCAATGGAAAGGAGGATTGCTGGCAGGTAAGTATATGTCAATGTCACTCGAAGTACGCGAAACATGCCTAAAAGCGTTGACAGGAGCATGGGCAATGAAAGTGTCGAAGGAGATGCACGATCGTCTCAGAAGTAAACGAGTAAAAACATTACAGTATGAATTTTCTTCTGGTCTCTTTCTTTTAATTCATTTAATTATTTCGACTTAATTTATTCGAAAGAGACGATCAGTTTTAACTTGACAATATATACATATATCCATACGAGAACATAATTCTGGAGTACATAGGCGTGGTTAAGTCTGACAAAGTGCAAGCTCGCTGTACATGTGAGTGTAAACGTCTCTCGAAGTGATCTATCGTCCGACACGTGTTCCCCATCTTTATGGGATGTGGTGCTTCGAGAAAATTCGAACGGGTGATGAAGCGCGGCTTGTGTATATATACGTGCGACCGCATGGCCAGATCGTCAGGAGAGAAAGAGAAACAACGATTTCGAGAGGTAATTACATACCACTCCTGACGCCTGATTTATTTTCACTTTCAACGATAATGAACGACGATGATGTTAATAGATAGTTCTTTTTTTTCTCGTTGTTGCTTTAATTGGGATGTTAAAGAGCATTACTTTTTTTTTCCACTTATAAGAATATGCATTGATCATTAAGTATTGGATAATACAGAAGCCTCGAGCATCCCCTCGTTGCTGCCACCTAATGATGACGATATCAACAACAATAATAATAATAATAATGATAATTGAATACGTTAAAGTCGAATAATTATCTTTGGAAGCGTCAAATGTTAGAGCAGGCGATTGAACGAATAAAAAAAGAGTGTCACACAAGTGTAAAGTGGAACATAGTGAAAGGGGGCTCGTGCCTGCATGAATAAAAGAATATGAGAATTACAGAAGAATAATAATTTGGAGTGTCTCTCGGAGATTGCGAACGTTCGAGAGCTGGCTATTAATCGAGATTTTTCAAATACAAGTCGCACTTGAACGTGTGCAGATATGTCGATTTTATAAAACATATAAATGAGAGGACATGTGAGAGTGATCGATGCAACGGCAGCATCAAAGATTTATAACAGTGTCCCGTGTAGGAATGCACTCGCGACTATACTGCCGTTGCGTATATAAATGTAAGTTTGCGAATATATAGTTCACGAGAAACGACGTCGAGACGACGAGAGAGTTGAAAATTTATTCCGGCACGATGCCGGGAACAACAAATTACCGCGCGAGTAGCGAAAGAGGATTGTCGATCTCTCCTAATACGAGAAATGCCCAACGGGAATGCCAGAAATCCACACACCGATCTAATCACCAGATGTCTACAATATTACGTATACATATTTCATTCATATTTGTAACGGAGTTAGACTTTTATATGAATAAAATTCATAGTTTTATATAATTCTAGTGGATTAGCAAAGTTGGCTACTCTAATGTTTACATTTCAGAGAAATAAATCGTCTTCCTATTGAAAAAAAGTTGGCGGTCCTTTAGAATGAATTCTGTACCAACAAATCCAATTTATATAATCATTTGAATGTTTCCTAACTAGTGGTAAATGGAATAGGATTGTTTCTTGTTTATAAATTTACATCATGACTAGTTTTTTTTATAAAAAAAAAAAAATTTCTTGGCGAAGTTACAGCTGATACTAAAATTCTTAAAGATTTTTTCTTTCGTAGGTTCTTTATAAATATTTAATTCGCTCGTAATTAGTCGTAAACGAATACACATTAGGATAGTATTGAAAGAGAAGGAAAACGAACAGAGTTGGATATGGCGTGCTGGGGATTAACGTGTCTCAAGAAAGTAAAACGCTCGCCACACGAGTATTGAACTGGGCGTTGAACGCGTGATATGGAACCACAAAATGGAGGAAGTAGAGACGAAAAAGGGCGAAACAGGGGAAAAGATGCCTGAGAAAAGCACGCATAGGTACATACAAGTAAACGTCATGTAATATCGACGTATGCCACCCTCTCTTCCCGTCACGGACGTTTTAAGATAAGCACAAGCGCATGCGCTTACTTTTTATACATTCAACTCCTTGTTGAAGCTTTATGAAATAACGATACTGAGAAAAAAGAAGCAAAGGGTTGTCATCCACGAAGCTAAAAACCATTTGGAAAATATTTCAGAGCAAAACAAATTTCTCATAAATTTTCATTGAAATATATTTTCTCTTTCTTAGTTCCTGAAAATATCTACGTCATCTAATCCTAGTCCCAACGCTGTGCAATTTCACATAGAATGTAAAAATTGAAGAAAAAAAGTCTTTGTACATTTTTGCCTATGAATAGACTACGAAACTCTTATTAAACTAATTAGTAAACAGCCAATCTGGAGTACTGATAACATAAAATGGGCGTGACGGGTGTAGAATAATAATCTCAACCCTTTTCACAATTTCTATGAAAAAGGAGAAGCCCGGATTGCGGCTTATCTAAAAAAATGATTATTTCATAAACGGTAAATGGGAGAAAAAAAATGAATAAACATTTTTTTCTTCATAATTCCACGATCTATTTACTCCGCGATGCTTAGACATGAGTTTTGGGACACCCTCTACATTTTGCGTACTACAATCCGTGCATGCAAGATCTCGAAAAGCTCATGAGCCTCGAGGGTGAACGACGTGTCGCGGACTCTTTTAATTTATGAAGGAACCTAGAAAATCCAAAAAAAAGAGAGAGGAGAGAGAGAGACGAACATGTGACGGTGAGTGTAAAATGAAAAAAATATATATTAACCACATAGTCCACACCGAGACTCCAAGAGCACTCCCCGTTATAATTTATACTCTAAACGCCTTCTATCCTCGCTAAGAGTTGCCTCTCTGCTTTTTATAGTATACAATATATCTAAACAGGCTGATTCTCGTATCTTCTCTCTAACTCGAGAAAGGCTCTCTCGATCTGTCACGTGGCACAGTGCAGACACAACAAACGTCCAGCGAGGGACAAAAAAGAGTTATGGATCTGATATGTTTCATGATAAAAATTAAATCGTGAATAATTAGAGGATTCAGCAATTATTTTGAATTTTTTAACGATTCATATGATTTCTTGCTTGTGTTAATAAAATAAATTTCATTAATCGCTTTAGCTGGCAATTACATCAATCACGATTAATCCAAATTCAATTATTATCGATCATGATAATTTTCTTTTATTATTCAAAATAACAAAGTTGTGAATAATTGAATAAATTTTTGATGCAAACGAGACAAAAACTAAAATCTGATCGAAGAATAATGGTCAAAGATCAACAAATGCTCAAATCGTCATTTTTTATGTTATTTTTCGACGATACAATAAACGAAAACGATGTAACATGTATTAAAAAGAGAAAGAAGAAATGAAAAAAATTTGGTGGTTATGTGTGAAACGAAAAGACACCGAAAGCAGAATATTCCTGCACATTTCAACTGCTCTCGAGAGGGGAAGAGGGAAGAGAGAGAGTGAAAGATCCCGCCGGTACGATAACCCGAGGACACATCGCCACCTCGCAAGAGATGCGACGATCGTAAAACTTGGTCAGGTAAAACGTTCGCGCGCGTGAGTGCGGTACGTTTGAGGAAAAGAAGAAGAATAAAAGGACATGAAAAGGAAGAAACGGGACAGGACGAAGATTGAGGTAAGAGAAAAGGGGGTTGTCTCGTGAGTTTCATCCTCCACCAACTTCCTCAGGTTCTTTTTCGGATAGAAGACACTCCAACAGGAGCTGATGTTTGTATCGTGACTTATAGGCATTATAGTTTAAGGCATTTTTACGATCTAGCCTCACACATTGTATTCGTCCAAAGTCACTTAATTCGATCTTCATCCCTCTTTATTTTTCCCTTGTCAAATCTTTTTCATTTGAATATGTAACTTGAGTATTGGTAGCAGACGAAAAAATTTAAAGCCTGAATACCAATTATCTGCCAAAACATCTACAAAATATTTATTAATTTTCTTTTTTTCTGCTTGACCCACATTTTCATGTTTTATTCTATATATGAAATTCTAGTCACTAATCTCAACGATCCAATTGAATTTTCGTGTACGAATAGGGTATGAGATATCGAAAGATCCAAGGAATAGGAAATTTTGATATTCTGACAGCTCAGAATTGAATTATGGGCTGACATATACGTTTTGAACTGTAAATTTCACTGTAATTGGATTCCCAATGTTTGGGGATGTATTCTGGACAGTGATTTTTTTAAGTGTTCTGGAAGCTACTATCATATAAATGGAAGTGTCCTGGAAACTATCATGGAATGCCCATTTATTAGAGACTATCGAAAAAAAAGCGAGGGTGCACAGGTAAACGTAACTCGGATACATATACATACGTGTGTTATATACTCCGGGGTGGTCTCAAGCGAGACATCGGTTCATTAATCGGGAAAGATACCGCGTTAGCTGAGACCGCGGGATACCCGCGGTGAAAAAATGCGCTTTACGAGCCTGACGAGTTTCTCGCAGCAGAAAACCAGCGGAGAGAATGAGGAAAAAAATGAAATAAACGATGGAAAAAAAGGAAGAAAAATGAGAGACAAATCTCGACGATGAGTCGCAGCGGTGGTTCATGAATGTTTATTCTTTTTCGGCTTATTTTTGTGAAACATGAAATTTCGGAATTTACATTGTCCACAAGGTTTTTTTACAGGATGTGTTATAAATTTTTTGCTCGATTTACAGTTGAAAAGAAAATTACGAAAATAAATCACACAAATTCATGAATTTGACTCGATGAAAATGTGCTTTTTTGTGATTGAAGTTGAATTGATTTTTTAATTCACAATAAATCAATTTGATTCAATGTCAATAAAACAAAAATGAATGAAATTTTTTTTCGAAAATATAATAATTCCTGATCAGATGAAATATTGCATTTTTTTTTTTTTTTCAACTGTTTTTCTATTCGAAGACGTTTGTAATTTAAAGGTGAGAGTGTCTTGGAGAAAATCGCTCGTGTTTGTTGTTGATAGCCAAGAGACCGGAAGCGCAAGGTGCGAGACTTCGTAACGGCAAGTGTTACGTTTTTATCCAGGTTTTCCACGTTTTCAGCTTTTCCAGCAACTTTGTGATGTTTGAACTCCAAGAGAGAAACCTGCCTCGATCCATTTGCCAAGCCAAATAAACTAAATGGTCACGAGTACGCACACCTCACACTTCAACGCTGCATTGCGAAATGAGAATAGCGAATCTTGGAAGCGTCGATTAGAAAAACAAATTTAACGCGTTCCACGAACATCGACATCAGGAAAAAAAGGAAAGAATAAACGTCACGGAATTTCTCCAACACTAAAAATTCTCAAACTTACACGCAACGCGATTGTTTGACGACACGTTTCACTTAATTATTTTTTTTTTTCAATCAATCTTTTCAACATTTTTATAATGTTGCTCAACCCTTCGATTATGAGTTTTTCGATCATCAAACTACTATTTACACAACAATTATGACATAAAAATAAATAGTCAAATTTCGTACTTTTTTCATGAAAATATACATTTTTTGTTAAACTGTTATGAGCTTTTTTTTATTCACAAGCCCAATATACTCTAAAGAATTTTACAGATTTTTTTTCACAGAACAGAAATAATGAATTTTCATATTTCAAAATTTTCAACCTCCATATTCGTAATCAGTGATCTCAAAAACACCCGAGTTACAAATGTCAAGACAAGTGCACGTTATAGAAAAAATGTAAGGCTCAAAGGGTTAAGACATAATTTTTCGACAAACTTTTTGCCTCGAGAAACAGGAAGAGAAACAGCACGAAAAAAAGTATTTTGGATTAGAGCAAAAGATCTTTTCCGTAAAGATCGTAAAACTCGTTCGTTTTTCAACAAATCCATAATAAACATCAAAATAATCGGATCTTTTTATATATTACGAAATTTCAATGAAAATTCGCGTCGTATTTTGACGGTGTTTCTTTTCCGCTTTGAAAAAAGCGTGTCGTACAACTTGCCCCAGTTCAACTTTTGATGAAACATATATGTAGTCGTTATTACAAAATGTCATTAATTAAAATTAATTGCATCACCGATTAGCCTAAATAAAAAATCATTCAATTTGACAAATTGAGGTCTACGTAGAGAAGGAAAGAAAAAAAAATATGTCGATAAATTAGACAATTCGTGTTTTGGAGTAATCGATCGAGTATACTTTCCCTATTGCAGAAAAAAAAGTGATAGAGCGAGAGAGAGAGAGACAGAGAAAGAGTCATTTCCGTAGAGACACAGTGGAAACTCGCTGGATTCACATACTTCGAATCAAGTTACACACGATCGAGAGTACTCGGACTCGTGCATGGATCAGAAAAGACCGGTGTAACGTTATATATACAAAGTTAAAGAAAAAACAAAGTAAAAAACACTTGAACAACACGATCGAACGATATAGGAACGATGTTGGAGTAGTCCTTGTGTTTGCTAAGTACTCGATATAGGAAAGGAGTGGATTTGCAGCGAGATATATACACAAGAGTGCTAATGAAAGGACATATCTGCTTTTTTTGGAACGTCTTTTACTCACTACTGTTTCTGTATAAGTTCGATAGTCAACAGCTTGATGAAAAGAGATCAAGAAACAATGCCAATGAGGCGAACCAAACGAGATCGAATGAAAGATGGTGTGGCATCGTGTACACCTGTCTTTTCTCTCTCTCTCTCTCTCTCTCTCTCTCTCTCTCTCTCTCTCTCTCTTTCTCGCTCGATCTTCTTCTTACTTTGTCAGAATACAAACTCATAGTGTTTCTAAAACGTCACGCGGTGTCGCACGTTATATTTTATTATTATTTTACAGCCTCCATATATTCCCATGCGAAACACACTACGGCTGCAAACTTGTTGGTTTGCTCTCTGATGTAATCTGAAATAAATCTAATTGGAGTAAAACGTGCATTCGATGCTCGTCGTGTACTTACTCGAATATAAAATCGAATGTTTACCATCTATTAAAATACGTGTTCATTCTGTATTCTTCTCTCGTTGACTTTCCTCATAAAGACCAATCGGTGAAGTTTTTTTTTTTTACTTCAGAAAATTTGGTATTGAATCAAAATTATGTTTTTTTTTTGTTCGAAATATCTTGAAAATCATTTTTGATAAGGATTTTGTAAAAACTTACGACGTTGTGTTTTTTTAAATGATCAGGAGATACGATGGGAGACAAAAGTGTTCAGAATTATTATTTGTACTATATTAAATGTAATTTCAGTGAAAAAAATTATGTGTAATGGAGTTTTACTGTTTAATTATCATTAAATATCTTTTTTTTCCTTCAGTCTAGTTATGAAATTTGTTTGAATCACATAAATCGTAACTCATACTAAAAAGACGTAATAACATTAAATTTGTCAGGAAAAATGGACGGTTTTTAGAATGAATTGATTGATTAATCACGGGCTCAATAGAGCTGCAAAAAAATGCTACTCTACTGACATTAAATTCGCGTACATAATGAAGCAAACATCATTATTTAAATGAACCACATTTATTTGTGAAAATGTAAAAAAAGAAAAAAAAGAAACTGATAATGAGACAGATGGATCGAAGAAGAGAATCGTATCTTTTCGATCGTCGAGTTCACGAACCAGAGATGAGAGGAGGATACGAAAACGCGTTTTATGACTTTATTGCATCGCCGATCTCTGGCGAGTATCTTTGGTGAGAGTCATGTGACGACGGTGAACGTGTGGATGTATGTGTTGCATGTCGTTGCCTTTTGTGTTCTGTTGAATGTATCGGCATGAGGCTTTGGCCCTGTATTCTTTGGTCTGACGGCAAAATTAAAGTAGCCAAAGAAAAAGCTTACGACTTAGAGTAAAGTAAATTTTTTTAGGCATTTTTATACTCTTTTTTTTTAGCTTACGGCGTTTTTGTTGCTTCTTTCTTCTATGCTCGCAAATTCCAGGGTTGCTTCAGGACGGTTCCACCGTTTTGGATGCTGATGCTTCGACCACGTTATAGAGGGTTTTGTATTTTTTAGACGCAGCGTTGACAGAGCTCTCTTGCTCTATTTTTTCCTCTCTGTCTTTCTTTTTTCTTCCCTCAGTCTTTCGAACTTTTTGGTCGATGGAAGTGACGCGTCTTGTCTTTCCTCGCGTCCGCATTTTAACGTCGAGACTTTTCTCTCACTCTGGTCAATTCTTTCTATTCCTTTTCTTACAGATATCCTTTTTTTTTCACGCGAGTTTTTTTCTCACCCTCCCCTTGAGTTTTGTGACTCCTCCTCGAAGAGCGCACGCATATAAAGTTCCCGAAGTAAGAGTGACGAGATTTCTGTCGACACCGATCGGCAAGACGAGACATTCGTCACGTGTCACGGAGTCGCGTTGCGAGAACGAAAAAAATTGAAACCTCTCGCCACTGTTGGCTCGCGCGTTAATCGAGAGCAATCTTGCTCCCTTTTTTTCTACTGTTTTTGCCTCTTTCTTTTTTTCCCTCTGCTGTATTCTTATGGCTTTTTTCCGACACGCACGTGGATGCAAGACGCCAATACTACGATCATCGTAGTTTTTATATTTAAGCAAAGCTCGCTGAACTGTCAATTAAAAATATTAATAAATTCGGACGTAAATGCACTTTTTTTTTTTTACAACGCCATCTCACTAATGGGGGGAGAACGATTGATCGATCAGTGCATGATCAAAAGTATATCTTTGATCGCTGTTTATTTCTCTATCTTCTCGTATCACGTATTCGCATATTATACGAAAGAATTTGCGACGATTTAATGATTTTTCATTCTACGGTTAAATGGAGGGGAGAAAGGATGTTCTATCTCACTGTAGGCATGAAACACGCGCATATATATGTATATGTGGGAAAAGAAAGATCGTGAGAGTTCACGGACGCTCGAGGGATATGGCGGTGTCCTCAGGAACGAAACGCGCGAGCGGCAGCACCAACAACAGCAGCAACACACGAGCCAACTGGAGGATTGCCGCGCGACACGAGTTTACTTTTATTTAAACGTTCCTTCCTTTTATTTAGGGCCTGACCCAACGCGCCGGGCCTCGGACATCTCTCGCTTTGGCTCTCGCTCTCCAAGCCGCTTGACCATCCTGATCCTGTTACAAGAGAAAAAAAGAGAGAGAGAGCGAGCGAACGAGCGAGAGCCTGACCGGTGTCTCCCGGGGTTCCCCGTCCTACCAGCAACTCTACCGGAGCCCGGGGAATTAATAGCCGAGCGTATTCCGCGGCCCGTGTGCGCCCGCGGTCTCGCCTCAAGGAACATAAGCTCATATCGATCGCTTCGTACCAAAAAGGCGTACGAATCTCTTGAAAACCTTATACTCTAGACCTTTCTCTTAATAACAATGTCTTACGATATATTTATACGCATAAAAAGTGTGCTATACTTGTATTAAGTAGGATCGAGAGAACTCGCGAAATCTCAGGGTCGTATATTCTCCACGATACTCAGGTAAAACCACCGCTCTCATTGGTCATTTGAGCAAAATATCACCAGCGATTTTTATGTTTTACTAATTCAAAGAAACATTAGTGGTTCCGATCAAATGGTCGTGCTTCGATTATTTAAAAAAAATTATCAGATTTCTTTAATATCTTCGAATCGACACATCAATGAGTTGCACTGAAAAAAAAACGTCGTTTCTTTTCTTATCAATATATTTTTCCAACGAGACAAAATGATTTGTGATTTCTGGAAGAAACAAATGATCCAATCAACGAAATTGTGGCACAGCTAAACAAATTCATGTTTATGTTACAAAATATTGATTGAATTTAGGCATTTATTTTCCCCTACGATAACGTCCAGCCGATTACGATCGATTAAATTTAAACAAATATGTTCTTAAAGCAATTAGAAAAAACTAACAAAAAATTTGCATGATTTACTTGGGCAAACTTCATTATTTTCTATCCAACAAAAAAAAAAGTTGAGTTCACAATTTTTCACCAAACAAAAATGCAGATTACAATTCCATAAATAATTATTCTTTTTTTTGTGTATCAACACTTTTTTTCAACTATTGGAAGAATATAGAAATTCTATGATTCAAGATAATGTTTACAGTGTCCAGCTGCATAAATGTGGCTCGAAGTGTAAATTCAGACTCAAGACTCAAACGTACAATCCTATAAGCGTAATTAACAAATAATTGAAAATTCATTTTTCATCAAATCTGTACAAATCGATATTAAGATTTCTCTTCTAAATTGCAAAGTAATAAATCATTGTGAACACGATAATGTGACTAGATTTTGCCTAACTCTGGAATCACACGGTCAATAGATGCATCACTAATGCCAGAAAGTTCACGTTTGTCTGTGTTAGAACGAAGGGTGAACGGGAACATGAGCATGCGACTCGAAAACGTTAAAAAGTCGCGCGCGGATTCTGGCGAGAAAGAGAAAGAGAAAAAGCGAATGATGAAGTGAGGAAGAGAGAGAGTGAGAGAGAGAAGAAGATAGAGAGCAAGGTGGACACGATCAACCCGTTTTCTCACGGCGAGATGAGAATGTTTCTCTTTGCGTCTGGACCTCGAAGTGACCGCGAGAAAGAGAGAGAGAGAGAAAGAAAGAAACACGAGAAAAATAAGCGACGATCTGGGCGAACGAAAGTTTTCTGCATTCGTGCTTTATTGCTCCTGCTCGTCTTCTTGGGTCTCCGTCACCCTTTGTATATATATGCACATGGTCTACCTATGTAACGAAAGATTCGAAAACCGTGCCCGGTCGGAGGCTTTTCAGTTTCAAGATACTATGTAAATACATACCGAACGAAATTAATTAAAGAAACTGTTATTAATTAGCCACAACTCAGAACGATTAATTCGCGACACTCGTTTAACAGAAAGATTTTCGTTTTTGCATACGTAGATCTCATACAGATGACGCTCAGGAATGATTCATTTGCCTTCTTTCGTTTTCACTTTTGCATACGATTCTAATTATTTTTTCATATACACATGACGTCTCGCGAAATTCATTTTTGAACAATGTCTCAAATAGTCTATGATTGCACAATTCTGAACGAACTATTTTTCATTCCTTTTGCCTTTCGACGCACAATTTCTGAGGTTTTCGAAAATCGATCGAAAATCGTAATTTCCCAATCGAAAGTTTTTTCTGAGCACAATTTGATTAAATTATCCGAAAATACAAGATAACAACATTTTTTTCAATTATTTTTCCATGTTTTTAAACAAAACCGATAAAAATACTCGGGAACTTGAATATTTATTCTATCCCGAGAATCACTTCTGGATACTGCATTCGAGATAACAATTTAGCCTTGAATTTTTCATTTACAATGTCTCGTAGAAAAGGAGAAGATTGAAAACATTTTTTTCAGTATGTTGTGGTCCACCTGCAACATCATTCTTCCGGATAACGTTTGGAAGACACTTTATGAAAAAGATATTTTTGTATAATCGAAGACGAGATGTTTTATATTTATAAAACGTCATTATCTATCATGATAGACGAAAAAGCAGCTTTGAAACTATGAACAAATGACTTATACAAAATGTTTCTATGTGATATCGATCATATTATACAAACGAAGGAGATTTCCAAAGAACACGTAATAACAATTTAAACGTTGAATCAGGTTCTGTATTACGATTACTACTCACGGCGTGTAGTAAATTATTATCACCTCTGAAGAATGTTGATTCACGTAAAGAAGTGATATAGTGTCGAGCACCGAGAAACGGTCGATGATTCGCGTGCGTGAGTTTTATTACGACATTAGAGATAGACGAAACGAGTGAAATGGGCATTTTGTACTAGATAAGAAAGTCGGTTGTTTCTTTGCTTGCGAAAAGGGTTGGATTTTACGGTTGAATTTGGGTTTTTTCAAGGTTTTCCAAGCAAAAAACAAATCTTTAAAAAGGTTTTTTCTCAAATTACGAATTCTTGTCGAAACAGTTCATTAGAAGTAGAAAAAGTTTCTTTCTCACATTAAAGAGCTGCTGCTACTTTGTACAATATTTCGACGAGGTGTTTAAGCTCCAAAGCATCGTTTCGGAAACTCCCATGTATTCATTTACTGTACAGATATTTCGGAGAGCTCGATCCGGTGGCTTGAGATGTGAGATGTGTCAGAGAGCTAATGGTGCACTACTTGACACGAACGAGCTAGGCGTCGTAAGACACCAGAATGAAGGGACAAAAAGATAAGCAAAAAATAAAAGGAAGAAGAAGGTAAAGAGAAAAAAATGGAAGGCGAGGAGAACAGAGCGTGGACATCGGTGCAAAATGGCAAAGAAAGGTCCTTTCGACACCCTGCAGAGATAGAAAGAGACAAAAAGGAGTGAGAGAAAGAGAAAGCGAGGATTTCTTGAAGCACAGATAATGTTTGCCACTTGAGGGTATATTATAGTTACCAGCAAGGCGAACAGTATAACAAGAAACAGCGGCACGCCTGACCTCACGCCAGACGTATTAAAATGACGCACATGCCCCAAGAAAAGTCAAGAGTAAAGAGACGATGAAAAAAAAAAACAAAAAAAATACGATGAGCATATCCCTCCAGTTCGTTATATACGCTTAGCTATAATAGTCCTCGTACAGAGTTCAGTTTTGCTTTCTGCCCCCGCGAACGAACCATGTCCCCATCGGCCTCAAACTGAAAAAAACTATTTCAGGATCTTGGATACAACGAAAATACGTCGAAACATTGGAATTCACGAGCTTCGAGGGGCGTAGAAAGGGTTCGAACCCTAAGAAAAGCCCAAAACACCAGCACACAGCATACGCTTTGACTCTCTCTCTTTCTATCTCTCCTCTCTCTTTTCTTTCTTTCAGTCTCCGGGACAATCTGTCCCGCTGTATTCACAACGTTGAAACAAACCAAGAGACCACAACTGTTCCACAATGCTCAAGTGTTTGTAAACACATTAGCCCCGATAATCGAAATTTCGATTTGAAAAAGATAAATGGTTATTTTAACGTGAATTATGCTCATTCGATATTCTTTCTTTTCTTTCCTCTTAGTTCTTTGTCATGCGGATGGATCGTAAATTACGTCGCAGAACAGCGAGTCTTAGACATTGATCCTCTTGCCTCATTTTCCTCGACCTTTTATTTAGTTTATTTCGTAGTCCATGTCCATTAAAGTCCATTAAAAAAAAAATGTTGCAATGTCGATCTTTTAATTTTCGACACACTGGGTCAATTTGACCCGGAGCCCAGTACCTCTGCTTGTCAACAGCAGCCCGACGGTTTGTTTTTATTGAAAAATACCAGGAGTTCACTTTAAACATTCCTTGACGCGTATGCAACACCAACATTCCAAAAAGACCAAATCTCAGTGTTCAAAAAATTATCAAAATTAATGACCGGGAATGTAAACGTGAAAAATACTTCTTAACGAAAAAAAAGTAGTGCTAAGAAATATTTTTTTGTACAAGTGAACATAATTTATTTTTTGAATAATAAATCGTTAACTCTGAGAAATTACTCCGGGTCAAAATGACCCAATGTGTCATCAAAGGTTCAGAGTTCCCTAGGAACATATTATTACTACATGGTAGAAGTTGAAATCACTTACAGAACAGAATTAGTTTAGATATTACTTTTTTTTCCGCCTGCTAATAATATGGTTTGAAATAACTGACAGGTCCGAAAAAGGATTAACGCCCCAATGTTTATTTTGATGTTGTTCTTCATCTCGATTACAAGGGTGTGAAAGGCGGAGTTAATATAGATTTGGGCGGGTTAAATGGATCGAAAGAGGCAAAGAAAAAAATTACGACCCGTCGCTTCTGTTTGCTTAGGACATGCGAAGAGAAAGATGAGGAAGAAAGCGATAGGGCCAAAGAAGAATCCCATGTATAAGAGGCTTTCGTGCATATACAATTATGAGGGGCGTCATAATCCGGTCGTATACCTGTCTCACAGGTGGATACCCCAAGAGGACTATCACGACGGGGATTCTTCTTTTATATTCTTGATTATATTAACCGAGAGGTGTTAATCCGCTTAGTTGCGCAAGGTTCTCAATTTAACAAGTTGCATAACATCGATAAGTATGTATTGCAACATGATTATGATAAATTATCATAATCCCGAATGATAAGAGGCTCAGAGTCCTTTCAAAGTGAATTTACAAGCCTACGAATCATCGTCGCACTGTAAATCCATTAACTAACTAAGTTCACATTGACTGGAATTGATCGATAAATTATTCAGGCTCGAACGAGCGTGTTGAACTGTTGGAACAGAATATGTACATGTATATAAACCAATGGTTGAATGGTTGAATCGTAAGAATCGAAACTGCAACGTAGAAGGCAGAGATTGGGCGTGTAAAACCGTTTTAAGAGTCTCCGTGACATGCAACCGGAAGAGGATCGCTAACGAGGGTCGCCCACGCCCCGTTTTGCATTACCAGTGCTTTGTTCTTCGCGTCCCGAGCTCCAACCAACGGATCTTTTTCTTCTTGTGTTATTCGTATGCGTGTTTGCAAATCTTTGAATCTCGTAGAATCAAAGATTTTAAGAGACAATCAAAGTCTACGATATACAAGGAACTTCAACGAACTTCAACTTTATGTTTCTTTTACCAGAGCCCAGACATTCGCCGTCGGATGGAAAACGTTATTGCGATCTGTTTGTTTGGTGAACTATTTTCCAGAACATTCACCAGCATGATCCAGATTATTTATCAACATAAGGAATCGTTCAACATTGAATCATCAATTATGGATAAACATCGTTTTCAAAATGGAACTTTCTTTGGTAACAAGTACATGAGATTTGTTACTCATTAAAGCTTTTGTCTGGAAAGTCCGAAATTTAAGATCAACGTTCTTGAATTTTCTATCAACGAACAGTTCCTCATCAGTCAATTATTTTTCGGCTCTTTCTACTCCTGATAATCCTCGGAAATAAACACTAGGTTGAAGATTTTCGTAGCACTTACCCTGTCATATTGATGCGTGGCTGATGCTGCAGAAAAAGGTTGAAAAGGCGCCGGCCTCGCGGGACTGTGATGGGCCGCATGAGGATTCGCATGAGGATGTGTGTGCGCGGCGGCATGAGGATGCGTCGGATGAGGGGGTGGTGGTGGCCTCTGATAGAGGTAAGGATAATATTGATACATCACCTCGGAGCAGCTCATCACACCCCCCGGGCCCGGCACCCCAGAGCCGGCCTGGCGACTGGCGTACCCGAACGTTGCACCACCACCTCCGTAAACTCCACCGTCACTCTTTATCTCGTCCTGAAGATTCACGCGCGCCGTTAACTCCGTTTTAAGTCTCCTTCGTTCCACTATTCTTATTTTTTACGTACTGAGCAAATTATTTGAAATCAATGACAAATAGCACTGGAAGATTCAGGAAATTTAATGGATTGATGTGTTTCAAAGTTCGGAAGGTCACCACACCACAATGTTAGCAAACAATCATAGTTTTTCACTTTTATTGGGTGTATTTGAGTTCAAGAAAGAATTTCTGGGAAAATAATGATAAAGACTTCATTAAGTTGCAGGCAGAATGATCCCTTTTTTTTATAAATCACTAATGCAACTATTTGTGTTGTTGGATTGGATTCAACTCGCAGTCAAGCGAGTCCCAGTCACTCACCAATTTCCAAACAGCCTACCCGACGGCAAAATGTACCCGTTGCAATACCCACGTGTGCACCCAATCACTCGACGTCAGATTCGCGGAGAATCTTCCCACTAGCGTCACTTTAAACCGGTCCGAAATTTTTCAACTTCAATGATACATGCACTTGTTATGATGGACGTTGGGGAGACCAATAATGATTTTACAACCTGGAAAGTTGGTTCACCACGGAGGTGATTACACTAGAACTCTTCAATCAAATCTTGTGTTTACTCTTCTGAACGAATCTCCGGATGAAACATCACAAGGAACCCACTCACCGGTTATGAGGAGATTTCAATTAAAGATCACAATCACTCATATATTTTGTGCGGATAAAACTTGATGGTGCTTTTTAAAATAGCGTCAAACACAGAATGTGTGTGGTTTGGGGAAAGCATGTGGAGTTGTCAAACTTGTGGTGCTGATGTAAGGAGGACTCGCGTTGACAGGTAACACGAGCCAGTCAGATGGAGCAGAAATCCATGGACCTTAATTTGGCGGGCTCTTTTCTGCCTGACAAGTGTTTGGTTATGTAGGCACAAAGCGTAAACTACCCGGTGTTAATACACAGCAACGTCACATACACACACACGGTACGATACTCGTTTGGACGATAATTCCCACAGGGAGTGAGAGAGCTGATATAGCGTCTCTGATGGGCAAACACGGACTGAACCACGAGCCCGGTGTCACCCTCTCCCACCGACCTGTGAGTGTATACGTATTTCTCTCTTTCTCTGCAGTCTCTCGGTTCACCCTTACTATCTTTTTCTAGCGTGTGGCCTTTAGAGCCGTCGGGGGGATCGCCTTTTTTTCCTCTACTTCTTTCAGTGCTGACTGGTTGGTTGGCCAGCGCTGCCCCTGGCTGCGTCATCGAGGGTCGAGAGACATAACCAAGAGGCAGAAACGATAAAATGCGACGGAGAGTGAAAAGCCGGACGAGAGAAGAGGAACGAGAAACAAGGGAAGAGAGAGGCTCGTGTGGATCGAGAAACGGAGTGAGACGGAAGGATGAACGAAGAGGGAAAGGGGCATGCCTGTTCGAACCTCGGGGGGGCTAGGCGAAGGGAAACGCCTCCTGGTAGTGCCACTTCTGGCCAATCGGGGAGAGCTACGGGTACATCCAATGAACGATCTCCTCGCCATACTCCCGACGCCCTCGGTCTTTCTCTCTCCCGAAGCTATCATCCTCTGTGGGTATTGATCCCACAATGAACCCCCGGACTTCGACTACCCACTACCACTGACGGTGCCGAGGTCGCCACCACGGTACACCGGTATTAAGAAGTTCCTGCTCGGCTTCGAACCATCCACCTTCATTCATTCCCCCCTTCGCCTCCTTTCTCTCATCGTCATCGACCTTCGACGCGCCATCCTCTCCTTGACAGGCGTCGTCGGTGGCACCAATACCCTGCCTAGCTATTTTCTTCCACTGTACTTGTTCTTCCGCTATTGCCGTCTCACTAATTTTATCTTTTCCTTCCCTTATTTCCTTCAACCTTTTCTTCCTTTTCAACCTTTCAAATCTTCAACGATAAACCACGAACCTTTCGCAAATAACAACTCTGTCTGTTCGTGTAATCTTCGTGCACAATACTCTCGCACCCAGTCCACGTCGCTTCACAACTATTCATAGCGTCAGGGTGTGCGAGCAGAAGGAAGAGAGTGCGGAGGGGAAGAAGTAAAGGAGTCCGTTGCTGAGGCTCCAACCCCTGCACAACCCAGGCGCATAATGAGTCTTAATTAACAGTTTCGTGGTGTTTCGGTAACCTTCATTTTCCAGGACTACATTGCCGGCTCCACCATCCGATATTACGCTAGAACGCATTGCCCAGTGAAACTAACTTTAGCTTATTGTTCCTTCGGGATCCCCGAAACATGTTAAATATGATTTTAGAACAAAATCGTTAATGTCGTAAACCAATCCTCTAGAATTCAATGCTGAAAAAGTGAATCGGAAGTTTCAGAAATTAAACCCCCAGTTTTCAAGTGGGATGAATTTGATAAAGCGGCTTATGGATATTTTTGTTTTGAAAACTGATTTTAAATACATACGCCATTCGAAATTTTCAAGCAAGTCTAGTTTTGAGAGAAGACTGACGTCTGATGATGCAACCGCTGACGGGTTATGATAAAATTTGATCATATTTTTGCTATTTACTTTTGTAAACAAGTGATTTAGAAATTACACAATCTCAATCTATCTGGAACATTGTGTGTTTGAGTGAATAAATGGATGCGACGCTTGGGTGGAAGAGTAAGCGACGTGATAAACGAAAAAGAACACTTGACCGTATCAAATCGTGTTGCAGCCCGAAGCAGTAGAATTTTAGTAGGCAATAGCCGGTGTATGATCCTGTGTGTAATCTACGTAGCAGGTCCTGCGGAGTTGAAGCTTAAGAGAGTTACACAGAGGGGTAAAAGTAGAATGGGAGATTTCGGGGTTGCCGTGCCGAATCCAATAAGCTCCGGACAAGCGTGACAGGGGGTGATACTCGGCTGCGTTTTTTTTTTCTATCGTCTTCTTGAGGACGAACATCGACCATTCACGTTCCGTTAACCCTGTTGTGCAATGGGCTGCTACCCTCTTCGTGACACCCAGTTACGATTTGTTCCCCGACACATCTAGAGGTTGCGAATGTTCGGGTATCAGAAAGTAAGCGAGTGCGAACGGTGATGCTGCTGAGTAACGGCAGTCACCCTTGAACCCTCGACCCAATGGTTTAGCCGCGGACTACAGACGTACTCGCACGTGGCTCCACTTGACAATGCCCCAACTTTCCCCCGCGCATCTATCGTCGACTCTGGAGCAACCCCGCTGCTCCTAATAGCCGGAGCATTAAATTTGTCAGTGATATTATACGAATGGGGTGACACGCTTTTCTCATCACCAATGAATGGAAAAGATGAACGAAATATGCTTGATGCCTTTGCTTGTGTGTTTCTCTGGCTTTGGTGTACCAAACCATTGAATACATCGAACCAAATCATTGTTTCGTACATGTATGCAAACTTTGCGAAGGGCTTTTTATCCATCAAACGTACAGGAAAAAAGCTTATTGTTGGGTTTACGATGCATCTGGACAGAGGAGCTGCCAAGTGCCAGGAATCAGGACGTTTTATGATCATCATTGATTCTTCTTTACCTGTAACGTTTCGATCTTCCGTTCGGAAGTTCGCGGAGTTCTGAGTACTTGGGATTCTCTTAAAAAAGTACCATCATCACGAGCAATCCAATTTTTGGACTTGAATTTTTTATACAGAAGAGTCGGACAGTCCTGAATGCTGGTCAACGCTGGACAGCTCAATTGTTCGAGACTTACGCACATAGAGTTGAAAAAAAAAATATTAACTTGATGAAGTTTAAAAAAAAATTAAAATTTGTAGATTGTTAGAGAAAAAAGAAAATGTTGTTCTGCTTTAAATTTATCAAAAGCAATATTTCAGAGTTTTTTTATGCTCCGATGATCTTTCGAGGATTATTTTTTTAGTTCGAACGAGAAATTCGCAGTGTTCTGGGATAATATCTCAAGAGACCTCCAGTTTACGGGGGCAAATTGCTATCGAGAATTCGACGGTTTTCTGAGCATCGGTAGAGCGTTTAAGAGCATCTTCTCAACCTCTCAAGGGTATGGAATCGTAGAGAGTGGAGAGTTTGGCGTTTCTCTCGTTCGGGCTATTTGGGCAAAGGAATAAGAAGGCAGAGAGGAGTTTGTCAGTCGGGTGGCAAGATCAGACCGCGAAAGAGGCCGAGTCGAGGGAATCACGTTTTTTGACAGTTCGGCATCACTGCAGCTCAAGAGGGTCTCACGAGAGTCCCACGAAATGAAAACGAAGCAAGCATTGAGAACGAACGAAATCAGGTTGAGCCAAAACACGCACACATCCGACATCCTCAGGAATGTTGAAATAGCAAATTAGGAGATTCCACAAGATCTTTTATCCATCCACCTTTCTCTTTCTCGCACTGATCCACAACTTTCAATTTATCTCAACGTTTATTCTCCTCACTTCTCGTCTACTTATCTCCGATCGTTGTTTCTTCGCCGATTCTACTTCTAAAATCTGCACGTGTATAAACACGATGCGTCGACAAATTTTTTTTATCCAACAAATGGTGGAAATTTCAATCACTGTTTCTTACAATGTATCGTTTGGACACTCCAGTTGAGATTTTCGATGTTCTCTTTGAGCGAATCTCCACTTTTCAACTTTTCAACGTTAATATTATTCGAAAAAAGGTTAAATTAATATATTCTTTACTGACAAGCGATTCGGCATCGATTAGCATCCGGTAAACCTTGCTATGAAATTTTTGGTGTTAAACTCATGGCGATTCTTAGCAGTAGAGACCACCAAACGATTAAATTGCACGACGATACGACCCCCAAGAGTTTCGTAGAAGAAAACTTAATTCATTTGCCTTTGGGGGAAGGGGGGGGGGGGTAACTCGTGGATTACATTTGGAAATTCAGTTTTTGAAGATATGATTCATCGCTGAATGATCTAATTGCACCACCACAAACCACTGTACGACCATCAACAGATTCAGATTCAAAAGAATCGTTTTATTTGGCTTGAGGGAACGAACTCAGGGAAGATATGGAAAACACAGAAGGTAATTTGAAATTAAATTGCTTTTTTATTGGAAAATCTTTAAAGAGCAAAAACAGCGACGTTACTAATATAGCAGCGATCGATTCAAATAACAAGTGTTTACAAGTGAATGGAAAAATTCGTATTGTGCTTGAAAGATCGATAAAACAGTTTCCCGTAAATCCAGTCGATCAAGGCCTCTGACCTCAGCCAATCGTTTATTTCCATTGTAGCGAAGAAAATGTCGATCATGACTAATTTCATCAGGAGAATATCATTTGAAATCTGCCTACTTGACACCTTCGGTCGTCGCATCTTTTTTCTCGGCTTCTTTCCTTTCATCCTCACCTTCCAGATACTTGTCCCACTTGTCCAATCTGGCTTCGATTTCCGCATCAGTTTCAACGATTCTGAAACAAAGTTTTTATTTAGGCATCGACAGAGCTACTTAAGAATTTAAAACGAAATCAGATATGGAGTGTTTTGATTTAAAAAAAAGAAGTAGATTGATTTACCAGGTACAAGTTTTTTGTTCCCTTAACAGATATTTAGATCAGTTGCATAAACACGAGAGAGATGACAAAATGTCTGATGCTCTTTTTTTTAGAACCACTTTATATTTAGAGAAATATAAAAATCACACCATTTCCTCTGACGAAAAGAGACCTTTTACCAACAGAAATGAATGGAGGGCCTTAAGCAGTCAGTAGAATTTCTACCAATTGGTATTTTATCGACGGAATACAATTCAGATTTATGCCCATGAAGTAAAATCATTGAAATTACCATCCGTCGGTAAGTTATCGACCGTACGGAATAAAAATTAATCTTATGGACCAGAGATAAATGATGTTTTATAAAAATGTGATAAAACAGATAACCAATGACTCTCTTATCCGGCGATTTCTTACTTGTATTTGGTCTTGCCATCCCATATTTCAGCAGAAAGTTTTCTTTGTGCGAACCAACGTCCGTTTAGCAACTGTATGCAAGCCTGAGCCTCGGCCGGATCACTAAAAGTTACTTGTGCAACTCCCTCTGGGTGCCTCTGTGAAATATTAACGATCAATTAACACGTTCATTCATTAACAGAGATTTTTTTTTGTTTGTTTCGTTGTTAATGGCAAATAAATTCAGAGATTTCTGGAAAAAAATTGGAGAATCCTGCTCACAACTCTCAAGTCCGATGAAATATTACGAAAATTGATTAAATTTATATTGGAAAATTGTCCCATTTTTTTCCGTGCAAGCCAGCGACATGGTTTTCTAACTTTGCAAAATATTTTCTCTTCTGGTCTCGTCTCTTTTAGTGAAAACCTCTATTTTGAATTTCAAATATTTTTAATGGCTTTTTATGGTCGTGAAAAATTTGAGACAAATTTATAAACCGATAACTGCAAGCGATATAAAAAGTACGTGCGGTTTTTCACATTCCGTCAAAGTCTGAAGAATATGAAGCTTATGTTCTCCAAGAAATTTGTTTTTATTGTTTTTTTTTTTTGTTTCTTTCTCGTGGAACATTATGTATCTAGCACGCGCGACGGTCTCGTTTAAAATGCGACCTCGACGACACTCCCCCTCTTGTGGTCCATAACCCGTCGAAATAATAAAGGGAAGAATCGTCGACAAAGAGTGCGAGCCAAGAGAAAAAAGAAGAAGACTGTTCGCTGAAAAAAATAATGGAACGAAAGCGAGAGCTAAAAAGAATGGGAGAAAAAGAGACGTTCGATGGAAATAAATCAGTCAAAAGGTTACGACCCAACCCCATAAATTCGTCTCGGAACCACTCCCAGTTTTGCGTCGCGCCTCCGCGTGAATCTAAAACGCGATGTCAAACTGAGTGCCATCTTTTTCACGTTTTACAAAGAATTTTCTTCCTTTGGAATGTCTTTTCTTACTTACAATTTCTTTTCAATGAATTCCTATTACCATTTGTGGTTTGTTTTGACTGGAATTGAGAAAGAAACAATAAATCAAACCTATTTAAATCTTTCTTGAAAAAAAAAAGAAAAAAAAACACATTCAGACATAACAAATTTCTAAGATGAAGATTCGAGCTCAAAAAAATAACGGATTTAATGTTATCCGTGAATCGAACTTGACCGAAATTTCAAAAAATCGAAACAACGTGAAAATCATCAAAAAATATGATTCAAACGACGGCCGTTTGGTGTGTTGAAAAGTTTGGAAGTTGATAACAAATGGAATGAGTTTCGCATGAATGAAACTTGAAATTTCGGTGCATATAAGTGGCACGTTCAAGGCTTGTCAAGAACGATTTGCAGTGAACCTATACAATCGTTCGTTGGCGCCAGTTTCGTAACGTTCCGAGCGTATAAAGCACAATTTAAGCGTGACGCGTGACTCGCCCAAGAACACAAAACGGCGAATCGTCTTTTACGAGCACGCCGACCCCCGTTGGACCTTCTTACCGAGCTCCATTTCGAGCCTTTGGGTCTCGAGACACTTTTTAAATTAGGAACGTGCGAGTTCAGAGAATATTGGAGAAACCTCTTTATTTTTTTTATCACTATATATATTTACGTTTACATATCGTGATAAGAAAAATTAAGGGCTTCATTATGTATGTGCACTTTGAATGTAAATACGTGTTCTTCAAGTGCTTCATACTCATACTATTCAAATCTCGCATGAATAATTTTCAAAGGATTCTTTTATAACCGATATTTAGTTACGTGGATTCAATTGCAATAAATTTTCATTCAGTTACATATTTTTATCGACATTTTCGAAGTAATAGTCTGGCCAAAGGGTTTTTCTGTAGAAATTCTTTTTTTTTTTTTAATTCTAGACACATTCAGGTCTCTATTAAGAAACTAGGTGCAAAATTTCAAAAGCATTCAACGTCCCTCACGCTCGTATGGGAAGCAATACAAAAATTCACATTTCATAACTCCAAAAGATTTTCAATAGATTTTTATTTGGTTTATTTTTCTCTCAACCATAGAAAAACATTTGAAAAAATTAGTCGATGAAAAAAGATTTAAAGAAACCAAATATTTTGACCTTCCGCACACCACGAATGCGATAACCGTGATGGCTCTCTTAGCTCGGAATACTTTGTAATCAAGTAGAAGAAACATTGTGTACAAAAACAATAAGAAAATGATAATAATAAAGACTTACATCGCAGATGACGACTTTCTTGACGTCACCGCATTTGGTGCATTCGGAGCGTAAATCCTGTTGGTACTCAAGAATTAGCGCGACGTCCTTGTCAAAGTCCTCGGGGCTGAACAAGTTCTTGATTATAACGACTCTCTCGCATTTGAGAGGTTCTCCGCGCATTGGCTCGGGCCTCCAGTCGAACAGCCTGTGAACATTAATTTTTACGAGGGAAGTAGGACAACGATTAATCGCCTGGCAGAGAGCTCTTTTGCTCTGCCCTTCATCTCTTGCAACGTGGTATATGCAGAGATACATGTACGTAGTGTCGGGAAAGTCACGATTCGGATTGAAGGGGTCAGTAGATCAGGAAATTCGGAAGAAAAAACTTCTTGGAAGATTCCCTCTATGATTCATCGTTCATAAGATATCAATCAACTAGTTGAATCCAATGGACAGCGTTGTGAAGAGCATTTGGAAAAAAGAAAACCCAACTCTGCCTCTTTTGATAGAATGGATTAGTGCAAGAGTGTTTTCTCAGCTTCAACTGCTCCAACACCTTCTTCCAGATGCACCGGATATGTTATTGCAATGAAATTAATACTCAATCAATGGCACGTCAGCAAAGACTCGTAAAAGGACTTTTCTCCAAGATTTCACAGACTTACTATCTCCTCTCTTTGGGACGCGAATTTAGTCACCCTGTATATATGTAAAAAGACGTTGCAGTACTGCGACGTTATATGGAAGTTGTGAGCGTTTGTAAAAGATCTGACTGCACAAACTGCAGAGCATATCGCGTTACGATGATACGCATAAATCTCTTAAGTCGTATTTTCTTGGGTCTCTGTTGATGCTGCTCTATCTCTCGATTTGTTCTTATGAATGCGCGAATAGCCATTAATTTACCGAGAAATGACAACCTCTTACGACTACGTGTGTGGCGTACGACGTAAAAGTAAAATATCGCAAGTTGCAGTGCATGGGCCATGCAAACAACATACAAAACGTCCAAGTGCTGTGCATACATGTCAAAAGTACAGGGAGTTAAGTTTCACGTATGAAATCATAAGGACGAGGATGCTGGTGTTCTCTCCATGTCTTTTGATCACATTCGAGAATAAGGACGCGCGTGACTCACTCATGACTCCGTAATGCCGGTAAGAGACGACATCAGCAATGACGGCGCTCTTTGGTACGCGCTCACCATCATAATATGCTGGAGCACTGTGCGTGACATTTGCGATTGTTATCGCAGACAGTAAAAAAACTTATGCAGTTGCGAATCCTTTCTCGGACGGAGAAAGAATCTGATTATTTTAATCATTTCACGTTTATCAGAATTCGCTCGAGTCGAGTATTTTCATTTTCGTCCTTTTTACATAAAACACTTTTTGGATAGGTAGCCATTGTCACTTATTTATTGAATGGACACATTCCAAAGATCTTCATCATGTCATTCAGACTTCGTATCATGATCAGTTTTTAACGAGACGATTTTTATACAGAAAGTAATGAAAAACAGGTGCTGCGCGGACAAAGTGAAGTTTAAAGCACCACTTAAGGAATATTCGTGCGAAGAATCTTAAAGACAATATTTCAGGGAATCTAGACATTGAAATTCAATGATAATGACTTTTCAAGGCCCTCTGTCTGTTCCATCGATGAAAATCTTGATACAGATTTTTCTTCGACACAGTTAAGTTGTTGAGAAAAATAAAAGTAGCTTAAAGTTCTATTCCCATTAGAGAATGACGAGTAACTTTTATGTTTCTCGAAATATTAAGGGTCTCTGTGAAAAAAATGGGAAATACAACTTTTCTGTCACCTGTATCGCACTTTTGCGACTGGTTGAAACGTCCTGAGTAACTGAATTCCCCTAAAGTTTTGATCACATCGTCGTTGATGTGAAAATCGAGAATTTAGTGGTAACAACGTTATCATAACTTTAGCTCTTAATTCTGACGTGGGAATTGATTCATTGGGGATTGAGTCGTTTACTTATGCCCCTGCGGAAGGGACGCAACGGGAATCTTATGCAACGATGATTGAAACCTCACACTGTGGGGTCCATGCGAATCGATTGCAATTGAGTCAGACCACAAAACTCGTGCGATCACTTGAACGCGATCAAACGATTTACATCATGAATGAACATTCATGTACACGGTGGATTGTTGGTCTTACACACTTGGAGTAATCGTTGGCTATAAAATCACAGCGAATGCGTAATTCATACTTTCCATCATCCATGCAATCAGAAACGAATTACGACGAATTACACTCATTTTCCTCACGTTTAAACGCCTCCAGGCATTTCTCTATACAATTCGTATTTACGCTTTACGAAAATTATTCATCCGGAAAATTATTGGATAGTCACCCACATTCATTCCTTTTTTTTTGTCAATACTACATTCTTCATACGACAAAACAGGAAATCATTACGTCTTTACTTTCAATGGGATGTCGAGAGATCGATTCGTACATGATTTTCTTTCTTTGAAGTCCCTTTTCGTATTTTAATGAATACATTTCTTGGAGGTTTGGAAATTCACTCGAGGTCACTCCTTAAGGGTGTAGGTCAGTTGTTAATCCCTCTCGAATTTTCGAAACTGAAATTCTTCAACTCCGTTTATTTGATCGGAATAAAAATGAGCCTCTATTTTTGTAAATACTTTTCGTTCTACTTTTTCCATTTGGATCGGACAAACGGTATGAAAAAATGTCAATTTTGAAATTTGCGCTACTCTTAATTGAACTTTAATTTAATAAAATTGACAATTTGAAAAAAGAAAAAATAGCAATACCGAAATGCGCCGAGCTACGTTATTTTCATCTTCGTATTACTCCTTCGGGGAATGAGAAAAAAGTGAAAAAATTTTCAAAAGAAAAAAGCAAGTCCGTTGAGTGGTACAAAAAGTGTTGAAAAAACAGGTGTAATTTCGTGCAAATCGAAGACGAAAGATTTCGGCAACCGGCGGGTTAAAATTTAACCACAATTTATTTTTCTTTTCTTTTCTTTTCATCGTAATTGACCAGGCACAGTCAAATCGTAAACAGCAAAGGAACATTGTGAGCTTAAAAACGAGACGTTAGGAATAACGAGCTTTTGATTGCGTAGCATCGTTTATGCGGAGAAAGTTCACAGAAAGACTTTTATCCCTTTTCGTGCTTCCGGTTATACACTCGTTGCGAAATGGTTGGTTTCCCGCAAGCAAAGAAAGAAGGAGGAAGGGAGAGACACTCCGTAAATAACTGGTTTTGACGCGAAGGGCAAAGGAACAGGACATCGAACTTCTGTCGTGCTCGCCCGAGGGCAAAACCATTTCTGCGACGAGACTGGCACCTTCTTTACTTTGGTACTTGTTACGGTACGGTCCAACAAGGAGCCATTTTGAATTGAGTGTTTACAATCCCGGATATGGTATAAATCAGTAGTTAAACGCTTACAACATACTCCGGAACGTCTCATTCATTACTTCAGTAAATAAATGAAAAAGTTAAATAAAACGTGAGTAAAAAAATAAAATAAAAAATAAAATTTCACTTGGTATTTCATGAGAAAATGATCTAAAGATTTTTCTCTTCGTTTAAAAATACCCCCCACGTTGTCAAAGTTGCAGAATTTTTATATCCAACACCATGTACCATTAAAAAAAAATGCAACCAGTTCAATTCCACTTTTTCATCGGTGGAAAGAAATCTAAAAAAAAAAAATCGTACAATTATAATTTGTACAACTTTTTCCCACAAATTTATATGTCGAATAAAAAATACATTTTCACATACATTATTTTTGTTTTTATTTTTTTATTTTGCTGTGGAAAGGCACGCACGAAATCGTTTATTTCGATCGTTCGCGCTCAAAAAGAAATCGCGTTTTTGCCGCGTACCGCAGCGCAGGATCTTGGAAACATCACAGAGAGAGAGTCGAAGTACAAGATACTCACGAGGGGCGTAATTAAGAGCGATAAATCGACTGGCCATTTTATCACCATGAGGGCAGCGATCGTGGCGAAATAATTAATACAATCGTAAGAGAAATCATCGGGATGTACGAAAAGGAGTAACAATTAAAAAGTAAATAAATTAAATTGTGAAAAAAAAATGAAAAAATAAAATAAAAAACAAAACAAAACAAAACAAACGTATAAACGCTGAATAAAAATAGTTGAGTCGAATTCCTGGCCTCGTTAAAAGTACGTACCACTGACTTTTTTCGCGGCTCGAAATAAAACTCGTTATGGGACATCGCGCTAATTAGTCGACTGGATAGCCGGGTGCATATAAAAAGGGTGTATAAAAACACTGACGTCAAATAAAAATGTCTTCGTGTTCGTGTTCCACGATTATCTTCAGTTATATACTGAATGTCCCAAAAGTTGTGCTTAAGTTTTCGCAGGTCAAGGATCACGAGTTTCTAAAGAGAAAAGTCCTCTCATCGGTTTTGCGATCACTAATTAATTAATAACTCATCAACAGTGCATCAGCAGAGATTCAAATTCATGAGAACTTCTTTGCCGAGGTTATTACTGTTTTATTAGCTCCTCAGCTTAAGCAGAAAACTTTAATGAGAAGGTTAAAACAATGCGAAACTGTACGATTTGTTATTTTTTAATTTTTTTATTCCAATGAAAGGCAACTTTCCAAAACTTTTCGAGTGTTTTCTAATGAAACATTTTGATATCATGAAAAACGAGTTTTCGTGCATAAATGTGAATTTTCAACAATGTTAACACCGACGAAGTTGTTCGTTATCATATAATCTAGAACGAGTTATTTTTGTCGGTAAAAACAAGGAGACAAACATTTGCAATTTTTTTGTAATGGCTTGCTGCTGGAATTTATGAGATTTATTCAAAAAATTCATTTTAATAATAATTAAATATTGAATTTTTATTAAATTGCAATTTTTTTGAGATAAATCGTAAAAATTTTCTGCTAATTCTCAAAATTTATTTATTTATTGATATTCGATAGTGTACGAAAAAAAAAATACACGCGTTAGATTTATACAAAAAAAAAAAAAAAAAAAATTCGCCTGCAAGCGACGTAAACGTTCGAATCGAGAAAAAAAAGCCAAAAGTACCATTTTCCTCGCGTCCTAATAACGGTTTCTTCATTCGGCATAACTTTTGGAAAAGCCTGTATATGTAAAGTGTTATCTGTTATGTTGAACATTTGATTCACGAGCTACTCTCTCGAACAGCCGGTTGTTTTTTTTTTCCTTTCCAGAAGGAAGACGAAACTGTAGTGTTGGCAGATCACGTTGTGGTTGTAAATGCTAAATGAAATAACACAGTGAGCATTTTACACGAAGGAGCCCTGAAGAAGGGACCGGAATAAAAAAAGTGTGAAAAAAAAAAAGAAAAGAGACCGAGAGGGACAAACTGTTGACACGCACTGTCAAAAAATACGAGTTAAAAAACGAATTTCGTATGATTATCAATGTAAAATCATAATAATCTGCGCCTTTTCGATTAAAATTTGAAAAAACTAAAAAAATAAATACAGTTTAATGACTCAGCCCTGCAGGGCTCTTAGTTCAATGTTTATGAATAATTTTACGCCTTATCGTTTTTTATACGACGATATATATGTATAGAAAATTTCTTCTATAAGAAACGAATGTGCAGCTGTGCCAGAAAGTCCACCGTACCGGCTAATCGGTCTTCACCGCCACAGCTGCATTCACCGGGACGCATAACAGCTCACAGATCGCAAGAAACTCAGACACACCGAATAAAAGGAGACAGAAGGAAAGAGATGAAAAGAGAAAGAGTAAACGCCAGGCAGTCTGCTTGGTCAGCATCCCAGCGAATTACGAAAGAAACATTTTGCTTCTCGTTGATGTTTCAGTTGCGTGTACACATATCTGCGAATCCTGAGTATATCGCGAAGTTTCAAAGAGTATCATTATAAGTTGCGATAAATTTAAGAAATGTTTTTTTTTTTTTTTTTTTTTTCACCTTGATTTCTGGGATCTGATAATCAAGCGCAGGGACGATACTGAAGTTGTATCGGGGGAAGACAACGATTTATTTTTATGTCCTGAGGGACCTTCTGAATGTAAAATTTAACAAATTTAGACTCTGGTTAACATTCTACGTTTTATTTTTGCTCCCAAAACTCGAACTCTTTCGTCTGGGTCGCTTTTAGCTTTCGTGTAAAAAAATATTCGACCGCGGCTACCAAACCCTCGAAACGAGACACTTTCCTAAACTGTGTAACATTTTCAACGAAATATTTTTTTTGAAACTATTTTTTTCATATTTCACCGAATCATTCTTCGAGAATTTTCTTAGAGGGCTGTCTGACATTTTACTTTTTGAAATTTCGACTGATTAATAGTTTTTTATTTATTTTGTTTGGGTTTGTTCGGGTTTGGGTTTGTTTGGGTTTGTTTGTGATTAATAGTTTTTTATTTATTGTGTATATATGACTTTTTACTTAAATTTGGATCTTTTAGCAGAAATTATTTTGAAAAATGTGATATTTCAATGAATTATTGAACTGAGCAATTGAAAAAATATATATATAGTATCATATTTTAGATTGAAAAGAAAAAGAAATAAAAAGTATTGCGAACAGTTTAAAAACTTTAATTTAAAAGATGGTTTTTCTTTCAGGTTTTTTTTTTTTTTTTGTAGTATCAAATTCGCAAAGAAGCACGTCAAAGCTTTTGAATTGTTTTTTTTTTTTTACAAGTTTCACTTACTTTTCCTGTATTTTTTTCTGTCGTTCCTTTTGATTTTTCTTCCGCTTTGGCTTCAAACCCGGATCGTATTTTCCTTTCATCTGAAACTTTGCCCTTTGAACAGACAATGTTTTACCACGTAACTGAGACCCATCGATGAGCTTCAAAGCGAGGTCGACGGATTCGACCTGAAAAATAATATAAACAAAAAAAATGATATTCTCTGTTTTTTTAGGTTCCATTGAGTTTCTGCATCTTATGAAATTTAAAAGAATTAAAAAAAGAAAATTTTTCGTATCAACTACAATTATATTGTTCTCCATAAATAAAAATACTGATAATATTTTCATTGAAAACGAGCAAAAAGATTATTCAAAATAGTCCAATTTTTCGTTTCAATGAACATGTCAAAAGTTTTTTTTTTTTTTCAACAAAGTATTTTTATCTCAACAAAGCAACTTTCGTAATAATTTTCAATTAGCGGATTTCCTCTCATTAGCAACATGCTGTAAATCTTTTCCGCGTCTGAAGAATCGATTTGAAAAAAAAAAAAAAAAACATAAAAGTGGATGATTGTCGCCCACGGGGATAATCAGGATGATTTTTTATCTTTTCTATTTGCACATCCGTATCCTTTCTTTAGTCGTAAAGTTCACACCTAGTGTGCCTAGATAATAATGGGATTGAGCGCAAAAACATCGTGGATGTAATTAAGCACGGCTGTAAAAATTTGCACGAGCGCGCGCTCAATGGTCTGTAATTCCTGATCACCGCGCGTTCTGCTGCCATTGTCCACAACGAATGAACGTTATCTGTGTATAAATTGCGTATCCTTTGCGATACATTCTATCCGGTTTTATGAGCGTATTGCTACGAATGGAGTACAAGCACATCCTACATTGACACTCCATATAAAATCTAATACAGTGTTGAACATTAAGAAAGTTCACGCGTTAGGCATGTGTTGAACAAATTCCAAGTTTAATTGTTTAAAATTCGTACGAACCTTCTTAGCAATAATACTCAACTGTGGATACAATTAGAGAAAATTTGCCCTTGGTATGAGAACACGAGAAAAAAAAACGTGACTGAATCGGTAATTGGAAATTTCGAATAATAAATAATTTTTTTTCTCATTGTATCTTGCGATCGACGCATTCCGTGAGCTTTCAACACGACTTTTAGGACACTCTGTATTTTGACCAGGCACAAAGTCGAACAAACATGTAGAGTTCAAAGAAAAATCGTGTTTCGCGCAACGGGAGATCAAGATTTTTTTTAACGAGCACCTGCACCTCCGTCTCGAGGATCGTTAATAATTTATAGCGCGCGACACTTTTCCAACGAGTATTTTTTGTCTCCTCAAAGTACGGATGAGCATAAACATTGTAGAGCTTAGATTGTAAACCTACACCGCGTATATTTTTGTCAAAAAATAGGTCGAGAACAAAGAATTCATATGAAAATTGAAAGTATAATTCGAACACTTTTTTTTCTGCACTGAAGTGTCATTGATTTGCAAAGTTCTTAGCAATACGTCGAATTACTCGTTCATTACTACAAATGAAAAAATTTCATTCATGAAAAGTAAGAATAAAAATATATCTTTGTCTTTCGAACCCAATTAAAGTAAAATCGAATTCAAAAAGAACATTTAAAAAATATAATATCCGACGTTTTGGCGATGAATTATTTACGACTAAATGCAAATTCATGTTCTCATCAGTTATATAAAAATACGACACGGTGCAAGCGAGTAAAAAAAAATGAGAAAATATCCTCATGGAGAAAGACCAGCACAAAGTTCCTTCAATGCAGAAAAGTATATTTTTCCATAGAATTGCATAAATGCAACGAGAGTTGAAAGATTGAATGAACGAGAGATTGACACATGCCGCAAAATGTACGACAAGAGCAGCTGATCAGAGAATTGACACATAATTTTGTGCACGCTGCGTATAGGAATTTGTAATTTCCGTTAAAGAAGAAAAAAAAATGAAAATGGCATTGAAGTTTCCATCGCTAGGATAGAATGAAACTTGTGGTTTCGATCTTTGCAAAAAAATCAATTTGTTTGAAATGGTTCAACTTTTTCTCGGAGATCTAACTCTTGAATCTGAAAAAAGATGGTCCAACTATCGTAGCTTAATACTGTAAATGAACGCTGAGATTTACTGAAAACTAAAATAGAATTTCGTTGAAGAGCAACGATAAAAACTTTCATATCGGATTTTCTGCTGGTCCAAATTTTGTTTCATTTGTAAAACTATTTGAATTTTTTGTTTCTCATTGCCGAAGACATCGTGAGGATTTCAATAAAATTTTCTATAGAATGCATTAACATCTAAAATTTGGAAAATTTTAACAGAATGTAAAATTCCAAAGCAAATTTCATCAAGGGAATTAAAATCTGTATACGACATGATAGAAAGTCTGTATAATTATTTGACTAAAAGTGTGACAAAAATGCATAAAACATTAGAGTATCAAACGAGCCTGGAATTGGAAGTTGTGTGTGTTTTTTTTTTTTTTTTTTTTTTTTCATCATTAAATACTTGACACGTTTGTATGGAATAAACGCAAGAAATCAATTTCTCCGGCAGCCACATATGAATTTTTACTCACGTTATATGAATTCGTCATCGAATTCTCGTTTCTCGTAATTATATGTGAAGCGAGTTCGCGAGACGAAGTTTTCAGTCGTAATTGCTTTCAGCTCGTTCAGCTTTGCGAGAGCAAATAAGGGAGAGAAGAGACGGAATAATGCAGCGGTACTTATTATTGAACGATCACGATCAATCGATTATAAATCGTGGTATATCTCTCGCGACTCGTCAACCACGCCGCGACATACAACTTCGTATGATAGGCTGGACAAGCTTTGATCTTCTCTCTTTCTCTCTTTCTCTCTCTCTCTCTTTCTCGTTCTTTCTTTGACGAGATCGCGATCTCGTAAACGAAGAATTCATCTCGATAGGATATATAAGAAACGTCAAGAAGGTCAGTGGCTGCAAGAGCTCTTGAAGGAAAAGCTCATCGACCCCTGTATCGATACGTCAATACGAAGACAATTCTGTATCGATTCATAGTTTGGTGTGTGAAAAATGATTGGAAGAGTCTAAAAAAAATTCAGGGCCCCTGAGTGACCGAAATGTGGATTCAGACACGATCAGGGAACGTCGGGTTTGCCAGGACCATAAAAAATGGTGGCTCGAAGTTGAATTGTTGGGGATCGAATTCCCAGTGTTGGTAAAAAGCTTTTTCTGCATGAATTTATATTCGGAGTAATGAATAAAAGAACGATTTATATATTTATAAATGGGATTCTAATTAGAAGAAATATATTTTTATGTAACATTCATTTTTTTGCTAGGGCTCTGATAGGGCTAGGGATGAAGTTCTCAAATGTTTGTCCTTGACATACTCCGCTTGATAAAGTTGGTCCGGCCTGACCAGAGCCGTCCGGGCTTCCACATTGGGCTCCTTTGATCAAAGGAGGGAAAAGTGATCAGAGCCTGGGCGAAGCCTTAACAAAATTCTTATCCAGGTTTCCGAACAGTCGTGGAAAACGTGTAATTAAATTTCGAACTTTGTTTATTTTTATCTTTGTGAATTTTTTTTTTTTTTATCATTTCGATTGTTTCCTAAAGCATTGCTTAACGAAATTCTGATAAAACACAGTCCGAGACAAAGAATATTATGTCGACGACTCTTCTGGTAACTAAAGAGAAGAGAAGCGATAACGGAAATTAAAGAGAGACGAGAAAAGTGTTAACGTGGCTCGTCTCCATCGTATTTTTACGAGAAAAAGAGTCAGAGAGAGAAAGAAAGATACAGAGCCAGACACTCGGTCTGAATGAACCCACGCGAACCGGATACGATCGTTTCTTGCCAAAGGGCGCACCCTCGCCCTCACACTTTTTCTTATGCTTCATCGTTTTTCTTTTCTTTTTCTTTTTTTTTTTCAAAGCGGCTCTTCTTCGGGCTTTTGTCTACCGGTGAGCTCAAGTTGTAAGATCTGCTGGACACCAGAGAAATCTTGGCCTGCCAGTTCTCTATCTTTCTATCTCCGTCTCCCTTTTATTTTTTATTCTCACGAACACGAGCGCACACAAATGGAAAAACGATTTCATTGCGAGACGGGTCTTTTTGCACAGTGTGCAAACTGTCGAACGAATACATACATAATACGTTTGTTCGTGTTCGCAAAACGAGAGACGCCCACCAATGTCTGATGGCACATACGGCACAGACATATTCTTCTCTTTAACTTGAAAGTACCTTCAGACATTGAACTCCACAAAAACTTGAAAGAAAACGAGAGAATATACGCTCGGGGACACTTTACTTCGCGAGAATTATTTTATTGTTCACCAAATCCTCGGAATCAACCATTTAAGATTCGTCGCTCTATTCAAACATTATTTAATCCTCCTATCTTCAATAAATGTAAAGTCCCACTAAGTATTTTCAACATTTTCAATATTAAAATCTTTTTTTCGATTTTACTCGAAGACATTTTTTTAATACATTTTAGTTTCATTCTCTATAACTTTGCACACAATTCTTGCCTCGTAAAAAAACCACCCAAACCCAAAAAACAATAATAACTTGAATATGTAATAAACGAGCATCACAATGCAATAAAATGAGCACAAATATTTCACATTCGGAAATTTTGACTCGAGTTATTTTTTTTTTCTAGATATTTTCGTGTGAAGTTAATCTTTTTTCTCGCTCGAAATTAGACATATCTTTAGGTTTACACGGAAATAAATTTTCAAGCAAAATTGTTTTTTTTTTGTTTTTTTGTTTTTTTTTTTTTTTTTTTTTTTTTTTCATTTAGAACATGGTAAATTTTCCTTAAAACTGGCGACACGGTTTGCCACGACAAAAAGTGAACGTAGTGATACATACTTTTGTGTAAAATTCTCTACGCGTTAATTAAGTGCCTTTTGTTAGTACGTACAATTAAAAATGTCTGCGTCATAGCTAAATAATCGAATGAGATTGTAACGAACATAGGTAACTTATAGAAATAGCTCTTGACGTAAACGCAAAATGTAGACAATATGCACGACTTGATATATTTTCTGCACGATGTCGACATACTTTAGCAAACGTTTAGCATAATAAACTCATAAAGATGAAATATATCTTATGACTAGGTGCAAATATGAAAAGTATCTAATGAAGGGAAATAAACGTTCCATTGGTGGCCTTGAATTTTTCCAGAATAATAAAACTAACAAAAAAAAAAACAATTACTGAACTTCATTATTGTGAACAATTCGTAAAGAAAAGAACTTGGAGGATCGTTATCATGTAAATCCTCAAGATATATTCTTCACGCTAACTGAACTAGATGCTTGCACTTACGAACAATAATTTCTAGACCCGTTGACAGTTTTCACGTTTCACGTTGTTGTAACAAGCCAGTGATTATTATGTTTACAGAGAAATTCCCATAACCATGAGCGTGTCAATTGACTCATCAGTAAAGTCAAATATTCGCAAACCTCTAGTAATTGGCAGTCTTGGTTATGGCACTTTCGTGCCTTCAACAAACGTTCTAAAGTAATCAATCAATTTTTTAATATTATACCTTACAAAGTCAATTCAATGAGTTCAGTTTTTGACATTAGTCCAAAGTTCTTGTCCCAGACGTCAACGTACTTGGTCTGTACACTAAAAGTTTTAGGATTTAATAACCTCCCTACCTAAATGTACTTTCTCCATAGTTAGCAAAAAAAAAACAATTGAAATAATTGAAAGTTTATCTCACCAATAAATATTCGGACCACTAGACTTTATTAATGTTTTTTTTCTTCTTTTGTGCACATTAAATAAAACACTTGAAAACTGTGAAGAAATTACTATTATTATTATTATTTTTTTTTTCATTTAAACGGACAACGACTGTACGAATTATTTTCATTTCGTAAACAACAGAGCTCTCGTTGGATGCCACGCTGATTCTTGATTATACAAGAGGTCCATAAGCCGTTTAACCTGGATACGTCACTTCCATAAAAAGAATCATGTAAAGGAGGGTCCAGAAAGAAGAAAAAGTAGAAGTATATTTAAGCTAAGAGTATCAGAGAAACGATCATGACAGTGTTAAGCTTTGTGGTCGATAACGGGCGACGATGCATGTTAATCAATTACATGCGACGATCCATCTCGGTCCACTACACCGATAGATGTATTAATCAAGTTCTACCCGTTTTCCCTGATTCAGATCCCCGCCGGCATCATTGAGATTATCGTAATTGCTCAAACCACCAGCAGCAGCAAATCCACTTGCTCTTGTTTTAGCATTAAAACATTTATTCATAGTACACAGTAGCAATTGCATTAGCCCCTCGGGACATATCTCGAAAGTTATCGACCAGTTACAAGTATTGACAAGACAAACTTTTTCTTTCAATAATTATGATAATATTATGATGAAATAACGATCAACGTTAAATTATCATTCTCGAATGGAATCCAAATTGATTTGATACTATTTGCTATTTTGTGTAATTTGTAATTACGTGTTTTGGAAGTAAATTTTGCAACTATATATAATGCACGTTTTATGGAATAACTTTGAAACTTTTGAACTAAAAATTTTCTTGGTTTCTCTAATTACAAAGGAATATATGACCAAGTTTGTTTGGAAAAATCAGAAATTTTTATCACTTAGAATCGGAGATACAGGGATATAAAGCATGAGCTCTGTGCATTTGATTTTTCAAACTCTAAACATCACATTAGACTATTTTCCCAAAAATTCAAATGTTTTTATATTCTTAGAAGTCATAAGGGCTGACGTTTCTAGAAAATTCCACAAGTTTTATTATAGTTTTCATGAGCTAAACAAAAAATTGACTTTTGAACGTGACTGTGGCGCGGCTACTGCGCCAAATCTCTTCTGTGTATTTATAAATCTTTAAGAAAAAAAAAAGTTCGGCCACTTTTCACGCGAGAACCATTGAACCGATTTAGATGAATTGTTCGCAGGAAGAAAGCTCATGACTCACGCTAAATCGCAGGCTGTGAAACCGTCTGGTAAATTGTTTTTTATGGAAATGCAAAAATAAATTAGAATTGTCAATTCAATGTCCAACTTTAAAAATACTTCAATTGTATCAAGTTGAAGATTTTACGAATTTAAACACCGAACAGAGTGAGCGGTAAATGAGGCTCCAACTTTCGATGCACAAAAAGTCACAGAGATTTTCGTAAATTGAATAAAAACTTAAAAACTTTAGCATTTTTAATATTTTGTTAAGCAATCGTTATTCGTTTAATTTACATTTAATATTTGTATATAATATTTTTAATTACGTTTAATATTTTTTAAACATTCGCTGAAGCGCTTTAGAAGGTAAATACGGAAATTGCGTTCAAAATGATCAGAGAATAGCAAAGTACGATATTAATATCACTTTTTCATTAATAATGATATTTCTTACTGCAGGCGAAGCCGTAGGGACCTAGTGAATAATAAATTATTGGAGTACCAATGAAATTCAACATTTGATGCAATAAGCTTTAAAATTTATTGTTTGGAATAACAAAATGTATAATTGAGTGAAAATACAAAAGCACGAAAGCACACAAACGTATGGCGAAAATGTATTGTGTCATTATTCGATAGTGTGCATTGTTTTTTTAGTGAAAAAAAAAATAAAAAAACAAATATCCGTGTGACAAAAGATTTCGTAAGTTGACAAGTTTGTGGAAAATTATTATTTGGCCAGTTCTGATGTGTTTGAATTTAGCAAAAGGTTGATTAAAATTTGAATGTTGGTCGAATCGTCGATTCAGCTTAACACAAGACTGAACAGAATTTGTACATCAAACTCTCGTTAGAGTATCGATGTTGTGTGCACCAACCGGATGCTGAAACATTCCCAAATGACACTCTCGAATAGTACGCATTGGACGAAAATTTTGGTGATTCTGTGAACGTGAATAGTCGTTCACGGAGAACAGGAAATGACGATCTGGTCAACCGAGTTCATAACGAGACTCAACAGTGGAGCATTAATAGGTTAACGATCGTGCGCGTTGCACGATGTTGACGCGACGACGGTTAACCCCGGTGCATGCTTCTCTATATAAAACCTTTTATAAAGTACAGGGTGTTTAGAAACTAAACGTCATAACGTAAACTTTCATTCACGATATTATTTGAAATCGATAAATATTTGGACGACTTTTGATTCGAGGAACTTTCAATAAGTTATAAAATAAGTCGTGAGGAATTTTCCGACGAAAAAAAGCGTTTATTCTCATTGAACTGAAATTTTTCGGCTTCAATAAAAATGTATGATGTTGGAATTCCATTTTGAGACACCTTATATAGTTGGTCGACGATATTTAGTGTAAAAGCAATTTGATGTTGTTGCACACCGTCGTTTTTCGCTTTTGAGGCTCGTCGAACTCTGTTTATCTCTCGTAATTTTTTTTTTTTTCTTGAAACAGAAATTTAAATTTCAATGGGAATAAATAGATTTATGTTTGTTATCATTTATCTCACGTTTCGGGGAACGAAAGACCGATGTTTATGTCGGTCAAATCAGCAAACAACGTTGAAAATAAAAAGAGAAAGATAGAAAATTGTAATAAAGATTTCGTAAGAATTCATAGTTCGACCAATGAATACTCCAAAAATAAGTACGCCGTAAATTATTTAGAAGATGCTTCCGAAACGGTTTAGACAGTTGAAAACGCTCCTTAGGATTACACAGAAATTTCGTATTATTCGAAAAATATAATCGAAAAATCTTCCCAATGTTATTTTGAGCGATTTACACCCACAAATTCTTCTAATACAAATAAATCCATTTTATTTGATCCTGCAGCAAAATGCTGGCACGCGGATTAGCTTATATAGAAGCTGAACAAATTAATCATTTCGACCACCCAAGCAAAAGTTTAGTGGTCATTGTGTCAGATCATTCTAAATAGCAGTAATTACTCTCCTGGCATTCGTGGATCATGAGCTTTGCAGAAAAGAGAAAGAGAGAGGGAGAGAGAAAGAAGAAAGAATGATAGAGCCAGAGCAGAGATCGAGAGGCCGGACGATGTCACAGGGAAAAAGATAAATCGTCAAACCTTAAAAAATTTGCATAAACACTGCATTCGACTGAAAAAGATCGTTCCATATGTCGTGTAAGCGCGGGATCCAACGAAAAGTCTCTTCACTAACGAAAAAAAGGAGAAAAATGCAAAATCCTTTTGTAAAAACTATTATTTTGATGATAAACCCTTAAAAAATTGTTAAAAGTCTACTCTTTCGTTAGAATTATAACGAAATATCGCAGCATGTTTATTATTGTTGAATTATAACGGAAGTAGAGAAGAATAGCTCCGGATCGAAGTCAAACGAGATAAGTTTGACTTCGTTGCAAAGTTCTCACGTAAGATCGCTGATAAAGAGCGAATGACTCAAGATGCGAAATGTACCGCGTGCACAACCGGGAGCGTCCCTGTGGAAAGAGCGATGGGCAATGTACGCGAAATATCGTGTGGTTATGTTACGTAATCACGGAAACTGGATGCATCTGGTGATGTTGTCTCCATGATTACTGATGAACAAGGACAACATGCACGAAATACGAGAAGCAAAATATAAGAGAAACTCTCATAAGTCTGGTGATCTGGACGCGGTAGCAACGTATATTGTAGAGCAGTGTGAACCGTATATTTATCCGCGATGACAAACGACTGGTTGTTTCGTGTCAAAAGACGACTATGATTTATGTTTGAGATTTCTAAAAACTCATACGTTCATTAAAGTATTGAAGTTAACGTCGTTCGGAGTCGACGTGTTTCTGTTTTTTTATTTTTTATTTTTTTTCTATTTTCCCAGTTCGAAATATCGCCGAAGAAAAGTTTTACGAATTTTGTTTCCATTCGAAAAACAGTCCAACATGGCGTTTTAAATTTGTTTGCATAATAATTTTGCATGAAATTCCATGGACGCCCGAGGAGTTTCATTACAACGAGGAATATGAACAGTTTGTTATTTCTCTGAGAGACCAACGCTCACAGTCGCCAGCTCCAGTATTTTCAATTTTCTATTTTGGCATAAATGTTGATGAGCCTCCGGGGAATATATTAAGAAAATTTCAAAAAAGTTTATTCGAATTTAACGCAATTTTCTCGCCAAGCATTTTTCTACGAATTTTCATTTTTTTTTTTTTTTTAAGGAAACATTCAGCGCAATATAGTGAAACTACCTGCAAAATTTCACAATCATAAACCGTCCCTTATTCGAGATTTTGGCAATAAAAAAATTGCACGCAGTTTTTCAAGCGTTCTTATGGAAAGCAATAGAAAAATTCACATTTCATGAAATAACTCTAAAACTTTTCCACCAATTTTTTTTTTTTTTTTTCTTAATTACACAGGAACATAGTATGTTGAAGTTTGTCCAAAAAAAATTGCAAATTTTTACCATTTACTTTTCTTAAACTTCAAACTTATTATAAAATTATTTTATAAAATTATGATTATTTTTATATCATTCCTCAAATTATATCCCAGTTCCCAAAAATAAGCTGACAATTAACATTTAGATCAGACTGTAGCGAGACTATTAGCTTAAGCTCTTATTTGAAAACTATCAATTTTTGAGCACGTCACATTTTCCTCCATGTGACATGCTTAAAATGAAAAAAAAAACAACCCATCGCAGAATAATATAATTCTGAGGATTCGTACATTGCAAATTTGACATCGATGGAAATTGTAAATTGGTTTTTTGTTAACGAGTGTATTGTGTAATACGAAATGTATTTAACCCTGTTGAACAAGTCTCTGAATAAGGGGATCCTGATGAACAGATCTAAGAATATGAATGAGTATTCTCAGAATTCATGGTGAGTCCGAACGATTACGAAATCCTTACTACAACTTGTTTGTGGACAAGGCATGTAATGGTCGATGTGATATTATTAATTATACGAGTTGGACGAGTGCAAAATCAATCGATAAATCGCATTGGCATTACTTTTTCAGGATAGAAAAAAGTATGTACATGAAAGATAAAACATCATAATTAGCGATTTGGATTAGACGTATAATCATTGATGTAATAAATCATAGACTCGTGCTGTTCCGTACGTATATGGATCAAGAAATTCTATTATATATTCCTGATCAAAAGATCCATTAATCTTCATCAAGAGAGCATAGGATGCTCGTTAAAATAGAGCTTTTAGTTATTTTGTACTATAGGCGACATGGGAACATCGAATAATTGAAGTTTAACAATATGGCAAGTTGCCATAATTAACGAACGTTCACAGGCCCAAAATTCGCATCGAGGTGCATGTAATCAAAGGCTAGAAAATTCGTGAGGTCGTCGTTAGTACCAAAGAGGACGAGCTCCCTAAATACTTGGAACAAATCGTTTGTACACTAAAAAGCCTCGAACTCTTCTCCCTCTCGTCTTAAAACAAAAGATTCGTTTTCTTGAAGAGTTTTTTATTGTTCGTTCCTAGAAGAAGGCGATTCCGCATTGAGCCACTAAGTATAACACGTTCGAAAGAACTTTTTCCGCAGAAAACGTGTCTTTGATCTTTGATTAGTAACAAACGTTTTGTTTATTCGAAAATCGTAATAGTGGAGGAGAAATCGTTGACGAAACTTTATTGAATGTCTATTAAACATCTAGGCAACAAGTTCATGGCTTATTAGAAAGATTCAGAAATTCTACAAGCCAATAGAGACATTAGTTAACGTCAAATATCAACTCAACGAGTCTGTGTCTATCATCGTTAAAACACTGGCGCCAAGCCAAATTTGTCTTCCTCTATTCCACAACAGATTTTATCTCCAACTGTATATACACCAAACGCCATAGACGTTTATATACCAGTGTATATACGAGGGTGCCATATACAATCTGTATTATTGTACATAAACGAGTGTTATGGAGACACATATAGTGTGTTTTATTTGAAGGGCTTGAAGGAAAGATAGGATCAATTTTAACAATTTATTTTTGTATCGACGAAATGTATTCATTCACTCAAATCTTCGTTTATTTCGAAAGACATTATGTTGACAATGAGATTAAAAATTTGCTTAAAATAATAAATATTACACGAGTCGTGAATTATAGTTTTGTGAAAAATGCTAAATGCACCAACTACGATTTCCATTGTACGCTTCAACCCAAAAATAAAACGATTTTTTTTTCTCAAAGTTGACCATAAAAATCAATCCTTGTCAAGAGGATCCAATCTTTTTTCTATGCATTTTTTTGCAAAGTTGTAACTCTTTGAACCGTTAACTCACGATTTTTGCCAATTTTTCTCTCTTTTTTTTTAAAGGGGAAACGAAGTTATGCAGAGATCCTCTGTGACGAATTTCATTCAAATTGGATAATTTTGAAAAAAAAAACAAAGAAAAACACTATAAATTTTAATCGCTTGTCAAATTGGAATAAAATGTTTTTTTCCCTTCAGCTGAAACATGTGATCGATTCCTGATGGAAAAATGTTGAGACAATATCTTGAGGATGAAACTTTCGAATGAAAATATTTTTGAATCATCCTGTAATTGAATTAAATTTTCAATAATGAATTTGGACACCCTGTATAATGAAATGAAGAGACTGACGCTAATATGTACGCATCTAAATTTACGCTCATCTCCACCATCCTCTGAACAGCACGCGTACACGTTCTGACGGATATCACGAACAATTCCAAACATTTCGGATTCCAACCAATTCGACTAATTAGCCTACGCAAGAGCGCAAGTTTCATCACTGCTGTGACGAGTAAATCCGGTATATATTTAACCGCCTGAACTAGATTTTAGGACAAACTAGTTTTGCCTACTAGTTTATAAAGGAAAAACTAGTTTTGTCTGTTTACGACGGACTGATATAGTTCAGGATCAACCAGTTCGTCCTGAAATTGGGTTTAGTCAGTAATACTACACAATTACTCATTAAATTGGACTCAGCAACTAGTTTACACGTACCCGGAATTGTCATTTCCTGCAACAGCATCCTCGAATCTATCCCGACATAAGAAATTCCATTGAAAATAATGTTTCTATCACTCGTAAATTGGTAATCAAAATTTTATGATTTTTCAGTGCTTTTGACGTTTGATTCGTTGAAATATACAATAAAAATTATGTTCCTGTATCGATGTTTTGTAATTTGATTAATCGATCAGTTTTACCCTGATATTATGTAATACTCAGTAAATTTTCTACGTTCTTAGCTAACGCACCGATGTTTAATCAACATTCTTTTCATTATCGTAAACTCACCGGGCGCTGTGATGCCAGTAACTAGATTTTTAGAGAGTAAAAGTTCACCTTTGGTGTGTATGATTAAATTTTATGGAGGGGAGGGGGGGGGAGACTGTCTAAGGAGATCAATCTGTGTGATTAGAGCGTATAGGAAAGTGTGCGTGAAAAATACATACGCGTATAAGTTAGAGACTGAGGAAACTGTCCATCAGGAATGGACGCTAAATGATAATTTTTTTTTAATTCGCATGCAGAGAATTAATGCAAAAAAAAAGGTGAATGCGTTTGATAGCGTCGACGATGCAACGTATATCGTTAATTTAATTAGAAAACTATAATTTTGAGCAATCAGTGGAATAAAAATGAGGGAAAAAAAGTGAATTTACTAGTGGACGAGAACCATGTGCTTGGCGGTGTACATTTCGGTTCATTTGAAAACTTCTCCTCCGGGATGGTTGTTAACTTTTTATTATAGGTTCGAATTCACTTCAATTTTGTTTAACAACATATTTCGAAACGTTGCAATTATAAACGAGAAATATTTTTATTCCTTTTATTTGTGAATTTCGTAATGAAATTTTTGTTAATAAATACGAAAGAAAAAAATATGATGTGCCAAAACTCGTCAGGTGTTTTGTTCTCGAAAGGTACGGAATTAAATTTGTTTTAATCAACCCGAATGAATAAAAAAAGAGATAAAGGACATCGGTTCGTACCTTAAAAATATATTTTTTTTTTTTTATTGAAACTATAATGTGCGTGGTTCTGGACTCGTGAACAATACCATTTTTTCATATCTCGAATATGATGTGACCCAAATAGTATTAATTGATATATCTTGTATTTTAAAACATCGATATAAATACACTATATTTTCACTATAAAATTATTCGATTTCAAGAGCGATATACACTGCGAAATAATTCGATAATACAATCGATACATCGCGCTTTTCGCAAAATCAGATAATAATAATTTTGCTCTTTTTCGATCATTACTTTTAGAGCCCACATATGTATTATAGCTGATAAACGAACGTCGAACACACCTGTGTGTTCTCTGTCGTGAACATGTGCAGTAGACTGATGGGAACTTGAAAAAAAAAAAAAAAAAAAAAAAAAAAAAAAACACTCACAGAAATTTTGCTTTAGTAATATCTGACGACAGCTCGTGATTCTGTACGAAAAAATAAAGAAAATAAAAAGTGTCTTTACATCGATCCAGTGTGCAGTGAAGTGGATTCGTCTTCGAGGAACGAGATTTAATAAAAATTCGAGCGTCTATCAAATGAAAAAAAAACTTATGAAGTTCACGATGAAACAATTGGTCGTTTTGTAAACCTTGCTAAGTAATAATTGCTAATAATAATTACAGTTTTTTCCAAATAATGTGTCGACTTTAAAAAACTTTTCTGCCAATGCATTGACAAAAAACATGTAAATAATTTTAAAAAATCTATCAATCGTAACTTCTTTTGATGTATAATTTTAAAAAATTCATTACCCATTGCATTGTGCAAGGAGTAATCGACTGTAATGACCAAAAAAACGTCAATGGATAACAAAGAGTAAATACAAAGGTTGAAAAAATGTAAAAAATTCAAACACTCTAATGTAATGGAATACCAATCAATTTTCCCAGGTTTTTCCCGGGCACTTTTTCATTGCCACAGAATATGGAGCAAACACTATCGTGCTGTTGGAATAATAACGAAAAATATCAGGGCAAATATTCCGAGAGAAAAAATGTTTTTTTATGACTACATTCAATCTTTCCATTGCTCGCAATGTTTCTACATTAAAAAAAAAATAATAATAATATTATAAAATTATAATAATTAAAAGACAAAACCAAAAGGGAATTGAATTCAGACCTTTGGTCGCGCTACGTTGTGTCACATACGCCCTTTTTTCTTTCTCCAGACGAAAGAGAGAGGATTATGATGTAAATAGGATGAAAAGATTTGAGATAATGTTGGCTTTGATCTCAAACGAGAGTCTCTCGAGCGCATACAAACATCAGAGATTCTCTCGACTCTAGGTTAATAGTGGATCGAATTAGCCTGGCCGCGCATGAACCCACAATCGTGTACAGGGTGCAGAACCTTCAGTAATATATTTACAGAAGATTTTTTTAATGTTTTTCAGGAACATCGTACACGAGAGAATGAAAAATTACCACCCAGAGTATTCGATGCTATTGCTGGTTAAAAATAATCAGCTTAATGCTCAATTTTATCGAGACAATGACCTGAAACCTAAAAAATCCAAACTGGACAATTGTCCAATCGATCGATTAAAAAAATCGATTAAATTTATACCACCGTGAAGATCTAGCGACGCAGAAAAGTCTTCATAATAACAAATTTCTTTACATTATGAAGATCCTTGATATTCACAAGCTTGGAGATCTTTTATCGACAAAAATAATCCCATAAGACTGTAAGTAATTATCGAGGCAAAAATCTTGTACATGAGAATCGAGTTTTATTGACTTGCAAATAATTCTTGAAACTTGAAAATTGTCGTAATTATTATAGGAAATGTTACGGTTTAACAATATTAATCTGTGAGAAAAAAAAATTTGAAAAAAATAAATAAATAAAAAACAACTGATTTACAGTGTAGCTAAATGGGTCGATTAAAATAGAGAATTGGTAAAAATCTAACGAATAATCTCCCCACAATAAACATGTTGACCTTTCACTTATAATATTTACATTGAATTTTGAACAGAGTGGTGTTTTGGTCGATTAGTTAAATGCGTCGTTCGTACACGCTATCGGTCATTCCGCAATTGCGAGCACATTATTAAGTCAATTAACGAGCGCATGACGATCGTAAATCACGAATTTTATGAAAATAAATACGCTTTCAGTGTTTTAACAAAAATAAATGAAACGTGGTATAGTGCGGACAATAAAAAGCCTTTCTGACTGACAAAACCATATCAACATATTCGTTATACAAATATTTAAAACCAAATGCGGGTAACCCAAACAAACCCAAACAAACCCAAACAATAACCGGGAGATCAGAGTTTGTGATGAGTAAAAAAAGTATTCAATATTGTGTCAAATACAACGCCCCGAGGGATTCCAATCACTGGGTTCGCATGTTTATTCACTTGGCTATCAAATGAATAATGAAAAAAAAAAAAACATCGACAGATAATGTTTATTGCAACCAATTAATCAATGTGCGACCTTTAACGATAAAACTTGGAGCGGGAGGATCGTATCGGCGATAATTGAAATAGCATCGGTCACGCAGTTATTTTTCATTCGAATCAATTCTTCTCCGAAATGTCATTAGATTTTTATGAATAATTAAGATCAAGAAAAAACAATGTGTATGCATATTTATGATAAATGAATTGTGCTTCAAATATGAATCATCTGAGATTAAAAGGAAAGCATCGTGAGCTAAGAAACGTGAATATTTATAACCATCATTATCAACAATCAATCGAGTCACGACTTCGTACGAATTCTTCGAAGATTATTAGAAGGGCCGACCAAGGCGAACGTATTCGATTACATGGATTAGATCCTTTATTTTTCTCACCGAGTATATAATGCTCAAGAGATCGTATGAAACTTTACGAGAGAATGCCGATCGCTTATGTACAACCCAGAATAACCATAATTGCCATAACTCAATGGTCGTGTCCGAAAGACAGAGTTGACTATTTCTTCTGATTTTTGAGACCCAATAATCTTAATTTATTTGTCTCCATCCATCACCACTTGCACGCATCATCAGGGGCGCAAAGTTTTTTCTAGATGATTCACCACATACGTTTCCAGCCAGAACTTTAATTACATCGGAATTTCCATTAAGCTATTTGACGAGAATCTCGACCAATGTCCTTTACGAAAAAATTGAGGAAAATAGTGACAGTTAACCCTTCGTTGTAACACTTTAATTTGGTAAAAAAGATGACACACTCTGGGGTCAATTTGACCCGAAGTATACTTCAGTCACTTCTCATCTGCAGCTCTTCAGCTAATTCGGAAATTATCACATTTAATTGTTAATCAGATCAATATATTCCAAATTCATAACTGGAGATCCCTCAAAAAAAAAAAACAAAATTATTTTTTCGTACGTGTCAACTTTTCTCATTTGGTAAATGAAAAAAATCGTTAATCCTGATAGAAAGGAGGTGATAATATCTGACGGATAATTAAATTAAAACTTTTTTTTGTTTTTATGAATTCGCTTTACATGAGATTTCGTGTAAAACGTCCTTGAAGCGTGGATCCATAAATTTGGATTCTGCATCACAGTGTAAATGAAATTTCGTAATGTTTATTGACAACATGCATAAGAAAACAAGGAGATGAGTGAGACGAGAAAAGTGGTGAGTGGCTGAGTGCCAATTGGATGTATCAACGACGATCCATTCCACATGGATGAGCATCTCGTTTCTCGTCGGATAACGCCTCGAATCTGAAACTCCGGAGGAATTCACGTGCAGCCTCAAGTTCTCTAACTCTCAGACTAATATTTGTCAAACTATTGCGTTTTAAGGTATTATAACAAACCACTAAAAAGTTCAACGTCACATGTACATCGTACTATATCGCGAGGTATAAGCTTCAAAACTTTTAGAGCCTAGAAATTCTCGAACGGAATGCAAGCAGGTTAAACTGAAATGTCAACGAAACTCGGGGCATATTTATTCACAATTTTCTCGATTTGTTTACCACGAGTTATGAAATCGTAAACATGGCCCGTTTTACTTCGTTTTTCAACTACGAATGACATTTATTTTACAACAGTTCATGGACGCAATAATTGACAGTTTCTGTAATAAATATAATTTCAAAAAAACGTTATAAATTTTTTATATCAAAGAGAGAACTAAAAAAATTGCACCAATTTCTACAAAAAAAAAAAAAAAAAAAAAAAAAGTTTGATGGAACTGGATAGTTTCCAATAACTCCAAGCAATTTTTCATTGAAAAAAAAAAGAAATGTAATTCCGTTGGACTTGACTTGGATTATTTAATCATTCAAGACTAGGTGGTGTGTTCGACGTGATTCCTCGCGTTGGATAAACCGTCTACGAAAATAGCAATTTGAGTGCTCGCTAGAACGGACAGTATATCGAGTGTGGAGCCTTAAAAATGCTTTCAGAGCACGTTAAACTTCAATGGAATGAAAAAAATATATTTAAAAAAAAGTGCTTGAAATCGTCATGCTAGTTGAAAGTCTCTAAATTCGTTCGATGTAAATTTTTTATTTTTTTCTCGAGATCCACGGTTCAGAATACTTTTTCAATGGCTGTGGTTGCAAATAGCTGGCGAAATTGGACGAAAGGAATTGACGTTTCACACAAAATTATTGCGTTTTAACCAACAATTTAAAAAAAAAATGCCCCATTTTCAAAATAGGAATATATGTTGAAATTTTACATCAATTTTCATTTAATCATGATCAGAACACATAAATAAAATATCACTATGGAAACGCTCGAATTTTGAAAAACCCGTACGATATAATACTCCATATATCATCGTCTCCAATGGCTTAGGACGTCATTTCACATATTATTAAGGTCGATGAAGTAATACTGGAAATTATCAGCTGTGTACACGCGGATCGAAGAGTTGGCAATAAATAATGAATATTGTTGTATTTTTCTAGTGTCAAATGGAGAACGAAACGAGCTTTTTATTATTATTATTATTGTTGTTATTATTATTATTATTATTATTATTATTATTATTATTATTATTGTTATTATTATTATTATTATTATTATATCTTTTTATCATAAAAGTAATCGATTCTTCGTTGAGGCTCTAAAACAAATATTAACATATATAAACAAAGTTTATAGTGCGTGTTACGAATATTTACGACCAAGTTGAACATGGAGTTTGAACACGCCAGGAATAAATACCTATTATGGGTGATACAAGGAATATGTACGCGGTAAATCCATGAAGTTTTATGTGAATCGATGAATTGGAGTCAAAAAGACTTATTTGTCATTGATGAGTATTAAATTTACGCCCTTTTCTTCAAAGCCCATGGAATATTAATAGTTACGTTGTACCAGTAACGGAGCGTAATATTACTCGAATACGGGCTGTCTCGAAGGTTGTATGTCAGTCTCGCAGAATAGTCAGAACAGTAAATAGTCGAAACAAATGTCTGTATGAATTTTCTTCCTGGTTAATGAAAAAAAAAAAAATTATTTAACATTTTTTCAAGCATGTATTAAAAATTCTACCGAATCTAATGAAATTTTTATTACAATTTATTTGTACTGTCAAGCGGCTGGTAAAAAATGTTACCAATTTTTTTGCAAATTTGTATAAATGTAGATTGGATATAGTGAAAACAATTCGCGATAAAATATTTGAGACTTGATCAATTATTGAAGATTTAATAAATAACGTTCGATACGAGTGAAGTTACAATTCGAGCTGGTGACCTAATTGTTTCTTTATCGAATAATAATGAAAATAAAATCATTGTATTTTGCTGTTGGATGAACGAAAATTTCATCACCAATAATTTCAACGTTTCGATTGTGATGGAATTTAAAAAATTGGCATTAAAAATTTATGTTCCATAAGAATTGAACGATTAGAACTACCTCCGGCATCATTTTTTTTTCACTGGAAATATATTAAAATCCGTAATATCAGTGAAATAAAAATTCTGGGCAATTTCGTCGACGATTGTACCTCCTGATCACGCTTAATCGGAGTCAGTCGAACGAGAAGGCTATCAATAAAAAATAGCAGTGGATTGGCTGTCACTAATCAACTGATATCTTCCAAACAATGTTTTCTAGAGTAAAGAGAATAAAAGTTTTTTTTTTTCTCAATTAAATTTCACGATCTACAAAGACTGCGAATGCTGAGAAGGACTTTTGGGACGCTCTGTACATCGATATTCACAAAGTTCCTGGCAGAGATGGTATAACGGGCGACCTCGCCGCTCCCGCAGGATGATGCATCGACGTGGGCAGCACTTGCAACTACGAATCGATTCCTTATTTACACACATATGTATAAATTGATGCATACGTTTTATATGAATATTATATTTAAGAATATACACAAATGTATGTGTTTATCATACTAGGAAAGTCTTATCTGATAGATAACCTGGTACTTCTATTATAAGAAATCTAATAATCGACAAAATACGTGTACCAATACCATACGATGATTATATTTTGCGAGGAGAATTATGTAAAAAAAAATGATCGAGCCTGAATCGGACTTTTAAATAAGTAATCATCACATTATACCACAATATGAAACTCTTTTTCCTTTTTTTTTTTTTTATCTCGATAAGTATAGTTTGCTCTAGTAATCCATACCGAATTTTTATCTCAAGGCAGTGTTCACGCAGTCGTTTTTTATATCATCGCCTAAACCGTTAATTTAAACACAGAGCTCTACGAGTTGAAAGATAATATTTGAATTAAAAAAAATATACTTCGGATAGTGTAGAATAAACACGAGTGAGATTCAGTTGAAAAAATAAATAGCGTCGGATTTACCTGGAATTTGTGAAGAATCTGTTTAATTTCAAGTTTTTCGTACAACGTGCCAATAATCCTACGTAACTAAACTGCTGGAGGGCAAAAAAGTTCACGTTAGAAGGTGCACGTAACGTTTTTTCTTTTTTTTTTTTTCTTACAAGTTCGCTAGTCTTACGATGCATTTTTCATCAGAGTTGGAAGTTCTTGAAGAGAAAAAAACTCAAAACGTTTCAATTTCTGTGAATGAACTCGAGGGAGGATTTCCGGAGATTGCAGAAGGACTGGTGAATGGTTTGGAAAATCCCAAGGAGGAAGATTGTGGTAATTCGTTTAAGAGAAACGATATAATATACACAGACGTGTATATATGTTGGCGAGAGAAAGAAAAAGAGAGAGAAAGAGAGAGAAAAGGGGAAGTGCGTATTCTGCTGCAGCCGGTGGCGAGATTCAAAGCTCTCTGGGTATAACACGGTAAAGCGGAGCGAAGGCAGCTTCAGTCTACCGCGAGCCTGCACCGTAGCAAGTTCCTTGCATAATATCACTATATTCGAATCGTCATCAGGTTTCATGAGATCGGCAACAAAATGTTAAGTCTTGAGTTGTAAAAACATTAGGAAAAACAATAATTCAAAAATTCGTGAATCGTAGTGTTGAGCGAGTGAAAATTCTTCAGGCCCAAGGATTAATAACTTGTTTTGTTTTATTCATTCATTCTTTGTTTTTCTTTTTTTATTATTCGGTTAAAAAAAAACATCGATCAATGAGTGCCTGTAAAGATCAAAATTCGATGATTCTCGTGAGTGAGTGAAAAAATAATTAAAATAAATAAATAACAACTGCAGCCGAAAAAAGATGACAACGTGTATCGTGAAAATACGAATAATGTGGCAATGTTGGATTCTCATACTCTGTGCAACAGGTAAAAAGAAAAATTGATATTTCCCTTACACGCGAAATGCCTATTTGGTAAAAGAGGAGAAAAGGGGCAAGTTAATTAATTCACCTTCGTCGGTGAAATAATTCGATGAATCGACGGTACGTGACAAGGACCACCCGTGAGATAAAGAGAGAAATAAAAGGGGGGAGAGAAAGTGAGAGAAGAAGACATCAGTTTACAAGTATAACAGACGAAAGGATAGAGGAAGAAGGAGAAAGAAATCTATTTTGGAGCCACGCTAATCGAGCTACCGAAACACATGTATAGTTATATTTTAACCTTACCGGCTCTGGGTTAGAAGATGTAGGTAGAGAAAATACTGGTTCGAGTATTGGCGTTCTAAAAGTGTCAGGTAGCCGCGATAAATTCTCCCCACGTAATCGCCCGTCTGAAAGCTTTATCGGATTCCCCAATCTTTCATTCAAAGCTTCCGAACTATTAGCATACCCTTCGATCGAATTAAAATTTATTTGCGGCAACTGCATTCTCCAATCGGAAATACACATGCATCGTATTTTATACAGTGACTTTCTTTCGGACCATTTTTTATGACCATATTATTTTTAATGTAACAATTCATTGAGAATCCTGATAAAAATTCGTTTTTTAAAACCCTTCGTTGGGACGCTCAACACTTGGTGACTAAATTAACACTCTGGGTCAAATTGACCCCGGATGTACTCAATCGACGTATCATTTGCAGCCCGAAGGTCGGTTTTATAGAAAAGAATCTGGAATCCCTCCAAACATTTCTTGATACGTGTGAATCATAAAAATTCGCAAAACATCTAATTTCATTGATAAAATTAATTCGTTTTGAAAAATCAACATTTTACGATAAATTTCATGGTTTTTTTTTTTTTTTTTTTTTTACTTTTTATCATTTCGGGATAAACGAATGGTAATGTATTCCCATTTTGTGTTATCACTTGAAAGAGATTCTTAGGCTGGCGAGAGAAACCAATTTTGTTTTCGTTTTAAAAGTGCAATTTGATTGCGAAATTAATGTCACCAATTATAAATGAAGTTGTCAATAAAATAGGACAAAAGTGTATGAAAAATAGTTGCGAATTCCTTCAGAATGTTATATCTGCAAAACTAGTCTGTGGACGACCTTCAACTTAATTTAAAATCAGTTGTAAAATCTGTCACCTGAAAGGATCGTAATTTACTGAAAGTTTTTTTTTTTTTTTTTCAACACTCGAATGCCCCTGACAAAAATATTAAACAGCGTCAATAAAGTACATCATCCATGGAATATTGTAAATATAAATACATATATTTATTATTTTTAACGTGAATGTCACACTCTTAAATTTGGAATGATGTAGTTTTCCTTTAAAAATATTTTTATCGTTAAGAATTTTTATTACGAATTCATAAATAAAACAAAATAAATTTATTATTTCCACTGTGTTACATGCGCGAGAAAATATGCTCGAGTTTCCGGCCTGGATTTATCGAACGGACTGACTTAGAATAAAAAGTTACTTTTTTTTTGCATTCTTATGGAACGAGTATAGTGATTAGAGTTTTCCGGAGATCAATTGCTTATCGAAATCGTTATAAATATCATATAACGTGTCAAATGGTAACGAAAAATAATTAAAAATGTATATGAGTGACAGAAAGGTTGAGTAGTTTGCTTGTCAGTATAATCTCGTGTTGGATTTTTGTAACGTTGGGTTCATCATCACGCTCGAATCGAGTGTCGAGTGTGCGTGGGTGGCGCGATCTATACTGATCGTGTATTTTCAATAAAATTCCGCCCGCGCTCTATCACTGCGTCAGATCGTTGCTCAAATATGTTTAATAATAAAATGAAAGAATTTAAAAAAATCGTTAGCCTTGTAGCCGTATGAATGAATGCTTTCTCGTAAGATCTCGGTGCAGATCGATCATTTTCCGGTGCATGTGTAGGATTGTAACTTCGAGACTGGCACGAGATAATGTGTCACATATAAAAGGCAACGGCGAAGCTAATTAATTCGCAAAATGTCAATTCATGAATACATCACATCAATCCTCCACTTTTTTTATATTAAAAAAAAAAAAAAAGTCAAATATAAAAGTAAAATTGACACAACTGAAGAAACAAATCTCAATGTAAACTAAAGTTTACTACAAAACTGCTGTTCGGAGTCTTGTCTTATTTCAGAAAGCCTATAAATATAAAATTTCCACAAAATATACATTTTTTTTTTAACCGAAAAAAAAAATCATTAACAAAGAAATGATCTTGGTTGGAATGCAACGAACTTTTAGAATCGTTGCAATTTTTCCAGTAGATTCAATTTTTGAATGACAAGAAACGAACTCTTTATAAGATTTTGGGATTTAGTAATAAAAAATTTCAAGATAAATTTCAAGATTCAAGATAAATGATTGAAAAATCATTGAATTATAAAATCACTTAAATATTAATTAATATTCAAAGTTGCCTGACAGTTATATTTATTGTTCAAACACAATATTTATAACTGGAGAATTCTTTGAATTACAAAGTGAAAGAAAATTGCATGAATATTATCGAATAATTTGGAATTACGTGTACAGTTTGACTGAAATCCTTTCAAATGAATTATCATCCACCAACGACTCTAATCTATGCGTATAAATATATATGTTCGACTTAGTCACGTTTCTGGTCATGTTCCTTAATGTCCTCACTATGGACAAATTAAATTTGCATTGAATGCCCATATGGACAGTGTCCGACATAGCAAAAGCGATTGCAAGGTTCAAGCCCAGAGAGTGATATTGTGTCAGATGCAAATATATATCGGGAGTCTATGAACGAACATTTAACGGCGATAAACCGTTTGCGGTTCCCAACCAAACGGAATAAATAACGTGTAATCTCGTATTTTTCATATTCATTTCCCGTCATTTTTTTTTTTTATGTCTGTTCGGCATTCTCGTATATCTCACACCTGTCCCACTTTTCTTTTCAGAGCCATCAAAAAATCCCATACTATTAAAAAAAAAAAAAGAGTAAAAAGTAACAAACGACTAGAAAGCAATAAGAATTTGCATTTATTTTCTTTCTATAAAATTGTTTCTCCATATTCTTTCCAACAAAAAGTTCTTAATGACTCACAGTCATTGTAAAAACTCCGCTAACAACATTTTTTATACAAAAAAAACTTAGTTTCGATTAAATTTTCGATGAGAGTCGATCTTCCCATTATTCGAAAGTAAAGAAATTTTTGTTTTCGGTACAAATCTGCACACGTTGAATTTACGTAAAGGCAAAGAACGCCAGGGCCTCGTATCCTTCTGTCATACTCTGTACAGCCTACTGTAGTCGTAATTGGCCATAATTAATCATAGAAGTAGAGCAGTTTAGTGCACAAACCATCCACCATGTAGATAACGAAGTTTAAAAAAAAAAAAAAAGAATCTCCAAGTGCTTAACAGATCGACAATTTATATAGATATATATATCAATATATATTAACGCTTCTACGTATGTAAGCACAGATGTATTTACGAGAAGCTTAGACGAACGTGATGAAGACCTCACTGTGATTCTTGTTCTGCACATCTGATGTTGATTGGGGGAGGTCTAATACGATAAACCGCTTAAGGCAATACATCCATATAAATGTAAATAAGAGTAAATATCTTACACATTTATTTCCTGAATGTCACAAGCCACACAATAATATTTGGATACAACGTGAGAATTAAAAAGATAATGATATAAAAATCATAGACGTGTTGATATTCCTAGATAAATAATTAGAAAAAAAAAACAATTTTTTTTACGAAAAAGAACATTTTCTTCAAATTTTCATATCAATATTCTTGCCATTACTCCGGAGTCTTGTCAGGGATTTTCAAATTGTGTTTAAAAACTTGAAACGATGATAATCACGAGGAACAAATTGAAAGAATTTCATTTCAGAGATTTTATGAGATTGGATTTGATGCCTTTTTTTTTTAATTAGAAATGAATGAAAATATGTTGTTCCTGCGTAATTATTTAGGAGGATTAAAACTATTACGACTTTTGCCAAGCAGTAGACCAGCTGCGACAAATAAATATAAAGTAGCACGCTCTACAGATAGCGGTCCAATCGCGTGAGCCATAAATTAATGTTTAAGTTTTAAAGAGGGCTGTGTCTGCTCGTCCGGCAGCCGGACGAATACGCGTACGTTATTCGTCCGGATATGTGTCGAAATTGAGGTTATTTTTTTTTTCATTTAAATTTTATTCAATATATTGGTATATTTAACCGCTACTATAAACAAATACACGCGTAACTTTCAACCATCTCTGGACGAATAACAGCACGCTATTCGTCCGGGCACACAAATTAAAATGATCTGCGTAGGCGTCCGGACGAATAATGGCACATTATTCATCCGGGAATACAATTTTCATTGGTTTCAGGGTGTATCCGGACGAATCCGTGCTGTTATTCATCCGGATGTAAGATTGTCAATGGTTTCAGGGTATATCCGGACGAATAACAGCACGGTATTCGTCCGGATGTAAAACTTCGAATGATCTCTGTATGCATCCGGACGAATAATGGCACGTTATTCATCCGGATGTAAGATTGTCAATGGTATCACGCGCCACCATAATTTTACTTTCTCTCATGTTTTTTATGCATAAAAAACCCAAACAAACCCAAACAAACAAACAATCAAACAAACAAACAAACAAACAAACAAACAAACAAACAAACAAAAAATTTCAAAAAAAAAAAAAAAAAACCCAAACAAACCCAAACAAACAAACAATCAAACAAACAAACAAACAAACAAACAAACAAAACCAAAACAAACAAAACCACAACAAACAAACAAACAAACAAACAACATTCTAACCTATAAGCTACCCGGACGAATAGTGCGAGACAATTCGTCCGACTGCCGGACGGCTAGCCACTCCGTTTAAAGAGAAGAGAATCTCGGTAGTAATGCAACTGATAAATACCAGAGACCATTAACCCTAGAGACGAGCGGCGTCGCTTTAGTTCTTCTCTCAAGAATACTCTTGGCAATCTAACGAACACGTAAATCATATATATAAACATAAAGCTCACGATCAACTTCCACTTGACACAAGTACTCTCACTCCTGTTTCCGCAATTCTAAAACCATTTATTTTTCCTATCATCTTGTCTCGTTTTCCTCCGAAGCCTCGTGTGCCCATAACCCATCAAGTTAACTGATGGACGCTCGTGGTACGTGCGTTAGATCGAACAAACGAGAAAAATATAACGAGATAAAATGAACGATTTATCGCGCCAGGTGCAGAACGCATGATTAAGAAATTTGAAACAGAACATCGTAAGGAAAACTAGAAAATCTAGTTTCTTTCATGGAATAGTAAAAAGTTTCCACGAAGCCCAATAAACTTATCGTTTACGATGCTTTTCCATAAAAATAACTGTACAGTCAACAAAATCGCTGAATCGAACAAAATCAAAAGTTACTCAACTAGTTTATTGAGTTTTTTAAAGAAAATTCAAACTTTTGATAAACTTCAAGTCAGGAGGATTCCCAAGGTAGCGAAAATAGTAAACAGTTCAAGAAAATATCACGAAACAGTTATTTGACAAAGTAGAAAAAAAAACATCTGTGCTCTGTTCCATTTTTTTCGTCCTCGAACGATGTTAAGAAGTAAAACAAAAAAAAGGCACATAGACGTTAGAAGTTCATTGTTAAATCGTGACGAGACGAGAGCGAGGAGGATAAACGTGGGAGGATTCAAAGAATATCAATAATAAAAGAGCAGAGAAAACGAGAGGGGGACCTTGAGTCTCGAAAAGAAATAAATTTATCGGGTCTCAGAGAGATCGAATGACAAACAGGGCTCACGTTCTGTCATTACTCACACTCTGGTAGAGCGTCATCGTTCGTATGAGTCCTCGGCCATATTCTGAATTCCAAAAGGATCAAAGAAGGATCTTTTTGAATTACTGAACATAAACATAGCTCGAGCTTCTATTTTTAGGCCAAATTCATGTCATGAGTCCTCAACAACAACAAAAATACCCAAAAATGCTAAAAAGACACACACGTGTCACCGAGAACCATTTTTACGAAATAAAAATTAAAAAAAAAAACATCAAATTCTGTCTACAATGATTTTTCGTCGCCTCGTTGAAACTCTACGACAAAATACGTTTGCATAAAAACATAATTACAAGAAAATTACGAGGCACGTTGTCTCGACGACATTGAAAAACTAAACAATAGCAAAAACCGAACGAGCCACTACAATATCTCTTCGGAAATGAGCTTTTCTTGCTCACTTTTAAACTCAAAGTTAACGTCACTCGAAAACACGTTCTCTGAGGTATAATAAGTGGTCATCAAAACATTGCATTGTATTTGAATTTTGCGTCAAAATAAACACACCCATGGGACACCCGATCTATTCGCATGCGGTGAAGTCATCTTAATACCGTTGCATAATGCACTTCGAATTCCGCTCAAGGCCGTCAAACGAAAGCACATTCGCTCGTGAAGATTTGAACTGCTGGCTCTTGTTCGTAAATCTTGATACTTTGATCGAGAATCAAATTTATTTTCGTAGCTAAATGTTATTCAACGGCATACACTTGTTAAAAGTTTCGAGAATACTTCAAGAATTCAATGAAAATATAATAGAAATATCAAACTCAATGGTTTCTTCAGTTTTGACACCTCATCAATTATCATAAAAGTTATCATATATACATTATATTTGATAAAATCGTGATCTCATACGAGACAAAAATAGAAGACACAAGATTCACTCGACCAATTTATTCGACTGACACATGCCTTTTTAAATAAGATTAATTTGATGATTTTATCTTTTGGAGATGTGTAAAAGGAGCAAGATTCAAAAAATGCATAGATATATAACGACGACTTAGAGGGCTATTATTTCGAAAACTGAACACAGTACAATGATTGGGTTTATTTGGGTTTGTTTGGGTTTGTTTGGGTTTGTTTGGGTTTGTTTGAAACACATTCTACAGTCCTCGATAACAGACGAGGCTAAATGGACTAAACTATGAGTCTCACGTCATTGGAATTCACAGCGTTGAATTGCAACGGAATTTCTTTTTTTTTTCTTCACAAAGTTTATTAGAAATGTCGATCTTAAAAAATTAAACCGATCGAAAAACTAAAAGTCAATAAATTGATGAATTGATGAATGAATATACGTTTTTTTTTACATTTTTCAACGATACGAAGTTCCCTATCATTATGAATAGAATTTAGAAATTCAGGAGTTATCTTGTACCCCATTTTTTTCAATTTTCAAATTGAAAGGAACCTTAATTTTTCGATATTCGTCTAGGGTTGAAATTGATTGCAGTCATGACCTTCTAGGATCGAAGTTGTTGTGAAATAAACGACTAATTCGAGCGATAATTCTTTTGTAAATTACAAAGTAATAATTATTTTGTTCTCCAGGAATATTCAGTACTGTCATCGAGCCACAAAGCATCAGCATTTCGCCAACGAGCAATCGTGAAAGAAGCCCTGGAACAACGATTCTCAGGTTCGCTTGTCCTGTGGGTTTTTTTCGGCTTAACAGAAAATGTTACTATTTGAGTGCGGGTACTGCGAACTGGCAGCAGGCCCATTTTCATTGCAAGGATAGAAATTCGACACTCGCAGCCCCGGACAAGAAAGGAAAGGACAGGAAACTCAGGAAATACCTGATGGGCGAACAGTTCGGTAAATAAATTTCAATTTTCCTTGTCATCCAAAAAAAATATATAATACTAAAGTTTTTCCATAGAGAAATCTAAATAAATCCAATAAAATATATGAAATGTAATAAAATGTCAGAAAATAATGTCCTGATGATTCTCGAAGTAGTTTCTACAGATTTTAATTGTTCGAAACGTTTTTACAGCTAAATTGGAACGATGGATCGGTGGAATTTACGACTGGTACGGAATGGCTTGGAAATGGGGAGTGTCAGGAGAAAAAATTCTATTTGACAATTTCGATAAACTCGAACATGGCGATCCCAAGAAATATGCATGGCACTGTATCGTTATGGATCCAAGAATCGAATACAAATGGAGGCCTACGAGCTGCGTAGAAAGAAAACATTATATCTGCGAAGTTCCTGCGGGACGAATAGGTAAAAAAAAGAAAATGTTAAATTACAAAGAAAATTATTGTTTGTTCCACGTAACTATGAATTTTCTCTATCATTTTCATGTTAATACGATTTTGTTTCTATTTTTTTTACAGAACGCAGACGCAGATACGGTTTCGATCCGCATCTCGCCCCTCAGAATCAACGAATGAATCCAAGAAAGGGAAAAAAATACACGTACGCTGAGAGAAAAATTCGCAGAAGAAATCGTGTGCGGAACGAATGGAAGGGAGATCGAGATATGCTTAACAGGAGTGAACAATGGGCGAATGGTGTCAAATTGGGATCACGACCACCAGCCAAGTACGTTAAATGCCTTCACGTTTCGAAAAAAAGAAAAAAATAATAATCCAGTTCTTTCCATTTTTCAACTCAAATTCATCGTTCAAAGGGAGACAGAAAAATCGTCATTTTTTTCCTTTTTAAACTTTAATTTAAAGAAAATTTTTAATAATTATAATTATACGTTTTCCTAATTGAAATTTCATCGGATTTTGGGTAAAAACGGAACAGAATGCAGTTGTCAAAAATATTGAGATCATATTCATTTTTTAACAGCTGAAATTTTTTTTTTCCCCAATTTACAAAGGATGAAAATTATAGCATGAAATTTTTTTAATCAAAAATCGATTTTTTTTGTCTCCGTTTATAATAAATTTATAATAAATGTTCCAAAAATGCAATATTTTGAAGAAACTTTCAATATTACGAGATTTATATATAAATTTTTATTTAAACAGCATGAGAGTGGTGAATGGAACGAGAAGAATAAATCGAAAAAGACATCGTACGATGACGAGACTTTACCCAGGAAAAAAAATACCGAAGATAACGCAAATAAAGCCACAGGGCCAAGAGTATGGTTCGTTTTTGGGCGATGGTCCAGCAAGGACGCAGCACCAAGCACTTTCCGATGACAATGCAGCGATTAATCAATTTCATGCAAAAATCAATGATCTTTCACTCGAGGAGATATTATTAAAGACGTGAAAAGTATAAAACCGTTAATAATCGGTTCCGTAAGAACTCTCTGTCTCTTTACCGACTGAATATAATTTATTTGAAAGTCGAACGTTCGTCATGTAATTTAGGTTTAAAAAAAAAAAAAAAAAAAAAAAAACACGAAAAAAACGCAAAGAAATAGTGAAAAATTGTGAAATTTTTTTTGTAGAAAAATCGACGAGAAACGCAGACGTAGAATCCTCGATTTAAAACATTTATTTTTTTAATTTAAGACCAGTGACTTATTCTCGTGCCATGTCATTTGTTTCCATGTTTTTTTTTGTTCGTTTTTTTTGTTTTCTATTATTCGAAACATATCGCTAAACTTTAGCAACAAATGAGCGATATAATCTCGATCACAAGACAGTCCACTTTTCAACTGTCTGCCTGAGACGCTTGCATTAATTTTAATTATTATGTCGTCGTTTCATAACTTATGTAGATGGGAAAAAAAATAAGAAAAAATTCATGCCAGCGATCGATCTAGTCGAATCGCCCACGTTGATTCCTCTCTTTCTCTCTTCTCTCTCTCTCTCTCTCTCTCTCTCTCTCTCTCTCTCTAACTTGTAATGTTTAGAATAGGAAAGATTCATCCTGTCATCGGACGTTATTCAATATTTTCTCTTTTTATATTTTAGAATCAAAATTTTCAAAAAACGACAATTATGCTGTAACGTGGATCGTTAAAATTCTACACAAATTCTTTTCTTTTTTTTTCGAAAATGTCTACAATTTTTTTATTCTCCGAGGAAGTGTCTCAGTGTAAAAAGCATAAAAACTGACAATTTTCATCACTTTTTTTCTCAATTCATGAAATCCGATAAACAGAACGAGTTTTTTTTTTTTAACTTTATTCAAATGAGTCATGAAGAATTTTTCGATTAAGTCTGAAGTGAAAATTTCAAAATATTCCACCGTTTTGGAACGCGAAATATCGAGAAGAAAGTATTTAAAGTTTCGAGGCTCTCCGAAGCAGGTTGAATCATTTTTTATAAGAAAGTCTGTAGCGACCCAAAAAAAAAAATAAAAACAGAATATTTACGAAAGTTTAGGTTTTTTAAGTTTTACACTGAGAAATCCCTCAAATGATAGTCGAACTTTTTATCATTTAAGAATTCGATACTAATCGATAATTTACTTACAGCAAAGTTATTGATATTTGTGTCAGAAAAATTGCAGAATTCCAGAAAAATGAATTATTCCTTATATTTTACGACTCTGTGTAAAATCAATGTGTATAATTGATTTTTTTTTTTCTTCAAGATTTAATTAGTTCAAGAATGTACGATATGAATAAACTTGTCCGTGACATTAATCTTGCATTGATATTTCAGTGACTGTGAAAATTTAACACTCGAATGTACGATTACTGTAAAAAAACGTCAATGTATTCAGTTTTTTTTAACTTATTGTTTGAGTTTCTCGCCTGTCAATACAATCCCCGCATTTAAGCACCAAAAACCAATCCTAAACCTCGTTCGAATATTTATGGTACTTGGCAGAGAAATCAAGCTGATTACGAATCTGCTCCTTTTTACCGATCGATGCGAAAAATAATTCCTAAGCAGAATTTCTGTGGTAAATGTCAAAAATGTAATAATGCTCCCGTTTGTCAACTCCACTGAACCGAAATCATTCCGTTATGTCAACTTTTCCTTCGTACCCACTTTGCTGACGTCGCTGCGATACGTGAACATCGCGTAGAAAATGAAATGAACAAGAGGGTGGAGCAGTTGACATGTAAAAACGGCCTGGACTGAAGAAAAGAAACGTGACAAAATAGAGCGTCAGCTGTATCGGTTTTTCTGCCGTCAGAAATATTTCCTGTTCCTATGTTGACAAGAATTAATTTTGTCTTTAAATTTCGACGACAACGAAAGTCATTCTTTGCTGGAAGAAACAATACGAAATGAATCCAAGTTGATAATGATTCAAATTTCGAAAATTATATGTTCGCAAAGTATAGAAATATCGAAAAACTCTCCACTGCAATAAGACTTCCCTAAAATTTGCATTGTTAGCACGAAACTAAAAACCTATCGATTCATAAGGTTCTTAGTTTTGAAAATCGTCAAAATTATGAAATTACGAAAATGAGAAAAAGAGTAAAAAGCATTATACAAAAGCTATAAAAAAATTTCATGTTACACAATCATGGATTAAAATTCACAATGAAAAACAGAAAGTAATTGTACTCACTTTGATGTAAGTGCAAAGCGCGTCGCCCTTCGGTTCACCATTCGCATCTCTGTACAATTTGATTTTATTCTTGTTCTTCTCATCCCTTGCAATGAGGCCGCACTTAGTCACTAATTCCGTAAGTTCATCCATGGTTATGTCCAGTGGTAAGCCTGATATGTAAACAGCGGTATTGTGAGCTTCGTCGATCTCGAACCAGGTCGGCGGCTCCGCAGCTTTTCTCTTTGCTTCTGCCTTTTTTTGCTCCTTGTCCATCTTCTCAGGTACTTTTGTAGGTTCCGGAGCTTTCTTTGACTCAGCTCCTTGATTCGGATCAACAAAGCCGTAGTTCATTTGATACCGTGCCATAAAATCATCGTCCACCTGCGATTCAACACCGGAATGTTGCAAATATTATTTTCATGCCAAATTTCGTTTCAATACATTTTAATATCTTCAATTTCCTTGTTTTTATAATTACAAGTTTTTACTAGTTCATTGCATTCTCGAAGTTAGTTTTCTGTGGTATTAAATAGTTGGATAATGAAGGGTTACCTTAGGAAACCAAGCATTCTTTTCCTTGTCCCACATGTAAACGCTGCCGTCGCCAGGATCTGTGTACGTGTGAGTGTCGTTCTCAAAACCGTAAATAGGTTCGGCTACAGCGGTTGCAGGATTCTTTGAATCGGTGTCTTTGGCACCCTCATCTTTATCTTTTACGACCCAATCGTTTTTTGCTCTGTCAAATCTGTACGTAATATTCGAAGTTTTGTCGGTGTAAATGTACGTCTCTCCATCAAACTCATAATTCGCCATGGGATCTTCTGTTTTTGCTGACGTTTTTTCACTCTTATTTTCGTCCTCCTCCTCATCCTCCTCTTCCTCTTCTTCTTCCTCATTTTCTACCATCTCAGGTTTTTTATCATTATCTTTATTACTCATTTTTTTGGAGAAACTTGTAACGAGTTCGAAAGTAAACAAATTCGATTTCAGGTTATGTAAGAAAATTGTTTGTGTTACGATTGAACTTTAGCAATGACAATGCTTTACAATCAACGAAATTAAAACTCATGCACTGTTTTGATTATTTTTTATTCATTCGGTGATGCAAAGTCGTTTTTGCATTCACATTTGTTAATACATTCACTCGAGTTTCTTACTATGTTGACAGAATGCTCAAAGTTCCGATCTTACTGTTCTCGCGGTTTCCGTTATCAGCAATCAGCTATCCGCGCCACTCACGACGATCCGTGAACTAACTTTGCCGTAATTTCGAAATTGAATTCTAATATTTTGAAAATCTATCAAAATTCAATTCACTTTTGTTATGCGATTACGTTGAGTACTTGGTACCAAAAAATTGATACAAAATTCTCAAAAAATGTTATCTCTATTTCCATACCGAATATTTTGGCGTATTGGACAAAAAGTTTCACGATATAAGGCCAAGATTTTTTTTTGCTTCAGGTAACCATGCGACGGATTAATGAAAAATTCCATCGTCAAGCAGTTTTGAAGGAGTAGAAACTGAGGTTATTAAATAACCCTTTCCTATAATCCTTCATCAAATTAATTTGTTATTAACAGCAATTTGAAATAAATTTACACCAAAAATTTCTAAAACCCGTTTCAAAAATCATGATTAAAATTTTGTTCAATTAATCTAAACAATATTTCACTTCTCGAAAGGACTAGTTTAGAAATCTTCTAATCATAAAATACGATCGACTAGCCACTAATGTTGCCGTTTGTAAATCAGTTTTAAAGTATTTAAACAAAAGGATAAAGAATACAAAATTTTAAGTTTCGTATAAATAAATAATAATAACAACAATAAATGGCTGTGATAATTGTACAAATAAATAATCAAAAAATACAAAAATTAATAAAAATTAAAAACAACCAGTTCTGATAACTTTTTAAAAATAATTCTATTGCTTTTAAATTTGATAATATTTCAGCGTAAATTAAACAAAATAAAAGTTTTATTCATACGTGATTTATTTGAAAACTTAATAAACTTTTGAAACTTGGATAAAAATTTCGAAAACCAAAAATTTGTTTACGTTTTTTTTTTTGTTGTTGTGGGAAAAAGTCTCACTTATCCCTTTCCCCCTGTTAAATTTCTCACGTAGGGAATGATAAAGTACTGTTCAGAATTGATTTCCAGTTGCCAAGCAACCTGAAAGTTCGAGTTGCCACCACGCTATGCCGTGTTTCAAGCCGGCAGTTAGTCTGCTCGTTTCGCGGTGCAAGGTGTAAACATGGGACTCCCCGACATTGACAACATACCTGGTAAACACTTGATAAACAAACAACAAATATTTAAAATGCACAATAATGCACTATCCATAATTCTTAGTATAATTGCCAAGTGAAAAAAAAAAAAAAAAATTCAATTGTACACAGCACTCGTATTTATCAAATTACATATTTATATATGTACTTTTTTTAGCAGTGCAGGCAACAAATGAAACTTTTCACCGCTGCACTCGACGTCACCTTTCGCACGATCGTCGCTGTGTGTTAAAACACTGAGTTACAAAACCGTAAAGTTCATCTTACCGGCTGTAAAAAAAAGTGAATTTAACTGCGTTACAATTCGTTGTTTAATTATTGAATTAAATTGAATTAAAAATAAATCACGATTGCAATATCCTGTTTTTTTTGTTTTTTTTTTTTTTTTTTTCGATTCATCTAAGAATCATTTATGTTGCACCAACAATATCGATACTCGGAAATGCGTGTTCTTCAGTCTCTACCTCTCAACGTGTTATTCTCTCGTGACCTCGATAGCCACAGGCTGACCAACGGGCTGACCAATTTATTTTATTTTTCTTTTTTCATTACTTCCGAAGTAAAGCGCCATTAAGTATCGATCGGCAATACGCCGTCAGGTCGACGGCCCGAAGTGTAATACAACTTTTGTTTGTATTCTTCAATACGACTCTAAAAGTTTCGTGAAAATAATAATTAAATGAAGAGAGATTACGTTACGAAAAGTACACCCTACACCTTGCCGCACATTCTCCTGACACGCGCGATCTAAAAAAAAAAAGATATCAATTTCACAAATCAAAATTTATTACACTTTTGGCAACGAATTGTTCGAGAAATATTTACAACGAATATTTATAATTTTCTTCAACAGCAAAAGGTTAAAGGTCAGAAAAATAATCTTAAAGTATAATGACTTTAACAGGAAAAATTATCCCCTTAAGCCCATATCGTAACCTAGAAAACCATTTTCAGAGGCGATTTTCAAAGGATCAGTAAAGGATCTGAAAAATGTTTCTGAGAACGAAAATTTAGGCAACAATACGTTGTTAAGTTATGCACAATGCATCATTTTTCAAACCATTGACTGTCAAATATGCACTTGCTTAAAAAATCTCGTATCAGATAATCTTCGAAGTTCCGTTAAAACAAAAAAAAATTTCATGAAAGATTTCATTGATTAGAAGTTTTTGTTTAACAATTTTATAATTTTAATATGGAAAACAATTTTCAAAGAATTGCAGCAATTAATCGTCAAAAAAATAAAAATTAATTTGTACGTTTTCACATTAATTTAAGTAGTGTTTATAATTTGAAAAAAATTCAATAATGTTCAAGCTTTCGTTATGTACATTGCAAAATTTGAAACTAAACGTATTTTTATATTTTTTTAGAGGACCTCAGGAAACATGAGTACAGAAATATTTCCATACACGTGGGAAATAAATATAGATATTTATACTCGTATTTATATGTATATGCAGTGCGTTTTCTCGCGTTGACTCGATGGATGAATGTGCGATGAATTATGCAAAGGGACATTTGAACTTTTGATAAGCAAGAGTGGCTGAAGGCGTAAATTCTGCCCTAAGACTTGCACCCACCAAGAATTTCATTGCACTGACCTTAGTATATATGTGCATTGTATTACACGATTTGTATGTATATATTTGTGTGTTAAAGCAACGAAACTCAAAATACCAGCTTGATTCATGATCGTCAAACGACGTTGAACGGTCGAAATTTGCATTGCTGTCCTCAACCGGTGTTTAAGGAGCAAAATACAGAAATAGCGACAAGTCTAAAAGGGAAAAAAGCACGAAGAGAAAAGAAAATACTAATTAATCACTAGTTCGTTTCATTAACTGAAAAAAACCTTGCACTCGTTACTGCGTGAAAATCAAATTCTCGATTCAACAAATAAAATTATTTATTACCGTCTGAGAGAACGTAAATAACGCAATAAATGCAGAAATAAAATCACGTGATATGTTCAAGACTGGTAATTTACTTTCCACGATGCATATTTGAAAATGTGATTTGAATATAAACACGTGTTTCATTTTTATCGTTTCAAATACACAATAACTTAATGATAACATTTTTTTACAATTTTTATCGGAGAAACAAATCAAGCTTTAGCATTTTTTAAATCAACAAATCACACAGCAGGTAAATTCTTTGAAGTGTCATCCGAATTAAATGATTTTCAAAGTTATATTTCTGTACTAAAAGTTCAGTAGAAACCGAATAATCTTTTTAATTTAATATTTTAATTGAAAATATACAATATCTACATATGTATTGTAGATTTGAGAATGTTGAACGATCTCTGTCTACAATATAAAACCGATAGTTATCATTGAGTTGAAAAAAAAAATCATATAGTTATTTGCAAATGTCATGGAGAGATGCTTTCTGATTACGTGAGGCGTGTACTCGAAATACTATCAAAAGTAATTTGTGAAGAAGATATAGTTTCATAAATAATTCGATTACTATGCAAAAATTCGCGTGTTTCTCGACCAACAACCTGAGGAATACAGCAACCGTCTGCAAATTGCTCGCACGAGCTCAAGACTAAAAAGCACGGTATACATTATTCTTGCTTTATCAAATATACACAAGGTTCTATAGAATAATCGTTCACGCTGTACTCATTAATTTACCCCGGCCGCCGCCCACATGATCGTCTGTGAACTATTTTTTTTTAATCGACATTTTCTCTCTCTCTGACTTTCTCTCTCTCTCTCTCTCTCTCTCTCTGTGGACTTTTTATTTCGTTGACCGCGAGAATAATGAGCTTAGAATGAAAATCTATATTCCTTTTTCGTGTTTGTTCGAAATAGAGATTACTTCAGACGATAAAAAAGAAAAAAAAAGGAAAAAAATGTTACCAACTGTTTCGCTCCTGTTGAAAAATAAAATCTTAAACAGGTCGTAGCGAACTCTCGTGTAAAACCCTTTCTTTTTCTCTTTCCACGTGGAGTCTCGAGCATCAAAACGTCACGTTAAAATAAAAGCTGATCCCGGTACGTGATATTACCGATATACGAGCAGGTTCGCAAGAACTCGTGAAATTTTTCGTCCGAGACCGTAACATCGATGCGAGTGGACGTCATCATCTCGAAGGTCACGTCTAGCCACGCGGGCAATCATGAAAAAAAATCTATATACTTTACGACGTATTCTTGTGTACACGGAGAACAGTTTTAAATCTACACTTTCGTTACAACAGTTTCGCTTTTTCGCTCTCGAATTAATTTGCCATAAATAAATTCATCAATTATTCATACCTCGCGAAAAATTCTCTAAAGGCGACATTTTCTGATTGTCTACATGTTTTACACAGTGCTTGTTATCTGATTTTTAAATAAATTAAAATTTACGTGCATGAAAAAAAACATTCACGACAATCCAAACCGCTACAGAAGCTCAACGCTTATGATCCCATTCCATTCGAAATCTTAACAAACTTTAAATACTTTCACACATTTATGTGTCAAATTTACTTTCAAAAACAAGAAACATTATTATTCATTGAAAAATCCCCTTTCAATGTCAACAATATTGACGTTTTTTCCACAAAAATAATTACTTCGTTTAAAGAAACAAATTTCTCGAGCGAGTTACTCATAGCGCAGTAATTATTTTCTTAAATTAATAATAAGTAGAACCGTTTGTTTTCCAGATCGATTCTTACTTGACCACAGGAAATAATAACTGTAATTCCTTAATACTAGGGAGCTCGTTTAAAAAAAAAAAGTTTACTCTCATGTCAATGTCCATATACGAAGTCCAATCGAATTTATTGCCTGCCCTTCACGTTATAGTTCTTTGAACGATTAATTTTTATATCTGAAATAGTCATTGACGAGTATTCGGTCATTGACTTCATTATACTTTTCAATAAGGTCACGATTTTTCTTATAATATTTCACAGAGAAAGAAAATAACTGTCAATTATACTTAATGACGTTAATAATAACCGGCGAGGACTCAATTGTAGTGGCCACTGGTTCTGTAGTCGCCACTACAGTAAAGTCGTACTGTTTAATCAATATTTGAAAAAAGCTCCGTTCAGTGTCCATTGTTAATGGCTTTGCAAACATATGTTCATGTTTACTGAGAGCAAATTGAACTTTCGATCTTGAACTTGTTTTCCTGCTCGAACTATCGAGGGGAACAATGAATCAGCCAATGCACCGAAATAATTAATCATTCTCGTGTTCAGTTATTATAGACGTATCTTTTATGCAGATCATAACAAAACAGGATAAAAAGTCATCCCGAGGAGAAAATGTTTTAAAAAACCACTGACTTCTGTGCCAAAACTTTTTTAATAGCTCAAGAAGACAAATAAATAAAATTGAAATAATCAAAACTGTAAAATAATCCACCTGTCAAACAAATTGTATTTTTTTAATTTGTTTCATTTCAGATACCGGTGCAGTTTTTACGATAGGACGTAGCAGGTTTGCAGAAAACATAGCTTCACATTTCTTCATACGAAAAGATCCGGTGGTCAGTGTGACCTGCGGTGACGAACATTCAGCCGTTGTCTGCCGTAAGCCTTCAACCTCTTTCTACCTTTCTCCATCACCTTTTGCGTGCAGTAAATCGATCGAATCGGTGGCTCAACCCTCCAAACTACCATGACTCTGTATTTTGCTCTCTCTCCCTCTCTCTCGTTATGATTTTGACGTCACGCCTGCCCTGCGACTAATGCGTGCTACATTCACGAGTTATCACGTTCACCCCTCATTCAAAAAGTTTATCTTTTAATACCAATTCAATCTATATATGTATATATCTCAATATAATTTCACTGTGTACTTTTTAGATCGGTTGCCCCTTATTTCAGCAGATAATCGGTACGACAATTAATTATCAATGTTGTTATATTTAGACTTTTCATTAGCATTGTTTTTTTCTTATTGGATCTAAATATGGAATATAAAATTATCAATGGTATATATATTAATAAATTTGAATAGTTTATTTATAAACCATTGCAAGGTTTTTGTCTTGAACTCGAATTGAAAATTGGTTCAGGGTTAATTTGCTTTTAGTTTTATACTAAAACACTTTTATTTCTTGAACTATAAATGTATCTTTGACACATGAGCATGAGTTGTGATAAAAAATGGTTTTTTCTTATGTCTTGTCGTTAATAATACAGTGACGTCAAAGTATAAAACTGATATCGATCACTGAGATCGTTTTCTTCTGATAAAGTGTCTCAATTCATTTATGAATGGTTTTTGAGGGAGAACAAAGCCACGAATGTTGGGTTTTATTATTAAAGCCAAGTGTCATAACGAATAAAATTTTCTACAACGTTAGTCCGATCGGAATTTAAAAAAAGTCTTTGCCCCCATTATTGCCATTTTTCTTCGTGCCTTGTTTACTTTTGCAAATTCAGGAGGATTGATTGATTTTGGTAAAATTGTAATTTGACAATAGTTATTGTCGATGTTATAATTTTTAGTCCATGAATGCAGACCCATTTATCGAAAGGGTTAACAAGAGATAAAAGATTAGGGAGCAAATCGATGAGCACTCATGTGTATCTCCTTTCAATCCATGTGTGTGGGTGTGTGTGTGTGTGTGTGTGTGTGTGTGTGGAATGCACATATTTATCTATATACATATCGATCCTAACATCACAAAAGAAGCATGAATGATTTATGCGAAAATCAATATGTGAACGACTTCCTGATGAACTATCCTCTCTCGTTGTTACTACTTTCACGAGCACGTGCTTTCGTGTTTATCATTGTCCCCACCGTATCGGATTGTTAGAGACAATACTGGCAGAATGCCAACATGCAATATGTTTTTCCACTTCTTCGGGTTATTTCATTTATTATTTCATTCTTAAACGTTTTTTTTCTTCTCAATTCTCCAAGAGATAGAATATTTAAAAAGTTTTTACAATAAAAATGTAAAAAATTAATTTCTCGTTTCGTTGGACATACTTTTTACAAATAATTCTCTTATTTTGTGGATTTTTATATTTTGACCGTTGTTGCTTCATCCCGTGAACATTTTGGAGAAATTATTGACCCGGTCAAATGTATGAAGAAATTCTAGAGTTTTTTAAATTCACGCGACATTATTTGTGACAGAAATTGTAGAAAATAAAAAACGACTGGACGAGCCATTGCGGGATGACGAATTGGTAAATTTTGCATGTCACGACTGCGTCGTAAAAGCATGTAATGCAACATTAATCGATCACTATATTCATATGAATAAAAAATTGATCTAAAATATAAACATAACGAGAGATATATGTTTCTAAGCAAAAATAACTGTCATGGAGGACAAAGATCGAAGTTGTAATGATTTATTGTACTTTATTGTATATAACTAATGGAGAGAAGCTCGAGAACTTCGTATTCTTGGATTCTATACCAACCATGCATGCAATATTGCTGGAGTAGAACATACACCTGGGAATAGCCACTGTCCGACCAATCGATACGCATACACGCCACAAGCGCATCTATGATAATATACATTAAAAGTCCCATGCGATTTCCTCATTTGGTTTACCGGCTTTATAATCGTTCAAAAAGTACCATCAACTTCCGGTAAAAATAGAGAACTATGAAAAGTAACAAGTTTCGAAAACTGAGGAAAGTTTCAGTCAGAAACACGCCTCCAAAAATGTTCATCGCTTTTTTTCGAAGAAATTTAGAGTTTTCGATAAAACATTGAATTCTTTTGCTCTGCAGTAATGTCATAGTTAAAGCGATTGTCTTAAGTACGATTGCTCTTGTATTATAAACGAACAAATGTACTGTCAGTCAGCTTTAATGAGTAAAAAGAGTGTCAAAGGATTTGGATTTTTAGAGGGATTTTGTGCTGATTCGAAAAATGACACATAAAGTACTGTTTACAAATAAATTGCATAGTTTTTTTTTCTTTTTTACTTCCACACAGTTATTAGGTTTATTTTCCAATTGTTTACTTAGTTTTTTCAAGAGAAAAATATTGTCGTGTCTATGATTCAGTGGATATTTTTCCTAAGAACAAAAGGTGTGACTAAAACACTAGGGTCAATCATGTGCAACCATATTTCTCACAGTTGAGGCCACATTTTCTAAAAAAATGATGTAAAAAGAGTGCTACTAGGCTACGTAAGACACGCGACATATAAAAGTGCGAAATAATAGTTGAACCACATATTTCCCACCTCGTTTACGACAATTCGATCATTTTTTTTCATTCTCGTTTTCGTGACGTTTCTACTTTGCTGACGGTAATGAAGAAAGCGGAAGGCTCTTCGTCTTCGGGAGCAACGATTGGGGTCAGCTGGGTCTCGGCCACAAGAATCACGTTAGCAAGCCTTCGTGCGTTAAGAGTAGGTAATCGTGCACGACCAATCGGGCACGCAATTTAACCATCATTTTTTTTCCTATTTTTATTTTATGTTGGGTTCTTTTTTTTAATTTTTCCTCATTTTTAATGTGTTAGAAAACCGTGGCTTCAATGTAACATGTTTTTTTTTTTTTTTTAATTTTCGATCGTGTTTTCATACGTGCAGTACTAAAACCAGAGAAAGTGACACATGTCGCATGTGGACGAGCTCACACCCTCATCTGCACCGGCGAACAAAAGATTTTTGCTTGCGGCAGCGATCAAGAATCTCAACTCGGCCGAGGCAGTCAAGCCATTGGTGACAGCTCGAGCTCTCCAATTATGGTCTACGATTGTGGCATCCCTGGACCAAAAATCATCGAAATCGCTGCTGGTTCACATCATTCAATCGCTCTTATGGCAGATGGTACAGTCTTGGCGTGGGGCAGCAATCTCGAGGGACAATTGGGTCTTCCTGGCACTTCCGGTCTCGTCAACAAACCAACTAAGGTTCACATGCCCGAACCGGTCAAGCAAATCAGTGCCGGATATTATCATTCCGCTTTTTTAACCGGTAAGTAAATTTAATTAACCGATCGATTGATCGATTTACCATAATATCGTTCTAGAAATATTCAATACATTATTAAACGTCTTCGATCGGATCCCACGCGAGATTGCCAGTCGAAACTATTTGTAGTTTTTTCTCATTGTTTATTTTTAGGTAATTGTCTCAATCAATTTTCAATTTTCAGAGTCCAATCAGAGTTCAATTTTTATTTGTTATCGTATGATGGTTGAAATTTGAGTTTTTTAAAAAATGTTAATATTTTGGTTCAAATGAAAAATTACAGAGAGTGGCAACATTTACGTCTGTGGTGAAGCTGAGAGCGGAAAATTAGGAATTGCATTAGACTTCAGTACTCAGGTTGCACCAAAGCAAATGCAATTGCCCGGTCCTGCTGCAGTTGTTGCTTGTGGTGGACATCACACTCTCATATTTGGCGGTAACTTTTTTTTCCTCTACATAAAAATCAATATTGACAATGACTTGTTAATCAAAACCAATGAAAATTGTGTTAATCTGTCTTATGATCATGTTTTTCTGTTTTTTAAATGGTTTTACAAATTTTGTTTCATTCAGAGGACGGAAATATTTATTGCACCGGAAGCAATTCGAGCGGGCAGTTAGGTATGGGCTCGAACGTTACAGAAATTCCAACTCCAAAAATGTTACCACCTGGGATTCTCGAGGGCGAAACTGTAAAGAAAATTGCATGTGGGGAAAGTCACGTCGCAATCGTTACAGGTAATGACAATTTTTTTTCTCAAAAAGAATATTCTGATTTTTTATTGACTGAATAAACAGAAGAAAAATAGGATCAATTTTCTGAGTGTTGAAAATAAATGCTCTTTTGCAGAATCCGGTAAATTATTTACCTGCGGCGATGGAAGACACGGTAAGCTCGGTTTGGAGGAAAACGAGAATAACGTGCACGAGTTGACATTGGCTTCTAAGTACCAAGAGCTCATTATTTCGGACGTTGCATGCGGAGGCTGTCACACAATTTTAGTGGGTCGAAGACGTGAGCTGGACAACGATGAATCTATGAACGAAGACCAGACCGGAGTACAAAAAAAATCGTTGCCTCCGTTGAAGCTTCCCGTCTCGAGAATTCCAAGTGCGAATGCGACTGTAGAAAAACCAGACCAAGTTCAAACGAACGTGGAGAACAATATGAAAGAGGAAGAAGTGATGGGAGCATCCGAAAAAACAGAAGAAAACATAACGTCAAACGGCACAACGGAGATGATTGATAATATCATTGAAAAACCAGAGAGCCCTAAAAAACTGTCAGATTACGAAGAAACGAATTCTAAAGAATCAACTGAACCACAAGAGAAAAATGATGAAACGATGGACAATGCGGAAAACAACAATGACGAAGAAACACCGAAGAACGTCGATGTAGAAAATAATGAGGCTGACGAAGCCGACGAAGTCGAAAGAGCAATGAGTCCAAAGTCTTCCGCCGTGGAAGAAGAAACGCCTGTTGTCGCCGAAGCAGAAAATTCAGAAAAGCCAGAAACACCAGAAAAATCTGTCATTGACAACGCTGAAACAGAGACTGTGGAAAAACCTGATTCACCACCTCTTCCGGTTCCACCCCCAAAACCTCCTCGTCAAAAAATCGGCAGCGCGGAACACTCACAATCCAGTCGACAAGGTTCTTCCTCCTCGAGAATGGGTTCAACCGGAAGTGGTGACAAAGACACAGAAGTTAAGCCCATGGAAACAACGAACCCTGAGCTTCCGATACAACGAGACGAAACGAAGGAACACGAGGAAGAAAAAGAAACAAAAAGTGAAGAAGGTTCGATGAAAAAATCGGCAAGTAGCGAGAAAAGTAGATCAGCTAAATCGAGAGCAGGCACTGATGAAACTGCTGAAGCTGATGGACAACATATACTCGATGACGTCGAGGAAAATCCTATTGTTGAAGAAACCACCAAAGTCGTTCTCGACGATGCGGATGTCGTCCACTCACCTATTACGAGAACAGGTGAGAATTCCAACATTTTTAATTAACGCTCCATTGACACACTGGGTCATTTTGACCCAGGCGAAGATTCTTTGTAAATCTCGTCACAGTACTAATTTTTTTCGAATAATAGCAGTTTTCGTATATATATAGTTTCGATATAAATAATAAACACTGTTTTTTTAATCTTTAGGAAAAATGGCAAAACTATTCAAATCTAAAAAACAAGAAGTGGAAAATGGTACGAAAGCAAATAGTATGGTAGAACCAAAAGCAAAAGTATGTACAAAAAAAATGATTTAACTTGAATTGTTGAATGTTTGTTATAGGTATTTTTTGAAACATTTATACATTTTCAGTCGAAAACGTGTGTCATTCTCTGATCGTCTGGCCAGTACCACGTTGGAGTACCGCTTCATATTTTTTTAAATATAATATATAGGAACGAATGGATTATCACATTCGGGACCAAGATGACGACGAAAATGGAAAGAATGAAAAAACATTGCAGCTGAAATAACAACAGGAACATTGCAACGATATCGAAAAAGAAAAAGCCGATCGTATTTACCGAAAAAATCATGTATAATAAAAAAAAATCCTGAAAGTTGGAGTTTCGTAACTCCATTAATATCCATAGACGTGCATTATCATTAAGTTATTTCAGGCTGTTTAACGTGTGATTATAAAAATTTAGCGAAATGAAAGGTTATACATAAATTTAATAAAAATCTTGAAAATCATGATAACAAATTTCAATCGAAACCTATTTATTTCAATTCAAAAAATGTCATTAGAATTCGCCTTTTTATATGATTAGCATAATTTCTTGTTGTGTAGGATGTGAAATTCGGATTTGATTATATAAATTTCAATTTATAGTGAAAAATAAATAATAAGTCAATTTCGTAGATTGATCCAAATTCTGCGGAGCAGCACACACGAAATGCGTGATTCAGGTTTTAATTTTAGGCGTTTTTGTCTTTAGTATGAATGGATTTATTTTTTTAATATTTCGTCGAGCGTTTGTGCACACTCTGGAATAATATTATGCGATTCCTCTTGACAAGATGCTTTTGACTGTCCATTGAAAGAACGAACTTTTTCATATTGTATTCTACCTCCGGTGAATTTTCTTTTAGCATTTTTTGCTCCTTTATCACGCATGATTTCGCACAAATTTCGCTTGGCAGTTATCGTTGAGGACAGACATTCTTTCATAACCTGAAACCATGAGAAAGGTAGAAATTTCATGAAATTTAATAATTCGCGATTGAAGTCATTTAGAAAATTCGAAATTAAATGTGTTGACCTGAACTCTTCGAGCCGATACGACACACGTTCTTTTAGGTATTTTTGGTGGCTTACTCATCCACCAAACCTGTAAAATATTCTTCCTAATAAATCAAAATCCATGCTCAAAGATACATATTTAATTTTTTTTTTTCAACCAACTCGTTCTAGGAGACAATCTTCGTCTTCACAAATACGATAATCAGCTTCATTTCCGTCGACAAATACTCTACAAATTTTTGATTCATCGCCCGACTCAGCGTCTTCAATATTTCGAAAAAAATAATAGAATAGTCAATTATTTAAAGCCGTTATTGTCGCGAAACACCATGAAAATTTCTATGAAAATTCCAGAAATTTATTATTCGCCATCAACTGATTATTTATGGCGATAAAAGTGAAAAATCAAAATTTCACTCATAGCGTATGTGACGGAGGGTTCATTTAGCATATTCAAATGAATGAATCTCATTTTTACCTTTTCCTTCGATGCAATCCATTGGTGGACAGTCATCTTCCTCGTCTTCGAAAAAGCAGTTGTAATCTTCTTCTTCCTCCTCATACATTTTTTGATCTCCGATATATCTCCGATATTATTTGAATTTCTGTCACGTTGACAATCAAACACCGTATTAACAGCAGGAGCAATAGCCAAGAAATATTAACAAATCTTCTTAATTATACGAAATTATATGATATTTCGTGAACATCTTAGTCTTCTCGGTTTAGTATTTTTATCAAATAACTTAGTCATGAGTGAAAGTTGATGTTTGGATATGATAAAAAGTTCAGAACTGAATGGATTTCGTTGTCCGAAACCGTTTGGGTTAGTCAGCAACCTTCTCTTGTTTTTTCAAGTTTGTAATTTCATCGATTTTTCATTCTATACTGGAATAAACTGTAATAAAATTTTTTAGAATTGTTCTCTGTTAATCACAGAATGAAGTGAAACTTTTTTATTTCAATATGACGCGTGTCCGAGAAAAGACTGAAGTGATTGAATTAGAGAACGAGAAAAAAATAAAAAATTTGAGGTATGTGGAATAAACGGAATTGATGAAAGGAAGAGAAAAGTTATCAGCTTTTTCTTTATTAATTAAAACCAACAGCGTCATTGAGCATTGGTTCAGTTGCCAATAAATAATGATCTTTTTTGTTGTTTTTTTAAATTATTATTATTTTTTTTTTATCGCTAGCGGTGTGTGGTTGAAACCTGTGCCCAACTCTCGATAAATGATTATACAATTACGATAGTTTCATCAGTTTCAATTGTGTGTTTTCTTATTTCATTTTTTTTTTGTTTATCTAATTGTATCGGAAAGGGATACTGGTAGACGGAAATCCGAGCGTCCTTCTTTTTCATATTTGTTTTCATTATTTTTGCCTCCCTCGTAACCGACGTATCATGGCACGAGAAAGTTACGAATGATTGGATCGAGTGCACCAAATTCATGGGATAATGTAACTATGAGAAAAAGAAACGAGTGGCTCTTTCATTTAGAAAGTTTATAAGTGAGATAAATTGCACAATAGCAGAAAAACAACATCGTCTCGATCGCCACGATACAACGGTAAGCATTTATTTTTTTTCTTCATCTTGAATTTTAGGAACCCCTTTAGTCACTCTACCTCTAAAGTATCTGTCCTAACGTCATCATCTTCGTTATTACTGAACGCTAAGCCATTGAAACTTGCTCGTTTCTCTCTCATCAAAGTACACGAATGACACACGTAGCATTTAACTTTGTTTCTTGGGTTCACACATAATTTATCATTTTTTGACATTCATCAGGTTGAACGTACTTCGCAAAATCATAATTAAACACACCTCGTGTCCATGATATTTGTTGCATAATATTTAATAATAATAATAATAATAATACAGTAGCGATGATCATCGTCATCAATAATATTTCTTCGATTTATCTTTTCTTCATTAGTTTTCATTCGTTCAGTTCGTTCTACTCGCGCTTACTTGTGATTCTCGTCGTGTACTTTCAGAGATGAGGGAGCTGTCGATCGTCAGGATCGATATTTAAGATTAGCGTTCTCGTTTTCATCTGTAGCCGTGGTCAATTATTTTCTGTTTTTTTTTTCTTTTTTTTTCATGTTTCCTTTTGTTTCTTTGTTTTTTATATATAATAAAAATTATGTATAATATTTATACCATTTTGGAAAATACAACGATACAGGAATATCGTCGAGTCACTCATAAGGACTCATCAGTATTCCAAATTGCATTACCACATCGCCGCTCATCGTATTCACAAATTAATCATCAGCATTTTTTCTCTGCTTTCCTTATCTCTTTTTTCGTTTGTTATTGTTTTTTTTTTTTTACTTTTGTTGAACCGTTGTCGCAATTATTGATACCTTTCAAACTTTAGATTCTTCTTGTGTTTCTTGTTAATCTTTCAGTTTTTGTTTTCCTTATTTTTTCATTATTTTTATCATTAAGGAGTATAATCATAATGATTATTTGTTAAACGTATTTACAGAAGAGGTATATATCAGTTAATATTAAAGTTGTAATATTTATAATAAATTAGGATTACACTGCGCTTCTTTTTTCTTACTTATTATTATTGTAATCTTTTTTTTATGTTTTTCGTTTTTTTTTCGTTCTCCTTCTCTACCAGAAGTGACAAACTTTGTGTCTCTTTAAATCTTCGTCTATTTTAAATCATTTCGTCAACTGGAGAACTTTTATTTCTCTCGCTTCTTTACTCAACGAGAAAATGCCATGAAGAGAGACAGAGAGGAGAAGGAAATATTGATACAGACGTTGAAACGTATTGAAAATAAAAATTAACGGAAGGGGGCCCCACATTCCTTTTTGGAAAAAAATCATTCGATATTCGAAGAAACATTTTTAGATGAAAGTTTGATAAATTGTAGGACGTGCGTTTGTTTCAGAGAAAATATTTTTAAAAATGGCACTTCTCTGACAATTTGTTTTTTTTTTCATCTACAGAGCATTGAACATTGTTTTGTTTTCATTAATTTTTTTCACTTCATCCGAATAACTGTTCACAGCATTTTCCCCAGGAATTATTCTCATGATTTGTCAATGGTTAATAAAAAGATCGAGACTTTTGTTTGCTTTTTGAGAGTGGAGCCCTTCTTCGATCTTTCATGGTCGAACGACAACTTTGAACAGTAGGAAAAAACTGTACAATTAAAGGCTCGCACGAGGATCGATCGAACAGGTAATTATTTACACTGCGATTGCAACATCGTGACCAAAACGAAATCAACTAAAATGACAAGAGAATTTAAAAGAAATGACTCTTTGTAAGAAATCCTTCAACTTCAAGGCAACAGTCGAAGTGAGACATCGTTGAATTACTACCCGAGCTCCATTTTGCAATTCACTATGCTCGTGTTTCGAAAAAAGATTAACGAGAAGGATTGATTTATTTTGAAGCAGGAAAACACATTTTGAAAAAGCAAAAAGTTCGATAACTTTTCAATTATTTTTATTTAATAATTACTAGTTGAGTGCTATATATATATATTTTTTTTTTTATTCCGATGAAAAAGATTAAAGAAATAATTTCCATTTGATTTAATGCAAATAAAATGTTTTGGAAATTAGAAAAATTTGGTGGAAAAAATTGTAGTGTTTTCTGACAGTTGTGAAAGATTTCATTCCAATTAACGGTGCTCACTTCCACGCCATGAAATTTAATGGATTTTGTCATTAATTTTTTCGTCAACGGTGCTAGACACATTCTAACGAGAAGGAACGGGCTCTCAATGATGATCTATAAATATCTAGCCTAAGTTATTCTAAAAGCTACACGTGTTTTCTTTTATTTCCAAACTCTTGTTGTAGTTGATGTTTTTGTTGTTTGTCGTATGGTATTAATTTGTTAAATCTGTTGTCACCTTTCATAAAATGTTTTAAATTTTATTTTTTCTCGAATTTGTCCTCGACTAATCGGGCCTCGACTCATCTCTAACTGTAAGTCACTAATAAAAACGTCATCACTACGCGCAAAACTACCTCACCACTAAATTAGCAACATGGACATTATTATTTTGTTTTTTTGTTTTCTTCGTTTTCACCGACTACGACGTTTCATTTATTTTCACTGATTTAGATTTTATTTTATTTTTTTCTCTTTTCTTCATTATTTTTCATCGTTTTGACATAACGTCATTATTTCGCAGCACATGTAAACTCACTTCTTTACAAATATTAATTTTTCTTGCTTTTGCTCTCTAAACGCCCTAATAAGACAATTATCGTTAATCAATTTGTTTATTTTCACGCGTTTTGTTTTTTTTTTCTTTCTTTTCTCTCGTTAACCAATTAATTTATATTTCATTAACCATACAGCTAGAGCGTTTTCCTTCTTTTTTTCTCTTTCTCTCTTATTACATTATTTATCTCGGTGTGTTGTTTCGTTTGTTGGTTTTTTTTTCTCTCTCTCTCTCTCTCTCTGTATCGTGTTACTGTCGATTTATACATATATATATTTATTATTTATGCATTGTTATTTTACTCGGATATATCACTTCACCCCCCCCCCCTTCTCTTCCCTCCCAAGTGCGCCAAGCACGGAGCCCAAAAATCTTTGGGAAACCGCGATGTGGTTTGTATCCGAAGATTCGTCGTTCGTACGAAAAAATGCCTTTCTATTTATCTTCTCGATTTTACGCGACTCACATAAAATGTTTTGTTTTGTTTTTTAAATTTCTTTTCAATATTTTATTACAGATTGTTGGATATTGGTGAAGCTCGACGATTCAAGGGGGAGTGACTCCGAGAAAAACGAATAAAAACATAAAAACAAACGCGTTTTTTTACTTTGCAATCGCTTGGGAAAATTAAAACGTAACGAAAGTCTAAGAATTTTCAATGGTGAGTTTCGTCGCGAGTTTTTTTTCATATTATGTCGACAAAGTTGAAGATTTTCATACAAAAAACTTCCGGGGAATTGTATTTTTTGAGAAAATTTCTGCTCGATCTACAAAAAAAGCCACTCTGACAACTTATTTATGATTTTTGTTTACACCATAGTAAGAACTGTTCCGAGCAACCATTCAATTAGTTCATTAACTCTTACATATTTTTCCTGCAAGTTCGAAATGTCCTTAGGAGACCCCCCCGCCCCTTAAAGAATATTATGGTTAGCAAAAAGTTGGACGAACTTCTGAGATTTGTGTTTAATCGCCGCGTCAAAACGTGGAAAAATGTCGTTATTAAACGCGTTTAAAAAACGTCAACGATCGTTTATACCCTGTAAGGTAGAGTCGAAATGAATTATTTAGTAATTAGCGATAATTGACTTTTGACTTGCGATTTTTTTAGGCTGGGCGATAAGAGTGTTTAAAAAATCAACTAATTTTTGTCTTAATGCAAGGGTTGAGGGTGTTCGGGAACGAGATTCCATCGAAATATTAAGGCAACAAAAATAAGGCTAAAATTTCGTAAGAAGCGATAAAAGACGGATGTTTAATTTTTTTGAGATAAATAACAATTTTTCAAATATTATTAAAAATTCTTATGATGATGGACTGGCTAATGGATAAATAAAAAAATAAAAAATCAAATAAAACAAGGTTCGATATAATTTTTTTTTGCAAAATGCTAGTTTAATCCTAGATTTTCAAAGCAAAACATTTCAATGGATTCTCTCTTGCCCTATTAAGTACTTTTTGGTTTGTCGTTTTGAAAAAACGAATGATCCACTTCGTGAAAAGTATTCTCAAAGATTTTTGGTCAAGCCCGTATCCGCTTTGACTGAACATGTTGAAAAACCCAAAAAACCAAAAAAGAAAACGTAAAAAAACACACGCAAACCATCATACCTCCTCGCAATCTTAATTCTAGCACTCTCGCATCGTTTCATTCTCACCGGCAACTCGTTTAGCAACTGTTTCGGTTCCTTTTGTCCCATACCTAATTATAAATATCGTGCGCAATACGATTACGTTATATTAGCAATTATCGTTACAATTATTTTTATTTATTTATTATAATTAGTGTTACAAAAGCTTGATTATTTGGATCGGACTGTAGCAATATATTCACATAACTATTCATCGTGGAAAATAAAAATTCAACGTTTACAATTACAAATCACTCCACGTTCATATTCCAACAATTATTGGATTTTTTTTATCCCTCCGCTCACCGCGAATGGCCATTTCGTAGATTTATTTGGTGGTTTCTTTTTTTCCCTCTCGTTTTTCTTTCTCTCCTTCAGTAGTTCGTAATAAATACAATAATTCATATTTTCCATCCGTTCACCGGATCCAATAATTCTCACCTAATTCATGATCTCAGAATCTGAGAGCTTGAGAAAGTCATTATTTTGTTATTTCTCTCCATTTCTCGTACTCGGGTTTTTAATCCGTGCGGGTTTCCCCCCTCTCTCTCTCTCTTTCTCCCTCCGTCTCGTTATTTTTTTATGTAAAAAATGAAGAATTTTCACGCTTATAATGAGGACAGTAATTATTTTTGTGTTTACGTGTAGCTTTGTGGTTCTCACTCGCTCACACACCCACATACTCTCCCAGTTTACATGAATCGTGTTCAGAGGAAAATTCTTTCTTGAGGCGGAAGGGTAATTTGAATAAAATATATGTATTAATAATAATAATAATAATCATAATAGTCATAATAATAATAACGATGATGATAGTAATTATATAATAATAATAATAATAATAAGAATAATAGTAAAAACGAAAAAAAATCCATCGAAATTCACTGATACACATTTTATATGTCAACGCCCGTGGGAATGTGATATTCATCGTTTCGGCGGATCATGGCTATTATTATTCAATGTGTAATAATGTGTTTGTTTTTTCTTCACGTTACATCTCCAAGTAAAGGGTAAAAAATTGTACAACTATTGATGGCGGCGTGACGACACACGCGTAAACACGAGCCGTCTATTGCGGGATCTTCAGGATTATCTGAAACGCGCCATACACACATATTTATTCACCTTCTTGTGTCTCACGAGTTTCGCTCGAATTCTAAAAATTGTGAGATTTCTTTATATAACGTTGTCGATTCACGGCTCTTTTGTAATCTCCTTGTTTTATTTATTTTTTTGCTCTGTTTAATTTTATTATTCTTTCGCACTCCGCAACTCGAGCCTGATTTGTTGCTCATTCTAACGAAAGTTCGGTTCCTTTTCTAAGGTTACTCGTTTTCTTTTTTTAATGCAAGGGTTTTTTGTTTCTTAAATCAAATCATGACCGTGCGATATTCTTTTTTTGTTGTTGTTTCGATAGATTGAATGTCGGACTCAGAATCTTAATGCTTTATTTCTTTTTTGTTTTTTGGCTCTCTTTCTGCCATATCAAAGATCGTAAGTTACGTTACTATTGTCCTTCCTTCAGAGAAGGAATTAGAATCTATTATCAAAATATCGTATACCTCGCATTGGTACACTCTGAATATTTAGCCTAGAAGATAGTGTCCCGCATGGATTCATTTCTGTCTCTTTGTGTGGTCGCGAAAATCATATGCTCTTGTATTCAATCCGAATTTCTTTTTTCACATGTGGCGGTGTTTTTAAATATATATATTTTTTTTATTATTGAAGTGTTTACGTGTGTGTGTGAGGTGTGGTTTTCTTTTTTTTGTTATTTTTGTATAATTGCCTCCGAAAAATTCCACCAATCGGACAAGAAATGGAGAAGAGGATCGGCGCGCACTCAACTTCATACCTTTTCCGTATTTTCTTTGTTCTTGTTTTGTTTGTTTTTTCTCGTCGTATTAACGCCACGATACAACTCGAGGCGACAAAATCGACAAATTATCTCTACCGGACATTTATTTTTTCATCTCATTCAAATTGGTTTATTTATGCTACGATATTTCGACCATCTCGAAACTCGTTTTAGCGATTTTTTCTCATCGCTCCGGTGAGTTGTTCGCGTTCGACGACGTGTCAGCAAGTAAACACGAATTTCCTTCCGTCTACCGTGAACCTGCACTTTCCGAGGGTTGAGCCGAGGTCGCTGGATTGTGACTTGTCTCGTACTCCATTACTTCCTGGTAAATCAATTCCTTCCATTGATCAACTGTGTGTTCTCTCTCGTCTACACTGTGATCGTAAGGACCTGGTGCCGGCTGTTCAACACGAAAAATAACATTTTTATTTACAACCAATTTGTTCTTTTCTCATTCAAATTTTTCCAAGTTTCAATTTTGAAACTTTTGTCAAGATATTTATCAGAAATTGATCTGCAAAAATTTTAATTTTCTTTGACTCAATTTATTCGTGTTTCTGTTCCGTTAAATTCCAATAAATTTATTTATCAAACGTCTATATTTTAATTACGTTATTCCATATTTGCTGAATCGTTAAAATCATATGAAAATAAATAATTGATAAATGTCATAAAAATATAATTCATATATATATTTAGAAAGGACATTAAAAATATATTTTCAAATGTTTTCATAATGTTTCATCGTGTCAACGAGATTTGACTGTGTCTTTAGATGTATATTATTGTATCCTTACAGCATTGACCTCTCCCTCGTCGTACCAGACATTTATGTAATTGTGCAGTAAAGCGTCGTCCACGGAAATACGCCGTTCCGGATCGATAACGAGCATTCGCGACAGCAAATCTCTGGCTTGGCTCGCTTTATTATGTGAAACAGAATTTTCATTATTATTATTTCAAGAAAATATAACTCAATCACTGTTTACAAACTCCTTTACATTTTTTCCGTCCTTATAAAAAAGAAACTGTTGTATAAAGTCCGAAAATGTTATACGTGTATAAAGATTTATCCATTTACTGAAGAGAAAAAACTTGTTAAAACTTTTGGAGTACTGCAGAGAGCGGTAAAAAAAAGTGATTTTCGAAAATTCAGTCAATTTAATAAATTGCTCATGGAATTCTTGACTATAATTATAATTTTTCTAATGAAAAATATTCCTTATATTTGAAAAAAGATAAAAAAAATGGAAATAATTCACACAATGTGCGTTGGTAAATAAATTTTAAGTCACCTTTCAGTCTATTGTGTTCCGAGGAATCCGTGGGAAATAATATATCGGGAAATAGCCTTTCGAACGGATAGCCAGGATATCGTGGCCTATTCTCAACGTAATTTCTCACTGTCGGTTGAAGTCGTTGCATAAATTCTTGCGCGGGTGTGCCAAGCTGCTCGATTATTTTGTTCCACTGATCGATATGATCAGTGCCGGGAAATAGAACACCGCCTCTTATCATTTCTCCCATTATACACCCGACCGACCATATATCAACGTTTTCCTTGTATCCCATGCCCAGAATTACTTCTGGCGCTCGATAATATCGCGTCACAACATATGGTGTCATCATAAATGTCGTTCCTGCGGTTCTCGCCAGACCGAAATCCAAAATCTTGAGGGTACAATCAGACTTGACGACAATGTTGCTCGGTTTTAAATCCTGTAAAAAAAATTTCAATGAATTTATTCAATAAAGATATCATTTTGTAAAAATTACCTTTATTCTAACAATTATTGAAGGAAACTATTGAAATTTGTTTTTTATTATTTTATTTTGTTCTGTCAACAATTTTATCCAGTAAACACGGAATTTTTGCAATATTTTATCAATTCATTATTATTTCTCTACACCCATTGTACAGGATACGTATTTTTTTTTTCTTCACCCTTGGCAAATATATACTGTTTCATACATATTTGAAAAATGATTATGGCACCGCCGACTATTGTAGCAGAAAACGTTTCGTCTTATGAATGAAATTTTTTTTTTATCTTGCAATCGATTTTCTGTGTTTTTCTCAATTTTTCCAATTTTATGGAATTTGATTTAAATATTACGAACCCTGTGGATTATTCCAGCCGAGTGTAAATGCTTGATACCGCAGAGCATCTGATAAAGGAGATAAGACATGCGTTCGTGATCGAGATCCATCTGGATAACTTGGCACAGATTGGCGTCCATCAACTCCATAACCAAATAGACATCTTGAAACTCGTCTAGCGAGCGTTGTGGAGTGAACGCATTCAAAAGACCAATTATCTGTGATAATAAACATGTTTTTTTAAATATACGATGCTTTTTAGTTGAAATTACATTTTCTTCATTCGTTCGGTATAAAAGTTCATTGATTTCTATGAACATTTTTACTTGAATTTCAATTGATTCATTTACTTAGAATTAAAAAAGAAGAAATTCAAGCTTTTTTCTATTCGTATCTACGTTACGAGAATAAAAAAATTCAATAACAAAAATATGCTCACATTCTTGTGATTGACAAGCTTCATCAGCTTGAATTCTCGATAAGCTCTCTTGGCATGTGTAACGTTTTGAAAAGGTCTCGAGAGTTTTTTAATTGCAACATTTTGTGCCGTTACGGTGTCGTATGCAGCGCTGAAAATTCAAATGAAACATTTTGGATAATCGATTTTACAATTTCATAAATTGCATAATACATTGTCCTAGATATTGCAAAAGGATCATATCTGAATAAATCGTGATTTGATTTAAAATGAAAAACATTTTTCATCGCTATTTTGTAACACATTTTAAAGAGAAAATCACTAGATCTTCTTGAATCTTAATTCAAAAATCCTAGATTGTTCTTCATAAAACTCGTTGCAATATCGATGACAATTTTTTGACCATTTAAATGGTCAATTTTTGGTTAATCTCCAAATCAACTGACACGAGTTGTCTTTACTTTTCATCACGAGTTTTAAACTCAAAGTTAAGTAAAGAAAACAATTTGTGCTCTTGTTTCCAAGATCTAATGATTTAAAACATGATTTTAAGGGTAAAATGGTTTGTTTATTACAATTTTTATAAATGGAAGGCTTACCAGACGATGCCTTGCGCCCCCGAGCCAATCGGCTTGAGATTCTGGTAACGCTTGAGAATAGTGAACTTGGTGTCTCCGACCTCGACCGTGTAGAACATGGCGAATAGCCGGGTTGTCATGTCAGGCCACAGATAAGGCATGCGCCTCGGTGAATCTCGCCTCTCCTTCACCTGTATCTCGACACCGGAGCACTCCTGGTGCACTCGACGAGGACTTACGCTCTTAGCCACTTTGATGAGAGCGTGTTTGTTGTTGTTGTTTTTTCGTACAAAACAACGATGATTATGAACGAAAATATATGAATATATATATATTTTTTTCGTTCTTTCGACAAAATTCGAGTCTCTCTTGAACTTTCACTCACGAGACCTTATTTATTTGGTCTAACAATCAGATTCGTCTGTAACAAAACAAAAATCATACGCTTCTTTCAATATTATGATTCATATAATTCAATCTGTCAAGTATGATTTTACGTATGATAACAAAAACAAAAATTATCGTAGATTTCAATATAAACATTAACTCTTCGTATAAAAAAAAATTGTCAATTGCGAACGAGACGTTGGGAAGTTATTTATAATTTAATTCGTTACACAGTGTAAACCACATAATAAAACTTTTTCTCCAGTATTTACATTTTATTTCTCGAGAATGAAAACTGAAAAATTATCATTAGTCAATAGAAACAAGGAATAAACTTGTATTTTAAACAATTTTTAGCACGAACATGTAGATTATAATAAAAATATAAAAAAAATTCTTTTGATGTTGAAACTGTAAGAAAAAAAAAACAATTTTTATTTACAATAATATCACAAATTACATCTGAATCATTGATAATCATTAGGGATAACAAAAATCAATCGAATTGCCAACAACAAAAAAAACATAATTAGAGAGTTCGAAGCCAATGAGTGATGATCTTAGGGACAATTAAATCGTTTCGGTCTGTCGCTCTTGATTACTGGACTCTCTAGCCACTGGGCATTGCCAAATGAACGTCAACGTGATTCGATAGTTGACGCACACAACATTCCCGGTTAATGCAATTCAATGAGAATTCAATAGATCTCAAACAAACCCATTCAATACATATATTTTATGTAAATATAAACACATATGAAGGAGGGGGTGGGAGGTTCTCTTTATGGAAATTCGAGCGTCACTCTAGATCGTTGCAAATGGATCGAGAGTAGCTGTGAAGAGGAGAATCTGACGATACGTGCTCTATGGTTTAATGGGCCTGGAGGGGCGAATGGTAATTATGTTGCTATACTTGGTGCTATAAGCATGACTACCATCGTATTCACCGTTAAATACACGATATATGTACAGTTGCTTTCATGTGTACCAGTGACGGAGACAAAATCAGACATTTATTGCAATTATCGACAAGAGTATTCATCGATTAGTGTCGAATAGGTGTACACACGCTTTTATGGTGTTTCATTGTATATGTTAGGACTCTTGATATGTCCTGAGGGTGCATTTCCACATAAATGATGGAGACATAAACATTAACGCGCCTCACTATCATTGAACGATCTCAATAGCATGCCATCGCGAATATACATTTCGTATTCAACAGCAAAATGTATAATACGAAAAATGTCTAACTTAATATTTATATACTTTAACGTACTATTGAAAAACAGCTGAATTAAATATTCCTGAAGAAAAAAGGAATAAATATGTTGCTCATTTTCTTTAACATTTTATTCATTCCTCGTTCGTCAAAGTGGAAAGAAAAATAAATGATGGTTCATACACTAGAATAGTTTAATGAATTTTTCAAGATGCTATTTGAGCTCGTGGCAAAGAAGTCAAGAAATCTTATATATATAGAGCGTCGTTGGTCTAATAAAAGTTTCGTATTTATAACGACTCGTTGCTAAAGAAAAGACGTGACCCTTCGAGGATTCGAGATGTTAATTTGTAGAGGGTACGTCCTTTATGTTTGTTAGTTGTTCCTGGCAAAATATATATATTTATAACTACATATGACATAAGGTGTTTGAGTTTCAAAGCTAGAGTTTCGATAAGGAGAGGAACAGGGCCTCCTGCCTGGAGTACTCGCCCTCTCGCTCGCTTGCTCAGTTACTCAACTACCAAGTCGACCGAGGTACGGGTCGGGTGGAGCAGCTGTAAATCGTTAAAGGTAACTACAACGAAAGGGGGTTCAACAGAGGGGATGGTAGCTCGAGGCAATCTAGGTCAGGCAATGTTACGTATACATATATATACGCGTATGCATTTATATACCTATATCATGTACTTTGTACACCGAGTGTCTCAGAACTCGCAGTTCTATAGCTCAAGAGAGCAAAAAGATGGCGAACATATGAAGACAAAAGTCTTTATCGATATTTTTATCCAATTTACGATTAATTGGATATTGATTGATTAAAAATAGCCGATACGAATGTTTCTTCTGTACGCTTGACACTCCCACTTCTTCAAACGAAGCCTCGGATTGGCTGTTTCCAATTAAGGCATACATCGAGAACAGCTTATCCTAGAGAAAAATAGCAGAAGTCTTTTCTCTTCAGAATTCCACATTCTTCTTGCTATGCTCTACACATTTCGAGGAAATTTCACGACATCCTTTATATCAAACTCTATTCACTCCGTTGGCTTTCTCCCTCGTTCTCTTTTTTCGCACTACTCACGATCTATTCGAGAACGAAGCAAAGAATACCAACGTTTGAGAGAAAAGTCTCGCCGTCTCTTTCTGCTCTTTTGGACTTCACATGCAGAGAAACACCCCGGATCGATAGGGTGAATGTCCTCGAAGGTTGTTTTCAGCCTTCGAACGACAGATACCGAATTGTCAGATCGACACAATTCACCATTCTTTGTGTCAACTAAGTGCTTTCTTTTTTTTTTCTAATTTCAACATTCTTCTCTATCGTCAGCAGACATTTTTGTCTCTTTACTACAATTTTTTTTTGCGATAGCATTCCACCGAATGCTCGATAATCATTCCGGTGGATTATATTGATATTACGATCGTTATCGATTATCGAACAAAAAAAATTGCTTAGATACTGAAATTTGGGCTAAATTAAAATTTTCATGGAAATGTGCAATAAATCTTTTTGTTTGGTGTTACTTTTACTCAAACCACTTATATTAACGACAAATTTATTTTCTTAATCCTTATTACTCACACCTCTGAATAAATCTCATTAACGTAATCCCTCTCATGGGGTCTTTCAGGGTAAAAAAATACCGAATATTTTGGTTCTACATGGTCCCTGTGACGATCACAAATACAATGTACGAGTAAATGGTCGAACCTAATACTTTTTCGTGAAAACATTTAATCTCGACTTAACTTCTATACACACCGAAAGAAATCTGAAATTCGAAACTTTGGGTTCCGTTTCGCAATCACGGCGATCTCAAAAACCACTAAGTACTAAATTTCAAGTCATATACTGCACGTAAGGAAGAATGTATGACTCAAAGAGTTTTATCTAAAAAACTCAAATCAAATATTTCATGTTAATTCTCAAGTTTTAACCGCTGAATACGTGATACCATGTGATACATTGTGAATTTAAATAGACAAACTGACCGTAGGTGGAACGCATCAGTGGTGAGGTGAGGGAGGGTGCAGTCGAAAGCCCGGGAATCGAATACGAAATGTTATCTGGCGACAGACCGTCTCGCATTGATTTCGTAGCGTGGAACGTTACGAACGAATTTTTTCGTTATCATGCGCAAACGGATTACACGATATTTTGGCACGTATATGCGTCGTGACAGTGCCGGATATCCAGAGTAAAAATTTGTATATGTGTCTAGTTTTATTTTTTCGTCAATTGTTTTTTTTCTTTTTTTTTATTATTCCTCGGCTGTTACGTGATATATAGTTGTAGAGGAATGCAGAGATTCACGTGTGGCGCGAGAAGATTTGCGAAAAGGTGGAGCAGAGATCGAGGGAAAGGAGCCAGCGGCTCTTTGGCTGGCACCACCTTGGGATTCCCCCGATTATTTATAGTCGTCGTGCAGACAACTTGCCTCCGACGTTTCTTCTTATTCTCATTTCTCGTTTTTCTTTCTTCCTATTCACGCGGGCCAACCACCTTTTTCGTTCTCGTTTGTCGTTTCGCTCGTTATATATTTGCTCAAGTACCCGAATACCTGACGTTACGACGACGATCACGACGACGTACATTACGCAATGTCGTCTGCATTGAGAAATTAATTTCAGCCCCAAAAATGTAACACAGATTCAACCAAAGTTTCAACGTTACGGAAGTTCAATTTTCGTGCACGAAATTTAATTCTTGCGAGTTTTAATCAAAGCTTCAAAATCATACTTTAGTTTCGACGTGAAGTATGAGAAGTCGTAAAAATTTTTTTCTCTTATTCGATCTCGGATTACCATCGAAACAATATCTAAGAAAAAATGGAAATTAATATGTTTTGAATAGATTTTAATATTGAAAAAAATTGCGGAAAATAATACGAATAAGTTCCTGCGTATATCGTCAAAGGGGCACTTCCTGAGAAAACAGGAAGTAGAAAGAAAGATTGATGATGGTCGTCGTCTCGCGCTTACGCTTCTCCTCAAAGAGCCAGACGAAGAAAAGAGGGTTGGATGCACGTGGAAACGGCCAGTTCAAGAGATACGAGAGGAAGAATACGGCGAGGGATATAGAGGTTTCTCGTCGAGTACGAAAAACGAGGAAAAAAAATGAAGTGTGAGTGGTAGATTCACGAAGATGGACGCAAACTAAGGGAGAGGGAAAAAGAGAGATGTATACGAGGAGACAGAAAGTGCATAAAAATAAACGAAGTAAGAAAAACGTAACGAGAGAGGGAGAGAGAGAAGGGGCGAGAAAGTGTGTGGGCGTACAAGAATTGCAACCACCCTCGTGAGTTTCATGTATTCGCAAAAGCGAAAACGTTCATCGTCTGGTTCTCTGGCGCATCTCACGACGTCCCAGAGAAAAAAAAATGAAGAGCAGTAACATTAGAGTCGCTCGACGGGCTCTAAAATGCTGATGGCGTTACGGTGACATCACATGTGATTTAAGTTGTTCTGTCAGACAGACTTGTCTCCCCCTCCGTCTCCCTATATTCCTTTGCTTACCTCGAGACATTTTTCCCCTTCTTATTCTTCACATTCTCCTTCTTATTTCGCTGGATGTATAAAATAAATTTTTCACTTGTTGAACTTCTTTTTTTTCTCACGAAAATAACTACTCAGACAGATGGATCTGAGTATAAATGATTTTATTGAGAATTTTCCTGAAGGAAATAGAAATTATATGACAACCAACACTCACCATAAACTGTTTGCCATTTTTGTCGATTGCTCAATTTACGGATTGCAGTATAACGGAACAAATCTGTAAGCAGAAAAAATAAGAAATTTTTTAAAAAGATTCATCCAAACGGATTTAATGGTAAAAACACAACGATTTTTTTAATTGTGTAAAGCGTTAAATGTTCTCGATAAACAATGAAAGAGCTCAGAAATGATCTTTCAAAAAGCATTTAAAAAGTTTAATTCCTTGTTTCTTTGGGATGTGGAGGAAAAAAATTTAATCGAAATTCCGCGATACTGCTGGTGCTTCAAGCATTCCCCTTTCCTTAATTCTCCGATTTGTGTGTGTTCTCCAATTATTTTCGTAGCTGTATGTCACGAACATCCGTACTATTACGTAGCTTTAGTAAATCTCGAAAAGATTTACACGAGCAAGTTTTGCGAGAGTGAAATGAAACGATGCTGGAGAAAGAGCTATATCTTCGTAAAGAAAATCCGGGAAAGAGCTGCTACAGCAATAAGAAGAAGGAAGAAAAATGTCGGGATACGAAAACTTTTAATCTTCCATTGAAGACGCTTAGCTGACTTTGGAAATTTCCAACGAAGTTCTCGAAAAAGTTATTTTCTTATACTTTTTATTCAATCTACTGTTTATTGTTCTTCTCTATTCTCTTAATTTCTTTATTTACTGGTTCTTCCGATTTTCAAAGTACTGGTGGAACAGCATAAATATCAATATTTCGACAGCCAAAAATAATTAAGAATATTATTTTAAAAAACAAACTCCAAACGACACAAGTCACACACCGGCCATGTACCCATCGCTTTTAGTGACAAATATATTGTATCAAATGGCAATAAAAAGGCAGTTTTTAAATTTTATATTTGGAGTAAAGGTAAATGAACAATATGCAGTTCGCTATTAATGAACTGGCCTTTAATTTTCATCTCTAAGTGTATCGATAGTGTGCACGATTGACATAGTCTGGAATTTCATTTCAAGGTGCGAATGGGTCAAGAGAAATTGAATTAGGCCGCTATTTCTTCCCCAGGAGGAGGAGGGCGATTTTGCTGTGATGGTCAAAGGGTTCGTTACAATCGATGATAACTCCGTTCGTTCGGAGCACTCAGCTCGCTGAGTGGTCAATATTGCTCAATATTGCTCAATATTTATTGATTCATTTTGACAGTTATCTTGTTTGTGCCGAGAATATATTTAAATGCGAGTAAATGGTTGCCTTAAAAAATGAAATAAACACTAAAGTCCAAATATGAACGTAAATTAAATTCACAAAGTACGTCATTATTTGTAATTTATATTTCGGAGTAGAGACAAAGATGTTTTTAACGGACAAGAAATTACCATTAACGTTATCACACTTCCCAATTCGGTTGTCAATCGAATTGATCATCAGCGAATTATTGAACTGATGAAAAAATTTATGAATATACAGGGGAAAAAAATAATCATGAATAAATTCAAATGGACCGAGACGAGAATTTTGAGTGACGTGAAGACCAACGATGATGGAGGAGGCTCCAAGCAAAAGGGTCACATCTGTCGTTTCACCCGTGAATAAATCATCTCGGTAATTGGCGTTAAAACGTCAGATAGGAACATTGGCAACGTGACGCTTGTCCCCGTCATAAACCAACGTCGTTGCGTGCTCGTCGCCTTCCTTCAAAACGCCAATTTTCAATCATTATAATTATTTATTTTCTTTTTATCGTTACTTTTATTTTCCAATTAACAATATCTGACGATCGAACCATGCGGTCGAAAACAACGAGCTTATCCCCTAACCTAAATCTTCGTAATTATTCGTCGAAGGCCTTCGATTAATATCGAGGCTTTCGACAGCATTCGAGGGAATGCGGATTTTATGATTGACGTAATAACGGACCATTTATAACATATTTGTAGACTGACTAATTACATTTTGAGACTCTCGTAACCATGAATGGGAATTATAACAGCGTTCATAGATGATTCCACATGAATGACCGCGAATTTCATCCATGTTTCGAAGAGCCGAGTGAAAACAAAATTATCATCAATTTTGGAAATATTTTTCGATAAAAATATAGAGTTTGAGGTAAAATCTTGTTAGTATGAAAATAAAATTTCAATGGAATTAAACTGACGAACAAAACTCGTACAACTATGAATAATGTCAATATTTCTGTCTAATAATGACAAGAATAATAATTACGACAACGTTGTAATTTCAAAGGACAATAAATTTGGTAGAAACACTGGACAAAATTTCTCTTTTCTACGTGTACAGTTTGTTAACCAATTAAGCGTAAGAAACAAGTAGTGATTGCAACAGATTTTGACTGACAAATGAAGTAAAAAAAAGGGTAAGATACACGATGCATATTTTCGCGTTCAACGTCTCGCCAATTAGTGACGTTAGTGTGTATGTATCTTTACTGCATATATAAGTACGTTTCGTCGATTATTAATTCGGTGCAAAGTAGTCGGAGACGCTCAGCTCGACGTCGACGAATTCGCTGCTCGGTAAATGTTCATACATACATAGATCTGTATGTGGAAAGAGATTCGATACGAATTCGCGACGATTCGTCAACTCGTTGTGACCGTTGCAGCCTCGAGGACCAACTGCGACGGGAATTTCGCAAATCGCAACGATTCGTCAACGTTAACTCGTTCCTGGGACGACGAGACTTGGTGAGAGTAAAGAGTGAAAGGGAGAGAGAGAGAGAGAGGGAATAAGAGGAGCAGTAGCAGTACGTCGTCAAACGACTGGGGTAGAGTGGCAATTTGTTAAAAGTTCTCGCGAGTATGGCGCTCAAGACGACAGGTGTCCCACGGGAGCACGGCCGACTCGAGAATTCGAGCGTTCATGAGAGAGAAACCTTTTTGTACATTTATACATAAATATATATGTATATATCTTTATGTATAAATGTATATAATATCGTTTGACTCTCATGAGTGCTCGAATCATCTACAGGGTGTCTTACATCCCAGAAGTACTCTATTAAGGGCCTAAGTAAATTTGAGACACATTTGAAAAAAGTCATCATTGACTTTTCATTTGAATGCAGCGTTCAATCAACTCTGTAAGTTATACATACATCGTTGGTTTTTCGAATCACTGATTACGAATCTAAAGTTGAAATTTCGGAATTAAAAATGAATCATTTCTTTATTTTATTAAATTAAAACCATCGTACGAACATTTTTTAACCGATTCTATTAAATTCTTTGGAGTACATTGAGTTTAAGAAAAAAATGCTATTTTAATGTTCATGTTTGTTCAGTTTAAAATGATTATTTTCATGAAAAAATACGAAATTTGTCGATTTGTTGTCGATATGTGCTATTTAGCTAATTAAAAAATGATTTGTATTTGTTTTTGTTGTTGAAATAGTCATTTAACAATTTAAAACAATCGGTTAGACAATGTAAGTTCCACTGTTGCTAAAAATTAATGATCGCTATCATTTTTCTAGAGAATTCTGAAAACAAATAATTACTGAAAACTTAAGTATCACTTTTGAGACACCTTTTGTACATGAGCATGCAGCAAAAGTTGTTCTACAGATAAATGGTGGTTAAAATGGAACCGGAAGTTCATATATAGAGGAAAAATGCCAGAAATACCTTTCTATATAGACGCGTCAGGGATTGGCTGAAGTTAGCGAGTGTCTAAAGTGGAAAATCCATACTACGATCAGACACACTTGTGGCCGAGAGGTATGAACGAAAGAAAAGCTTACGAAATGCGATCTTAAGCAGAATGCAAAGAGGAAAGAACGAGCGTGCTACGAATAGAAAGGAAAAAGGTATTTTGGTGAAAAACCAAATAAAAGAAAGAAAAGAAAACAGAGATTCGACTTACGCGACAGAGGTGAAATGTATAAGACAGAAGACAAGTGGAAAATAAAAGTTCAACTTTTGGCCCGAAGCATCTGGCGGACGTGAACTTCTGTCGAGTCCAGCAAAAAGTCTGCCAATCATATGCATATTTTCGCGCATCGGCAGTTCCGGACACAGATTGCCTATTACACAAGGTTTTTCTGATGACCTTCCAATAAAGAATTTACAAAAAAAAACCCTTCCAACAATTTTCGAAACAATTTGAAAATTAAAGCATAAATGTGTTTTGTTTTTCTTTTTCTCCAAATGAAATGTGAGGCAATTAATTTGGTAGGAAAATCCATTTTACAGGGAAAGATATACGATATACGATCATTTTGTCACACTGAAAATCAGACGTGACAAGTGACTGATAACAAATGAAATGTTCTACGTCTACGTAACAGTTGTAAAGGTTTTGATACTCGTTTCTAATGATTCTCTGCCACCGCTTATGCCTTTTCAGTCAGTCTACGTTTTCGACATCGTCTTTTAGCAAGTCTGGGACGTCGAGATTGGTGTCCGTTATTTGGTGAATTCCGAAAATGTCACGAACGTCTCGTTCTTTTCCTTTTATATATGCCTCACTTACCGTCGCTTTAGAAACAGCATACACAGTGTGTGCATATATATTTATATTTAAAATAAGAGACGATGTCAGAAGCGTTGTGAGATAGAGAGCAGTGACGGGTTCTTCGACTCTATTTATAAAAGGCACCATGTCATTCCGGGTCGTCTGAGAGGAAATGAGCGAGAGTGGAAAAACGAAGGAGTAAGACAGTGTGAAAGAACAAAATAGAAAGAAAGTCAGATACGTCCTGGCGGTGCCGGTGCAATTCAAATTTATCGAGTCTCGAGCTCGAGTATAATCCTCGCCAATGGAGACATTCGCATTCATACTATTTTTTCTTATGAGCTACAATAAACGTGAATATTATTTAAATTCAGTTGATGAAATTTTTTTTTTTAAACATCTCGAAAAATTTTTTTTGCGAGTGACTTATTATTATTGTTTCAACATAAGAATAAAGGTAGAAAGTTTTAGGATATTTCAATAAAGTTATAGTTTATTAGGCAAAAAATAATTAATTATAAGAATCGTAAAAATCATGGAAATCTATTAAAATGTATTTTATTTTACGTGCCCGTTTATTTCTGCTTAATTGGACGGAATAGTTTACAATTTGGAAAGATAACGAAGCTTAAAATATGAGGGTTAGACTTTGAGTTATTCAACCTAAACAATTGTTTTTATTGGCTCAGCTCTAGAGGAGGATTTAGGTGGCGAAGCTTGAGATTATTTTCCGAGAGCAATGTGTCCCATGTGCCTAACGTTGTTCGCTGTTTTCGTTGCATTTCTCTCTCCACGCATTTCTCTCTGTTTCAATATTCTGTCTCAGCAGCCGACGTTATGCAATCATATAGATGTATTTTCAACGACGATGACTCTAAAGAGGCCCGCAGTGAGTTTTCATCGTGTGAGCTCAAGTCGCTTTTCTTACGTCGCGGGAGTAGAATGTCGCTAATTGGCCGAAAATGAATGCACCACGTCGGAAGAAAATGAGCGAGTCCGCCTGACAGTTCGCAGAGCTTTCCTCATTACTCAAATCGCTCTATTATCTGGCATCATTCTTAAACTACCTCAATTTACCTTTTCTCCATTATCAGTCGATATTTCGTCTTAATTGTTCTAAAGTTATAGACATACAACCAATATCTCGGTTATTATTGCATTCCATTATAGAGAATAAAATAAATGACTGACAAGCATATTGAAATATTGACAAATAATAACCGTGACAGTAGAATGACATAAAATTCATTGAACTTAATAGCAAAGTCCAAATATAAGAGAATGAAAATTTCATCCGGAAGAGAATTCTTTGGAATGATGAAAATATAAGTTTCTGAATGGGTTGGCGGAGGTTTCGAAAAAGAAAAGAAAATGAAATAAATATCTGTGACTTACGAGAAGTAAAAATGTTGGAATGGAAAATTTCGGTTTTTCAGCTGCTTGCGGTCACATGGTGAATACCAGGCAAAACTCGGCAGACATGGCGTTACAAATTGCTTAATCCAGAAATACCGATCAAGTGCGAAAGTGTTGAAGAAGTTGCGAGTACGAAGGTTGCCGAGAGTAGCACCAGGGTGGAAGGCAGGCACGCACGCCACACGTCCTCTTAATTACGACGTGCGATTAAGAGGCTCCCTGCACTAGCCCCCCTGTCGTGCTTTTCACAGTCAGATACCCAAACTTCCCCTACTTACTTTCCCTTTTCTCTCCCGCTCACTGTCCCTCTTCTTCTCCTTCAACTCTGGCTCTCGGCACGCGCGCGGCTCTAATAGATTATGGGCTAAGTGCAATTAGCCCGCGGTGCTATATAGATGCCAAGTCGAGGTATGCGCAAGCATGCAGCGAGCATCAGCAGGGCTTAACGAGAGGATAGTGCAAGCGTTTGCGTTCCGCATTCGTAAGGTTGGCTCACATATGATCTTCACTTTAAATCTCTGTCTCATTCCCTTTTTCTCTCTATATATCAATGAATATATCATTAAATATGAGATTCCAAAGGATTTGTTTATAGATATTGCACTTGGTTTTCATTAACCTCTCGAAGCCTACAAATAGATCAAGCAATTTTAAAAACGATGTTCCATGGCCTTCCACAAAGGATATAGTTCGAATGGGCTTTGAAAAATACGCTAAACCGACCGCGGACGTTTTATTTCACGTTCCTATTTTTTTTCCGATATGAAATAAAAGTGCAAGGCAACTTTGACATGAAAAATTTGAATAAAAAATCAAGTTTCATAGCCTGAGGGGATTAAAGTTGATTTTATTAACAGTTCTACGCACTTGTCGCATCCTGTTAATTCACAACATTTTTGGCAGCACTAGAGGATGTTAATAAATTCAGAAATTCACGAAATTTGCATCGTCTCTTTATGAATATGTGTATATATAACAATTTAGAATGTTTATGCATGTGAAAATATGGGTGTACTTGCGTTATGAACTATTAATCAAAATCCTCGTATGAATGTAGCTTATACGCAAACATGACGCGCAGCAGTATTATATCCTAAGAGGAGAGGGATATACGCTCGGACGATAGTGAAATTGATGTAGTACCATCGTAGAGATCTCGTCCATACAACGTTAGAGTATATATCCTCGTTCCTCACGTGAGATCGCCAGGCGGACGTTTTGCTTTCACGTGACGACAGTTACAGCGAGACCGGAGAATGATTTACGTCCGACGGAACGTACACCCTCTGGTGTTGACGTCAAGATTCCTCTGCTTTGCTTCTTTTACACCATCCACGACTCGTGGATTACTCTTGAGATAAAAAAAAAACCCCCAGTTGAATATTTCTAAATTTTATTGTTTTTTTTTTTAATTTATTCATAAATTAGATGAAAGATTTAATCTTTTTTTTATTTTCTTATTTGTTACTTTGTAATTGTTTCGTTAAAGGATAAGAATTCTGAAGAGATTGTTAATAAGGAGCTCCACTGAATAGTTTCGGTAGACGAAAAGTACATTATAAATTATTACTATTGCAGCGTGGAAAAAAAAAGAAAGTAAAAAATCTTGCAAGAAGGAATGAAGTTCTCGTGAAACTTATAGCATTCTCGAAAAACCAGAAGATCAGGAGGGCCTCGAGGGAATGAAATAGCGAAGAAGAGCAATGAAGATTATTTGGCCACGTGCCGACGCTTCGCAGACTCCGCGGGGAATTCACACACGTGGAAATTGGTGCTATAATTTAACCATTTCCGTAAGTCCCAGAGTGCTTGCTATCACCACCTATATGAGAATACTACTATTGTTGGATTCGCCAAGTTTTCAACGATGTTAGAAATGGCTATCATGAGACACAAGTGTACTGGTCGACGAAAATGGAGATGGAAATTCAAAGAGTGAAATGAAAACGACAATATACATACTCCCGTGTTATGAAAATGAAGGTGTCATTAAACAGGGGGACAGTTTCCATGTGTGTCTACGTGAACATCGACCCCATATAGTTAAAGTCTCGAAAGGTCGTCTCCGGGGTCCTCCATGCTTGGCTTGCATATTAATAACAATTTCGCAGTTCAAGATAAAGCAGAATACGTAATAACGTCGAAATCCTTTTAAACTCTCTTGAGGATAAACAAAAAGTTGAATTTTTTCAACGAAAATAAAGTGACGTTATAAATCTAAAGGCAACAAAGATTCCTACATAAGCCTGGATTCCTTTTGAGAATAAAAAATGAGTCGTCACTGTCAAAGTTTGCTCAATATATAAGTTCATGACTTGAGAGTTACAGCACAGACATAAATAACAGATCCTCTTCCGGCAATACGCTTGTAATCTGGTCTTTGATGAATATCTATTCGATTGAGCTTTTTACCTCCATCTCGAGTATGGTTGGAATCCGGGCTTCGGCGATGAAATACGAGGCGACACCTAAGCTCACCCGTATACTCGTAAATTCACCATAAAATATGAAGAAGCGCGGACAAAGACGAACGATGACAATGGAGGAGAAAGGATTCCCGATGAAGGCAAAAGTTGGATAACTCCGATAAATTTCATAGACCTTTTTATCAAATAACAATCGATGCTGGTATCAATCTTGATTTATAAATTTCAATATGACAGCGAGGACACGTGTGTTACATTGTGGAGTGTAATTTATATGGATTTGTAGACCGCGATTGCTCTTTTTTCAAGAAAGGCCAAAGTGCGAAGGGGGAAGAGGTTAAAAAGTATACGATTAAAGAGGTTGGCGGAACTATCCTTCGAACGTCCATGTCCACCATGCTTCGAGTTTAAAACCTCTTTTTCTTCGCACCTGGGTCGTCTGATGATAGCATTGTCGTTCAGAGATAAAATCGGGCTTTTAGGAAACGAGAAAAAAAACGATGAAAAGAAGTCATTTCCGACGCTTGAAAGCAGTAAATCGAACCATGTTTCTTCCAAGAGGATTTTCTCCAAGAAAAAACCTTTCGAGTTTCATGCGAGTACCTTACGGTCGAGTTTTCTCGACCACTATTCTATGGTTTTTTGCCTTATAGCGCCATGTCCTATGTTTATCTTCCTCTTATTCCGTCTAACAATTTCCTTTTATTCGACTCCCACCAACGCTTTGACACCTTTGAAAAAATTTGACAAGTCCTATTGTCTCATTCTCTTTGTGGAATTTACGAAGTTGCGGAAACATTGTTGATGTTGGATTTACAAGAGTGCAGTGATGTTTCCTGTTCATTCAGACGTCATGCTGTTTGATCAGGAAATGACTTTGGTTGCAAGCATTGATCGGTGGGACACATGGACCTTCGTGTGTACTTTCGGCCAAGTAGCCACCTGGCAATCCTCCCCGCACACGTGCATTCTGCCATGTTCCAAGACCCCTTAAACGGACAGCTATGTCGTTCCCTATGTCTATATGAACATGTCAACTATGAACCTGAACACATCCAGGATCTGGAGCGTGTCTCAAGCGCTTCTGCATCACCTGACAAACCTGGAGTGTTTACTGACGACACACAAGACAGAGAGAGAGAGATTGCACACTTGATTTAATTTTCATTCGTTACTACCACTCGATGCAGAACGTTGGCTATTCGATGGAATAAGAGGGAACTTATGACCAACGGACATTCCACATGGAACACTTTCTAAAACATGCAGATAGTATCTTGACAAGAAACAATCTTGGATGGATATTGGATTACTGTTGCTAATGATCCCATAACAAGATCCTTGATCAGTGAATTTCCAGAAAGCCGGAAGTTAGGAAATTCAAGAATACTCGAGAAACATAGACCCAGCAGCAAATCTCCTCAACACCACCACAAGCAAAGTTTAAAAGCATAGCAAAAGTGGAAACTGAAGGTGACGTTATGGCCAAATGTACCAAGCTCTAATTATCCCAGCTAAAGTAGTGCTGGTTAATTAGCCAAAACCCAGAGAGACAGTACAGCAGACTTAGTCAGAAGTGTAGAGAAGAAATTGGAGAGGAATTGTGGTAAGTTTGTGAACGGACGAAGTAGCAACTACATTTGAAGTTTAGTTCTGAGAAAGCGAATTAGTTGAAGTGAGTATAATTATGCAAAGGTATCGACGAAAAACAGCTTCATGTATCCATGGCGTGCTTTTTGTTGAACTGCGTATGGGCAGAGTGTAAATGGGATTTCCTCGAAAACTTTCGGACGAAGATGTCGAAAATAAAAATAAGAAAGAACTTAGAACGTAAAGTGAATTAGGTAAACATTTGCTACGAAATAAATCACGTTTTTTTTTTTTTTTTTTTTTTAATTCTAGTAAACTTTCATTCGTTCAAGTATATAATTAAACGAAAGAAACTTGAGTCAAGTCCTTACTCGAAGGAGTGAAGATCTTGGGAATGTCGGCAAGTCGTTAACGTCTAGTTCTCTCAATAAAATAGCACACGGACGTTAAGACGGCGTTTGGACGAGAAGATGGAAGCTGAAGCGCTTTGGGAACAGTCTTAAGCTTAAGCCAGGCTCGTAATTCACCCTTTAATTATCGTATCCATATGTGATTCCTGAGCTCGAACGCGATGCATTTCGGTCGCTGCTCTTGCTTTTCTCTTTTACTTCTGTATATATAGACATATATATAATATTGTATCCTGACAGAGAGGTAATATATATGAAGCGGAGATGCAATAACGGGATGTAAATTTAACGGAGGGATTTGAAGCTCGACGCGGAAACGTCGTTCTGTTACTTCGGGGTGAAGCACGTGGCGGAAATGCAGGAACTCATCCGCGTTTGTGTGTCTCGTCCTCTCGGGTGTCTACATAACTATATAGCATGTAGCGAAATGTTTGAATGGTCTCTTTGAAACGGTGTCTCCAAGTCACATAACGATTTCGGATTTCCACTTGTGAGCCCCACAGTCTGTACGATTTAGATTTAGTCTCAACGAGATGTGATCCGAGAACACGATATACGGGACCACGTGAACGCTAATTAATTACCCCAGGCGTGCATACGTCACGATAATTAATAATCTCGAGGATAGAGATTGGCGCAATTCATTGCAAAGCTTCGTTTACTCGTATGCTTGACTCTCCTTATTTATTGCATGTACAATTCGTGTATACGAACTTTGTTAATGGTTAAAGAAGACACGGAAGGAAGAACAAAGTTCCTCGAGGAAAATTAGCCAGGAAAAAAATGGGGATAGAAAAATGAATGATTTTGCCACAGCATACAACTGTGAATGTGGCTGCGGGGGAAGCAACGATCGCCAAATCTCGCACTTATCCAAATGGGTGAGGAAAAATAAGGCGGAAAGTGCGACAGAGGGTGAGAGCAGAGATAAAACAAAGGCGCCATAGGGTCGTAAAGGTTCAGAGTTTTCTCCTGTTTTTCTACACTCCTGGCTATTTTTCTTTCTCGAAAAAATATATGAAATATTCATTCTCTTATGGCGGAACGAAGCTCGTATGAAACTAGTGTGAGTTTCAGTAAGCACCGAAAAAATGAGAAAGAAAATAACAATAAAAGACACATCTTGTCACAGGGGCGAAAGATATTTTCGCATTTCTCTGGCTGCCATCTTTTTATCGTGCACGAACTTTTTGTTTTTATAGATTACAATCGCGAGAACTATTCAATGCAAAAGTAAAAAGCTTCCATTACCAATTTTATGTCAAACAGTGATGATTTTTACTCTCGAAAAATATTCTATAAAGATTAATGCTTTTTTATGGATACTTGAGGTCCAGCCTTCAAGTTAAACCTTATTTTTTATTCTTAACGTTTCAGAGTATACTCTTCTCGGTTTTTAGGAGCCCATCCCATCATTTCAACCCCATATTCCCTCCACACTTTACTGCCATGTTTCTGTGAAACTCTTTAAAAGTGTTTTCCACAGCGACTTTTTCCTAATGCACTACTATGTCATCGTTGTACGAGGACGCACAGCGATCGATACGCGGACCAGTGAATGATTAAGCGGTCACCCAACCAAGTATTGGTCTGGCCCGAAGCTGCTTAACTTGGAAGATTACTGCGGAGACATTCACAGGCCACGCAGTCGTTGCTCTTGGTACCATGTCTTGGAATAATAAAAAAATAAACATAGCTCGATTGACAGATTTAATGTTCAACGCTCCATTAAAATAATCACCAATAATAAATTTCATAAAAAATGTCTAATTGGCTATAATTTATTACCTGCGTAATTACATTTCGCTCAAAAGAAAAAAACGACATTGATGCTACGAGGAGAAACATACAAGGAAATTATTCCCAATTTGTCTCCTGATCACGACGATCACCACGTAGCAGAAGAGATCGAAATATATATACCTCGTGTAAATATTTACTGAACGAGAAAAAAAAGATCTAGATATAGCCTAAAAAAATCTTGCATTCATATTTAAATCTATATAAATAAATAAATATGTATATATGGACATAACATCGAGGGGCTAGTATGAGGAGTTATTGAGAAGAATTTTCTGTGTACAATGCTGAATAGTTAATTTTATATCTATAGACATATTATAAAAAGGAAAAAAAAATAAAACTGGAAACTCTCGAACCCCCGAGCGTTGTACACGCAGAGAATACTCTCCGTTGAACTCTCTGGCTGTAGCACGACAAGCTATTAAAATGTAAATTTCTTTTATCTACGGGATATGCACTCTTCCCCTTTCCTCGTCTCAATATCGCACTTATATAGCGGCTTTACTCTGCCCCTTTCCCTGTCTCACTCTCCTCATAACAATGCGGATTCTTTATGCCATAACAATGCATACATCGATTTTTAGCAAATAAAAACAAAAATGATGAAATAATATTTGTAAAAAGAAATTATTCGAGTAAATTCCATTTTAATGAAGATAAATGGGTGGCGTAAAATATCGTGAGATACATATAGCGTTGTATCTACCAATAGGCCTGTATATCTATAAAATATGAGACACGGACGAGCATCTCTTATTATTTATTCGTTCCATTGATTTTTTTTGTGGCTTCGTTCGCGGTTAGAAAAATTTTCAACATTTTTCGGTATTTTATGAAGAATATACAATATTTTTTGCTAGAATTTTATGTAAAAACGATCAAGTAAATATATAATATGTTTCAAATCTTTCGTTCCATATCACAGATGACGATAAATAAAATAAATCTCATAAAAATTGATCATGAAAAAACTGTATTTAAATTATTCTCAAGAGACGTCTGCCAAGAACGAATTCAGCGAGGATGGATATACTTCCCAGGGAAAATCCCGACCTTATAGTGCGTATAAATGTGTGCGATAATGGTTGATGGTTCTGTAGATGGTCGAGCATCAAAGGGAGGATTGAGAGCGAAAAGGAATTTTTAGTGCATGTCCAGATCGATTGACGTGACTGCATGAATGACGATGAAAACGCACGATGGCCGAGTCAGTGTACCGATTGGAATGTCAGATTGAAAAAAAAAAAAGAAAAAAAAAACATCATAACATATTAAATGTTAACGTTGTATTGGTGCATTTAAATATATTGTACGAAAAAACATTAATACGAAGGAACGATTAAATAAAGAGTGGTACGAATAAATATATATATAACGCTCTGATCGCGTGACTTTTTTTTCAATCGTCTTTCTCGATTCCTTTTCCGGAATTCTGCGAGAATGCGCATAAAACGCTAATTTGTGTTCTCGTATTTATATGTGTGTGCGTGTGTGCGATAAATGCGAAAAAAAAGTCAGTTTACGATCGATTATGGCATTATCGCCAAAGAGATTGATCCCACTCGTAAAGGTGCGTCGTCGAGAGCACGCGATAACAGGTTTAAGATATCCCTCGAACAATATACTTGAGTAGAAATGTCAGTGACTGGTCAGGCAGCTAAAACGACGTCATGGCTAAGATAAGAAAATTATTATCACGCATCAGGAGTGGAGAAAATACTAGTTGACCGATTAAGTAAATAAATATTCCAGTGATGATAAAATACGTGAATGAAAAATCAATAAAACGTTATTATAATTCGTGGCAACTAAAGTCAAACTCTGCTTTTCATTTAGTACAACAAATGTTTTTTTTTTTTTGTCTTTTTTCAAAGAAATTCATTATAGACTTATAATTTAATCTGAACTCTTTTAGTAATCAATTTTATTTGATTTATTATATTGCGATCCATCTCTTACGACATTAATCTTGTTATCCGTTCTGTCTTCTGAATGGTCAGTCGATGCGGAAGTCCGTTAGGTCCGTTAGGTTAGGTCCCTGAGCGTATAGAGAGGGAGAAATATGTGTCGTTTGCTCTCAATCTTCGGGTCGTACAGTCGAAGAGTGGTTACGCCTTTTGCTTCCATGTCGAGTCAGATCGGACTGCTCTTCAGAAATGGACAAGTAGCAGGAGGATACACCCACCTATCATTCCTCACGTAACAGAAAAGAAGGAAGGGGATAAAGCACGCAGCTTACCCCTGGAGATATCGAATGGTCGATAAAAATAAAAGATCCAACCCATGAGATATAGGAAGCGAAAGAGGGTAAGAAAAGAAGACGAAAGGAATGAGCCATGGAGTTTATATATCTAAGAAAGCAGATATAGATATAGATAAACGAGAAGCCGAAGCAGCTCGAGCTTTTCTCATTCGCGACCCTTTGGGAGCCTTTGAAGGAGATTATTCGTAGTTGGTACGAGAAGAGCGAGGGGGAGAGAGAAAGAGAGAGTAAGAAACATTCAGAGTAGCCGGATAAACTGTTCGGAATCCGCTCTTCTTTCGATTCGGTTTACTTTCTTTCTCTTCTTCCTCCTCTTCTTCGTTCGAACCTCACAAGCTTTTTGCAGCTCCAACATCTATTTATCCTTATCTTTTTTGTACATTCCTCTCATTTAACTTCAACGTAAAATGAATATCTTTTTGTTAATATTTGAATACGTTTATCTAAATGTACGTGTCTATAGAAATTCATTGAAATGCCTACTTGTATATCATAAGTACTTGCAGCATGGACCATTGTTCGATTTAAACTTGAACCAGTGAATTATTAATGTTGAGTAGAAATGTATGAAAAAAAAACGTGGAAATGTGTAGGTTTATTTATTAAAATATGCAATTAACAATCGCAAGGAAAACGGAATAAGAAAAATCTTCTCTTGCAACATTAATCCCAATCGGCGTAGAATTTCCCATAACGAGGAAGTGTAAACGGGAATAGGGAAACGTATAGTGAGTCAATAGCAAGAATAATGAATACGCGGGATTCTACGACAACGATGTCGATCCGTTCGAACTCGTTTTGTTTCTTGCTTCCATACATCTCACTCCCTCTGTCTCTTTCTTTCTGATTTCCCTTTTTTGACTCCCCAGTGAAACATTTTCATAGAAGAAACCATACGCTCCCGAGAGTGGAGGATAAATAAAGAAAAGAACAAAGTGAAAATCGAAGAGTTCGAGGAAAAAAGGTACACACAGCCCGGGCTTGAGAAAGGGGATGAAATCTATAAAACGTTGCATCGCACGACGAAGGAATATCAAAAGCCTCTGGAGATGTACGGAAGTGAGAAGAACTATGTCAGCAAAAAAGAGAGAAAGAGAGCGAGAGACGAAATACGAGAATGAAGAAAAGGAGAAAGAGGTAAATGGAAAATAGGGGAGAATTGAAAAAAAAAAAAAGAAAAGAAAAAAGAATGTCGCACACTCCGAGACTCTTCCGAGACGACTCGATTCCCTTTAATTTGAAATGCAAATTCACAGCGATCGGAATCGAATAGACGAGTAGAATCTTCTCGTTGCAACTGTTACGCTAGAGAGCCGTTCTCTTTCCTCTTTCCTAACAGGAGCGTGGGAGGAAGCTTGATGTAGAAAGCTTTGCTGCTTTTTCTCTCTCATTTTCTCCGATCTTTCCGGCTTCATTTTTTATTTATTATTCTCTTTTGTTGTCGAAGAAATTGCTACAGTCTCTTACCCCACGAGGAATTCTCACGTTTTATATTTATAATAGAGATCCGGTGCATCAAAGTAACCGTAGAACAAAATCAGGAAAAAAAAACGTCGAATGTGTAGAAAATGTCGAAGAGAAGAAGGAGAGGATTAAAAAAGAGAATATCGTTAGCTTCACACCTGTACGGAAGGCTTACCGCAGCCCCAAAACATACCAGGGATAAAGACTCATGAAAACGCAACGACGTCGTCATGCACGAAACAGTGAAAATAAAAATAAAAAAAATACTGCAAAGTGGCATCCTGTCGTCCTACCATACCGCACCACTTTCACCACAAACCTCATATTCTCTCGCCAAAAGCTGCCACGTTCTCTCTCACCATCGCCTTCAATGACATTTTCTTTTCTTTTTCCTATCGAAATTCGATACACTCCCTGGAGGGATCACGCGGTTTTTCCGTCGAAATTGGACACACCATCAAATATTTCCATCGTCTTTTTCATTCGCGTGATTCTCAATTCATTTTCGTCATGGTCATAATGAGAAGAAACATATAACCATCCGATCCATTTTGTATCTGATGTGACGAATGAAAAAAGAAATTTAAGTTAGCGGAAGCTCTCGAGTATCAAGAATATGAAAAAAAAGATGTCCGACTTTCCGGACCCTTTCGGTCATGGTTTCCCGAAGCTTTACATTCCGATATTCCGACAGGACACGCACTGCTGGTTATCGAAAAATTGAATTCGTGAAACTAAAAAGAGACTCTGGCAAAGGATTTTGGCGGACTTGGACGCTGATTTTATTGCCGATGTATCGCAATTGGTTGTACCGGAAAAAGCACTTTAGAAGAAATAAAAATTTGAGCAAAAAACCGTAGGGTCTATTTATTCCAGGCGGAGATTGAATTGAACAGATTTTACAAATGTAAGGTATATTGAGTTCCATTCATTCGTCTACCGTGCACTTTTGTCGTAATACCTTTTCAAGCGTCAATGTGCATATACATAGAAAATGGTGAATGGATTGCTAAACCGATGAATATGAAAGCTTACGGTCATTGATGATAAGAGATGATGAAGCATCGAATCCTTTCAAAAACGTTTCATTATAGCCCGCCGTTGATAATATACATAATTAATATTCTAGAACAAAAGCTCATCGCATATAAACGTGAAAAGAAGATGCCGAAACAATGAGGTTGTCATGCACGTGAAACGTTCGCTTTTTCTGTCCAATGATAATCCGGTCTCGTGTGTTAACTCTCTTTTCGCGTGTTGCAAAAGCTTAGATCGCGTGAGCTGTCCTCCCTCGTATATTTTTTTTTGTGTCTATGATGTCTTATCTTTAAGCCCACGAAGTTCGTATGAACAAGAAAATTTGAACTGGAAACTAGTTGCAGAATAAAAGTAAAAGATAAAAAAAAAATGGTATTTACAAAGTGTCACAAACGAGAAATTTATTCGAAAGATTAATGAAGGAGAAAAAAAGTTTATATTGAAATGTAAACAAAGATAGATAAATGTTTTGTTGCTCTCAGCAATTTTTGCAAATGGATGATACAATCTCCGATTCTCTTTGACGTTGGAAAAGTTCGAAATTCACGATAGAACATAACAGTGAAAGAGAAAAAGGAAAAAGGGGAGTATATCGTTAAGCCTCGGGAAGATTCACGAGCATGAGGCCTGGTTGATGCTGATGGGGAGTTTGGTATCGCCCGACTGTCGTAAACTAGACAGGAAGAGCACATTGTAGAGCAAGAGAAAAGAGAAGAGGAATCGGATAGCAGCTGCAGATAGGAGACGAGGGGCGAATATATCGTAACACCAAAACAGTTACTTTCCTCTTTTTTTTTATATCTTTCTTTCTCGTCTTATGTCTCTGTGGCAGTAACGATTTTTCTCGAACCTCCTTAATCACTCTTTCTTATCAAGGTACAATCATCAATTGGTTAACGAGCGAACTACGAGTTCGATACGATTTATCGTCAGCGATGAAAAGAAGCAATTCTTAAAATAAAGCGAATGAAACATGAAACGAAGTACATCGAAAAACCAATGATCTGTATTTATGTCCCGAGTCTTCAAAAAACAGGTCCTAATTTATAGCCCATGGATTTCAGGAAAAAACTGATCAAAGATTTTTTTAAACACTCCATAAAAGTGACACTTTTTAATTCTTTGTGTCTACTACCCAATTCGTTCTCTTTTTTTGGGAGCAAATCTCGAATTTCTTTAGATATAATTTTAAAAAACAATTATCAATTGTCTTTTTTCGAAATTAGATTGAAAAATCACATTCAATATCCTTTTGTTCCTGCGATTCGCTTGACAGAACTCTTCTGAGCGTGTGCGTTTGAAACCACACGAGAAATAAAGCTATTCTTTTTTATTTTCGAGTTGTGCCAATGAGACAAAAACCCAGCACGGCCGAAAATTAGCCTCGAGCGAACGAATGAAAGTGCACAAACTCGGGTGTACGAAAAAATCAACGAATGTGTTAGCTTTTTCAACGTTATTTCTTGCTGAATATAAATTCGTACGCTTTTACAATATTTTGGAGACTGATTGGATTTTTTCGCAGAGTGAAAAAAAAGAAATCTCATTAAATCACACAAATAAATTACTTTTCATTGACATCAAAGGTATCCTTCGACGGTAAACTCGATTTAAAAAAAAGTGCAGTAATTAAAATCTTATTGATCCAGAGTCACTGAGGCGTTGGAGCTAAAATCAATGTCCAGCTAATAGTACATTTTATTTGTTAAACTCAAATATATCATAATGAGATTTGGTTGAAATGTTACTAGTTCATGACTGTGCAAAAATAATTCATTATGTAATCAATAAATTCTGCTGACTGGATGCAAGAGAGTGCCAGCAAGAATTGGGTCGATCACTCGATGAAATTCTCTTTTCCAGCATTCCGTGAATCCAGAACGAACCAAAGAAAATGACAGTGAGAGAGTGCTCGACATTACTCAGGCTGAATAGTGAAAAATTTCGCTGACACTAACTCCTCCTGCTTCGATCTTTTATTCATTGTGACTTCATTCATCTGTTACTTCATAGCGATTTACGGATGAAGTTATTTTCCAAGATTATTTCATCATTTTATAAAAGATAATTAAATTATGGTTCGTGGAGCGATGGTAGAAAGTTCGATCAAATTGATGAAGTAGAAAAAACAGTAAAATGTCGACTTTTCGTAAAGACTGAATGATTATTCAACAAAAATTATTATCTAGTATAAGTTTTTATTCTTCCGAAGCCTTTTCAACGTTGTAATCAAATGAATAAACAATATCTTTTTGATTTTGAATTAAGTTGATTGAAAAGATAATATAAAATGTATAGAAAGCAAAAAAAAAAGGCTAAGCTGGGCATTGAAGAAACTGTGTGCCTCTGAGTGAAAGTTATGGAGCATACCGAAGGCGAGAAATCCTGGCAAGGCGAGAGATTATTTCGACGCTATCTTGCATAACGTATATCCGAAAAGAGGAGTGAAATAAGGGGGAAAAAGGGGCGGTGATATATATTTTGTGACAGGGGATCAAAGGACCAGGAAGTCGCGGGCAAGGTTTGGATATGCAAGCTCTCACCCACGTCTCGTTTTCTCGAGCGTGCGTAATCGATTATGCGCTTAGAATGCAGAACACTCGTATGTCCTCTTCTCCGTTGGCTTTCATGAGGTTGAGAAAAAAGAAACTGAGCGTAGAAACAGAGAGTTATGTTGGTTGTTCTGCTCTCATACTCTCGATTAAATATTTCCATTTCTCTAAAATATAAATAAAGAGAAAATAAAAGATGAAGCACTATCTTTTGCTACCGTGTGAAACAAAGTGTGCGAGTTTCCCATTAGTACACTTTTTTTTTACAAGACTTCAGCGTCAGCAAATACGAACATAAATACTTTCGAAAATAGTCTAACGAATAAAAGCGATTTCAGCGTTTGTTTCGAAACGAATGAAACACACAAAATTGAAAAAAGTCTTGAAGGGCAACAGCGAGACAGGCAGACGTCAAAAAGCGAATAAAAACTTTGCAAGCAAACTGTCAAAAGTCTTCTTGAAAATCTTGCGATATTTTCTTCGTGAAGAGACTTTCCTTTCCTATATCTTTCATGCCTTGAAGATTTACACGCTAGATCGTTTCTCAGAATGCTTTATAGAGCACATTATATACACTCTCGGACGTTTCCGAACACTGGGTATACACAGGGAAACTCAGGAGGCTTCATTGCTGGATTTAGAATGAATTATCGGTGGTATTAAAGAGCGCGCGAGGTTCTCTACCGTTCGCGTTTTATCGCCACGCTAAGAGAGAGATAATTTGCCCTAGTCTGCAAAATACGAGATTACGCCATTATACGAGCTCGATTCTCCCCTCAGTTTAGTTAGAATTGCACATACATAAGCTATCCCTCTGTCTCGAGTTCATTTTCGTTTTCCTTTTTTTTTTTTTTTACATATACACTCATCGCTTGTCAAAGGAAGGTCAGAGAAATCTGTGGAAATGAGGTCATGAAAACTTTGACAGAGACGAACAAAACAGTTCAATCCTCGTATCTCACTTCAACACTAAACTGAATACACTCTTCACGAACCACAACCCATTAGCAATGATGCTTTACAGACATAAAACTAAATAATGCAATTCAATGTAACGTTAAATAAAATAAACCGAATGAGCACTCATCGCGCAAACGTTATTTTCCCAGATGATAAATGCAAGACAGGCTGCACTCAACAAAAATGAATAATGCATTCATCGTAAACAGAACTAAATAAAGCACAAGAAACTTTCTCGTGAAAATCAGGGATAATTAAACACACGGTAAATTAATGACGCCCTTCAATTTTGCATTAAATTATGTCAAATGTATGAAATTAACTGAGTGTAGCTCTAGCAATCTTCCGAGTTAAGCAGCCTTGGCCGAGGTCAATGCTCGGTGGGGTGACCGTTTTCTGAGTTTCTGGTGGTGCTAATCAACTGGAATTCAGTAAAATGTAGCCCCCTGGATCAGCCAGATTTCTACAGTTTCCTTTAGCTCTCGTGCACGTGTGACACAGAAGGACATTAGAAAAGGGTGGCTGTGGGCAACACTCTGGGGGAGCTCGCAGAATCAGCAACAGCAAATGTAAAGTTAGGGTTCGAATGATGGAATGGCTCGTAAAAACTTGCAAGGGTTTGTACGCAGGAATAACAAGAAATTAAAAATATACAAGAAAACTCGGAAAGTCAAGCTTTGGATTCACGTGCTGTGACGACGTAAGCCTTCGTCCTCCTATTCATGGTAATAGATTAATTACATTTTTTATCACAAGTATAAAATGATTTGTATAGTAAACCCTTTTTAATATGGAGTTTTTATATCTAAATATTATAATTCAAAGGACTGCCTAAACTAGAATTAATGCGATGTCCAACATTCTAATTACTATTTTTTTTACTATCAGAGAGTAATTAAGCAACCATTTCACAGAGGGGTAAGAAAACGAGACAGACCAAAACGTAATTTATCGTTCCACCGTATTCCTTCGTCATCCCCTTGATGGTAAACACTAACGCTCATGAATCTTTCCATTCCAGAATCTCCAATTTATCGTGAAAAACGAGGCAAAGTTTAACGAGTTTCGCAATTTGCCTTCTCCGTTTATACAAATAGCGAAAATATTTGAACAGTTAAGAATTTTCGAGCACAGAAAAGACGATATAGATAAACAGAAAATATTTGAACCATTCTCATGGTCAACGTTCCCATCACTATGACATGAAAACATTCCTATAAAAAAAAAAAAAAAAAAAAAAAAAAAAAAAAAAAAAAAAAAAAAAAAAAAAAAAAAAAAAAAAAAAAAAAAAAAAAAAAAAAAAACAATCGTAAAGTTTGTAAAGTTTTAATGGAATACTAGCATAAATTCTGTAGGGAAAAGAGCAAACACAGGAGGCAAAAGAACCATTTCGAAGAAAAGAGAAAAAGATTTGAAAAAAACAACTCTGTTTAAAGATGGTGAAGGGATAACAAACAATGTAGAAAGAGGAAAAGGAAAATGGATTCAAAACAAATAAATAATATTTAAAGACCTCTTAAACATTAAACAATGAATTATTGCTATGATTATAAATCTATTATGTACCAAAAGTATAAAATAGAAATATATGATATTTGTAGGCCACGAGAAGTAAATAAGAGATAGAAAAACAAATAAATAAAGAGACACGATTTCCTCTAAAAAGATAGAAATAGAATGGGAGCGTCGAGAACCACAAGAAATGGGACAAAACCTCTCCCCTCGACATTGTCGTCTTCACATCTTTCGATCGATAAACGGTACTCGCATCCACTCGACCAAATTTACGAATTTACAATCTTCAAAGGACCTTTTGCGAGCGAAGAATTCTACTCTTAGAAATTTTTGCGAAAGAGGAGTGCATGCATCAAAATTCTCACAAGGAATAATTAATTTGAAATATCAAATGCACTGGAAGAAGCGACTGCTGATCATTAAAAAACCAAAGCCACTTTCACCATGGAATTATGTAAGTTATCAAATAAATAATTTAAATGAAACGCAAGCAGCGATCTTTCAAAGGCAATGAAGTTTATATCCAATTTTCTTAATTGTAGATTTTTGATGGCATTGGAATTTACATCGTTGGAACGCAATCCCTAATTTGAGGCTCTACGAAAATGACATTTTTTTGTACGATCGAATCATGCAAACTCCAACGTGATAAATTTTTAGTACTCATTATAAAAGCATTTAAATTAGATGGAAATTCATGTAAATTCACATTTCACACCTCGAATAATGAGTTCAATTTCACCCCTTTTCAGATTGAATATTCAGCTCAGTTTGGCATTAAAGGTGAGTACAAATTACCAGTTGAACGAGCACATGCATGAGCGATTATTAATTATTACGAATTTCGGTAATTCAAAAGTTATCAAATCTTTCAATCCACCTCTAAAATCAACTAAATCAGATATAACTGATGAAATAATTGAACGTTTCAAGTAAAACAAAAACTCCATTTCCATGGCGAGACAAAGTAGAAAAAATGAAAGTAAGTCTCGATTCAGGAGCACAAGCTTTATTCTATAAAAACAAAATTTATATAATTACGAATTCCAGTAATTAAAAGATTATCAAGTCTTTGAATTAAGCTCTAAAATCTACTAAATCAGATATAACCGATCAAACGATTGAACGTTTCAAGTGAAAAACGAATTCATTTCCTCGGCGTGATAAAGAAGAAAAAACAATGAAAATACTTTTGACTTTGCGGTGAATATTGAAAGTCTCGATTCAGAAGCACGAGCTTTATTGTATAAGGAATAGAGTACATCGGTCACCAAAGAAAAGACGACAACGACGATCATACCATTTGAAATCCTTTTATCCGTATCCCGCAGCTTTCTATGTACAATTCTCCTTAACTTCCGGTTATACTACCGCGCACAATAACTTTTCTTCGGTTTTTATTCTGATATACATTCGATTTTATATATAACCGGGAAGGAAAGAATGCAAAGAAAAAGAAAAAAAGGAAAAGATTACAATCCGATATATATATTTATACAAATATTCTATATATCATAGAGCCCTTTATATCAAAATGTATATAGGATCGAAGTTTCACAGTATCGGAAATCAATGACCACCGGAATTTGTTGATATAGGTACGGGTTGGAAGTCTCTCGACGTTCTATTCACGCCACGTTCAACAATTTTCCTTTGACCATCGAGACGTAAAGTACGTGTGTGTTCGTCCGTGTGTGTGCTCATTAGATCTACCAATTATGTATCCCGTCCGTCCCTATCTCGTCTCTCGAATGTGCTCTCCGCTACCGAGCGAATTGGATTTCCGGAAAAATTCGTATATTCCCCGCCTACGAGAACCACCGTAAAGTACGTACATCGACGACTTCAGGGAGCTGTTTGTATTGTGTGTGTTCAATGAAACGACGAAAAAAAAATAGTAGAAATAGTTAATTCGATTTTTTTTTTCCTTTCCCAATGAATATATGGAATTCGATTTCTTCAACGACCTTAAATGCTTCTCTATATCGTATAAATTATTTTGACCAAAAAAGCTTTTTGTAGTTTCTCGATAAAGTCATTATACAGAACTAAGAAAACAACGTAAATAATGAAAAAGTTAATAAATTAAAATTGCTTCAAAACAAAGTCAAAAATTTTATATAAATTATCATTTTTTTGTTTTAAACGCGAATAAAAAATTGCTTCAGGTTGAGAAATTTTTATTGAATAGAAGAAAATTGTATTTTAATACTTCGAGGGCTGCTTAGAAGGCAAAAATTATTGATTTGAAGGACTTCCCTTTCAACGAGACTCATCTAAATTTAGAAGAGAAAGAAAACATGCTTTTTTTTTGTTTTTCATGATGTCAATTACGAGTGTAAAATTTCCTCGTGAAAAAAATCGACAGCCCTGAAATATAAGAGAAAGAGAGAGATGTGTCAATTGTTTAGAATGGTATAGATCGGAGTCGCTGCTGGATTTGAGCTTCCGACGTGTATTGAGTGCAAGCAAACAAAAGAGTAAAACCGATAGGATTTGTCACGTAAAATGATACGATGTGGACACTTTTGACACGGGGCAATCAATAAAAATAATGGTGCAGTCAGAGGTCTTTCCCGAGGGTAATGGACACAGATCGAGACAAAAGCGGGGGGGGGCTAGAGATTGTGAACAAACTGCAAGTTTCTATGCTGCATTAACAGTGTGCTCTTGAATGTTTCAAGGTCTTTGTAAGACGCAACAAGCCAAATAAAAGACGAAGAAGTTCCAACGTTTGATTCGATGGGGATTAAATCATGTTGTACGAGAGTGTAGGTTGAACAAAGAGACATGTATGGAATAAAAAAGCAAGGATAACAGCTAATGAAGCGTTGAGGATCGTGCTGGGAATAAGCAAAGAGTGATATCCTGCAAGTTCTCTTCTTCAGGAAAACAAAAACGAATATTCCCCTGACGTGGAGGAAGGCAGCTCTGAAACATCCAAAATGGTGGGATGCCAGACACGAAAAAAGAGAGAAATAATGTTTTTTTTTTTTTTACGTATTTGCGAGAAAGACTCGTACGAAATCTCTCGGTTATATTATCTGAACTTCCTGAGGGCAATCCATTAATATTTCTATTTTATTCTTTGCCTCGCTTTTACATTTTTTTTCGAGTGCAGTTCATACAAGTCTAAGAGCTGGATAGGTGGAGAGAGAGAGAGAGAGAGAGAGAGGGAAAAGAGAGAGCAAGAGATAAATATCACTCTGTAGCTGGTTAACGTCTTGCCCTATCTCGAGGTACTCAGGAAAAAGATAAAAAGAGAAAGAAGCTGTCCTGCGCCTACGCTTTTCTCTGGCCCTTTGTATATTTCTGGGTCAGTTGAGAGAGAAGAAGGAAAAAAAGAGGAGGTAATGCTTTCACTGGACCTCTCTCGTACACGAGAGACCCCGCCATTTTTTTTTTTGCTCGTACTTATGTTGAAAAGCTCGAAAAAAAAGCTCCGACCAAAGTAAAATACAGAAGTTTCTCGATTCAAAAGGTGCGCACAAAAGCGTGCTCGACTGCCCGCTACTCGGCCAACGGGGTACTCATGAACTAGACGTATTCACTATTTTTCTCTTCCTTTCTCTCGCACCCTTTCTCTCTTGCGCGTCTCGAAATGAAATGCGTACCTGACGATGAGTTTTTAATTAACGGGTACAGAGAACACGCTTCAAGCAAATATTCCACTACACGGTAAAATAACGTACGTGCGTGCTGAAAAAACTACCAACAAACCAACGTACCTATTGATCAACACATTTTTGTACTTCCGCTTCCCCATGAAATAAAACTTTCCTATAAATAAAAGTTTCTTATCAATTTAGCGCCGAGAGATAATGGAATCGAATAATTGATAAGCTCTTTGCGTTACACTCTTAAAGGATAACTTTAATTAGGCCAAAAATCGTGAAACGATTTCTTCATCCGATGAGTGTTTATGAATTTTGCTTTCAAATTGCTCTGTAAGAAAAGTTTGATTTATAACCCATGCTGGGCATGTCCAGAATGATTTGAATAACAATTTCCCATGCACGGATTGATTCCACTGTAACTTTTGGATTTGTCTGCAAACGCAAAAGTTTAGGTGTCAAGATTGCAGGATTTATAGATTTTTTACGATATTAATACGACAATTGTGCCCCAATAAAGTTTATTTTTTCAAATAAATAAAACCGCAACGATTCTTATGGCATATAAATGGGTGAGTGAAAATTTGAATTTTCGAAAGGTCTCAGAAAGCTTTCGCGATTTAATATATTAAGGTGGTGGTATTAGTATAAACTAGATGGGAACAGAAAGAGAGAGAGAGAGAGAGAAAAAGAATGAGATTGAACGAGGCCGAGGATATGGCGGCGCCACGCGAGTATTTATATCCCCGTGGCGACCTTTGACGGCCGGGCGCCTCGACGCTTTCTCCCTCAATGAAACCGTCGACGACGAAGAAGAAGCCTCCTGGTGCCTCTCAATCTTTTGCCTTCTCACTTTTCTCTCATTCTACTTTCACGGATACACCCACACAGACATAGCCATCCTTTGCTGTCTCTTCTTTTTCGTCTCTATTCTTGAAGACCACGAGAGAAAGAGAGACGCAGAGAGAAAGGTCCAGAGTCAAAGAACGTTAGAAAGAGCGAGTGAGAGAGAGAAAGAGACAGAGAGGGTCGTCGTACGAAGAGTGAAAACGGCAGAGGGCCGAAAGACGACGACAACGTCGACGGAGAAAAGCGGCGCCAAAAGACCCAGCCAGCCAAGCCCTAAATGCCACGAAGTCTCGATAGTCTCGAGTTTCGTCTACTGCTACTTACTAGCCGGGCCACAGCCTCTCAGTTCCAAAGTACGCATTTTGCGTCGAGAGCCCAAAGAGACAAAAAAAAAAGAAAACGAAAAATAGAGAGCGAAAAATGGTACCATTGCTTCTCTGACTGAGGATTGGAAAAAGTCTCAAAAATCCAATAGTAGATAATAAAAATAATATTTAAAAAAAAACCAAAACAAAACAAAAATGCTATTTTTCAGCCGCCACGCCCTGTGGATTCTCTCGAATTTTTCTTCCACTTCATTCTTATTCGTTACGCTTTTCCACAAAACTTTCTATTTCCTGCCTCGCCGTACACACTCGATATATCCGAATTATGCGATGGAAAATAAATCTCCCCGGTCGATATCCGGAATGAAATTGAAACGGATGCGATTTTGATATGCTCTGTACGGGTATTGTACGTGGTGAAATTTTGGTTGGATATTATATTTTCATCAAAACTTCACTCGATTTTTTGAAACGTAGCCAAAATGAAGCATCACGAATTTTTTACCTCTTTTGTTTGCTTTTTGAAATGCCAGTATCTCTGATGTATTTTAAACTCGGAGGTGAAATCGAAAGTTGAGTATTTAAATTAAATGAATTGATAAATGAACATGAAAAGCATTTAATAATATACTTTACTTGCATTAGTAAAGTACTTTCAGGATCCTTTGTCCTTAAATTTGACTCGAGAGCTTGAAGCAAATTTCCTTACAGAGTACGTAGTTAAACTTTGCAGTCATGCAGCAAGTTCTCTGATGCTCAAAAGCACAGCAATAATCCTATATATAAAAAGACATGCTCTTGTATGAGTGAAAAAAAAAAATAAAGAGTTAGAAAAACGAGGAATAAAGTGAGAGAGATGTAGAAAGAGAAAATGTGGTCGTAGAACTGGCTCAAGTACCGTAACTTTTGCAATTTCGGAGTCTGTTTACCGTGGCCCTCGTTCCAGTTCACTTATAACTCTTGTTCGTTTCTCTCACTTCTTCTTTTTTTTTTTTTATTTACCCTTCGCCCCGAGCTTTTGATTCTTTTTGCCTTTTTCTGTTCCTTTTTTCACCCATTTCGTGTCCCAGTCGAATGTATATACTCGGCGACCTCGCTTCAGAGGTTTCATTCAATAGTTTTAAAACAGTGCAGAGCACAGTTAGACGTCGTCTTCATTTTAACACAAATTTGCTACTTTAAATGAACACAAAATGGTCCCACTTTCCTTGCAACGAATTGCATTTAATCGGTTTCAAGGCAATTTATTTTTATGCATTCATCTCAATTATTGAAACTTGGTTTATTAATTCGGAAAACGTTTTTTAATCATTTTGCTGTCGTTCTGTATTAAAAGACACTGTATTCAAATAAATAAATCTCTTAATACGTCGAACTTCAATGCAAAAATATCTTTGGCCACTTTAAACGCGGAAACCACTGAACCGATTATGATGGATTTTTTACAGGAACGAAGCTCATAAATCAAAATACGATGGAGGCTGTATTTCATTCCGATAAATTATTCGTTACGCTAATGGCAACCGAAAAATTAATTTTTTAAAAATATTATCTGCATCTTTTTTCAGGGTAATTTGCATCAACAATGATATTTTTTTCGCGGACAAATCCGCGGACAGATATTTCCAAATAATTCCAAAGAATACGATTTATCAATACGAAATTACAAAATAAATGATTCCCACGTTACAATCCCGATTATTAGTGGTCAAAATTTTGAAAACTGCTCTCATTTGAATGTAATTTTGATTTTCGGAAACGTGCTTTTCGATACAAAGTTCAGCATCAAAATGTGGCATTTAAAAATAAAATAAAATAAAATCACTGGAATCCCTATGAGAGAACCGAATTAACATGCAGTTCGATTGACATGCTCGTGGTTATCGAAGAATAGTCAAGATTTTTGATCCAGTCTCTGTCTCTGTCATTCGAGGATTCCGAACATTTCCCAATGCCACACACGATCGAGCCAAAAGCCCGGCGGGCTCTCGCCAGGGCGAGGGTTCACAAATCGAATCACCGGCCCAACCAAACTGCTGGTCGATCGGATTACCGGACGGACCAAGTTATATCCTCAACTTTGCCTCATATGTAAATATAGACATATCTTGACTGTCACGGCTTGATATGCACATCGAAATTGCACAGGTGTGATCTCGACAACTTCGACCAAAATGTCCGATGAAATTTCACCATTTTATTCACTTCTTTTTGAAATTACTTATTTGGGCAATTAAAAGTATAACAGAATGAACTCAAACATTAAACAATTAGGTCGTAAACGAATTGAATTTCAGGTCAACAAAGAACTTTGAAATGTAACGAAATTCATTTTTTTTTTTCGTAAAAAATTATAGTATTAAATTATAGTAAAAAAATTAAGCAAGCGCATGACTCGTCAGGTTTTTTTGCACGACTCCACTAATAAGAGTCAACGAATGAAGTACTTAAAGAAGAAATATAGCCATGAGTGAATACGTTTATTTGCTTCGGTGTATACGGAACATAAAGGCACTTGAAATTAACGTTTTTCATATTAATTATTCAAAGGAGTTTATTCATCAAATCATATTTCAAGGATTGTCACACGTATATATTTATCTGCTGGATTTATCTTTCATGTAGATATAGAAAAAGAAATAATAATGACGTGCTCTTTGACACGTCCCAAAGAATCCACCCCTCAGCCAGAGTTAAATCCTGAGACAAAACATACCTTCGCGTGAACGAGTGTTCGTGAAAAAAGTAAAAGAGGAAAACGACACTGGCAACAGATCCGGTAACGTAGAGGGTATTAAAAAAAAAAAAAATGAAACTGAAGAAAGAAGAAAAAGATTCTATGTCACGTCTATACAGTTTTTGCAACGAAATGGAAGTGCATTTGTTTGGAACTTTGAAAAACGAACCGAGAGTATCACGTTGAGAGCGAAACCTGGAAAAATGCATTGCCATTGTACTAATTCAAGTCACTAATGCGTGCAGTTTCTAAAGAACTTTCAAACAATATCGTATGCGCAACTCGAACTCTTTTTACCTGTTCTTGACATTTCTTTTTACTCAGCTTTTTCGACATTTTCAAAAGACAACATTAATGCAACGTACTTTATACTTTTTCGTTATAGGATCGCAACGATATTCAAGGCTTACGCATTATCAGGGAATTGAGTTTGTGAACAAATTAGGATTCCAGAGTTCATGGTTTTTTTGAGTAAAAAATGAATTTTTTCATAAAAAAGTACGATTTTCGAGTATTTATTGGTATTTCTACAATTACCAAATAATAAACGTTCATATTTTTCAAACATTTGCAAACAGAATGCTCCAGGAACCATGTAGATCCAAAAACCCGTTAATGACTGTTTTTTTTTTGTTTTTTAATAATGTCGTGCCAGACTTTGGAAAGAATGTTCTTCGTGGAGTTCGGAATCGCACTGACGTCGCAGTAGGGGAAAAAAAACCAAAGTAAGAACGAAAAATGTCTCGGATGTGGCGACTACGTAGACTTGATTCTCTCTCTCTCTCTCGCTCTCTGCTCTTTCGCGATCCTTCGTAAGTTAACTTTGCACGGGGAACGAGAAAAATTTCCATATTTTTCGCGCGACTGATAAACGAGAACGAATAGGTATGATTAATGACACGAGAGAGGCCGAAGGCCACTGGTGAACCAAACGATATTTCTGTGGAGCTTATTCTGGGACCGGGTTTCCCTCACTTGTGAAAATTCAGTGGTGCAAGTGCGAAAAGTCTTGATATTATCGAGCAAGAAAGTTTTTATATACTGTGTAGTGTCACGAAACGAATTTTTTGGATCGTGTAAAAAAAAAAAAAAGAATGAGTTGTACAAACGCCGACTCCACTTAATCACGGCGTTTGGAAGGGAGAAAAAAATGATCGATGAAATAATAAATAAATCAGAACTCCCACGTTCGTGCCGAGAGAAAAATTGCACTTTGCTTCGTGTCAAGATTTTTTAATCAATCAAACGAAATTCGTCGAATAAAATGATTAATTGAATTACCAGCAAGTAAGAGACAGTCCAAAAAAGTATCTGAAAATCCAAATTTCGGACGACCTCAAATTCATTTTCATCTGTAAATGAGGACAAGGTTTCTTTTAACAAAACCGATTCAAGTTCACGTGATTTCAACCTCGTAATAATGATTCGATGATTTTAAAACGACGTTCCAAGTGTGAAATAAATATATCTCCTATTATTTGCACATCGATTATAATTTCAATGCACGGAATTATCGTATAACATTAATACGAATTAGGCATGGGATTGGATAAGTGCTGGCCATTCAATGTTTTCGATTTCATCGTGTACGTGGAAAGAGATAAATTTTCTTTCAACTCAATTTCAGTGATTTTTACAGTATTCGTATCATTATTTTCAACCGTCAAAACAACCGTCAAATTCCACAAACGAAACAATTGAAGAATAATTAAAATGAAGAATTGCGTCACTGACAGATCAGGGCTCGAAAAATTGTCGTTAAGTTGATGAATTCATGGTTGAAAATAAAAATATAAAAATTTGGCAACGTCTATGGCGAGAAAAATATTTATCCAGGTGTGAGGGACACAAGTACAGTTGCCTCTGTTCAAGAATCGTAATTTGATTGTAAAACACTTTCGTTCGTATTTGGCACTCGTCCAAGGACGCGTTACTCAATAAACGCATAGTCTCGGGTTTGTCGAGGTAATGGCAATAGTTATGGCATGGAATCGTGTAACACACGCGACCAAAAGAACGCAAAGACGACGAAGACGAGACGATTAAGAACGTGTGCAACCTTCGATAATCTACGTATGGGCCATTCCATCCCAATTAGCCCAAATTCCACATTTCATTTTTTAATAAAATATTGAGAAACAAAGTTGAATTTCATTTTCGTCAAAGTTAAGTTTTGGATCAAATTCAATAATCAAAACATTTTTCTGTAAAAGTTTTATTATTCTGTTCGATGATCTTGAATTTTACATCGTTACACTATGCAAGAAGAAAAATACGTAACATTTGTGATTAAAATTAATGAATTATAATATATTTGATAGCTGTTTTCGCGGTTCGAACACTATTTTTGGATTTTCTTTCTAAAGTACTTTCCTCGTATAAAATTCGAGAAAAAAACTGAACGTACGAGAAGAAAAAACATTTTTCTTGCATGTTAACGAAGTTGACTTCAAAATCGATCGATTGCTTGTACAGAAATAGATTTTGTTTTTAGAAAAATCGAATTCAACAATCCAAACAACAATGTGTTTTCTCAATTGATTTTTCTTCTTTAGATATCTTTAGTATTTAGTCTTGACCGTATATTTGTAGAACTATGAAGTTTCTTAAATATGAGGAAGCTGAAGAAGAAGATTGAAAATAATTTCTAGCAATCGAGACCTTCCTATGTGACCTGAATCAACCTATAAGTTGGTATGGTATACAAAGTATTACGTGCAAAGAGAAGTAAACTAAACGTATAGTAAGTAATGAATGCGTGCAACATCTCAAACCTGGCGAACGAAAACACAATAGGGAGATACGTGCGAGTGTCGGATTTTAAAGATTTGATAATCGATGCACGTAGTGTCTCCTCGTCACGATTACGACTATCGAATTGGTATAAAAGCTTGCTGGAAACGACGTCAAAGCATCACTCGCTCTCCAAGCAACTCAGTGTTAACACACAAGACAAACAAGTCTAACGAAAAACCAAAACCCTCAATCAACATGAAGTGCTTCGTAGTGAGTATATTAAAAACTATTTAATCAATCAATAATTCATTTCAATTATCAAATCACCTGAAATTATCAACTGAACAATCTCAATCCATTAACGAAGTCATTCCACAGTTGTTTTCAATAATAAAAAAAAAAAATTTTTAATTATATTTCCTAAATATCTAATCAGCTATTTTCATGGAAAAGTGCATCTTTTTCAATAATCAATTAATCGAAAAACCAAATTTGAATTCACTAATACTTGACAGTAATTTTTCAATTATTTCAAGTTCCTCATCGATTAATAACAAATTAACTGTAATTTCGCATGTGATAAATCATTTTAATTCTAAAATAAATATTGATAACAATAATAATTCATTCCCTTTTTCACTTTGAAATCAATTGCTTCATAATTATTAATATTTAAATATATAATCTCGTCGTACAGGCTATTGTCGTTCTCGCCATCGTCGCCGTGGCTCTCGCCGACTCGAAACCCGTCGAGGCCGATTCGATTGAGCCCGTGAAGGTCGAAGCCGCTGTAGCACCGGAAGCTGCTCGTGACAAGAGAGGACTTCTCCTCGGTGCTGCTTACACAGCACCTGTGGCTTACAGCGCATACACCGCACCTCTCGCTTACTCCGCTGCCTACAGCTACCCTTACGCCTATTCCGCATACTCGACGTACCCTTACTACGCAGCGGGTTACAACTCCGCCTACTATTTGGCTTAAGTCTCATACTTGGATCGGAGGACAAATTTTACTCTTCAATGACCTGACATGGCAACGGAATTCCGAAAAAAAACTGCACAATATTCATAATCAATAAATAAGAATTGATAAATTAACGAAAAACAAACAACAACAAAAACATGCTCTCAGTATACGATTTCAACGCGTGACTACACAAAAAACGAAAGAGCACAATCTCTTATGTAAAAATTCAAAAACTATTAAAATCATTGTAAAAAAAAATATAAAAAATAATAATAAACAAGAAACAGACACTATTCGACAAATTGTACAGAAAAGATTGATAACTCATCTGAAAAAATATTAATTACTTGTATTATTGTGTATAATAAAAAACAAAGCATTATTATTATCCTCAAATACCTTTTGTTATTTTTTACCCTTCTTTGACATATTAAATAATTTTCGTATATTGATATAAACAGGAAAGAACAACCAAACAAAGCTCTCAGTTCGTGGATTTTGAGCATGATTTCACAAAAATTAAAGGCCCCCATGAAAAAAGAATCGCCTATCATTAATAATGGAATTCAATTAAAATCCTTACGAAAAAAAAACAAAACAAAACTCCTAGTGACAGACATATGAATTACTTGAAGTTTCGTGTTTAATAAAACAAAACAAAAGCTTTATTTCTGGTGAAAATGCTTCTTGCTTCTCGTCGTATTTCTTTTGGGTCTATTTCATTTTTTTCCCTCGTCCTTTGAGCCCTCAGATTGGTATCAACGGAATAAAAACACTGAAGATAGAAATTAGCAGCGACGAATTGGAAACTACACACACATCGAGCGGATGTCAACGGGAACGATTTCGAAAGAGCCAATTACCATTTCCGCGTTTGGCGCAGGAAAACCACGACAGACGGGCAGCTATACACGCTTTTGCCAAGTGAGGGTTCCACGACAGATTTGCGTTGGTACAAATCGTATTTCATATATGTACCCGAGGGTGGTATATTAAGGGGTAAACTTTTAATTGCTGGCTCGTAGAACGCGTACTCCAAAACTTTTAACATCGTCTGAAACGAACTAGTAGATTTCGTTGCCAATAGGTATATATAGAGCAGACGAACAAAATTTTTGTTACGACAGAATTTTTTCCTTTCATTAGCAAAACACCGCTCAAAAGTGCAACATGTAAATTTTGAGTGACAAAATATGTCAAAATTGAAGCTTTCGGAATGATTAGAAAGGAAGGGATATTAATTTCTTTAATTCCTCTAAATAATTAATTTTTCCAATTAATTTTCAAGAATGCTGTGAAGCCTTGAACGCGGAATAGAAGAAACAAAGATCGTTAAAGTGTTTACTTGCATTTTCTCTTTCAAATAGAAACTAATTCGAAGACAAAAAATACACGAACTGTAATGAGAAATCAGAGATGTTGAAAAATACGAAAATAATAATAAAAACACTAAATATATACGACTGTATAATAATATTTTAAAAAAGCAAACTTGATGGTTGAAGAATTCTTTGAAGATAATAGAAAAATACGAATGTGAATGTTACTATTTTGTTTTATTACTCGCAACATATTTTATATACTGTTTGGATGATTTTTCGTAGTCTCACTTGGCAGTGTTTCTGGTCAGAAAAAAGAGTAATAGTTGATGGTCAATATTTTACAAATATTTTTTCGTTCATTTCTTTTTTTATCATTCTCGAACAGCATGGAACGATGAAAAAAAAAAAAAAACAAACAGAACAAATTTGTCACGAGATACAATGAACAGGGGCGGAGATGAATACAGCAGATTGGAAAAGAGTCCTGTATAGGCGAGATTTAAACATTAGGTCATGGCGTACAAACCGTGAAGCCATAAATTTAATAGTGGATATAGTAACGAACGAACGAATGATCCAAAGAGAGAAAAAGTGAGAGAAAGAGAGAAATACACAAAAAAGCTCACACAGGTGCATCGATTGAACGCATTCTGCTGGAAAAATGTCCCCAACGCCAATAGTTCCTCGTGTGTGTTCGATACTTAATGGATTGCATTTCGTTATACCAGCTTGTAACCCCTCTTTCTGCTTTCCCTCCCTCTGTATACTATTATGCTCTGATTCACTACTCAACGTGCTAATAGAATTATGAGACAACACCTCCCGATTTGTTGCATGACGAAATTCGAATGATCGAAATGCCGTCGAATTTCGTTCTATGTTTTAATCTTCTTGCCGATCCCATTGGAATACAAAACGAATTCAATTATCATCAAAATCCGCTAAAAAAATGTTGCGAAATGTGAAAAAAAAAGTTAATGAGGAACAAGTGATAAAAATCGAGGCTTCGAAAATGTGGCCATTGTTCAAAATGAACAAATAATAAAAATAATAAGATTTAGTTCAGTTGAAACGATGTTTACTTCGAAATTATTTACTGATCGTTCAACGTGTCACAGTAAAAGCAGTAAATCCTGATTTTCGTGGTGATAGTAAATGGCGAATGTTTGTGCGTAGATAAGACGAGAGACACGTCCCTGCGCAAAATAGACTGTTGTTAGAGAAAAGGCCGAAGCTTTCCTGGTTTCTACATCGAACAGGGTGGAGTCTGCCCTTTTGATAATTAGCAATCAATACATGTACATGTCTAGTTTTTGGGGGAGAACAGATTACGTCCAAGCACGAGTTGGCTGATAGACTCTATGGGGAATCCGTTTGGCACGCTCGTCGAGGACTCCAATTAGCAAATTTGCATAGGAACTAACGCAGTTGCAGTGACAAGGGAGACGGAGAAAGAAAGACGGTGAAGGAAGAGAGAGAGAGAGCAAGACTTATGTGCATGTTACATATGAATTCGACTATAATTCATAACTTATCGATTATTCGCATGTGTCATTTAACACGAATGCAACGATTCTCCAAAGAGGAAATTGTTGGTTTAATTTAGAACCGGAAAATTTGAAAAAAATCTGGGGTTCACCACAAAGTATCTATTGATCAAGACCGAAGAGCCACGGAGTTACCGGAAATCGATTTTACGTACAGGGTGTCCCCGAAGTTGTCTAAGATTTTTCTAGACGTTGGCCAAGTTGATGAAACTTTGAAGATAAAACTGTTCTTCTCGTTTTTACTGCTAAGAAATTTCAATGGAAATTCTGTAAAATTCTTTGGAATTTATTGAGTTTTCGACATTTTTTTCGTACTCGTTTGGTAAAAACTTAATTTTTTTGATAAAAAAGTACGAAATTCGAATATTTATTAGTCAATAATAACTGTTCACATTTTTATTACATTTATTGTCGTTGAAATGGTATATTAATAATCGAAAAATCGGAAAAAAGGAGCCGAGACAACGTGACTTCCGTTATGTGGCTCAAAGGGTTGAGAGTATATATTAAAAGATAGGCAACAAGGGTAATGGCGTAGTACAGGTCGTATTGATTTTTATTATATAAAAGGCAAATAAAAAGTATATATTTAGAAAGTAATCTCGTGACTAAAATATCGATAAGGAGACTGAATTGGATTTTTGTATAAAATTTTTTCAAAGGAGTTTTCAACTAAGCATATATATCAACTCGTCGACGAGTTACTCGTCTTGATGGAGGGACGAAAAATGTTAATCTCGAGGGTTCGTTATTATTCGTGCTCATAGTTTTTTTATATATATTTTTTTTATGGTGCGCGGGAGATGATAAATCTCCATTGCAAATGGCGAATGCACGAGGGATCGAGAAGAAGAATTACGAAGCATAGATATATATTTATAAATCATTGTGTAAATGTGTACGTGTACGGGTTTGTGTGCGAGTGTGTGGATCAACGAGTAATTCGCGACCATGAATTTGCATAAATATAAAAATACAAGGGAGCGAAAAAGAGAAAAAAAAAACACACACACACACACACAAAGTATAACGTCGGTCTCATCATTCTCGCGAGATTTCCCACGGTTCGTGTCGCGGACGCAAAATTTTTACGGCGAAATTCTCCGACGCTTTATGGAGGCTGCGGCGTCTCTTGCGCTCTTTCGAGGATATACGAATGTGGAAAAACGACCTCGAAGCTAGAGGATGGCATCTCCGAATGGAAATTGCCTGCACGAGTAGAACGCATAAACAAATTTAAAATGGAATTACGCCCTGCCTATCGAATATACCAAAGCAATTCAAAAGCAATATCACATGTATTTCCTATTTATTTACGATTTTCGTTTTTAATATCCAACGTTACCAATTTTTTCGACCTTTAACAGAATTTTTAGAATTTTAGAATTAACGCTCGATAATTCGCAATGTAACATAGTAATTTTTCTATTATTTCCTCATAAAAATTCATCTTCTGCATTATGAAAAATCACCTCCTGACAATTGTACGATTTTAAAAATCCCAACAATCCTAATGATTGAAGTATCACGGAACAGAAGTCCTGACAATATCATCGAATGGTTTCAGGGATTCGATGAAAGAATTAGCCGAATTACAGGGAGCTGAGGAAATATTAATTCTCATGAGAGGAAGAGCTGACAACTTCAGGCCTTATTTTGAACGAGCCTGTACGAAGATAGTTAAATAGATAAATCTCCGTACATGGGTATGCGGTAGACGCTAGGACGTGAATTCATCCCTCTCTGGGAGTATGCAATATAAACTGAATGTACGTTTCAGTACAGCAGAGAGGCTCGTTTCCATTTCGGGTGCGTTAATTAAGCTGCACTGGACCCGTGGAATGTGTATATGAGAGAGAGAGAGAGAAAGAGAGAGAGAGAGAGAGAGGGAAAGAGAGACGAAAAGATGAAATGTCGTGTGTATTACTATAAATTTAAGCAAAACCGGTATAAATATTAAACCATCCCGGTGATTGGCAGAGTCCGCACAGTAAATCATTGGGGACAACAAGAGGCACCGAGAGCTGTCAATAACTGTTATTTCTCATCCGTTAGAGTGGCCAATCGGAGTATCACTCATGCTGTAATAACCTGTCGCTCGCATTCTCTGGTCTTGTTTACCACTCTAGAGAATATCTGCTGTCGTGCTAGCTTTGAAAATGAACGTTACACTTGGTGGTTTTGCGATAAATGTATATTGTCCTGAGCTTTCGTTTCATTATCATAAACAATATTATTACAATCCTGTAATTACTGCTTGCAGCGTTACTGCGGGTTCAAGAGAATTAGTTTGTGGACGAATTAACACGCGTGTGTGCTCCAGTGTGTACGAAAATCGTTTAGGGGAGTGTATTTTGCCACAAATTTATTCCTCTCCTCCACTACTGGCAATAAATCTTCGAGGGGTGAGAGGGTAAAACGTTTTCACGTCTTGGAAAGTCTCTTAGGTTGCCATGTATGTCTTTATGTATATAAAGACATACAGGGTGGAATAATAACAGTGTCCAGCTAAAATATTGCCACGTATTATTGAAGATACTAAAATCTTGAGCAAACAAAAATTTGACGTTATTATGAAATGATTGTAACGCTTGAATGTTTATTTGTTTTTGTTTGTGAAGGCAGGTCAGTGGTTTCGTGGATATTTTATGGTTGAACAGAGTTATTGGCCCACCCGATATGTATGCGAAGATTTTGGAGCGTATAGGCTCTTTAGTATTCAGAAGCTAGTTCGAAAGTCTCAGAGACTACGGAATGGAGGAGACGACAAAAGCTGGAAAGCTTTGCCTATGTCGGTACTCTCGACGCACCATAAGTGCAAAGTTTGAATGCAATATTCTTCGTCCTCGATCCCGTTCGTGGTATTACGAGACGAAAGAAAAAAGAGAAGGCCGTGAGAGAGTTTTCGCCGCATATTTCACACTACACACGCCCCCACATTAAAGTCTCTACCGTGTGTCCAAAAAGTTACACACCATTTTCAATCCTTAAGATAAGAATTCTCGATGAAAAAAACCTGGTCAGGACTTCCTTTGAATCTGATCAGGTTCTGTTTTCTTATCATGTTTAAAAGTGAAATTATTGTTGGGCTACGAACAACGGAAACTATATCGTTGGGTACTTTGAGATACTAAAATAAAACTCCAATTATCGCACTCTTATTAATTACCTTTTCCCACATGCCGAATCCCATTGATAAACCGCACATACCTGGAACAAAAAAAATATAATTTTTTGTAGGGTAAACCTTTTTCAAAGCTTGTAAAAAACATGCATATAAATTCTGTGGCTTTAGTCATATTGATTTTTTTATGATTCAAGCTTTCCGTATTATTTCTCAACCCCTCGAAAGTTTCTTTTAAAAAAATGGTCCAACGCCGAAGGCAGTGAGGCTCGAGATTGGAAGAGGCGGATTATTTTTTTTTTTTTGTTCGACTTTTTTTTACACCAACGTGCCGAGAGTTGGAGAAGAAAAAGATCGCAAAGGGTCGGTTGTGGCCGAACTATAGGGATGTAAGGGTAGTTTGCGCCGGAATGAATAAAATTCGTTGAAACTCGCGTAGCATAAAATAGGAAGAAGTCAATAACCCACCGAGTCAACCCTCAACCCTCAGAAACTATATGAAATCTTGTAACCATCGTAAATCAAATATTTCCTTTTTCCGTTAAACAAATACACAACCAGCAGAAAACATGAAACTTACGCATGACCGATCAAGGGTTGCAAATCATGATGATTTTTATTCTCCATCCATATCCCGATTAAAGCAATCTCCTTTTCGTTTTTTACATTCTGCAGGACTTCAAAACAAATAGAAAATATGAAACCATTGAAAAAATGTAAATCGTACGTTCTTTTTTTCTCCCAAAAGGCAATCCATGATTATTTTTAATTTAAGATTTTAAAAACGGTTTTAGAAGCGAAAATTCGTTGCGATCGCTTTTTCTATCCTCGTGGTTTTAGAAACCGAATATTTTGTCAAAACTCTTTCCGGACTGAACCATGAGTGAGAAGAAGTTTAAATAAACAAATGAAAGTTGATTCACGTCAGTCAGTTGATGAGACAAACATTTTCATTTCTATCGAGAATAAAAGTTGATGGATTTAACTGAATGTCTGGAGTGGATGTAAATTTGCTTCATATCGTATTTCCATGTCGCTTTTCTTTCATTTTTGGAATGAAAAAAAAAAATGTTAGTAGACGTAATGAATACTTCTGCGACTAATAAGCAACGCAATCGTTTAATTTCCAAGAATAAAGGAGTTCTTTGTTAAAAGGCGAATTAGTGAGAATTACGAGAGCAAAAACGAGCGAGGTAGAGTGAAAGAAATAAAAAAAAAAAAAAAGCTTCCACGAGCGCACAGGTGGTTCGAACGTAATAAAGGCTGTGCTCGCAACTCGCGTACATCCAATACGATCTCGTTAAGCTCGGTAAACGCATATATATATGTATAAAAGCCATAGGTACGTGCACAGAGCAACTATCGTCAAAATAGAAGAAAAAAAAACAAGAACCATTCTCTATATATATGTCTTTCTCTGGTATATCCTTTTTCTCTCCTTCTCTCATGAATTCCTTGTATCACGATGTGTTTCGTCTTTGCGTATATAACAATCCTGTCGCCCTTTCCATTGCTTTCAAGCTACGGTCCTCACCCTCACTCTCTTTGAATCTCGTGCAGAGAACATTCTACATCAACACAAACAACTTTTTTCAACGTTTTTATCAAGTTCACTCGAATAATCTAATTGCACAGATGAAGTTTCTAAACTTTTTTAAAATGAGAAAACAATTTTTTGGCGTTTAACAAATTCCGAAAAACCGGCTTCAATATCAATCCCGAAAAAATGTCACAGATACTTTTTTTTAATTAACCTTCTCAATATTCTTGAATATTATACAATATTTTTATTATTTCTTATCATATTCGATCGAATTCTCATTTATCTAAAGAAATTGTGAAACTACACATCATTTGGGTTTATCGTAGCAAAAAAATAAAGGACTTAAGAAATCCAAATAAATAATACTTTATAAGAAGGAGAATCAATAAAATAATTAATATTGATTCAGTGGCAAATCATTTATTTACTATCGCTCGAAATTTGTGGGCAATTTCACGTTGAAAACCCGGTACATTTATATCATTTAATTCCAACGAGACGACAGTGTCTCCCTCTGTATCCCCGTGATAGAACGAGCGGTACGTGAAACAACCGTCGTTACTTCAGGGACGCAGGTTGTGCTTCTATATAGAAGCAACGAATTAACGGGTTCCGGAAGTGCGAAGAGAATAGAGGGTTCCTAGCAACATCACTGCGACTCCCTTTTCCTCTCCCTCCACGAATTTTCGTCTCTTGTCCTGAATCTCTTCTTTTTTACTCTTCCACCGAATTCCCCACTAAGCTTTCAGTACGAAGGAAAATATATATTTTTTTTTCTTTTTTCAAGTCGGAGAGTCAAGTTCTCGTGATGCCGAGTTTACAAAAACCTTAAGCCTCCGAATCACATTGTAAAAAGCATCATAATAATTTCTTAAAATGCTAAAGCTAGTGAAATTCAGTTTAATATGAAGATTTGGAAAGTCATGCATTCAAAGATTCAACATACAATTAGATTTTTTAAAAAGATTATTTCGGATCTGTTGTAAGGATGTTTTTTGCAAAGGGGGCGCCGCCTGAGCGGAATTTCCGAGCTTTTCATCGTCTTGTGGTAATCTCACGATAAGAAGTCAGTGACGTAGATTTATACATTTCAATTACGGTATATAGAACGAGGATTACTGGAAGGTTGGTTTTTTGTCAATCGTAAGTAAAATTAATGTTCTAAACTAGTGAAAACGAAAAATATGATTCTCGTTTTTTTCTCAATGATTTCTCGATGGTGTCTTCCAACATCCGATGATATAAAGTTAAGAAACTCGCGTTTATAATGAAATAAAAGTAAATCAACGTTTGAATATTAATGACAAAAGTATAAAGAAAGTTGTAGAAGGAAAAATGAGCGAAAAACATAGAGATGAGACATGAAAAAATATGACAACGATATTTGATTTCTCTCGAAGTTTAGATGACAATAAAATGTACGAGTAGAATTAAGCAGAGAGTTCGCAATAAGCGGTTATCACTTAAAAGTTAATATGTATTTCAACTGCGCAACAGTGAAAAAAAAAAGAAATAGGGAGAAAAAAAAATTGAAAGGTGGAGGGTGAAAAATTTCTGGAATTTTATGGGGCGTAAAATGGGAGCTGCCTGAATCGGTGGAGGGCGTCAGAACATAGCAAAGCGAACGGCGCTTACACTCGTCGGTATATTATTAAATTTAATACGAGCAATTACTCCAAGTCACCACAGAAACGCGGTTTCCGTCGGAGCAAACACTGTTCTAACAGACTATCCGTGAATTCGTACTTGTAGAGATAAAACAGATACAGAGAGTAAAAGAGAGGAAGAGAAAGCCGGGCCTCGTTCGTTAATGACGCTGTTAAATCAAACGGTCAAGCCATTATTAACATCACATGTTGGTGCGAGCTTTACTCGCGTGGATCAAATAGCGAAGAGCTGCCAGCCCCGTGTGTATCCCTAGGCTTACAAAGCTCTACGGGTAATTCATTGCTCGACAGCCTACCGTAGAATAAACGTGGCAACAAGAACCCACTTGGTCGCTGAACCAGGGACACATTAGACAAATATTAAATTAAAAAAAAAAAAAAAATACACAAACCATACAAGAATAACTTAATAACAATATGCGTGACAAAGTATCGTTCAGTTTTTTATTTTATTTAGTTAAATTTAAATCCACGCAGCACAGCTGTTTTCACATTGAAAAAAATGTAAATAAATAGATCATTAACGAATCGTTCTGATCGACTGGTTTTCACAAAATCTCAATTCTCACATTTTTTAATCGAGTAGGATTATTGCACGATAAAATAACATGAAAAAGTGGCCATTGATGTAAAAGAAGGTGATTCATCGATGATTCGATGATTTATAAGACTTTTATTAAAACAAATGAGTTCATTAATCAAAGTTTATTTATTGCGTTTGAACGTGATATAAATGAATGATCAATAAAACCGTTTTTTTTCACACAGTAGCTGGACTAAACAATAATAAAATAATGAGGAAAAGTCGAAATAGTCGATCAAGTTAACATCGTCAATGCGATCGATTAAAAGATTTCTTTTCGTGATTGCTCCCTTGAATTCTTCTCAATTATCTTGCGCGCTGAAGTTGCGATCGAATTAACGTAATTGTATCAGGGCTATTGAAGAAATTTGTCAAGAGCCTTCGACCGGAGAATAAATTAAATCGCCAGCTGTTTCAGCCAAGAAACGAGAGACGATGTAATTATCGTCAGGAATACTTGTCGGTATTTCTAAGATTACAGTAGAACGGATTGGAGGGATGTAAACTAATGAGAACGGTGAAAAATGTGTTGCAACTATTTTTCACGTTCTTTTGTCCTTTTTCTTAGTCAGTTGTGTTGAAAATCGTGGGGTTTACATGGCTCTCGCATATATCTCGACTAAACCAATGATACTAATAGCGTTCGCGAGTAACCAACAGATATTAGCTGGAGGAGAATGAACAGAGTTTACAGAGGGGAAGAGTAAAAAGAGAAAAAAGAGTACTGAACAGGGTGGGTGTATAGAAAGTGTATATATAAGGTATTCATGTGTTTAGGTTGTATGGGTAAGAGAAGCGGAACGTGACAGGGGTGGCTACATCAACGAGGACTGACGAGAGACGAGTCGGCACACTCTCGAGCGAAATAGAGAGAGAGAGAGAGAGAGAGAGAGAGAGAGAGAGAGAGAGAGAGAGAGAGAGAGAGAGAGAGAGAGAGAGAGAGAGAGAGAGAGAGAGAGAGAGAGAGAGAGAGAGAGAGAGAGAGAGAGAGAGAGAGAGAGAGAGAGAGAGAGAGAGAGAGAGAGAGAGAGATGAAGAGCCGAGAGCAAGAGAAAGACAGAGGGGGGTTGAAACGCGCCAAGGAAAAATCAATATCACGTGCTATATGTGTGTTAGTATTATTTCACGCCGCCATCTGCAAAACCCTCTCTTGTATAGGAAGAAACAGTGTCGACGACGTCGAAAAGCCTCTCCTTCTCACTCTCTTTCTCTGTGGCTCTCTTTCTCATCCCCTTGACGTTCGGTTCTCGCAACACCACACCGGGGGTGTCGAGTTACGCGTGGTTGCCTCGCCCGGCGGGGTCGAACGCGCCCGCGAGAAAACACACAAGCTCAGATAGCCATAAGCAAATTTCTTCTTTCAAGCTCAATTGGCCCGAAACGATCAGAACACTGGATAAAGCGAATATACATATATATTTTTTCTTTGTTTGTTTGTTTTGTATTATTATCTCAATATTTAAAGCAATTGTTGCATATTTCAGCCACGCTACACGAAAAATGCATATCGGACCTGATTTTCGCTAATTAAAAAGTGTATAAAATATGAGAATTCATCCAAGGAGAAATGACGAAAGATTGAAATTTTAATATACTTCGCAATCAAATAAAATTTCTCTGTAGAAACTAAATGGTGTAAATAATAAACGAGCTCAGGGACATGCAGATCCTAATTCAAACATTTCAAGAGAGAGTTTTCCTTCTCTCCCTCGCTCTCTCTCTTTCGCTGAAGCAGCGAATACCACTTTCCTTATAGTTCGAAAAGAAAGTTTGAACATTTCGACCATTTTCAAAATTTTACAGCGTTCAAAGCAATCTAAAATGGGCAAAACTTCAAACTGGATTTTTGTCTTCCCTGAGAATCATTATCTGATGAAAACGACACGAATTCTACATTCTATTTCGACGTTCCAAAAAATTCCTAATTCACGGAGAAGCATCCAGGAGCCTAAGGATCCGATCGAAAAAGATCCTCCTAACATATTTCCATATGATTCAAACGTCATCAAACGTCGAAGAAGCCTCTGAGCTGTATCCGATTACAGATTCGATGATCCTTATTGCATCCAATAAATTTTTTTCGCCTCGTGTCAGAAACGATCGATAAGTGAAGCTTTCATGGAACTTGGATGATAACTCTAATAAGCATCATCCAAGCCTCTCAACGAGGAGTTTAAGCTTCTATATCGTAAAGTTTGCGAACTTTTCACCTCCGTCGAGGCTGGTATTACCTGCGGTGGTTGAGCTGGGTTGATATATTCGTTCAGCTGAATATATACACGTTGGCATAGATAGATATATATGTGTATGTAAAGCTCGGCCAGTGGCAGCAGTAGGAGCGACCCCTATACACCGCCTCTGGCCAAATGTCACGTGACTATAATGTCAGGAGTGCCCTTGGCGCCATGGTTGGTGCTTTTTTGAAGGGGTTGCCGGAAGGGAATGATAGAGAGACGAAGAGAGAAAGAAGAAGCCAAAACTGAGGGTGAAAACGTAGCAGCGAGAGAAAGAGAGAAAGAACGGAAGAGCAGGTCGAAAGAACTTGGTTTGGGAATCGAGCGAGTCTACGTGAGTTGGCTCTCCGATGCTTCATAACAATACATAACAATATAATATATATGTACACATGAGTGTATGTTGTGTGGCTGATGGTGTGAAAAAGAAAGACAAAGAGACCGAAGAGCATTGTCCTCTATGCTCTCGATAGATCTTGTACCGTCGAGACGTGTTCTCGTTTTTTTTTTTCTTTCCGAAGAATTCATCCAGCTTGCATGTGTGCCTTCTACGCGTAAGAGCACAACTTTTTTTTGTCTCTCGAAGATCGTGTGGAATCCGGATATCAAGAGACAGGGCGAGATCCTGATAACGCTGCTGATACAGCATTTTTGTCAGCAACGTAGATCCCCGCCTTTATCATGTATCTATTATGTCGCAAAACCTGCACAAGTTCATCGATGTTTGCAAAAAAAAAAAACGTTAATTTTTATCGAACCTGACATCATGTCTTTACAGATGTTTTGTCTCCGATAAAATTGTCCGTTGAGTCATCTACCATCCTTGCAAATGTGGAATAACAATATTTTTTTCATTTTTTTTCTGCACTTGAGTTTGAATTTTTGTTCCTAACCTTTGCATCAAATTATCACTTTTATTTTATTTTTATGTTATATCTTTTTCCATTCGTTGTTTTGAAATCTTCAACCACATTGGGAAAACGGTGTAGATGGTTTTGTGGTAATAAAAAATCCTTCCAACGACTTATTTTCATGTCCGAATTGAAGACACATTGAAAAAATTTATTATTTATCATTTATGAAAAGAATAAAAAGACACTGTGGTTGAGGAAGAAATTTTGGCATCGATTCATACGAGGATTATATTTTTCCTTGTGGTTGTAACACTCCCAGTACAATCAAGAAATTTAGCCAAGGATGAGGACCAAGTGGTCAGGATAATACCACGAAATACACACAGCAGGACGTCAGGTTCTTGCTGTGGCTTCATCACGGTCCTATATTTATGTATATGTGGCTGTGGGTGTGTGTGTTTGTGTGCGTAGGGAAATACACGGTAGTCCAAGCACAATCAACCATCAGCACGAAACACTTGGATTTAGTTGCTGAGGCCAGAACCGAACAACCCCCCTCGTGTGCCAATGTAATTGGATCCGGCCTGTTTACACGCTTGGATTATGTATTACCAAAGGCCGAGTGCTATCGCCCTTTTTGACAAAAAAAAAACAAAACATTCTGAAACTGTTGCTTTCTCATTTGAAAGATACTAAATGATATTCTCAAAAGTGTGTCAATATTATATTTCTGCGGTATTAAAAGTTTTCCATTTGCGAAAAAAGGCCTCGGATACGTACTTCGTTCGTTTGAGGAGAATTTCAATTGAACTTCTCAGTTGAATTTCGAACAACAATACAAATTCTGAGACTTGGAAATCTTCTCATTATCCTATTTCTGATATTCAAAGTTTTTCATTTTTTCAAAAAGGACTCAGGTACGTGGTTCGTTTATTTGAGGAAATTTTAATTAGATAAACCTTTAAATTCTTTTGCCCCAGAATAAAAATTGGAGATGAATCAAACGTCTTATAAATACTTGATTTGATATCGAATGAAGAATAAAAATACTGTAACTATTGTGAAATTCTTCCCATTTTATGAATATTTGGGTTTTTTCATCCCTTTTACTTTGAACTGTACCTCAACGAAGAATAAAGTTTTTCCGCCTTGGATTTTGCTGATTAAAAAAAGCCCGAACATGCTCGATCGTAGATAGCGTAATGTTACAATGATAACATTATATTCAGGTCATTGTTTAATGAAAACAAGCATATGAAGGAAATATAAAAAAAAGTTAATTGGTTTTTTCCGTGTTGAAGAAGTGCGTGAGAAAAGTAATATTGAAGTTATCGGATTTCATTTTAAACAACAGATTTCTTTGCAACTAGACAAAATTATTCTGTGACATTCCAAAGGCTGTCAATGAGAAAAAAAATAATAAATGTTGTGGCTTCATTTTAATGCACGAATTGGCTTTTTTTTTAAATAAATAAAAATCGGTGGTATTTTTCGGTTTTACAGATAAAAACTCTTCTTTTTGATTAAATTGTGATTTCATTGTTGAAATTTTTTGATTAATTCACAAAAATGATTGTAACCCGATTCGTGAATCGAGAAAACCCCCCCCCCCCCCATCCAGTATTTCGATTGTCTTCAAAATAGAATTTGACTCGTCGATCATTATATTTTTTCATTTACGTTTTTCTTTCAGCAATGATTTAGTGAGAAAAAGAAATTCAAATAGCAGTATAAATCCATTGTCAATGTTTGAGCTCTGCAAAATCCTTTTTCACACTTTTTACTGATTCTTTTAACTAAAAATTTGTAAACTATAGTAATAACGGTGTGGAATATCGAAATTTGAGTTTTTTATATAAGTTTTTAAAAGAAAAAATCAAACAGCGATGCTTTTGTAAGAAAATTCGTTTACAATATATTTTCAAAAAAATTTCAATCAACACAAAATCCTGAATACTCGTACGTATCATTTATTTTTATTTTTTAAAACAAAGTGTACAAGAAAAATTGTAAAAAAAAGTGTCGCATGCGATTAAAAGAATTTTATTTAAAAATTTTTTTTTGCAATTGAATTCCTCTCCGTACCTCGTTACCGCGTATCGATCCACTTTGCTATGAATTCGTAGTCGTTGCAACACAATCGTAGGGAAGATATTCGTGAATTCAGCGAACCGAATTTCGATAAAATTGGTCTATTTTTTTCAATGTAAATCTGTCGCGATGTAAATTCAAAACAACCGTACTTGCGCACGTCAGTTTTTGTGAATGTATTTCAGACACAAACGTAATGATAAGACGACGAAATATACGTGAATGAGAAAAAGAAAGCCCGCGCGCGACTGTATTCGAGTAGTTGCAGCGCCAAAGTGCAGTTGCGACGCGATGCACCGGTCAGACGAGCTCGATAAAGCGTTGCAAGTGGAACAACCCCGGGTTGGGTCAGACAGCAGCGATAAACGTAATAAACGACTAGCCACGGAACTTAGAGCACGGGTAATTCATCGGACCTAATACTTTGATCAATTTCACTATAAAATCACTTTCACCGATTGAGTCTTCAACGTATTTTCTCAATTATTATTTAAATAAACTTAAATATGTCATCAATAACGTTATTTCCCTAAATTTTGCACAAACAAGATCACAATTGCATTTCGGATGCGTTAAGACGACCCAAAGCGATAACGATGAGAAATAAAGTTCGTTGACACTCAATAACGCTGTTGTCGTGAAAAAAAAAAAGAAGAAAAATCGAAGTGACAGAATTGAAAAGTTGGTCAAATGTTTTTCTTTTCACTGATGTTTTATTGTTTTACGATTTCGACCACCAGAATAATATGACGATTGTTTAGTCGACGTTGAGCCACGTGGTTAATCTCGAGGATCAATGACGCGCGTTTCGCATTACACCTCGTGCACCAAAAACGCTTTAAAATTATTAGTTTGAATAATTGATCGAAAGATCGTTGCTTAAAAAGAGACGGACGGTCTATCTGTGGGTTCTATTAATAATTAGTTCATTCGTGAGAACTTGTATGATCAAATGATCGATTGACTTATTGATTTGTAATCATTGACCGAGAAGCCAATCGTCACGAACGATGAACAGAATAAATGAATGGCTTTTGTAAATAGCTTTTTAAAAGGAGAAAAAAATTCTTATTTATTTACACGATCTCTCATTCAATGTTTCACGTATCATTGCATCAAATTTTCACCAAATTTTATTTTTTCGTTGTCCACAAATCAATTTTTTTTTTTTTTTTTTTTTTTTAATGCCTCTCATACATTTCAGCGAACTCGTAAAATTTTTCTAAAACCGTATAACACGATACGATGTCAGAATATGTAAGAGAGAGAGAGGGAGAGAAAAAGAGACAAAAAATGAATGGAGAGCGATGCGGCGCGTTTGAAAGGCCGCGCGCGACTGCCGGCTCACCGATAACAGCACCCCGGATTTTGTGTCAAGCGCTTGCGCGCTTTCGTCCATAAGTACTTGCTCGCGCGAGTATGTGTTATATAGATAATACAGACACGTGCAACGTCGTCGGATTTCACGAAATAAAAGAATTCTGACTCGGTGGTTTTTGGCTCTTATGTAAAAAAAAAAAAAACAAAAAAAAAACTAACAAACAGAATAACAAAAAATGTATTTATCGAGTATCGAATGAACAATTCGATTCTCTTCGGAAAATATGAACTTTTGACTCTAAATTGAATTGTTACAAAAAGCAAAATGGAAAGAATCATAATTAAAAAAAAAAAAAGTCTCTTCTCATATTTTTTCCGAGTGAATTCCCACGACATTTTCATTAATAAAAATGTATTTACAGGAGAAAAAAAAATAGTCGAATATTTCAACGTACAAACAAAAGAAAATGGTACTTTTATATTTCAACGTATTAAAGACGAAATCTCAAGAAGCTCGAAGTCTTTTACTCGAGTTGGCACGAAATACATTTGCACATATCGTAGGTACGTGATATGTCAGATTACCTGGAGATGAGAGTGCAACATAGCGTGCAAATACGACTCGGCGCCGAGCTAAAGAGTCTGGGGAATTGATAATAGGAAGGAGAACCGAAGTGCAAAGAACGAGAGAATAAAGAAAATGCATTGCACACAAACATGTGCAATGATGCAAAATGCATATGTACAGACATATGAAGAGCTCCGTATCGACGATTGCAAAACCATTGGACGTATGTTTATATTTTATTTATGTATGACATGTATTATTTATACAGGACATCCAATACGAAAAGTTACCAGCTGCCTTCGCTAAAAATAAGCATAATAATAAAAAGTTCTCAAAAGCAGATTTATTTCGAACGGTCAGCAAAACAAAAATGTAACTTAACTTAAAATCTTCTTTGACAATAAACCATTTATGATTCTTGAAAAATTATCATTTTTTCACATTGATATGTAGGATCAAAATATGGCGTTTTTTATATTTTATAAAAAAATTTTTTTCGAATAAAATAACTTAATGAATACGAGCATCGTCGATCGATAATTAAAATTTGTTTGGGTCATAACACATATTTAATATAAATAAAAAAATAAATTAATAAAACAAAATCAAAGATCGTTATTATTAATCGATATTTTTTTAAACATCTCCCATTAGCAAATATTTAATATTATCTTCAAACTACAAGTTCATCGCTTCCTCAGCAATGAATGGATGATAGGAACTGTCAAAATGAAATAAATATATATAAACAATAATTTATTTATTCAACAGTTGGCTATAAAGGGAAATGCAAGGAATCTTTTACATGGTGCAGCCCGTATGTTAGACGGGGCGAGAGTTTTGCAATGCAAAATCGAGAGTAAAATGTGCATACAACCAGCAGCATCTCAACGATAATGTTGGGGAGGTAGAATATCGAAATCTGTGAAAGAGGGAACGAATGTTCGCAGAGGCATGTAAATACAAAAGAGAGTATATTGTGAGAGTATAATGTGACGTACATGCATGTATATATGAAGGTGTATAAATGTATGAGTATTGAAAGCTACATGTGACTTATTCAGCGATGGTTACCGTCAGCCCGTACTTAGGGGTGTGTGTTCGATGTACCGGCGAATGTAAATTGACATCGAGAGTTGGGCTCTCCTTCGTGTGCATTTATTTCTGCACATAGATGAGAACTAACCTACACAGAGCCGTGAGTATTCACCGCAAAATTGACAAAACTCGATACGCGACACTCGATATTGCACTTTCGGTCTATTGAAATTATTCGACACCCACAGAAAGGGCGCAATCATTGTTATAAACCGACGTTTCAAGGTTAGGTACGCGCAGATTCATCTGGCAACACAGGAAATTTGCAAAAGATGGGAAAATGTTGATATTTGTTCATACTTTGAAAATATAAAGCGTATTACGACTGCGATCAACTTCGTTCTTCATTTAAGGTATTTTTTCCCTGCAGGACTGTACTTTTTGAAACATAAGGGCACACTACAATCGTTCATAAATTACTCTGGATCTTAAAGGTAAAAAATGTCAAAACCAATTATTGATCCGTAGGGTAAACTTAAAAAGAAATTTTTTTCTCATTTGGATGAATTCGACAGATTTTTAAAACTTTTTGACGAACTTGACGAAGTTGACAAGTGCACTGTCAAAAACTGCTGAAGGAAGCAACTGCAATTATTGTTTTTTTTTAACAATGGAGACAGTGAAACGCGAGGGAAAATATTTATAAAGTGGAGAGTCACTTTGGTAGAAATAGGCGCAGATTTGTAACGTGCAAAAAAAGGCTCGCGTTAAAAATGTCATTAAAACTGCATTTTAAAGTAAACATAACCCATTGAAAATTACTGTAACAAAAAATCATCTGCTGATCACATTTTTCCATTACTTTATTATAAAGATTGTGTCCATTTTTTCAAAATCCTTAGATTCCTTTTTACCCACAGATCGATTTATGTAAAAAATGTCAAATAGTGTTTCACATTAATTAGAGGGTTCTCATTGTTATATATTCTTTGTTAAAAGTTCGGTAACTTGACTCGATATTTATTTAGTAGAACGATATAACGAATAAATTCTGATCTCGTTAAAAATAACTTCTGGCTTTGATATTTGAATGAAAAGAATAATGACAATACTAACAACGAGTCTGTCGACAAGGATGGATGTTCGCGGATTTGAGTAGAACTTCACTCAACAGGATTACAAATAACGACCAAGGACGTGGCGAAGGTTTGAAACGGAAAATACAAAGGTCTGCATGGCACACAGAGTATTGAATGATTTTCATTTCCTTGTTCAGATAAAAAGATAATAGAAAAAAGTTTTCTTTATATTTAGCCCTTGTCAATTTGTTCAATAAACCGTAACCTGCTGCGCTTGGCTGTTGTACGAAAATGATCTAAACTTTGAATCCTCAGGACCACGTTAATCCGTTGTGTTAGTCTGGTTAGGATATTACGATGTGGCCAGCAAACAAACGACCAAGCTGACGCGCTTTTGCTTATCTATGTTGTTATATATCTATAGCCGAAGAACAATATTACTTATGGCATGGGATAGCTAATGCGAGTAAGAGAGAAAACGGAAGCTGTGGTTGAACCGCACGTAGCGGTGGTTATATCCGCAGCCGGCGGCTGCATCGCGGTGTCGAGTATTAATCTCGCGTGCCTCTTAATCTTCGGAGGGAAAAGCTGAATCTCCGCGAAATACGCCAGTACGTAGCCTACCAACGCTCTCTCGTGAGAGCGTTAATTAAATTAAACTTAATTAAGGAAGGAGTTGGACGATCGACCGAGTGCCTGGGCACTATACTGTAAAGTTCCTTTTCAAATTTTTTCACCGAATAAGGATCAAACACATGAGATCACATTGGTGCGAGTAAATAAACGATAAAAATCAAATATTGATTTGTTAAAAGTTATTTTTTTATTCTTTTTTCCTCACGTTCCTTTTTATTCGCCATGAACTTGCTATTTCTTTGTTTTTTCTTTTCACTTTATTCTTAGCCATTAAATTTTTGTTTTAATTTCATTTTCTACGAGTGGTCGGAAAAAATGTTCCAATTCAACAAGAACATCACGTCGGTTGTTTCTCTTGGAAAATAAATTTCTTCATTTATTACAAAAGGCACGCGGATGCGTTTCATGCCTGTATAACCTATTTTGTAATTTGTGCTCGCGTTAACTCTTCTTTTTCTTCTTATTTCTCTACTCCTTATCATTCATCCTTCTGTCTGTACTTTTCTCTCTTTCTCCCTCTCTCTTTTTCTCTCTTGGACTCTCCAAGTCTTTTGCAGTATTTCTTTTAGTTCTACGTCGCTTCAACCCCGTGATATCTCGATTCGAGTTTTATGCGATCATCTTTTATGTCTTCGACGTCTCAACGGTTCTCGGAAAGTTCTTGAGTTCTCAAGAGACATTGTCCCAACCCCGGTTTTATGTCGTACATATACGTATTCACACAAATATATATATATGTATGTCAAGAGGCATATGTTTATATATTTAACATGAAAGTACACGATGTCTACGTTGAATCCGATACTTGTCTCTCAATGTCCGAGTATAAAATCATAAGGACAAATTCACGTGTGTTTTTATGCCCACACTTACGAAAACTTTGAAATTTTATGGTCAAAACTTCGGATTTTCGGATTTTGAATGAAATTAAGGGTTTCGATACTACGTGCGAAGAATTTTTGAAAAATCAGTCTCACGACGAGTCGTATTTCCCCTGGACAACCAATTCGACATTAAATCCAAAATGACCTAACAGTGACATCGAAGAATCAATGAATACAGTGAGTGATAAATTTTTTATTATAAAAAGTGTGTGTAACTTGGGATGTTATGGTGAAAGAGAAAAAAAGAGGAAGATAAATAAAAGTCGTTGTTTACAGGATGAAGAAGAGAAAATCTGCAGAATGTGGAAAATATATTTCATCGATAGAATGGAAAGAACATAGGAAAGAAGTCGCTATAAGTTGCATGGCATCCGGTTTAACAAAAAGACATATGAGTATATCGTCTGGTCCTAAAAATAGCTTCTTTGAAGGCACACCGCTCCATAGAGAAAAAGAGAGAGAGAGAGAAGGTAAAAAAGAACAGGTGAAGCCTTCGTACGTCACTCCAACAACTTTTCCCTTACGTCCGTACACACAGTGCTCTCCGAGTGCAATTACTGGTAATTGGGTTATATTATAAGTCCCTTGGACGATAGAAAAGGAAGATTTTACATATACGAAGTTTTTCAAAAAAGATCATAAGCTCTATCGCGTTAATATTTAAAAAACTGAAAATATTTTTCTTAATACGAAAAAAAAAATTCTAATTTTTTATTGTAAAATAATCATTTAATTGACTGTAAATTGAAGAGGAAGATTTTTCACAGATTTTTCTTCTGATATTATAACGATCTACTGATCCATTAAACCTTTGACGTGGCTTTAAAGACACTCTATATATTTCGTGTATGGGACGTTGAGTCTTATTCCCTTTTTTGCTTCGAGACGGGACGACCGATGTCGTCGTCATCGTCGTCGGGACGCTTGCAACTGACACGGGTAATCCCGTGAGGTGGAAAAGCTCGACGACTCACCTCACACTTGCATATTATAACTATACAGACATGTATTCTATTATGCAATGCGTTATATGGACCCTCATAGATGGTGAAGGAGGGACCAGTCGAGGGTTCGTTGGATTGCAAAGAGATTGTAGGACGCCAAGAGACTGAACGATGTGGAAGCACTCTTGCACATTATATCCATATTTTCTGATGAGTATCCTAAGGATCTATCGTAAAAAACTCCATAAACTATACTTTCGAAACTTTTCTATATTTGCCCCTTGATTCTTTGATAAAAATAACTTTTTTTCTAAGGAATGAATGTTTTTTTTTTCTTTTTTTAGTAATCACATTATCTTATAAAAAAAATAACAATATATTACAATTATAGGACGCTGGAGTGTTGAACAATTAATGTAAATTCCTCCGACGACTAATAAAACGTCAGAATATATTTCAATTTTGTTTAAATAAAAATTTTATAGTCTCATAGAGAACATGATCGAATGTTCACCAAATACGACTCGGTCATTAACAATTCTCTTCATTATCGAAAAACCAAAAGAATCGTGCACGATAAAACCTTTTTATCGCATTTTTTCAGTATGGAAAGGAAGAACATTGGGGGTCTATGGTTACGAAAAAAAAGCTGTTTGTTTTCGCGAATATTTATATATCCTCAAATTCTAAAAGATGTTTATAGTGCAGAGGTCTATAATAATAAATTTTTTTACAACACCAACAATTGAGCGACAACTTTTAAATGAAAATTCTTACAACATGGCAACCCTGGGAACTGAATAATGCGATAAATTTTCGCAATAGATGGCTTTCGATGTCGTGAAAGTAAGGGTAAATATATAAACATAAAAAATGTGCACTACAAAGTTGCACTCATATATCTGATGCATCACTATACACACACACATATAAATATATATATCTATACGCGTCATATATGCATCACTCTCAGGAGAGAAACTTCCGCCCGAACGATGAAAATCTCAGCTGGGGCGTGATGAGAACCCGGGCTTAGAGCGCATGAACGAGCATCAGTATCAGTTGGTTATGTATATCGAGAACTATATCGCTGATGCCGCTGTTGCCAGTCGCTGGATATACATAGTACATGTCCATCATATTAAAACCACCTTACTCTCGCTCTCGCAATTAAATTCCCCGGTCGAGGATAAACTCAAACCGCAGGTTACATTGAAATTACTGACTCGTACATCAAGAAGCAAAAAAGTAATGAAACCAATCACGTTCTATACTGTGCACGTCACCAAAAAATTAATCTACTCAACTCGTGGATTCTCTTTATCAAAATGTTACTCGTTTCCTTCACACTTCTCGAAACAGAAATCAAAAGCTCAGGATGATTCGACGATGCGATGTTAACAATTTGTTCGAAAAAAATGTATGACATCTCAATTTCGTGATATTTTGGGAGCTTAACGCCGTGGAATGTTTTCCATATCTTCAATATCGTTAAGAAGAAAAGAAATGAAGCAGAGAACGATTTCAAATTGTGTTTATAACTGAATTCTACACCGAGCAACAAAACAAGGAGTGTCTTGTACATCAAAGGAACTTTCCTTCAAAGCAAATGTAATTTCTGTAACGCCTGTTTAACGAATATCCAACAACTTCACTAGCCAAGGAAAACATTCCACGAAATGACCAGGATGTCGTGTCGTGGTCCATTGCTATTGCTCAACCGATTCAAGACAAAGTGAAGAAAGAAAAAATAATCATTTGCGAAAGTTGGAACGTAACAAAGATAAATTTTTAGATGCAACGAAAGTTTTCTCTTTCTCTGGTTTATTAATGTGGAAGTTTACCAGATTTTAAACATTTTTATTTTTTCACTAATTTAGTCTCCACAGTTTCTAAACGGAAGCTAAACTGATTCGAGACGATATTGAAATAAACAACTTTTTTTTTGGGGCCCTTCAACTCTGCAAAATTGAACACGAAGCTTTGTAATAAGGAAGGTAAAATTTGACAAAGGTGCAAGCGACGTGAGAAGAAAATCGTGGAAGAAAGAAAGAGGGAGAGAAAAACAAGGAGACGAACAGAAGAATCTGGAAGTAGATATTAACAGGCCGGTCCAGCTCGTTTTGCGTTGGAGACTAAATAACGAAGGAGAATGTGCTTTGGCAGGCTTTCTAGCTCAGCTGCCACATTAGGCTACGTTAATCCGAAGACTTCTCCAACGTGAAATTATGCCTGACAGTTGTGACAGGAATTTCGTGTCTCATAGTTTCACTGTTCGTATTATAATGACGTAGAATCCACAATTTATAGATATGAGAGATGCGAAAAGTAAAGAAGGGATAGAGAAAAGCCTTTTGAATCAAATATGGAGGAGAATAGGTGAACGTCAAAACATTGAGCCAGAAACTCGCCTTTGCATATACCAAATTTGTAGATTCTGGCAAATACGTGTTCTCTATATATTTCGTTCAGTCCCCAACTACTAAATTCCTTGGATCAAAGGATTTGTATTTTACCCTTCTACACATTCCCTATAGTATTCTACCATTTCACCATATTCTATATAGACCTATAAATACGTGAACAATTTCATGCAAAATCGCATTGACACAGAACGGACTGTACATGTGTTTATATAACATGCATATCCGTCAGCCTTTTTTTGTTAAAGTGCAAAAAAAAAAAAAAGGATGACTGGAATGATTTCCCAAGAGGGTCATGACAGGGGAGACAGACTCCGGCTTCCCACCTAACTTTTAACGTTCATATGTTCAGTGTCGTCGTCGTCAGCTTTTTTTTCGTTTTATTTTCATATAAAACTTCATCCGCGACACAACAACAAATTTGAACTTGTTTGTCAGCGAATTACTATTGAGACAATCGGCGTGATTAACGTTTATAATACATGCAGAATCCGTTTGAAAGCAAACGTTAATATAATTATACAATTCCTCGGAAGATCTATTTAAAACAAACAAAAAAAAACGTACGACCATAATCGAACGAAGGGTTTTCATAGCTTTTTTAATGAACTTAACGTTTATTTCGAATTTTATAAATATTCACATAATATTCAGATCGAAAAATTAGTGACAAAATGTTGTGCACTACTGAAAATAAAAGTGTTTTTTGTTTCGAACGATGCAGCAGCCAACGTGACGTGCACACTTATTAAACTTACCAGAAATATAATATATATATTAACATTTTACCGTCTCCATTAAAGCAAACTTCATTTATACATTATAAGGGTATTATGTTTGGTGTTATATACATAGAGACTATTCATTGGAAGTTGAATTGATTCGAGTTGGGACGTATACGAAATACAAAGTTTTCTCGAGTCTCGAGAGTTATCGAGAGCGTATAAAGTGCACTTTGGGTGTACATGCACTATTGTATATAGTTTGTCTCCCGTGCACTGATATTCTGCTGCATGTTCTGTTCTATATATACCTCTGGATTCATCGGTTTCCGTTGCATCGATCGAACGTCACCGTAGATACATGTGTGTCGTTCATATACATATAATATTTATGTACATATAAATATGTAAGTATATATAAAGGTTAGTGGACGTGTGAGTTTGTGTGGTTGGGTATGTGCTACTAGTGCAGTCTAGGTGGTCGCGGTTTTTACGACAAAAAGGGACTCTGGCAGGCTGGTCGTAACTCAATTTGCACGAATAAATCCGTTGCCTATAAAGGGAGCAATGGTGTAAGACATATGGGACAAAGTTCAGCCTGATATATAGATATATAATTGACGTTATCAAAATAAATCGTAGATATACGAGTAAACCAAAAACATTTCATACAAATGTCACGACGTAGATGTCTGTAGTTATTTTTTTAGTCCTGGTTAGAGAGCAAACTTTGTTGGGGAATATTTTTTTCTTGCCAACATTCTATGAACAATGTTTTCCCAACCAGCCTTTGGCTTTTTCTTTTCAGGCGAGAACTTGAAGGTGAAAAAAAAAAGAATCGGAGCTGTTTATGTGGAAGGGTCATGGAATGAATTAAACCCTCGATTGAACCAAACGGTCCAGATGTCGTTGAGTACGGTTGGAAAAGATTTTATTTCAGGATGAAATTTTGCCGGAATCATGTGAATTTTCTGAATAAAAATATTGATAAATTCGTAAGTTGAATACCGTAAGCGAAATTCAGTTAAAATCGAGAAGCCTCTCGTCAATTATACCAGAGATTTGAGGTCCGAGCGTCTAATTGCCAGAAAACCACAGAACCCACCACTAAGACTGAAATCCAAGGCAAAACCCATCAATATCATGGAACCCTTAGGCAAGGGAATTTGCATCGTCTGAGCTTCGAGGGATTGTCTCTCTTTGCGGTCCGAATCTTAATCTGGGAGCTTAACAAAGTGTATCCTCTCGTCGTAGTTGAGAAAGCATTTCGAAGAGCAGTCGACCGAGCAATTCGGCTCAATTATCCGTCATCGCGGTGGTTATACACGACGAACACAGTGTAAATACACATAACTTGAATTTCATAAAAAAAGATAGACAAAAGAAAACAAAACGGAGAATTTTAAACGCGAGAGTATAAAATCAAGATGGATCAATCGACGAGATAGTTATTTTTATTTTGTTTCATTCGTTCCTTCGCGAAAAACTAGCCGAAGTCATCCCTTGAGTATCGTGTAACGAAACGGTCCAAAAAGGAGAGCAGTAGGAAGGAAAAGGAAAAGAGGACCCGAGAGATTTGCCGTAGGGTTTCGAGGGGTTTCTACCGGTGGTTTAACGTACGCGAGCAACTCTCAAACCAGGTCTACACCAACCACGACCAGGGTGGTCCATTCTAGAACGTTGTACTTCACTTTGCACAAACTTTCTCGCCCTTTCGCTTCTGCATACCACCTTTTCTCTGTCTCTCTTCTTCTCTTTCTATTCGGCCTCTCGTTTCAAATTCGAGTCATGCCCGTCCCAAGGCTTCATTAATTAATAAACACCCCCGTCGACGTTCTAAACTAAGCTGAAACCCTGTACCGCCTCTTGGATGAAGCAGCATCACCAAAGTTGGTACACAGAGCGCTTTCTATCACTCTCTCCCTCTTCGGTAGTAGTAGTCCCTTTTCCGACGTCCCTTCCACTCCAAAGCACACCTATATACTTCTCTTCCGCGTTTCCAAACGTTCCTTTCCCATTCCAAATTCTCCAGCTTCCACGCAAAGGGCTCTCACAACTGCCACTTCGTAGCATGCCGTGCGGTACGCGGCATTCGCGAATGATAATAATCGTCAATAGCGGCAACCGTCGAGAAACGCGAACTGAATTCGAAGCAGCAAAGTCCAGGCTTTGCAAGCATATCTCTATCTCTATTTGTGTCGACGTTGATTGAAATGGTAAGAGCTTTAGAAAATCGAAAATTCTCGGCTATAACGCAACTTACTTTCATGCCTTAATGTTCTTACTTTTTATTCCGATGCAATGAATTCTTAAGTCCACCATCAGCCTCGTGCAACGACGTTATTTCCATTCTATGAATTGATTCATCATTTTCTTTCAACATTCTTTAACGATGATTCTTAACTTTTTCCCTGTTACCAATTTAACCCTCGTTTTGTTAACTACACCAGCCTGAACCAAAAAATTCAGCAATAATCGTAAATTCAATGCAAAGATTAAGAGCTGACATAAATTCTCTTGCAATTCAGTATCTTTTCTCCAGGGACAACAAAATAACGTTCCAGTATCTTTCGGAGGGCTCAACGAACCTCCGAGGGAAGAATATTAAAAGTTTGCTCGATCCCCATGGTCGAGGTATACGTCGTAAAGATGAAAAAAAAAACGATTTCCGTAAAAGAAACCCAAAGGCTGATGCGATAACAGAAATGAAGATATGTTATGATAATAACAACAACAAAAAAAGAAAGAAAAAAAGTGCAGTATTCGAAGGGAAAAAACGAGGGACGGAATTGAACGAAGATACATTGCACATGAGGAAAGAAAAAAAAATGGATACATTTAGAGCTCGTACGAACCGCTTGGATTTCTTGCCTAGCTGTATAACTGAAGTCTGGACGAATAATGTTCTTGCAGACATTTCGACCCCGAATGCGAGAGCGATTTGGAACAACGACCCTCGACAAATTCATGCACACACATGAACATTTGCAAATAGAGGTTTTTCCTCCTGGACCAAATGATAAAGCTGAGTTTTTCAAAAGATTAAAATAACTAAAAACCAAACTAAACATCTGTTCTCTGTAATCAACCTGGGATTCCAGTTCACTGCACGGAAGCTCTTGTCCACATCACAGACAATGGATTTGGCAATTCGAGAGTAAAAAAAAAAGAGGAAAAGAGCTCACTCGAATCGTAGAAACAAGTAGAACGAGTTGGATTTAAAATGAAACTAAAAAACAAGAGGAAAAAAAATAAAACGAAAAAACGTGGTCAAAAAAAAAAAGGGGGACAGAGAAGCATAAGGATAGGCAAAAGGAAAGCCAGGCAGGAGAAAGACAGAGCTAGAGAGGGGGTGAGAGCTTGAAATCGATAAAGCAAGATGGCGGTGGGACAGAGAGTGCCGCAGAGTACCGCAGCCAAGCAAAACCTGCACACACCGCACAAAATTATCCACATGAACTTCCTATAACCACATTACCGATATGAACGCTCGTTTTACACTCCAAGTCCTATACGTAACTCTTGCATTAGTTTTTATTTATCGGTATCTGAAGTTTTTTAGAGCAATTCTTGGAAGAAAAAAAAAGAAATAGAAAGATTTTCACGAAGAAAACTTCGTAATAAAAATTTGATCAGCTGTTCGTCGAAACATGGAATAAAATCCTTACGTTGAAATGTTTGGGTTAAATAAATGGAAATATGATAATGAAATAAATGGAAAAATGATTCGTATCAAGCTTTAACCATGAAAATATAATTAACATAAGCGAAAATCATGAAAGTCAGAATGAGTACGATGAAAAGAGAAAGTGTTGCGAAAGCTAAAGTGACAAAGGAGAATGTTGTCTGATCACACCTTGACTGTGACTACTGACGTTACTTCGCTTTAGAATATCTACGCTCGTCTCCCTCTTACTCTCGCAGTAATACGGCTCAGCGTTGCTTCAGCCGTAGAGGACTTAACCAGAGAACTCTCCGCCGCTAATGAACTCGAATAACTTTACTTGACGTTGACTATACTGAAATAACTCTCGACGACTGCTGCTCAACCGGTGATGCTGCCACAATTGTTTACAACTCGAAGTGGCGCCCACGGTATGAGAACGGAACAGATATCTTATTAAGTCGTTGACGTGCATATATACGAGTAGAATATTAAAGAAAAAAAGAAAAAAAAACGTCTTGGCGCCGGCCATGTTCTCTTCGACTCGGAGGTTTGGACTTGATATCAACTTCATTTGGCACGTGTTCCAATGTGCTACGTGGAGGAGGACGTTACTGTCAACATAATTGCTGGACAAGAAAACGTTGCGAAATTGTGATATATATATATATATCAACATATTTATTCATATTAGTCTCAAGATATATATTTTATTTATAAAATAACCCACCGATGATGGACAGACGAGTGTGTTCGATGAATAATTAATCATGGGAGGAATAAAAGTCTTACCTAAAAACTGAATGAAGTTATATTTTCATCGACACTTTTTGAAGTTTAAACTGTAATTTTTAAACGATTTTAATTTACCACTGCTCATTTTTTTCTTGAGAAATATTTTTATGCCACTAAAACAACGATTTTTTCACAACGACTGAGTGAATCTTTTCTTTTTTTTTCAAATCTTCGTGAATGGATGTAGTGAAGTATTATGATTATGACAATTTTAATTATCGGTAGTTGAACACCCTGTATGCGAGAATACAAAGGTACAGAACTTGTCCCGCGGCTGTTTACGAGGACCAAATCAAAAACCGCAGGAGCAGCCGATTCTCCACTTCCTGCTTTCATATCCTGGCAGACCACAACGCGTTTCTCCTAACATTTCGTTACAGGCTTTCCATATATAGGTAGGCTACTGTGCGGTCTTTTACCGGCGGTATCTGTATGCGTTTGCCGTCTTATCGATCAGCGACTATTTCGGGCTCGAGAGTGCTCGAAAGGAATAATGAACGCGCGGATACAAATACTTCGTCTCGAAAGTCATAATAAGAAGTGAGTTTTTGTTCTTTTCGTTGAAGATATAAAGTAGGAAAATCCTTTGTGCAACATTAGTAACACTTTTTATCATCATCTGCGTCGTCTAGACTCGAAAATGTGTCAATGCACTGAACGAGGAGAGAAATAAAAAAAAAGCGTATTTTAGAGTAGAAGAACTGTAAAACTACTTTGGACAATTTGAATGACGATTAAGTTATTAATTGACGTTCTGCGCGTGGTTTTTTATCATGGAATAATAATGTAACGATATCTAGAACTGTTTTTCAAGCGTCCAGACAGAAACCATAAGTTTTTTTTACTGTCGTTAGCCTGAAAGTTCTATCGTCAAACAATTCGTTACTCTCACCGACGATCGTGATAACCTATCCCTACTCCCTCCTCCTCGTCTCTCTCTCTCTCTCTCTCTGTCTCATTTTCCTCCCACACTATGTATACGTGATACGAGTCAAGGTCAGCTTGCAAGCGTCGTTTGCACTCGATACCTATATGGTAGACTGAATCGTTTAACCGATTTACGAGCTAAAATTCGATCGAGAAACTTTGTACACGACAGAGACCAACTTTGCCCGCTTACATTACGTTTATTACATTTTTTTCATCATTTCATGTTGAGAATTCTTTAAAAGACTGTTTGTTTGGTCGATAAAGAGATATATTTTAAAAAATGAAAAATAAAACACTTTGTATTATCCCATTACGTCCATTATGCCAATTTGAACTAAAATTCCATCCATATTTGAAGATCCAATAAAACAGAAGCGTGGAATGTATTAATCCATGAAATTTATTCAATTAGAGCTTCTATTTGAAAAAAAAGGTAGAATTTATCAACTAAAATTAAAGGGATAATTAACTAAAAGCCTCATTCCTGGTAAATTGAATCAAACGTTCGTGGTTCGCACGTGTCCCGGTTGCTCGACACCCTTTTTCCAACTTTTTTTGCTTGATTTTTTTTTGCATTGCCTGCTTTATCGTTTTTCTCTACTTCGTCGTCAGATCCACGTGTCAGAGTCGTAACATGCGAATGAGAAAGGAGAGGGGAAGGTGTGGAAAAAAAATAAGTGGATATTTGGTAGTGCAAAAGTATGGAAGCAGTGCGCGGTTTGAAATCTTGTCGTTTTTCGACACAAAGCGGGAGAAACTGGGCGAAAGGATCATAGTCAAAAAGGACCCTCGCTGTATGGCGCGAAGGTCGCCATCCTTTCTCTATCTCTCTCTCTATTTCTGTCGTTGGTGGCTGGCTCGGGAGCCCGAAAATCCATAACCACCCTCTACTAACACTCTCAACTTGCTTTTCCCCTTCAACTCCAACGGAATAACGTTTTGCACGCGTTCAGGGCATTGCGCTTGCGCCACCGCACCCTCCGCCACCCTATCTTTCCGTCCCTCTTTCGCGGCCTTCCTTCGCAATGAGCTTTCGTCTATATATATTCAACTTGCCCCTTCGTCCCGCAGTGAAAACCAAAGAAAAGGAAATGCTCCGGGCTAAGAGGGACCAGGACGATGAAAAGGGAGGCGGGCCCGGGGGAGGAACAAGTTTAATAGCGGCCAACAACCACGCACTGAGAGTTCCTTGTCTCCATCGTCCATTGCCCGGTGTACCATTACGACTTTTGTTTTTCTTATAATTGGAAAATTCCTCTGTTTAATGCCGAGCTATTCTCAGGTAGTGATATCCGCGTGAATCGGTAACCCATCCGGATAGGCGGCGAAACTTTTTCTCGATTTTAATAAAACGTGCTCTTGTTATTATCCGGCTGGTAATAGCTGCGGTAATTATCTTGCGATTACACACGCACGACGTATGCTAAACGATGTAAAAAAAAAAACACATCAAACGGTCACACCATTTCCGATCTTTTTCTGAAACCCACACAAGATCAAAACACTGTATGACGATGTAAAAAATTTCATTACGAAACAATGTTCTTATTAATTCTACTCAATGACTCTTTGCCTAAACTCGTGAGAAGAGCATTCAGTTGAATCAATGAAAATTTACTTTATCCAACCATTTGACACGGCGACAAGTTTTTTTTTTTTCATCATTTTATTAAACCGCCTGCGGTTACTCTTGCGGCCTTTTACGAGCCAATCCAACTTTAACTACACTTTTTTCTCCACTTCACTGTTTATGTTCCTATTCATGAGAGACCCTAGAAAGTCTTGTCCCACGGACTAGTGTGTCGTATTCGCACGAGGGCTGAGGGAAACAGTGGAAAACCCGGTCCATACGCGCGCCTATATATATTTTTACTGCGTTTTCGTTGGTCAGCATCGTTAGAATTCACAAAAAATACCTCACGTTCAGCCAAGGATTGACCTCATCCGGGGATGCTTATTTTTTGATGATAACCGAAGCCACGCACTTACTACAGCTCATTGAAAAGTATAAATTGTAATATTTCATTCATTCGAGAACATCAAATGGTTGCTTGATTCGTCGATACTCATTTAACCCTTTCTGGACAAGGATTTTTTTTTACACGAACAAATGGTTGATATATCGACCGGAACTGTCCTAATATGGTTATCAACATTATTTAGTCGTCCGAATGATTAATCGTGCGACATAAAATGTATCTTTGATTTTATAGACGCAACGATAGCACCGAAGGAACGAAATTGATTCATTTTATCGATTTTTTTGAGTCATTCAAATCTCTTTTCTCAAGGCATTGAACATTTGTTTTGTTTGGGTTTGATTGTTTGTCTGAAAAGTTGTTTGACATGCTGCCATATATAAAGTCGAATTATTGATTATTTCGCGAAAAAAAAAAATAACGTGAGAAATCGACGCGCCTCCTACACTTCGATTCGAAACCCTATTTCTCCAGATTCTAGTGCACTCACACGTGCTCTCATTCTTCAAAATAACGAACCAACTCTCCCACACGTTATTTGCGAAGTTCACGATGAAGGACGTCAAGCACTATCGATTGATATATATGTGTATTTATATTTATAAATGTGTAAAATCCATACTATTGATGCATGTATGAAAAAAAAAAATTGGAATTTCTCTGCTCGGAGGGATCAACATCGAAATTTCAGTTTTTGACCTACATTCAGGCTCCAAAATATTTCTTGTTTTTTTCTGTTTTTTTTTTTTTTTTTTTTTTTTTTAACAACACTGCAAATTACGACCGAAAAAATTCGACTTCGAGAATTCCAGCAAAATGATAAAAATCAATAGTTACGACGATACGAGATTTTCTAAATTATCAGAAATGCGAATTTTGATTTTGATGGAAATTTTTTTAGTTTTTTCAATTTTTACTGAAAATACTGATTTCTGAAAATTGTTGAATTAATTACAAAATGATGTTATTGAATCGCATTGGAAATTTGTGAAAACATTATCGACAACAATAAGTCATTTCCTCAATGCCTGAACATTTCAACTTCAACTTTGTTATGGAAACCTTTAGCTTCATTTTTCCACAGTCAATGTACAGCACATAACGACTACGTGCATGTAGGGAAAAAAAAATGTTTTTATGTATCGAACTCCGTATGAATAAAAGCACTAATTAATTAAACCTTCTGGGCTATATAGCACACTCGTTGAATGCACAGACTTTATAAAGCGAGTGAGAAACGAAGAGGGGAAAAAGTTCAAGAGGGGAAGAGGGGAAGAGTCGACGGGATTACAAAAATGAAGAGAAAGAGATGTATAGAAAACAACGGAAAAAAAAGTGACTCGGTAATGTCAAGAACGAATAAAAATACAATTCGAAAATTTATTGAAATAAAGATAATTTAGTTGAGGTCGGCCACCACTTTCTGTCTTTTTCGCAAAATAAAAAACTGACTTTTTTCTATATAAATGAAAAAACTTAATATAAAGTTTTTTTTTGTTCTATTCAATTTAAAGCCGAAAAAAAAACAAAACGTGACGTTGTAAAAATAAATTCGAGGATAATATTCACGATGAGGAAAAAAAGTAGAAAACGTGTAGGAAGAATTGAAATATTTGAATTTGTCAAATGTACGAATGAGAAGATCCAAAGTATCCACTTACCGATTCAGGAGGCCGTGAAGTCCTTCATGATGTACATCTTCCGTGGTCCGTAAGCAACAGTAGAAGCAGCACGAGCAGCACAATTACTGAAACAAAGGTCATACGAACAATGTAATTAATGGGATATATATGTGCTCGCGTGTACAATTGTGCATATATATATATGTATAGTTATAGATAGCGAGGAATATGGGATGAGTGTTTCGACCCTGAGGCTCACCAGAGCTCATACCTCTCTCCCTCATTGTGGGTCCCTCACGTTCCCAGTTCCCTGCAACCTCGTGGATGGATGAGAATCGAATAATAATAGAAAAAAGGATAAGAGACGCGAGGGAGAGAATGAGTGAAAGAAGGACCAAAATAAAGGATCCGAAGAGCTCGTAGAAAAAGAGAATCAGAGGAGAAGGAATAATGCGAAGGTAAAAAAAAAGGGATAGAGTGAAACAAATTGAAAAAAAAAAGAGAGAAAAAAATAAAAGTTTTCACGTTTCGACCCTCTTCTTCGTTAACGACGATCGTGCTCATCTATATCGGGGGTTTCTTCTCTTTGTATTGGTGAACAGACACACTCACCAATAACTGTAAGTACTTTTAAGGCTATGGAGCTGTGTGTGTGTGTGAATGTAAATGTGTATGAGTGCGAGTATCATCTTTATCTTGACAATATACATGAATGTGTGTCGAGGGGTGGATAAGTGAGTAGAGATGTATACATCGTGAGATGACAGGGAGAACGTTAGATAAAGCGAACAAATAAAGAAAGATGAAGAATAAAAAGTGCGATATAACGAAGGGGAAAACGAGAGATACATCAGCTTTTTTTTATATCTAAATATGCATGTATATCGATGTATATACATCGATTACTGCAAATCAAAAAGACGTATAGAGCCTACTGGGGCAAATTGTATCTGCGGCGTTATAAAGCTAAAGCATTTTTTTCAATGTCTATATCTATATATATGCACAATGCTATGGTTGCCAAGGGGTCGCGAAGATTTTCTACAAGGGGTTGTTTTCGTTCGTGAGGTTTGCGCGGTTTATATGCGGGGGAGGATGAGTCCCGCATTATTCTCTATTTCTCTCTCTCTCTCTCCCTTCCTTGTCTCATCACAGACATTCTGAAGTGGTCCATGCGATTGGAGAGGCTCCACGAACACGAAGATATGCATTTATACCTATAGATCATGACAGAAATAAAAATTCTGTTACCCATTTAGCGTTCTCCAATGATTCTACAAGTGTGAGACTTTTTTTATTGATTATAATGTTTATTTGAAATTTTGCACACACTCGTTTCTCTCTTCCAAATTCGTTTTTGATCCCATTAACGAATCCAGGCTAAGTAGTTCCATTTAATCCTTCATTTTCATTATCAAACTTCAAATTTTCACTTGTTCATCATGAATAAGCTTTTTCAGAGATTTGCACAATTTGAAATTGCTCCAGAGGATGGTTTCAAGGCGCAAAGAATGTCTGTTGATTGCAATATTAAATTTTTTACGAGCCCTGAAAACGGTGCAAACTATTTTCTGTTATTCTCAATGACGAGTTGAAAAATGAAAGAGAATTCTATTGATTCGAATGCATTGGTATGTTTAGATGATTAATTTGTCATTGCCAGAATTCCGTCGAGATATTATCCTGCCAGAGTATACGAGGTACACGCTCTTATGCGGTTTATGGACATCATACAGATATGTCTCATCGGTGGAATAAGGGTCGTGAAACTGGCACAAAACCACTACAGTGCAACGTCAATTCGAGAGGCTGGCTCCTGTAGTTGAAGCAGCTCTAAACAGGTTGTCCCAAAAGTCAAGTTCTAAATGTACAGAACTTATAAATCAGAGAAAGAATCAGAAGACATATTTTTTCAGCTATTTTCTCTGTTAAATGGTCCATTCATAAAATAACGATTAATTAGTGAAGCAAATGGCACTGCTCTCCAGTCCAAAAGCTCTTTTTTGCCAAAGCACCGAATTGGCTCGTGTTAATTAATTTTTATCTCACTGACAGCACATTCAAGATATAAATAAATAAGGATTTGAAGCTTTAGAATTGTTGCAATAATTTAGAACGCCTGCAAGCTTTAAGTGGAGCGAATGAAGCGTCCTGTATGGATCGTCGAACGTACGCAAACATTTGGTCGAGTATAGTTATGAGACCAGTGGCAATTTTACTCCAGTGAATGGTAGTGGCTACCCACATCGCAGCAATTATTTAGATTGGCGCGTGTCGAGTGTTCTCGCGTTACCAGCCCTACTTCCATATCATTCATCTTGCAGTGGATTGCATGTTGCTCCAATGTACATATGGGTACTCTTTTTGTTATCACATACACCGTGAACAGTGGACCGCTAAAATTCGCTATGACGTCAAATTAAAACGAGACGATAGGATAATAGTGAAAACCAAAAAAACCAAAAAAATAATATTGATGAAAACTGCACGAGCAGAACAATCAGGATGATTGAAAAGAGGGGGAACCGTAGAAAATCTTAATTTTCTAAAACTCGATCTACGGAACTAGGAGAACTACGAAAACTTGGATTTTCCTTAACAAGAGCTTCAAGTTGGTAAGTTCATTTGGTACCTAACCTGTGCCTCCATATAGCGAAACTAATGATCTTGATTCATCTACATTATGAAAATTTCAAGATTTTTTTTAAACTCCAATATTCCTATCGCCATTTTACAACTCTTGAAGTAAAAAAATATGAAGAATTATCAGGTTGGAGGTCACTTTTTAAAAATGTGTGTGTATATATATATATATTCGTTCCTATTCAACGGAATACCTTCATAAATTAATTTCATAAAAATCCCTCTGGAGGGATGCTTTTTATGAAGAGCCCTTTATTCCATTCAGTCGGAAGAGTCTTAGTCAAAGCGGACTAAGACGACCGTCTATTAAATAAAAAAATGAAAAAAGAGTCGAAAGTGAAGAAAATCATAAAATACGAAAGTTCCAACCTGGAAATACGAAATGTGCATGTATTGTACCAACCAACCCCGTGCTACTCACGAGCTCTTCAAATTTTTTAATTTTCCACGCGGTGCTGATTAAACGCGATACCCAGACGAACAGCGACGTAGGCAAAAAGGAACAAGTAAACGGACTTTGCTCCGGAAAAGTAAAAACTCCTATAGATATATAACCAACACATTTACGGGGTGTTTCACAATGGGGCTCTTGGGTCCTTGTTATTACCTCTGATGTTCACTCTCTCGTTCGCGGATCTGGTCCACCCCGTTCCTTCTTCATTCTCCGCCCAACCCCCCAGCCCCTACCTATGCGCGCCTTTTCTTCGCTACTCATGTTTTTTTTTTTTTCGATTTTCATACGGAAAACTTTATCAGGAGAATTACTTATTGCGCTGCAGGGTGGAAAAGCATTCCTTCGGGAAAATTTTCGACAGGTTCTTCTTTTTCAAAAAAATTACAATTACGGTTTCATTTTTCATCGCGTACTTACGTTTACAAATGAAAACAAAAACCGGTTCTCATACGTGAAGAGAATTATGAATATAAAAATGATTGAATCGTGTTTAAAATTTTCATTGAAGCTACGATGGTATTTCCTTAAAATACGAACGCATGGTACCAGTTTACTCATCAAGGATATACACGATTTTGAACTTTGTGTTGAAAATCCATCAAAATGTTGAAAAAAGTTTCAAATATTTCATGTTCTTCATGTTATCGATTGATTTAATTGATTTTCGAAAAAAAAAACAACAACAAAAATCCAATATTCACTCTGTTTTCGATTAGTTTCTTGTGCGACTTAAAAAAAAAAAAATTCTTGTCACTGAACAGACATTTTCGACCCACCGTTAAAAAAGTCTGCAGCTAAAGACAGAGAGAGGGAGGAAGGAATAAAAAAATGGTGAGAAAAATGAAATAGCCAGTAGCACGACAAGACGCTTATTTCGCCATTAACACCTGACGCCCTCACTCGACCTCTATCTTTTTCACTCATTTCTTTTTGAAAGCTGTACACAGTGTGTATATAAATATATATATAAAAGTTTTTATATACCCGCTCTTTATGTTTTTCCTTCTATTTTTTACGTGAAACAGACGCGAGCAAATGATGAAACATTAATGCTTCTGTTCTCCATGGCTGCTTTTTTCTCTGCTCTCGTATACAAGAGAAAAACACAGAAATCTCTTCCCTTTCCTTCCACTCTTAAACATAATGAGAAGCAGAAGGTCCTTTGTATCCCTTATGAGGATTAAGTTGAATTGAACCTTGATGGCCATTAGTTACATGAAGCCAAGACACCAGTCATCAAGTTAGGGACATTTTTTCACCTTTATCCATCATCCTATTTACCTATTTATTAAACTTCAAACCTGAACGACTTCAATTAATGTTTTTTTACTTAATTCAGGATCAAACATTCTTAATCAATTTCTAAACAAACGCTTTTTTGATTAAATCTGAACGCTTGACACTTGGTGACACTTGAAGATGTCATTTGCTTTATTAACATTTTTGCTCATTAATCGAACACCACAACCTGCTCGACTTTAAGCCACAACGACACTAAAAAATTCAGTAAAATAATATTCTTTCAGAGGAGAATAATTTTGATATTTTTCCTATGTGTTCGGTTTTGTCATCGTTGTTGTTTGGCTTTGCGAGAAAAAAAATTTTCAATTGCCCAAAGCGTATGTAGCAAATTATCTGAGGATTCCGTAAATTTTTGAAATTTTATGTTTTATTTTTCTGCATTGATCACTGAACTCTAGATTTATTTTGGGTCCAATATTTTTTGGTAAAATAAAACATACAAAAACTGTGCAAACTTTTTTCCAAATCATTTTAAATGTGATGTGCGAGCTAATTCCCGACAAAAAAAAAGACAATTTTCGAACTGAAAAATGTTTGTATCAAAAAATGAAAATTGAAAAAATTGATCATTACCACAAGAAGATTCGATATGTTTGCGAATCAGGTGACTGAGCGAAAGTGTCAATTTACTATTTACGATTAAAAAAAAAAAAAAAAGGTGGAATAGGATCAGAAGGAAGAGCGTGAAACCTTCGCGAGGATAGGACGCAAAGTGTCGAAGGACGCTTCAGTGAGCGGAAGGAAACGAGAGCTTTAGTTAATTTCCTGTCCAGAAGGTGCGAAGGAAAGCCATGAACATGACGCCATACCAATATATATGCGTGTATAGATTAAGGGAGGAAGATAAATGGTGTTGGCATCGACGATGTAACGAAGAGACGAGAAATTATGCCGGCGAACATTGAGAACGCCGATGGATCGAAACCAACGACTCCTTGAAGCAAAAGGAAAAGGATGCAAAGAAGGCAACGAGTATACGGAGTGAACTCAACGGTACGAAGACATGATTAAGCTCAAGAAACCGTCCTGATGTCTGGTGGAGCCATAAAAATTGACGTTTCATAGTATTGACAATACCCCACGACTAGATAGCAACAAAATCATTTTTCTCGTGTTCCAATTGTAAACGAAGGCAAATTTTCGACATTCAACGTAGTGTCTGCTTGTCAAAAGCTCAAAAGAATGTCTTTGTTCACTGGTCCGTGTAGAAACGTACCGAACAATATTTTAATTCGTTTTGTAAGACCCAAATATTCATTTGCAAGGTCAGACTCCAAAAATACGACGATTTCTTTCCCTCCTTAAGACAATACCAGCTCGAAAACCTTGGGAAGCTTCGATAATCGTAATTTCTCCGGAAAAAATATTTATGAAACGTCTTTTAAGCAGACAACGATTCATCACGTTACAAATTGTTAGAATGTTGAGTTCTAAATCTTGGAAAGTTTACAAGGTTCGAAGAGCTCGATAAGGACGACGTGCAAATGGTTGGACGGAGTTAAGACGTCTGCCTGGGTAAATAGAGCACGACTCAAATTTTCATTAACTTAACGACGTTCAGTACGTTTTTTCAAGAGATTCCATTGCGAGAGAGTAAAAGAAAAAATAGCAGCAGACGAAAGGCATAAAGTTCTATGGCACAGTGTATATCAGAGAAAAAAAAAGAAGAATAATCGTCGCCTGTTAAGAAGGTGCAACAAAAAAACACTTCAATTTACATGAATTTTTTTGCAAGCCGAGTGTAAAATAGTCGGGGAGAGGATAAGGAGAAAGAAGTGTATGTATAAATTGAACGAGCTGAGAAATATATCATCTGCTCGTTCTGCTCTCATCGCTGACGCGTGTCGCGTGTGTCTGCGTGTAACGCGAGAACGACATTTTAGATATACGAGCGTCCTTCCGTTAAATCCAATTTCGTTGGGGCTCGCGCTTGCTCGGGCGTGTAAGAGGCCATATTCCACGTTTATAAACGCAAAACCTTATGCCTCCCCGTTCCACCATCTGACGATGAGGTAATATATAGCGAAAGCCTCTCGAGAAGCCGCTGCGAAACACTTTTCTCTTTTTTTTCAGCTTTTCTCTCTTTTTTTTCATTTTTTCCTTTATTTTTTTATTTTTTTTTTTTTCCGGCAGTACCTCCCGATGGTCGATGTTTTTCGTCGAGAATTACTGGGAGCCTGCGTACGATTTTCATGCATATACATACTTGAACGAGTCCGCTATCTCCGCCGCGACAGCGCATTTTCACATATTTTCCGCATACACTTCGGTTTACATGTTTATTTATGTCGACACGTCGAGAACGTTGTGAAAAATGGGAAAAAGTAGGTAAAGAGGACTGCGAGTGTATTCGAAAGAGAAAAAAAAATATCGTGTAGCCAACGAAGAAGGAAAAAAAATCACATTTTAAGCGTCTTGGCAACGAAGAAACGTTGAAAGTTGAAAAATCCAGTTTTTGACGTAACTTCTAATTCACTGCAGAACGTATATGTCGTTGTTGCAAATCAAGTCCGAAAAATTCACTCTCGAAACGCACTCTGGATATCATAATTTTCAATATTTTCTCTAATATTATCACGATGTTGATAAGAGCAAATAAAAATAAAAGAACGAAAGCACGAAAGAAAATGGAAGGCCCCCGCGTGACAAAAAGGTCTGATAAAAACACTTGGAACAGGAAATGGGTTTGTAAAACCTGGAAGCTTTGATCCCCTCAAAAGACAATGTGAAAATGGTGAAGCCATTACGGTTTCACGTTAAAAAGAAGAAGAAAACAAAGAAAAATCGAGTGAGTAAAGTGCTGAGCCTCAAGAAATACAAGAGCGAAAAAGCGAATTCGACAAAACTCTGGTCACGTAGCCGAGGTATATGAGCGAGAAAGATAAGGCAAAATGGCAGCTCAGGTGTGAATCGGACAAGAGACACATACTTGTATGTACCTGGGGAATAAATGTGAAGTTACGAAAAATGCTGGGATTTGTGTTAACCAACAGCAAAATACGAAAATTCAAATATATATGAAATGAAAATTGTACAAAGAGAGTATACACGCGAGCGGGTCTATATGATATACATCGTCGGAAAACTCGTAAATTATTCGCAACTCACAGCTGTCGTAAAATCATCGTGAAAACGTGATAGAGAGAAAGAGAGCGATAGAGAGAGAAAGAGAGAGAGAGAGAAGAAATATAGTGTATAAACCATGAATATACGCCCCGTTACCGTTACGGTATGAAATGAAAAGGAACGTAGAGCGTGTAAACGAACCACTGCATGCACCAACAAACTCGTAAACTATATCTAACCGAATTGGTAACCAGTATTTCCAAGCCCACACTCAAATTTCTCAAAATATCTATTCACAAAAGCTATCAATGACGCGACCGGATATTATTCCTTCATTGCGAATTCAACTTTATTTTAGAAATTTAAATGACAGCCCTTCACGGGTTATAAAACAAGAATTCAAAGACGAAAATGGGCTCAGGAAAGTTGATAATTCAAGAAACCACACACAAGCTTCGTCGATGATGAAAAAGTTGATGTTAAGGAAGTACGTTTGAAGTTAATGGAAAAGAGAACTCGTATGTGAAAAAATTGACCTCATTTATTCGGATTTGTTAAGATTCTCAACGATTCCGAAGTCATGGAAAAGTGAGGTTAGGTTTGCCAAACGAATCAGCTGTTACGCCTGACCGTGCCAAATATGTCGGTGCTATTCTCGTTTTTACTGAAAATTAAAACTTTCGTTACAAAAGTTACAATTTTCGTTTTTTACAGTATCTTTCATGGCTTATCCACCGAATTTATGTTTTTTCATAACTTTAATTGGATAAAAAATTATCAAAACTTGAAAAAACTTAAAAATTATCAATTGAAAATCCGTGACTCCTTCATTTTAGTATAGAAAACATGGAAAAAAATTAATATTGTCAAATTTAAAGCATTGGTGCGTGAATTTGTTCGTGTACGTAATATAAAAAATTAAAATCCGAAAGCTGAATTCGTTGTGACGATCATAATTTTTTGAGACATTTTTCAATCATCCCTCGCGAAGAGTTAATAAGAAAAAATGAATTATTGATTCCCCATGGCAATTAATCTGTCGTATTTTCACGCGTAAGGAGAAAAAACGTAATTAAAGTGTGTCAATTTACGAGAGATTCGACTATGAATTTATAATGTTGTATCTCGCGGCTGGGAAACGAGTAAATTGGTGCATGGGAGGAGGAAATAATAAAAAATAAAGTTAAAGCGATGTGCGGTATCCCTTCACGAGATGCAAGCACAGACGCCAATCTAAAATTGAACTGTCAACCACCGGCGCGTCGCGCACAGTTTCCGTTCTTCGCTTTTCCCTGACGGTAACGGGCACTTATCACTTTTATCAACTTGGGAATACGAAGCAACGAATTACTTGTTATCTTTTTCCCCTCGACTGGATATATATCTATTTTTTGACACGTATTTTCTGAAATAAAAATAATAATAAAAATCGATAAAGCACTTAAAGGTTTCAACGACGGTTGTAACGATTGACGTCGAATAGAAAATCGATCATTTTATCACGTTCGAATGACTCAAAAAAAGTTTTATTATTAATTTTACTTTTTTAATCACTTTCAACAGTATACGAACAGTATATCGTTGGATAAAAATACAAATTTCTGTCATTTTCATTTTTCTTCATATCGTTTAATTTAACCCAGAAAAAACTTCTGTTCGAGTCTACAACGACCTTCGATTCGAAAAATGCTATTCGAGGACGTTCGTTCAACTTCATAGTTTGTGAAAACTTTTTTCACATTCAAATATTCAAAACCGAAAAACTAGGCTTTTCATTGATCAGAAACGTCAAAATATTCAGAAAAAAAGAAAATAATTTCAATTAATTGAATTATTTTATAAAATTATTTCCAGATCGCTGAATCAACTAGATTTTTTTTTGGCCCCAATTCCGTAGGCAGATTTTCTCGATATTCTGACAATTCAAGAAAAAAAAACAGAGTCATTTTCTTTACTTCGAGAACTATAAGAAGTTTGTAAGTAGTTCGAGTGAACGTGGAGACTCCGAGGGTTCAAAAATCATATATAATAATTCACGTTTAAATATGTATATTAAATCGTGCGGAATGTTTGAAATAGCAGAGCGGAAAGAGTTAAAACAAATGTATATATATTGGGGATTTATGCGTTTTATAAGCGAGAATTTAGCTGCTCGGTGTCCCCAGAGGCGCGACTTCCTCCTGGCCGTTCATTTCTCGTCGCGTCGCGTCGCGATCTCTAATTAAGCGAGCGAGCCCAAGAGAGAAAAAGGGGAAGGAGACAGATGTCTGTATTTTTCTCTGTCCCTCTCATAAGAAGGTTCCGGAAGGTCCGCACGAGGAATCGCGTTGAACACGAATCGCGGGATTCCCGACGGAGGCCAACAACCGACCAACCACCCGTTTGCACGACCATTCGACAGACGCCGAAAGAGAGAGAAAGTGTAAAGCGAGTATCAAAGTCTACCGTATTAGCTTCCGGTCGAGCGCAAAGACGAGCTATATACGAGAGCTTGTAATTAACCACTAGCAAGTTTATTTTCAGCAACTTTAAATTAACCACTGAAATTTAATGAAAGATAAACACCGAAGATTTGAGCTTATCAAAATTTCATTTCCATTATTTTTTTAAACAAGAAATCTTGGGTCAAAAAAAGTTGCAAAAAACGATCGTAAAATCGTTTCCATTTCATGAAAAACAGCCCGAAAATAAGTAGTTGTCGATTTCGATGTACTTTTCGGATCGAAAATTCATTAATTTTCGGTAAAACTCAAAAAAAATCTTCTTTCGATCATCATTTAAACATTTTTAGTAAATCAACTTTTTTTCTCGCCTGAAAAACTGTTTCCCCGACAGGAATATCGCGTTATATTAAAGTCGACGATGTATTTTTTATTCGTAGCGATATTTACAGTGTCTGAAAAGAATGTTCGTCCGGAAATAGCTGAAAAATGTTGTTAATGAAATTCCATAGTACGTACCAAAAGGATTTTAAAAAAGAATTTGAAAATTAAACTCGAGATTCGACAAATAAATGCCATTAAAATATATTAGCCCGATCCCTGCAATGAGAGGAACAATAAAATGTTTTGTAACATTTTTACTACGAGATTTCCACTGAAATTCCGGTTTATCTTGTGTTGTTATGAGAATTATTTCTTCAGCTAAATCCCTGTGTAGCCAAAGGCTCAGTCTGCCGTATACACAGACGCAAATATTTGTATAGATAACATTTTGAGCAAACGATTCTCTCGGTGAGAAACATCGCTATAAATGATAGTTCGCAGAAAATGTGATAACGGGCAATCGGTGCATGTTGACGATTATTGCCAATTGACAAGTTTATCAGAATCGATGAGAGGTTAGTGTATCGTTGAGAAACTCCGAAACCAGGGACAAGGCTTTTCAAGGGTTTTCATCGTTATGGCTACGAGCCACATCGAGTTTCAAATACAAGTAATAACAATATTGAAGGGAATATCGTCACGAGAAGTGCATATAGTCTGGCTAATCTTGTTTTCTATGATATACTCTTGCAGAAGGTAGAGTAAAACGACAACGTTCGGAAGACTTCAAATTGCTTCGAAAATGCATTTAACGTAAACCTTCCGAACCTCGTCATCACCAATTTATCAAGAGATTCGATAAAGTATCAACAATTACGAAAAATTACCCAAAATACTATATTCCTTAACAAGATTTTTTCCAAACCCCAAAACATTACTAAAAAAATGTCTCTTATAAATTCAATGAAAAAATAGAAGAGAGCAATCAAGCTGTTTCTCAAACGACATCGAATGTTAAAAAGAAAAATATCATATCAAGTTACCGAAATCGTATCGAGTAATTAAACTTTGAAATTTTTTACGAAAAGTTGATTTTCGTTCATTTGTTCAAACAACATCACCAATTACTGAAATTTATTCCACACCAATTTTCTTATTCTTAACTATATAATTATTGATACGAAAACACAACACCAACAAAAATTTGATAATCAAATGAAAAAGTACGTCAACGACTCGTTGGTTATCGAAAAAATTGGATGCACATCCAAACACTGTAAAATCTAGAAACACACGGATGAATACTGAACAGTGCAATTTATAAAAGGAATACATCGAAGATCTGAAATTCTCGTTACAATGATAACCATAATTATATATATCTCGTAATTATATCGCGGTTGTATGTGCAATTGCTTTAGAAAGGATTAGCAATGCCTTAATAACTAATAAACCAGATCTATATTATAACAGATACGACAAATGCAGCAAATCTCTTGGAACTGTCGTACGTCTGTGTATGTAGGTGATGGCTATTGGAATAACGTTAGCGATATCAAGTTCGGTCATAGCCAGAACTCGATCGACCTTATCGCTAATTAGAGAACATACCTATATCTATACATAGTTAAGAATTAAACGAACTTGTATATCCAATCAGTAGCATAGCCAGTAGAATTCGAAATGAAGCGAAAACTTCCAACACTAAATTCAAAAATAAACGATTGAAGTCAAGCTGAAGTTAGTGTGATTATCAAACCCCAATAATGAACCTTTACCTTTGTTCGCAAAACATTCGAAAGATTACGAAGAAATGTTGAATTAAAAAAGTGCAGTTACAAAAACGGAAATGGGAGATAAGTTCGAATTTTAAATGATTTTTATTATCAAAAACTTCAATTTTCATTGAAATAAATCAAATGATATCTTGACGGAAAATTACAGTCATGAGTTTTCGAAAAATTGTATTAAGTACAAAAGTTGAATAAGACGACCGAAAAATTAGGAAATATAAAGTTTCTAAAGAGTCGGAGTTTCTAAAGACTTGGAAAAGTTGAAAAAAAATTTCAATAAAATTCATATTTTTTGGACTATCGATACTAACAATGATGTTAATTGCTATTAAATCGTCGATCCTTTTTCTCTGAACGAAGTTTCGGGGCACCCTGTATAAAGTGCATGGTAATTTGGATGCATTCGGACACGGAACGAGACGCGCTATAATGGGACGAACGTGTATCTATTCTATACGCATGCACAGACATCTTGGTATAATGGGAGACTGTTACACAGCCATTAAACATCTATCCCAGCTAATACCTATTACCTGTAGGCGTTTCGTGACCGATATAGACAATGACGAAGGTGGTAGAAGCCAAACATCTGGATAAGGTATGGCAAGGATATAGGGTTATAAGAGCAAGACCTACGTCTAATCTCAAGACGATGCAATTAACCCCTGGACCAACCCTCGACTCTCCATACTCGATAACCAAATTACCTCCTTCTCGTCTTCACTACTGCCTCCTGATGTGCTTTCCAACTGTGCTATGCAATCAAAAACTCTTGTATGTTGAACCTCACAACAAAATATCATCATAATTATTAGAAATAACACGAACTAGGCCACAGAATGTCATCTTTGACGAATCACATTGTGTCAGAATAAAAATAAAAAATTTTAAAAGTTTCTGATAGAGACTTCTTACTAATAATTTTTTTATGAAAGAATGACCACTTGATTGATGTTTTGGATTAATTTTTTAGGCCAAAAATGAATTTTTGTTATTGGTCTTTCAAAATTAATTCGTCTAAACTAGTTATGAATCATTTGAGAAATGTAAATAGCTCCAATTTAAATGAATCGAGGAAACTTTCGTGAAAAAAAAAAAGAAATCTTCATTAACCCAAGAATTTATGTTCTATTTTTTTTTTTTTCATAACAGTTTCCATTTTTTTGGCTGTAACATCGTCTTCGTAGAGATGAAAATCCCTGCTAGCACATTATTTACTTTTTTGATGAAGAATAAAAAGATTTGTAAGAAAATGAATATCATGAGAGTCAAGTGGACAAAAAAATTTGAGAAAATTGACAAACTTCGTGAGATAAAATATGGAGGCAGCATCCACGCGTTATCAACGGTTTGTCGTGCGGTACTTGACAACGTGGACGAAAATGAAGAAGAGTAGATAAATGAAAAGACAAAAAAAATAGTTACAAAAAGAACGAGAGAGGTCGACCGGTGCGTCAAAAAAAAAACGTAGGTTCGTAGTGGGCAAAAAAAAGATAGGAGCGAAAGAGAGAAGATTGCGAGATAGTAACAGAAGTGGACGAAAGAGGGAGACTCGGTGAAGCTGCTCGAAGCAATTACCCGGATAATTGGCAACGACAAGCCCAGTGGTGGTGAATCTTCGGGGGATGTGAACCCCCTTGTCGACGTCGTCGTCGTTGTCGTGGCTAGTGAATCACGACGACTACAGTCACTGGACGAGCAAGCTCCAATACTCCGAGACTTTTATGCATGGAAATACGTACAAGTTCAATAAAATAAATGTGAATCGTTATTTTTTTTTCATTTTTCTACGATCTCTCAGAGTAATTTTCTCTGCCTTTTCTTTTATCGTTTATTCTTAGTGTTAATTATTTTCTTATTTATCTCTTTTCACACAGTTTTCTCGGTGACTTTTCTCCGATTCAAACCTCTTTTTTTCTCTTTCTTTCTTTCTTTCTTGAAAAAATAATCTTTCGTTTCTTCTTCTCGCGATTTGTTCTCTAAAAATCGTTGAAATCTTTTGACATTCTATGCGAAAACTTAATTTGGAGAATAGGCAAAAGAAACATTGAAAAAATATACAAAGTACGTGTATAACGATGTTGGGGATGACGGTGTGGTGGTCGTGTGTAGTTGTCGACCACCGTCGACGCCGGTGGCGCGTGTGCGCGTCGCACTGACGGAGAAATCGCCGTCTCGACCTCTACGATCAATACTCCCGCCACGCCTCGCACCACCACCACCTCCTCTACCTACATTTCTCCCCTATCCAAGAGATAGACGCACAAGCCTGTACGTATAACCTGTGAGGAAGGAAACTTGACTTCGTCCCCTCCTCCGGGGCGTCCTAAGCACGAGCAACTCTTACGACCCGTCGGAGGGTCGAGACCAACTTTTTCACGAGACGACTACGGCGACCGAAAGAGAAACAGAGGAAAGCAACAAAAAAAAATAACAAAGGAATACAAAACGCTGGACGATAGAAAATGACGGTAGAGATACAATTTTTAAAACACACTAAAATCACAACCAGCTCGTTCGAACTTTGACTTTTTTTTTTGTCAAGTTTCGTCCCTGGAGAGTATGTTTTATTGGACAAAGGGTAATCAAATATTTCTTAAAAATCATCGAGTTGTTTACAATCAAAAACTTTCCACAAAGGACTGTAAGCGAGAAAAGAATTAAAAAAAAAAAAAAAAAAACCATCACGATAAATGCAACTCGGGAATCAAAAAACGATGTTTGGCTATTTGTTACATTTGAAATATTTGTGTTACGTTTCCTTTCACGTACGAAAACGTGCAATATTTAGTCAACATCGTATAATATTTGTTTGATCATTAATCATTTAGTAGAGCGATGCGAAATGATAAATAAATAATATTTTATGATTCAATTATAATTTAGTATTCACAACGGTCAAATACAGATCGATTCATCATTTACAATGATGAGAAAACACGAGCAGCAAGAATCAGTCACAGTCGGTAAACATCGCTTTATCGATGAGTTAACAACGGGAGATGTCGCGAGTTGTATCAAAACAAAAACAAACCGTCTATACAGAAAACGAATGGTGGAAAGATCTCTTTGAATTTTTCTTTACACTAAATATCCAACGAGTGTCTAAAAAGTCATTAATCAACTTTCGGGGATAAGTAGATCGTGAAATATTGAGAAAAAAAAAGTCTTCTTCTATTTTTCGTTTCGATTTATCGGCCTTGAGATATTTATGGAATAATTACGTTTCCAGAGACGTATCAGATTCTCACTTCATCGTGACACTCTACCGACTGTCCTTAATCAAATAAAGTTTCTCTTTTCCTCTTTTCATAATCCTCTTTAAAGTCCTCAAAACTTTTATAACATTCCTCTTGTGCTATTTACTATATTTTCATATTTCCGTTGAAGGGACAACCGTGACATTGGGTTTTTTCAACGTTAGATTATTTACAACTGTCACTTGTTCTACAAGCTAATTCAAAACCTCTGAATTCGTTGTACCTAATTAATCAATCACGTTAATTTTTAGATTAAAAATATATGTGAAATAAGTATAAAAAATATTAGGGTAAAATATTCATTTGAGAATTTAAAATTTCGTCGACTTTTAACCACAGAGTGGAAGTAAAAAAGATACAGTCTTGATGGACTTTGGATATTACGAAATTTTTTAATATTGAATAAATAAAAAAAATAAACAACAGGAGGAAAGGGAAATAATTATACACGAAAAGTATCAAAACTGGAATCTTAATAGAATGAAAACAGGAGAAACCTTGAATTTTAGGTTATTTTTATGATGAAGAATCTGAATTTTTTAAAAAACGAAATACGAATTCGAACGAAATTCGTGTGCACGTTTTTACGAAAATCGTCAAAGGCCATAATTGGTAGGTTCAGATCGTATGGGAAGGGAAATAAAAAGATAAAAGTATTGGAATTTTAATTTTCGTTGCAAGCTGTTCAATTGTGGTCCCAATTCATAATAAAAAAAATGTATAGTCGATCGGTTGGTGGAAATGTGTTGCTGACCTTATTTGTTGACATGTTTCGGTTTGATCACAAGGTTGTGTTTTTTTTTGTGAATTTCTACGAAAGTACAGTTTACAAACACACTCAATCATCATTCGTATAGATGAAGGTCGAAACATCATCGTCGAACAGAACAAAATGATATTTTTTTGTTTTCTCAGCACGAAATAAACATTTTTGATACTTTCTTGAATTTTTTTTTTTTCCCACCATTTCGTCTCCTTGTAACTTCTTCAAAACTTCGAGAAGCAATTCTCAAATTTTCATTCGATTCTATCTGTTACTTCGATACGAAATTTATTTATAGAAGCCACGACGTCGAGACATTTCAAAAAACTTCATAATACAAAATGCTAATTAATGAATTTCTTGTAAATTATTCTTCCAAACGTCGTAAAATTTTGACAAGCACATTAATTTATTCCTGTAATATTTCGTAGGTCACAAAGCTTTATCGAAATTTTTTTATTTTGATGTTTAACGATACAAAATTTTTCATGAAATAGAAAAATAAATGTTTGAGATTTAGAGACGGAATTGTTTTCCGGAAGTTTTTAAATAAATTTATTTTGAAATGGTAATCTCGTTCAACGAAAACAAAGCTTTTTTTACATCGAATAACAAAAATCGAGACAAAAATAGTACTGCGCGATTGAGATGACAATTAATGAAAATAGTCTGCTTCAGTTGTCAAATAAGTGGAATGTTTTAATATATATATATTTATATATAAATATGCGAGAAGGTCGAATGGAAAACAGAGTCCTCGAAGCTCAAAGTGAGAACGAAAGACAGAGAGAGAGAGAGGAGTGATAGATGTAAGGGAGGGAATAAGTTGACGAGAGTCTTCCACGTGAACGGAGCGACTCGTAAATTGAGGTCGGTGGCAAAAGAAGGGTGAGTTTCGCCCTGCTCACGACATCGACTGATGTACGCGAGCCAAGGCGATATTTGCGTCGATAATGTAAATCCAATTGTTTCACTCTTCCGTGTATTCCTTGTTTTCTCCGAGAATTCTTTCTTTTTCGTTCTTTTTTTTCGTTCCCTCTTTTTTATGTCCCCTTCAAATCTGTCGGTCTAAACGCGTTTAGGGAAAGGTTAAACGTTTTTACGCGTCACACATCGTTTTAGATGCAACGACGAAAAAATATTTCGTATACATCCGTACCCGTCATTATAATATATCCGTAAACACATCAAATTTGTGAATTATTTATTCGATCAAAAACTAAGGATCGAATCATAACCTAACAAAATTATGGCATTTCATTATATTTCGAATTTTTTATTATCCATCGATGTAAATTTATATTCATGAAGAATTTGATGCGAACTTGACCTTTTTTACGTTTGTCTACAATGCTACTCGTTGTGAAACAAAAAGAAAAAGAAAATCATGAAAAGAATATTTTTATCACGAAAATCTGCAAAAAATGTTGAAAAGCAACGAAAAATGGGTTTTTAGTTCCAATTTTTTTGTAGATTTACGACGATACAACATAATTTCGAAATTCGAAAAATTCAATTTTTCAATTTGATCCATATTTTGACTTGATTTAAAAATTTTCGATCTGATCAATTCAAATATAAAAAATAAACAACGAAAGTAACGAAATGAAATGATTTTTTGATACAAGAATTAAGAATTTCGCATGAAACGCCCCATAGATGAATATAAATTTCTCACGATATTGACCACCTTGCAGTGTAAAGAAAAGAACGTCACTTTTTTCAGTAGAAAAATGTGGATTTCAAAGGTTACTCGAAAAAGTCGTTAATTCTCTTGATAAAAATTTGAGAAAAAAGAAATAGATTTTACCACATTATGCCCATTATGCTCTGTAACACACACAAATAATAATGATAATAATTCCGAAGCGAATATTCTACAATTGATTCAATTTTCTATTATATTGACACACTGGAAGGCTTTATCACAACGGAACAGTAACAACAATAATTCTGAGGATAAGCGTTTTCTGAAATGAATCGAAATTGATATTTTTTTATAAAAAAATAAAAATAAAAATGAAAAAAACTCGTTTAAATCGTATTACACGCGTGAGCACATTGCAATTTAACCCAATTCAATTTTCTCGATCAACGATTTATTTATCCCAACACAACCCATAAATTTTTCCATTTTGTTCGCTCACATTTACGTTCCACCGAAAAAACACGTCAATGTCGTTTTTTAACTTAACGTTTATCGGGTGGAAAAACCAAATTTTCTGCAAGAGTGAAAAAAAAAACGGAAAAAAACATCGCGACAACGTTATTCGTCGTTTCTGTCGTCAGCCACTGTTGCAGGTTATACGGAACGTTCCTGTTATCTGTATAAGCCGATCACGTATATATGGCTGTGGAGATATATATTCGTGTATTTGGATATATATACGTTCATAAATGAAAAGTATTTATTGCGATGACTCGATAAAAAAAAACCCGAAGTCTAATAAAATTCCATAAAAACCCGAGGCTTAAATCAATAATCGACAAGAGAAAGAAGGAGATACAATGAAAAAGATACGAGACCACGAAAATTTGTAGGTTATCCTGTCACACTCCCGCTCTGGAGTATCAAGATTGTAAGAAAATACGATGGTCAGCATAAAAATAGTCAAATTTTAAAAAAAATCGACATAATGTAAATTCGTACTCACGTCAGATCGCCGCACACGCTTTTAGCTCCACGTCAAAACCCGATTTTCATTCGTATTCTTTTTTCAACACCGCTTTGCGGTAACCACGAACCACCAAATTGACGATAAAAACAAATGAGATCACGGTTCTTCGAGAAATGTTGAAGGAAAAGGAACTAAAAAATTATCACTCTAGTTTTTTTGCCACCGTGCGAACGTCAAACTTTATCACGAAAACATTATCGGAAACATCGAGGGGACACACCGTACGAGAATCCACTTGCACCAACATTTGATGACGTCATTCGCCCCGTCGAGCAACATGGATCCCGGCAGCGCTGTCTCTCTCCCTCTTTTTAGCGGTCGTGCGCGCGAACCTCCTATCGTGCGCGCTTCGACCTGCTTATATTTACGCCTTGTATACGCGAACACCTACTTAAGCTATTATACACTCGCAATAAATAAAAATTCTACTCTTTTCCCTTTGAAAATGATTCTTGTTTGTGCTTTGAGAACGTTCAATCGACACTTTTTTATTGTCTTCACCGATCCAACTCTCTTCCTCGCTGACGTCTATCACACTCGCGAATTACGGACCAGTCGCTCGCGCTCTGACGATACTACGCGCGCGACCGTGGCTCGACGACGACTGAAGCCGGCAACGTCATTTCGTGCTGAGATGGACCCCTGTTCACGTCCCGCTCCGCTATTTATTTATTTTTACTTATATACCTTATACCTTCGTAGCTCATTATTTTATAACACCTGCCACGGTTACTTTAAATTCTTATTTTACTCCCTGAATGCAAATTATGATATTTCGAGAAGATTTCGTTTCAAATAATTGGAAATCCCATTTAGTCCATTTCTAATTTTTCAAAAAATTTGGAACACCGACCAAGCTCTCCCGGTACAAGAGTAATAAATCCAAAAATGTACATGCGATGATCATTTTAATCTTTGATTTTTTAAATGAAAAAAATGACACATGAATAAAGATTTTTTAAATTACGACCGATGTTATTATCAAAATTTATTCCGGAAAATGATAATCATAACTTGAGTGTTTCATCGACTTTCGAGGAATCGATAAGTCAATTGAAGATCTGCTAATATGATATCAGTTGTTCAAACAATTATATAAACTAAAATCGCGGAGTTTACTCAGTATTTATTTTTAGTAGCTGATTTTTTTTCGATCTCATGAAATACACATTTTTATCAAATTCGAAACACCAACCTGATAATTTCGGACTTTCTTCCATTACTACTTTTTATATATGTTTGAATGAATTTTTGTATAGTATGAAAAAGAATGAAGTAATTTAGAAACGTGCATTCAAATTGAATGAAAACGATTTTCCTTTCAAAAAAAGAGCTGCTAAACATGAAAAAATAAATGGGAGTATGTTCAGTGGTTTTTTCGAGCGAATGAAACAAACAACCAACACACGAAGAATGTGGATTATTAGTTACCGCGTTACCGGTTGCAGCGCTGAGATGGCACGAATACGTCAGTACGACAAACATCGGAGCAAAATGTGAAAAAAAAATAGCTTTACTAACACATCGTCTTCAAAACTTCCTATTGCCCTTGCGCAGGACATCAAGTTTCCTACAAATTTCATTTTTTTGGTAACAACGCCTTTTCACATTGATGTTTGTAAACAAATCCCGAAACATCCAACCCTAACCTCACTTTACAACTACTTTTCATAATGACAATGTTTATTGAAATTCAATTAGTTTGAGTTTTAATATATGACTGCATAATTGCAGAACGAAATGTAAAAAATGCAAAAATTTAAAATGGGGCTGGAGTTTGGACTTTCGAGTAAAATTCGAAACATTTTCTGAGAACCTAAGAATCAAACGAACCTCACAAAATCTCGTATGAGTTTAATTCTCCCAAAGTAATTTCAGTTTACGAGAATCATTAGGACTCAACTAATTAAGTCTCTAAGGTAGCCGTCATAGTATTTTTATTCTTTATACTCGTAATATCAATTTCTAACCTCAATTCCTTCATTGTTTTTTGTAATATTTGATTTCAAAATGACAGTCTATTCTAATTTTGATCTACAGTGCACTTCAATATGTCATTTCATTTTAATTCGTTGACGGAATAATAAATTAGGCTAATAAAAGCATTGACGACTTTTTGACATACTTTGTCTTTGTTTTTAATTTATAATGAGTAAATTATAACAATGACATTTTTCAATAATATTGCGATGTAAATATACAAATAACAAAACAAATAAAAATAATTAAAACATACGAAATTAAAAAAAATCTTGTACTCTGTTTTTCTCATTTATCGGTGTTCTAAATTCCCATTAGAGGAAATCAAATTCTAGGAAAATTCCCATTCACTCTATTTACAAACCCGGAATCTTAATGAATCCTTTTTTAAATTAGTGTTAATTATAAGTCTTCGTCGGATTGCAGAAAATGACGGAAGAAAGTTACGTCTCTCGAATAAACCAGATCGACGCTGCGCAATTGGACGAAGAGATTTACAAGATCTTGAAACTGCAGACACGTGAGATAACTAAATTGTGTCCCCAGGAAAAAGTGGAAGCATGGCAGCCAGAAATAGATGCGCTCCTGAAGTTAGTAATTTGGTGTTTTTCTCTGGGCAGCGGAAACTCGACTTTCGGTCAGCGTCTTTTGGACCTGAACTATGCAAAGTTAAACAGGCGGAAAGCTGTTTTTTTTCTCATTTTCACCGTCGTTCCGGTTTATCTGCGAGACAGGTTGGTCGACCGAAGAAGAGCGACTTCTTCGGCGAGCCAAGAACGACTAAGAAAATGGGTGGAAACGATAGGAAATGTTTATCACTTGTTGGGCTTTTTCAATCTGCTGGTATTTCTTCATCGAGGTAAACAACCGAGTCTCGTGGAAAGAATTTTGGGTGTATCGAGCGAAAATTCGAGCAAACACAGGCCAAGACAAATTGGCTATTCTTACATGACGAGAGAACTCTTGTGGCACGGTCTCATGGAATTATTCAGCATCGGATTGCCCATGATTAATTTTCACAGTATTAAACAAACGATTTTACGTTTCTGGATGAAAAAACGACAAAACGCTCACGGCGGTGTTGAAAATTTACATCCGCACATGGACATTCACTCTCGATGTCCTTACTGCAATGAAAATCCAATTCTCCCGAGGTACGCTGAGTGCGAAGACCTCTATTGTTATTATTGCATCAGAGCACATTTCGCTGCAACTGGCACGTTCCAGTGTCTCAAGTGCGGCACTGAATTACATTCTGAAAATCTTCGTGTTTTCGCCCCGAAAAATAAACTTAACGTTTTGGACCTCATTGACGAAGAATTGGAAGCTTGATTCATGAATCTTTGGAAACATAAAATTAATCGTATGATTAAGCGATTGTAAAAAGGACGTTATCTCGTATGACTAAGATAATTTGTTGAGAAATCGCACATTTTGATCTCAGGGAACATAAAATAAATAATATATATTTATGGGTATGGTTATCTAGTTTTAACAGTGTAAACTTATTGTTTATAGTTCATAAATAAAACGTGAAAAAGAAATTTTATCGAAATTAAAAATTTTCGTAGCAATTTCATTCCGAAAAACAAAAATCTTCTTCTCAAATACAAAAAGAAAAAAACGATTACGTATGAATATAAATATTCCGAATATTGTGCAATGTTTAAATAAAGGAATTGTACTTATTGCCATAAATTTCACAAAATATGAAAACTTCGTGACAATTTTATAACGAAAAACTAAAGTTTTGTATTCGAGAATGACAGAAATAATTATGTTCGTTATAAAAACAACGGTTTTCAAAATAATTCGTACGGAAATGAATAAATCAATTTTATACATTGCTGCAATGTATGAAAACTTGATATAAACTGAAGTTAATCCTGCCTTTGAAAATTATGAAAAAATTTGGTGGATTTAAAAGAAAATAGCGGTTGGGATGGAGTCGCGAAAGAAATATTTTTCTTTCAATCAAAGCGAATGCAATTTTAGTACAAAAATGTATTCTCGTTTATTCATCGTATTTCAAACATTTTCACCGATAGGCACAAACCCCGGGTTTATCACCTCGAACTTTAATACAACATATGAATCCGCGTTCGGATATTTGGCCTCGTATTAATATTTAATCGTGCAATTACGTTCCTTATCAAAATACTTAGTACATTATTTCATATAAAAAATATCATGCTGCACTATAAGTTATAAAAAAAGACACATTTTTCCCTTATAACACATCGACGTATTTCATCGTAATATTTATCAATAATAATTCTTTTGTTTTATGCACGGTTGTTAGGCGAGGACGTCCTTAACTATTATCATCATTATATTAACCATCATCATCATCGTTTTTCGTATTGCTATTAAAATTCATCCCTAAAAACCCAAAACACACGTCAGTTCATATCGACCATAATATCCTATTGCGTTTCTTTACAATCTTGACGTTGGGCTCTTTGGAATGTTTATTTTCTTTTTTTCTTTTTGTCGAAACGAAGAAAAATTAATTACTGTTCGTTTAAACATGAAAATGAACGATCGCCACGAAGTTAACAAAAAAATGTATTTTAACCGCTCATTATTTGTAATAAAACGAACGCCAGTATACAACACGGAATTCCAGTACATAGTATCTCGGTCCGAACAACAAACGTGTTTTATATTTTACATTTAGCTCATTTCCAATGGGAATTTTCGATCTCCATTATTTTGATGTTGTTATGAAAAAATATGAAGTGATGAATTTCCAAAGTTAACATATTATTTTTGCTGTGTATTTATCAACAAAAATTCTCACTTTTCATAGCTCAACAAAGTTCTAGAGTAATACGATATTGAGATACACATCGTTGAAATGCAAAGAATTTCTTGTTTTTTCATTCCAATTTCATGTTTTTCAACAACTGTCCTCTAACTTTTTTGAGGAATTAGTTTCACATTCGTTTGAACGATCTTTTTGTTCTGAATCTGCACAAAAAACACTGAACAATTATATAGAAATGTATTTTGTCTGCATTCGAACGTTGGAAACTTCAACATCGTAATTCTTCGGTCGAAATGTACAACAATAATCATAATATATAAGAGTGGCTCCTCTCGAATGTTTCTCGCGAGGAAGCACGTCCCCATTTGACCTTGGCAGTGTCTGTGGCAACACGATGTCGCTTTTGCGCAATTAATTGTTTTTATTTTCAATTCCGTTTTTTCGGTTGTTCATTATTTTGATATTTGCGCATCGTTGAATTTATCACGGTTTTTTTCCTCGTTTTTCTCCCTGTTTGATACTCCAAATTTTTCCATTCTCTTTCAATCGCAAATTTCGCCATCCATCGGGAGAAGTGACCGAGGTAATTTTTTAATTCATGAATTATCTTCTTTCAGATTTGTTGATAAATTGTGTCAATTTTTTTATTCTAGCCACATTTTGGCTCTCGGCGAAATTTGACGAGAAAAGAAAATTTGTCGTTTGGAGGTTAGGGGTCGATTGAAAAAGTTCTAAGTACATGAGTTATGTATTAATAACTATTATAATTTTTAACGATAGTCGTTTCAGGGATGGACCTGCCTTTCCTAGAATCGCCAACATAATAAAATGTCTCGTTTTTTACACTTTTTTTCTTTCGTAATTTCAATTTGCTAAACGATCGCTCGACAGGGAACACCGACTACTGAAAATATTTCACATTCTTTGTTTTCTTCACATCGCTATAATTCAGAGAGACGTTTGTGTCATGTTATTCGCTTCGTTTTATGTCGCGCATTTAGTTTTTTTCATATTTCTTTTCGTTCTTTGCGTTTCGGTTATATTTCGATGTTTCGCGAAAGTGTGTCATTGAGGTTTTTGCAAAACGATGGAACGATCGGGATATTGTGATGGGATGATGAGGAATATATATGACCGAATAATAGGATCGAGGTAGACTGAGTTGATCGATAATTCTTTATGACAACCTCACGTTTTTCATTTTGTTGGTTCGTTTGTGTCTCTTTGCAAATAATGTGTACATTGGTTTGCCGAGGTTCTTATAAATATTACGAATTAAATGATTTATCTTTTTTTTTCCTAAATTCATCGCGTCTTACTCTCGTATGGACTTTTAAATACAGTTTTAATATCGCAATACACTTATGATATTTGATCTTAAGAAGAAGCTCTTATTGGCTCTAAACATTACGATTACATAGGAACATAGAGAGGGCTTAAGGGGAGGGACATTTTTTTTTCTTTCAAATATTTCTCATGATTTACTTAGTTTTTGTTATTTCTTTACCCCCACTTTCGAGCAGTCGATTCTTTTTTCTTTTTTCTTCAATTACTTTTTTCAGTTCGATTTTTTGCTAATCACGTTATCGGCATATAAGTTATCAGACTCCAAACACAGACTCTAGTGTCTCGTGACCGAACCCCCATAGAAATATACAAACAAATATATGGAGTTTGCATAGAACAATAAGTATGTGTGAAAATGCACTAATTTTGTCGCTAAAATTTGTCATACATTTTATTTATTTCGTACGTGATTAATTCTTCACGTATAAAAACTCGTGGTTGTCGATAAATAGATTTTTTTATACGCGAAATACTTTACTCGAATGACAAAAGTACGTAACATGCTTTTCAGCTGATAAATCTTTAACATAATCACACTTACACATCTTTATGTAAAATATATAAATGTCTATATATTTCCATGGGGAAATTCTTGACAAATAGAATTTTTCTTTGACAAGTGGTAGAAAAAAAAATCGTATAGCAGAACAAGATATCGGACTATCACATAGATTACACTTTTTCTCCAAATTCTCACTCTCTCGCTCTGCATACTGGCATACATTTGTTTTTCTCATACATATATATGTAAATATGTGAGTTTTTTGTGTGCATACATAAATCACGTGTACTCGATTCGGTTATTAATAGAGGGGATACTAAATAATTTATATACGGCTTTAAAACTTCACAAGCTTAGTCAACAATTTAATCAGCAGTAAAAAAAAAAAAAATAACACCGTTTGTCGGGTATGTCGACACGGAATTTCTTTTTTTTCTCGGACTCTCTGCTTCCTGCTACAAAAGCCCACGAAGAAATTGATCTTTGTTTGAAAATTTTTTTTTCTCCTATTGACACCGAGACAACAAAAGTTGATCGTGAATTCGAATGAGTTTTAACCTCGAAACGAATAGGACTGAAAATTTGAATATTTCATTCTCTAATAAAAAAAGTATCAGGTGTCAAATGAACGAGAAAAAATTAAACTCGATTCTCGTCGAGCTGCAAAGTTGCGTTCGAACGAAACGAAAAGTAAACTCAGACTCGGTTCAACGCGTGCTTTGTTCCTGCAGAAAAGAGATGCTCGAGATAAAGAAGTTGTGAAAAAAAAAGAAAAAAAAAGACTATTAAAATCGAAATAATTTATGAAGTGAAGAAAAATTGAAGTTTACGAATTTATATAAATATATATATATATATATATGTCGTGTAAATATAGTGACATATATACACTCTTGCTTTTGTAAAATTGGACTATTTTGTCTCGGAGAAACGCCTGATCTCTGACGCCTTTTCACATCGTCGTGTCTCGAGAAGAGAAAAGAATACACAGACTTACGTATACGAGGAAGTACGTGCCCTTGAAAGCGTGTTTACAAAAAAGTAAATCTTACGTCGAATCTTGATGCCGCGAATTTTTAAAAAGAAATACTGTATTTTTTAACCCAATTCATTTGCATTGCTATTGCTCGTGAGATAATAATATCAACGGAATCGTGGGTGACAGGATTTTTTCAAAAGTCAACCTTGATAATTATTCCAAGTATTTTAAACAAATGATGATTTTCTTGAGCAAATTGGAGCCAAAAATTGTTCCATAAAACGTTTTTTTTTTTTTTTTTTCTTGAAGAACGACTCAATATCTTGATGAGATAAAATACTGTTGTTTGAGAGAAGAAAAAAAAATTGCACAATCAATAATTCGAGATAAACTTTTTTTTCCACACGAGGTGCACGAATCTTTAAACGTGTCTCGAACACTTGACGAAAATTCGTCATTTACTGACAAAGTTTAAATTTCTGTTCTTCTGTTGTTGTTTTTTCATTCTTTTCGTCTCCTCGACGCCAAAAAACAATGATCGTTTGAGTAACTTTGACGTTTGCGAGGGCAAAGATGGAAAAAAGAGTTATTATGAACGACATCAGTGTCCGTGTCGAGAGATCGATATTGCGAGAGCAAAAAAAAAGTGAAAAAAAAATGAAAAAAAAAAAAAAATTGACCCCTCGCTCGCTCAACAAGTGCATTCAGCGTTCTCCGGTGAAATTTAATATAATAAATATTCTTATATCGTTATTTCATATTTTAATATAATATATAATAAGTGTGTGTTTTATGTAAAACTCGAAATGCACTTCCGGGGGGTAGTAACGGACAATGTTTATTTATTTGTCTTTTTTTTACTCAGATCCCTCATCGTTTGGTTATTCGTAGGATATTTATTCATAATTTTTTTCATCGATAATTAAATGCATTATTTTTGTTATTATCATTGAATCTAATTATCGATTAATTAGGTCACTTATAAGATTCAGGAGCTTTCGTAGTACGTACAAATTCGATTGAATATCATAATATTGATATATTTATGATTTTTTCAACGTTTTTATTATGATATTAATTTGGGTATATTTATAAATAATGAAAATATATATCCGTTACCTCGAACCGGGGCTTTCGAGCTTAGTCTCAATTAAATATCTTCCCTACGAAAATGAAAACTCTTTACGAGTCCACTGAATGCACGGGTTGTTTTTAATGCATTTTATGTTTTTCTATTTTTTCCTTATTTTCTTTTTGGTTTTTTTTTTTGTTTTTTTTTTTTTTTCATTTCTCGACCATTCTCGCGAGTTTATCAGCATATATATATATATAGATATATTTTAAATTAACAATATAATTGTGATTGCAATAATAAATCAAATAATTATAATAAATCGAACATACAAACACGCAAATACATATAAATATACATGTGTGCGTGAATGTTTTGTTTTTGTGAGAAAACGACTGTACGACTCCACCGTTCGACCATTTTTTTTCTTCCCTCCTTTTGCCTCTGTGATTATACAGTGAAATTGAGCAAAAAAAAAAAAAAAGTAAACAAAAAGAATCACAGTATAATTAACATGTCCGTTCTCTCGCGAGAGCCTCGATCCGTCGTGTCCACGTCCTCGGCAACGATTGGACGATCGAATTGCAAAAAAAAAAAAAAAAAGAAAAAAAAGTTTTTATTAAAAAAATTATCGATCGTCCCCCGTCGATGGATGCGAAACGTAAAAAAAAAACATCCTAGTGGTCCGACCCATCGACGAGAATGCGCGGAACACGACGAGAGAACTCACGGAAAATACGAACGAGGCAAACGAGTTTTAAAAAATAGGCAAAAAAAAATGAAAAAAAAAAAATTGTTTTCGAACCACAAAAAAAATCGATCGCATCGGTGGATTCCCATTATTCGTGCGAGATTTCCATTCCGCACTGGAAAAACACCCTCTGGTAACGAGAGAAAGCTGCATGCAATTTAAAAAAAAAAAGAAAAAAAAAAAAAAACTTCTCCGCGTTCACCAAATGGCGTTCCTAATTCGTTAACGTTCAGTTGTTGGTTTTTTTTTTGTTTTTTCATTTGTTTTATTTTCACCATGTACGATCCGTGATGGTGCTCGTTGGCGCAATCGACACTGCTACCGATGCGTTACTCGAACTTGTGTTGATTTTTCTTTCCGCACCTGGCGCCGCTGCTCCCGAAAAAGGATTCGCACGCTTTTTCATTTCTGTTACAAAAATATATAAAATTTTGAAAAAAAAATTTAACACAACAAAGAATCGATGGAGTTCGTACAGAGTTGAAACTATTACTCTGTCATTTTTTTCTGATGATTCAAATAATCGAAATGTCTGCTGAAATACCATTTTGTCTGAATTTTATTCTAATTTGGAGCATTTTGAAGGTTTTAAAAATGGAAATAATTTTGAAGGAATAAATGCGGAGAGATATTTTTAAGGAATATTACAAAAATCGATGGTCAGCTTCAGTAATTTACTAAAAAACAAAACATTTAATAGTTTCTGGGTTGTTAACAATGTGTCAAAAAACATTTTGACGTTCAACTTTTTTCTCTAGACTATTGAGCAATATTTTACTGTCAAAGTAAATACTGTAAAGAAAAAACTGTTTCTCTGATTCAATGTTTTTTGTTGTGTAGTTTGACGAACAATAATTTCTTCTCCAAAAGATCTCTTTTCGAAAATTTATCCCTACATTCCAGAATTAGAAAATCCTAAAAATTCGAATCGTCGTAACTAGAAAACGGATAAATTTTCAGTGACAAAGAATAGTTTGAGTTTCATCCCAGTATTATTTTTGTTTCCATTCCAAAAGCAGTGTAAAAATCAACAAAAAATAAAGTAAAGGGTTAAAATCTTAAATTAAATTTACGAAAGAGATTAGAAGTAAAAAAAAGAAAAAAAAACAACGATTAAACAAGCAGCAACGACAAAAGTAGCAACAAGCGTAACAAAGCAATTTACATACCGGAAATGAGAAGCAGCAATTTGCGTCTAGCGCCCCAGGCAGTAATGCCTATTTCGCAAAGATCCTTTTCCGTGAGTGTTGGGAACGTTGCCATATCAACTTCATGATCGACGAACAGACCTGATGATGTTTTTTTTTTTTTTCCCCAGTTAGGAATGATTTTAGCGAAATGATTATTTGTTTATCAAAGCAAAGCGTTTTTTTAATAATAAGCAAGAAATTAAGTGAGTTGCAGTGAAGGATAAAAAAATGAAGAATGATCAGTGAGCTCCGAATCAAAATTCATAGCCACCATTAGCAAAATATGGTGGCAACGATCGATTACAAAACCATTTGAACAATTTTTCTCCCTAATAATAATTATCAATTATTCGAGGACGTGAAACAATGTCACGTCAAGTGATTGCATGATATTTACTTTGAAAATTCTTTAAAATGATAAAATAATCGATAAAAATAATGTTAACTTACTTATTTGCTTATTCATTCAATTATACAAAATAATAATTTGTACTCACGTATATACTTCTCGAGATTAACGCTCGTAAGCATTGTCGCCAGTTCCGTGTAATTCTCGGACGTGATTTTTTCAACTTGCGACGATGGTGTGTGCTCGAGATAATTAGACGTCATTCCAATCGGTGTCACATTATCTTTACTTGTGTTCATACTAAAATTGAACGGCTTATAACCCACCGGTGTAAGTTCGTCGTCCCAGAAATCCGAAGTATCAGCAAGACGTTGCTACAAAACATAATTTTAATCATTTTTATTTCTTTCATTTCTCATAAAAACCAATTTTTGAAATGAGATCAAATGCACATGAAACTTTTGAATAATCCAATTTTAATTTATTAACTCTTTTTTTTTTTAAGTCTTCAAATGTTTCTCCTGATGGAAATATTATTGAATTTGATTTATTCATAGGAAAAAGAATATTGCAAATATTCTTTTTAATCAAACTTCATACTCGTCTCGTTAAATTAATTGGAACTTTTTTTTTTAATGTCAAAAAAATTGAATATTTATTGATCAGGAATATACGAAAATATTTGAATCAAATAATATAATTTGCTAAAAATTGCCAGGTTTAATTTCTCGAAATATTATTACGATCGTAACAATGTCAAAAAAAATGATAAAATTAGATTTTACGTTGGGTTCCAAAGCAAGAAACTTCGATAATAAAAACAGAAGAAATTTTGAATGTTTTTAAATGTCAAAAATGAAAATTTACCTTATCCTGTTCGTTGGTTTCGGCGATGACAGGCATAGACTGACTGAGGCCGTAACCGGACCAGCCAGAATTGGGAACTCGGTATTCGGTGGATTTGGGTCTATTTTGAACAGCTTTTACAGCCATAATTCTTTTTTGGTCGTAATCATAAGTTGAAAGATTATTTTGTGCTGCCATTTCAAGAATTTTTTTTTCGCAACCGGGTGCACGACGATCACCGACCCCAAGGTCCGTGAGCATAATGTTTTTATCCATAATTCCAAAATCCATATTGGACGAAGAACTTTCTGACGAATTAACTGGAGAAATATTGCGTGGACTGATCGCCGGACTGGAGAGTGAGCTCGAGGCGCTACTCAGCGACGAATATGCGCTGCCGCCTTTATTATCGTACTGTGAATTCCCATTGAAATTTCTCATGTTGCCATATCCTCTCATAGCGGACAAATGTTGTTGCAATTGTCCGATCCCGAGTAAATTTTGTCCCGTTATATTTTGGGCATGAGACATCGACGGATTTGGTTGCATCATTTGGGGCGTGGCTCCTGTTAGCAAGTGATTTATCTGCTGATATGGATAATTATGCGCTATCGGTAGCGGTGAAAACAAAGATGGCGGTAATGGCCAATGTGGCGAAATTCCCAACGGATTTGGCGAGTGGGACATCGGTGACATGCAGAAAGGCGAAGTCTGTGTATTTATCGTTAGAACGTTCGAAAAATTGTCTCCCAATCCCAACAAATTTGCGTTACCTGCTTTCGTTCAATTGTTACGAAAAACAAAGAAAAAAAAAACAAAATATTATCGTCTCGTCAATTATAAAAGAGATTGGAAAATAATTCTTTGATTAATTCTTCAAATTTTCTCTCAAAATTGAGAATATAATTTGTCTAAAAACATTTGAATTATTTTCAACAGCACGAAAAAGTTCAACATTTTTTCAAATTAACTTGGACATTCATTTCGTTGAAAAATTTACGAACGAATTCATCGAATGTGGAGTTCAAAGAACTCTATTGGACAATCAATCGTTTAATGTCAGAACTTTTTGTTAGATTACACTGTAAAAATTTTATTTAAATATAAAATGATTATTTTTGTGATAAAACAAAAAGAAAAAAAAAGAGTTTTTTTTCAGTCCAACTGGACACGAGCCCTTAATCTTTGAACAATCAATTGTTTTGTCATCACTGGTTTATCACAAACGACGATCATTTTCTTCCGATTCTAGTGAACATTGTTGTCAAGTATTTGACGTTTATCTACGATTAATCAACGCACTTGAAATCTTTAAAGGAAATCTTTAATCTCTTGGAATTTTTAAAAAGATCAATCGTGGATGATTAAAAAAAAGCTACTGACCACCGTTGGCAGTGTTGTTTCCTTGGAAAACGTTTTCAGCATTGGGTATGTGATAAGTCTCAGGTATTTCAGCGTTTACTCTCGGCTCATCAAGACCCAAAAGTCTCCTCCTTGCCTCGTAAATGTTGCTAGCGTTTCTCTCAATTCCTTTTATTATAACTGACAGCGTACTTTGGTTTGGTTTCGGTCGTACATTTATGAAAACATCGAGAGTCTGCATCAGCTGCGATACACTGTCCGTAGCCACGCTTGGTGTTGTATTCTCGGGCAAATCAAACATCAGTACAAGTGGCAAAGAACCCTGTGAAAATGAAGAGAAAAAAAATTCTATTCTTTTCACGTCCTTTGTTCTCAGTTTACAATTAGGATTAGAATTTTTTTCTGAAGCGAAAAAAAACATCAATAAACGACTGAAAAAATAATGTATACAATTATTTACTCCATTGGATCATAATTTCGACCTTTTTTTTTGGCAAATTCGTTGCAGCAAAAAATCTCGAAGTGTCATACTTTTTACAAATGTTGATTTTTATATTTCTGCAAATTAGCGAACTGCTATAAATTGACTGAATTAAAAATAAAGTTAAAATTCAATATTTAGTTAATGCGAGTTAATAAATGTCGATGTTTTGGTATTTTACTTAATAAATTCGTGTCAAAAACTAGTTTAGTTGCTTTTTTTTTAACCCTGACATAAAAGTTCTACGCGCAGGAAAAGCTATAAGTAATGTTTTTGTTACAGAGCTCCAACATAATACGATACAACTCGATTGTCACGCGACCTCGAACAAAATATACTTAATATCGTGACTTTGACTCTTCACAACAGATTTCATTGATAATACATATTCTTGCGAAGCAATGTTATGACGAAAGCTCGAAAAAATCAATCTCTAAGTCTTTCCAATAAAAAATTATGTTTCTGTTACAACTATAGCTTGTTTCACGATCAAATTTGTTTCGTGTTATCCTTTCGTGTGAATTAAGATTCAAAGATTTAAAAAATATATATAAAAAAAAAAGTAGAAAAGAAAAAAACGATAGAAAAATACAGAAAAAACTCTATAAAATTTTTCAAGTATATTGAGTTGGAGAAAAAATGATTTTTTTCATGAAAAAGTACAAACTTTCACTATTTATTTAAACGTGGTATTTGTCCAACCAAAAAATAATAATTATTCACATTTTTAACACGTTTATTAATGTCCAGGGATCGAAAGATATGAAAAATCGAATTGAAAAAGTGGATTTTTATTTTTGAAACGTTATGGTGAGAAAAACAGATATCTAGGGACTTATTTAACGAAAATTGGTCTCGTCAAAAAAGTGCCATAAATGATTTACATTGAGTTAATTATGTTCAAATGCGTAGTACACGTTAGCAGTGCATAAAAAGGAATAAATAAGTGTGATCACTACTGTAGGAAAACTCGTCGTCGCAATTTATATATAATATCGATGCACTTGACCCTAGACTGGAACAGACCATGACTTCAATTTGCAGAATGATCGATCATTACTTGCACGACAAATTCTTACAGTAAAACGATAACGAAGTAAAAGTCAACATTCAAACATTTTAATCTTCTTATCTCATCGTTACAATGTATAAAGAATTTCTTGTTTCTTGCGTGTGTCAAGATGTATTTTCTGAAACGTTATTTTCAATGACAGTTTTTTCCTGATTGTAAACTTTGTCAAAATGTTGATTAAAATCCAAGAATTTATTAATTTTCATTTCAAATTTCATTTTTATTTCATTCTAATTTTGTAAAAAAAAAAAAACGAACATTTCTGCAGTGTCAGTAAAGTTTGAATTGAAGTCTAAAAAAAGGACGATGACAGATTTTTTTCCCCGTAAAATTCCAATAAAATATACATCACGGATAATTTTTTTCGATTATTTAAAAAAAAACTTGGTCGATAATAGAGTAGAACATTAAAAAATGCAGAGTGATTAGTCGACAGTCGTCAAAAGTTGAACAATAGTTTGGAAAAAAAGAAAAAAAATGGACAATCGAATATATTAATTAGGCTTAAATACCTGGTGCATAATGATGATAATTATAACGGTATTACGGGTATTTGAACACTCACGACTAATTGCTGACGTGCCAAGTAGACGTTACGAATAGCGCCTGTAATGATGACGTTGCTCTTCTTGAGACTTGGAGTGTAAGGATCGCCGGCGTCAGGAAACATTATTTGCGTGGCAGTACGTTGCATAATCATCTTAAGATTTGTGTTTTGCTTGCCCAGTACGATGCTATGGTGTTGAGGAGAAATCTCCATTGACATTTGTACTTGAATCTGGTTCTGCACGTAGTAAATAACAAAAATTAAATTTTTTTTTTAAATACCGAATTTTATTAATCCTAGAAATAAATAAAGCCGAAAAAAACGTTTTTTTTTTTATCGAAATAAATATCAGTTTAATAGAGAATTGAAAAAAATTAACATACAAACTCAAATTCAGTTAAATCGACTTTAATTCCAGTAGAACAAATAATTTTAGTTTAATCGTAACTGGACTAAGAAAAACTGTTCATATTTGCTCTCATTTTCTTTCTCTCTCTCTTTATCTCAAATTTTCATTGAATATATTATCCCTGTCATCACATGGACGCGGTTTCGACGATGGTCGAACGTTCATTTTCGACCAAACGCCTGATGTCGTCTCGCTTCGATATTGTTTTATCTGTTTGGACCAAAAATCGACCGGGTCTCATGTTTGCTTTCGACGAACACACGACTCTTTGCGATTTTATTCACTTTTTTTTCAGATTTTCAAGAAAATTGATATCAGAGACAAAACCTTGCCAAATTGTTGGTTCGATTATACCACAAAAGTGGAAGAAAAAAACTAAATTTTTTCTTCTTTTTTTTTTTTAATACTCACCGCAAGATGATCGCACATGTAATGAATCAACAAAAGTGTAGCATCCTTGGCTTTAGTAACTTCCCATTCGCAACCTTTAACTACGACGAGGGTAGCGTGAAGCTTTGGTTGTGTTCGAAACATCACTTGAACGTTGTACTTCTCCTGAATCTTCACGACGTAAGGTGAAGTTAAATCGGGAGTAGCTTGAGTCGATCCCATTATCGGCAGTTCAAAAGTAAATATCAAAGGTGTAAGATTCTGCAAAATAAATACGTTTTCTTAACTGCATAGAAATTTAAGAAACTCTTTAAAACTTTCAATGCGACAATTTATTTTTTCAATGAAAAAATTACGATTGTGTGTTTCATAATCAATTTTGTTTTTTTTTTTTAATTGTAAATTGATTTAATTTTTTGTTTGCACACTTTAATTAGGCCACTGTATTCACACACTGGGCCAATTTAATCCGAAATTTCAATCACGTTTCATGAGTAGCCGTTCGATCGGTTTTTAATGAAAATAAAATCACTAATATATTCTTCAAATATTCCGCAATATGTGCGCATCATAGAAATTCGAAAAATGTAATATAAAATCGATTAAAAAAATTATTGGAATGCTTAACTTTATTAAAAATGGGAAATTTAATTAAAAAATCATAATTTTTTGAATTTTTCATACTTTTTAGATCAATAACCGTGGATGTACTCATGAAAAATGCTATTTTCAAGGGAAAATGAATTGATTATTCTGGATCAAAATTATCCACTGTGTTATCGAAGGATATTAAATTATTTCACGAAACTCTTTCGGGAAATGACTATTTTGAAATTTTTCATAGAATTTTCATTCTCAGATTACGATAAAGTAAAAAATTCTTTTGCTTACCCGAACTCGGGCTCTGGCTCGTTCTACACCGTCCATCTCACCGGCAATGGAAACTTGATTACTCTTTTCCTGGTGATTGCTCCGATTGCTATCAGGAAAATGAATATGACATCCAGTTTCCTCCATCACTCGTTTTATTGTCAAACCACCCTTGCCAATAATATGCGAATGGTCAGTGTAACTCACGTCCAGCTTCATTGTTACTCTATTATTTTGCTGTGGCCGAATGAATAATAAATCAAAAAAAAAATTTTTTTAACTCCGGAGAAACATTGCCATTGACGCAAAATAAAAATAACCACGAAGTAAAGCGACACCAACGTTGGTGAATTAAAAAATCGAAATGATAATTCAAATCATATGAAAATTGAGGCTCAAATTTCGTTCTATCTCAAAAATTTAAAGAGAAAAGTAGTGACAGGATCGTTTGAAAAAATTGATACACTTTTTGATCTACAGTCACGGCAAAGTCTCTTTGAAATAAACATTGATGCTAAAAACTTTCGTTACTACCAGTCAGACCAATCAATACAAAGTTCGTATTTTTTCGATCTTTGACACGAATATAGAAATAAAAATCTTTTGGCGATTTTGAAATTAGGTAAATTGAGGAATAAAAAAAAGGTTCAATTAATTCGAGTTTAACATCAATGATGCAAGGTTCAACGTCGTCAACGATAAATGAATCGATAGTAGAACTGCAACGACTAGTTTTTTTTTTTTTTACAACTTACACGAGCGTTCAAAATTTGCATAATCTTTTCTCTAGCCGCTCGAACGTCATCGGGTCGACCTGCAACCTTTATATGAGGATCTGAAAAAGAAAGAAAAAGGGAAAAAATTATTATCATCCAGCAAAATGGAACTTATATCGGGAGTCAGCATTTTATTTCTAATGAACTGAAATTCGTGTTTGTTTGAAAATCTTTTTTTAGTAGTGACAATTGTTTTCGATAATTTTTTCTTTATTATTATTATTATTATTATTATTATTGTCGCAAGATTGTCTCTAAAGACTTATCGTTCAATTTCACGTCTGTTTCGTGCATCATAATCCTTATCACGAGTACCCGGAAAATAAACTTTTAACATTGTCTTTAAACTTTTTCAAAACGACATTTCCTGTATGTCGTTTGCCTTAAAAATTATTCTCGAACATTCGTAAAGTTAGTTTAAAAAGTTGCGTCGAATCGTTGTCAATTTCGTTCTTTATAGAACGTCAAAATAGTTTGAATTCGATTATTATGGACGAGAATTCTCTTCATAAATGATTTTTCCCTCATTTCTCAATTATATTGATATCTATTTTCCAAGTTCATAACCCGATGTCCAGATTCTTGAAAAAACGAACTCTCTGATTGTCGGACTTTCCATATAAAAAAAAGAGTCTCGCAATTAATGATGTAGAAATTGAAGAATTAACAACAATTCGAAAGAACTCTAAACTTTTGAATTAATTTTTTGATTTTTTTTTTATTTCAATAAAAAAAATCGTTTTATTTTAATAAAACGATTGTGATAGTATTCGTTTTATCGTGACAACGAATCATAGATTTTCATGAATGGAAAAAAAAAAATATATATATATATATATATATCAATATTGAATGAAGCTCGTTGGTGTATCGCATCAAATTGCAATCAAGTTTTAATCGTTAGAGTAAAGACGTTTAGAGATAGTGCTGGGCTAGAGGAGATATGAACTATGATTGTGTTTCTCTCTGAGTTTAGTCAGGCGTAACTTCGACATCGTGGAAATTGCCAGAAGGTCGCGAAAGCGAGTGTCCAGCGTTGTGACGATGGCGACGTCAACGTCAACGTCAACTTCGTCGACGACAACGACGAGTACGAATGTTTTCTTATACCGTTGTTTGTCGAGTCAACGAGGAGATTTACAGCTCGTGTGAATTTCCACACAAGCAGACAGCACAAGTGGAAATGTCGATGTATAAAAATTCTTTCGTTCCGAGACCGAGACCGGAATAGAGCCCTAAAAAAAGGTCCTTCTCGTCGAACAATTTAACTCGAAGAACGAGGAGCCTCTCAACCCTCTCTTCGAAGACTCCAAAAAGTCCAAAAGCAAAATGTACGCAGACGTTACATTCGAAATTAGAACACTAAACTAAAAGAAGGTCGATCCCATTCTTTGTGGAATTAAAAAAAAAAAAAAATTAACTAGAAGAAGAAATGAACAGAAAAAAAACTGTCAAAATTTATTTTTTAATTTTCAAGGAAGCGCAATAAATACAAAATACAGAAATACAGAAAATGTGACTGACTGCGTTTCATGACCTTTTCCTCATAATATTTATTTTATATATTTCCTTATTTCTCGTAATAAACATGTATTTCGTATATATACAAATAAACTCCATGAAGAAATGATGAGGAAAAATAAATGAAAAAGATCAGAGCTCGTTGTTGTATTTACGAAAATGATGCTCGTCGTTACTATTCATATGGACATTAGGATTACGATTGTATGTCAAGAATTCGGCATAAAAAGTTAATGGAATACATCGCAGCATCGAGACATAGAAAAAAAAAAAACTTGAAATTCAAATACGTGAATTGAGGAAACTTTTGGAAACGAAATGGAAGAGAAGACAAATTTGAAGGTCAGATAGCAATGAATGAGGTGAAAATTTTTCGCTTGTTTTTAAAAGCCTCGATAAACAAGCGGCTTGAAAAAAAAAATCATTGTCGTTCTTTGCAAGACGATTCGTTTCGATATTTCTATAGTCACGATCTTCGTGGTCAAGGCCCCTCGTCGATAAAAATAGTTTCATTGCATATTGTATTTGCGAAGAGTAAGAATCATCTCTATGAATATTTCTATACTCGTAATCACAGTCACATTTCGAAGTTGTCGATTTAGTGGATTGTTTAGCAGCGTTGACAGACTGCTACGAAATCGTTGGGTATTGCCACAGAAAAACCATCGGAATTTAGCAGTCGTTTTATAAACGACTGTGAATACGTAAAAAAAAAAAAAAATATATATATATATATATATATATATCAAGACAACTAAAAAAACTTCTGACTTGCAGACATGGAAAAAATAGCTGGACCCGCGAAACACAAAAAAAAAAAAGATTACAAATATCTCGTTTGTTTTATTCTTAAAGGAATTACGATTTTGTTGTCCCGAATTACTCGGCGTGATAAAAATTACGAAAACGATTAGATCACTAGACTTCTCTGGCATCGTCGATCTCTCATGGAACAAAGAGAGAAAGAGAGAGAGCAAGGAGGGAGAGAGAGAAAGAAAGCTGTCGATGAAGTGTAATGAGTAAGAAAGAAATGGGAATGCAGGATCAAGTTAAATATAAATATTTAATACACTATGATACACACGCGACGGCGTTAACGAGCAGAGATCGTACGATGTTTACGCACAAAGGTCGGGGCCAAATAAACGAGCAAGCTTCTCATATACTCTACGAAAGCAATCTTTCACTAAGGATGGTCAGGGATGAGCGTTATTCGACTTACGAGATTAATTAAAATCCATTCTGTCTTTCAACTCGCGCCAGACATAAGATTTTTTTTTTTCTAAATGTTGAATCTTCCATATCGAAAGTTTTATAACGTTTAACAACATTTTTTTTCGTACGTAATTATTCGTTCATTAAATTTAACGTCTAGCAAACAGACGATTACAATTACGTACAAAATTTTTTTTTCTTTCTGTCTCAATAAATCGTCGTAACATTCTACGAATTATTTCTATTTGACAAACTATTATTTATATCATTTTTATCATCATTTATCCTCACTATTCATTCTTTAATGATCATATTACATAAAGAGAGCTCATCCAACGATTGCAAATTGAAACAAGTCAATTTAACTTATGATTTTGATAAGGGTCACGAATAAGGAAGAAAGGAAAGTCGAGTATTAATCCAATGGAATTTTACCGTGGACATAGCTCGTGACTAAATGATTGATTATTGCTTAGAAAATGACAGCGCTTATTTCATACATAACCGATAATGATTGAGAGTCTGACAGGGATAAATAACATGAGAATATATTTTATTCGGCGCTTCGTAATAAATGATTATAACTTTCAATAAAACGGAAGTCAAGAGTGTTGACCCAGTGGAAATGTACTTTCCGTAATAGCTCACGTGCTTCATCATTTCCTCCAAAATACAAGGTAGATAGAGTGAGAAATTGCGGAGTGGGACAGTAGTAAAAGTACTTGAGTGAACAGACAAGGCGAAGGCAAGTAGCTCGAATTTCGATACCCAAGTCAGGGACGTGGTCATCAAAATGTATGGATTACGTGAATTGTTTTGTTAGAAAAATAAAAAAGATTTGTATTATGATTAATACAAAATAAAATGCATTTAAATAAAAAATACATCACAATAGTTGTTTTTCTAAATAGATCAAAACATGAGAATGAAAGAATTTTCACAAAATGCCAAATATTCCGAAATTCAGCAAGAAACTAAAATCGAACAAAAAGACAATTTCGCGTATTTTTAGTACCATGAATTAGAATTACAGTGTAAATTTCTTTTGACAGTGTTTACATATCCCAAATAGTTACAGAGATGAGTCTTCCAATGAGATGAAGCAATGGAAGAAAAAAAAAACAGCTGCAGATAAATGAATCACCAAAAAAAATTCCACACAACATCCAGCCACGACGAAACCAGCCTCCCCCCACCTCTCTTTATTTCTAAAGTAAATACGACAGAAATATTCATTATGAAAGATCGTGTCTATTTTAGTCATTGCAATTAACACTATAGTAGTAATGTTGGAATTTGTTAATAATTATCAAATTTTACTTATTGTGTAATGTTGACTGTGGTACCGAAACTAATTGTTAGTTGTGTTCATAATGTTTTCCATTTGTAAAAAACCAAAATTTCGTACCTTTTTTGTATGAGCGACGATGCTAACGATTTTTAATTCTGTTTTTTTTTTTCTTGTTTATTTGTCAATTTATTGATAAATGAGTCGTGATGAAATGATTAATATTTACTGGGCATCGTGTAAAAAATTAGATGACACAATATTTGGTTTCAGTTAACGAAGAAACTTTATAGACAGAAATCATTTAAAAAATATATAAGAAAATTATTATTTTTTCGATATTTGTGTGATTTTAAAGTTGTTTAAGAAAAAGTAGTAATTGAAAAAATGATTTTAGTGGATCGGTCACTTTTCTTTCTTTCAAACGATATCTTCGTTGACGGAAAAGTTTTAGTCAGGCTCTACTTTTCCATTCAACTTTCTTCGTTTCGCTTGCACGCTCTATCTCTTTATCTCTCTTTCTCTCTCTCTAACTCGATCCAGTTCGGAACTTATTTTTTCTGTCTCTACAGCGTTCGACCGGAGCATTTTTACGTCATTCAAATTAGTCGTCACGCTTTGATAATCCCACAACTCGATGAACAAATCATCGAGTAACGTGGAGTGCAATAATATACAAGGATCGTAATAACTTTCGACAAATTTTTGATGCTTGACTGCGATTACACTTAAATTCTCATAGATTACATTTTTATAACTTAAAAACTATTGTTACGAAATGATTATGTGCCTCTATGAAAAATAAATTAAAAACTTAACTTCCAACCATTACGTTTGATAAATAATCGTTATTATTATAGTTATTATGGAAAACTTCAACATTCTCAAGACTGGTTATTAAAAAAAAGATTATTTGATTGCTAGATTAAAAATAATTTCAATACAAAACTAACCATTCGATTCCAAATGGAATCAAGTCGAAGATATGCACCTGTCGTTGAGACTGATTGACAACCTATTACATCCAGTCTTACAATCACAACAAAAGCCTATCTTTTCCACAAGTCACTCTCATTAACAATAAGAAATATACTCTCGGTCTAACGGGGGTGGGGATCATTTTCATAACAACAAAAATGAAATATCAGTGAAATAAAAAAAAAATTTTAATTAAAAAATATATCAATTACTCACCCTTCTTCGTTTTGGCTCCGATCTTTAATCTTGATGGCCACGTTACGAAGGTACTTGTCTCGTCCATTACCTGAAAACATATAATTTTGCATAGAGAATCGACTCATCAACATTTTATTTTATCCTAGTATTTTATCATTCATGGGGGCAACAATTACACGAATAAAAAATACACACACACACACACACACACTTCGAATAATACAATGAAGAATGAAATAAATAAATGTACTTGAGTACGTAATTGTCTACTTGAGGAAAGATAAAGCCACGGTTTAAAAATACTCTCGAAATATTTTAACAGGTGTAATATATTTCGCGATATATCTGTCAAAAATAGTATGTTTCTCTTTCATCATTTTTGAGAAATTTTCCAAACGTGATAACAATATTTTATCAAATTTCATTGTAAACAGTCATTTATTGAAATGATGTTGAACAATTAAAAATTACTCGTTCGTATAAACGTATCGAAATAAACAAATAGTCAACCAAATATTTTCACGATTTTTACCAACTTTTTAACCTAAAAATAAAAATGACTTGCCTATTTTGACGTATATAAAAACATAAAATGAAAAAATGTATTCAGACAAACGTTAAACAGCTTTGGTATCAATTTGTAAATATCTTTCCTTACGAAATCATTGAAAAAATTGTGACGGGCGTTGGATAGAAAAAGATTAATTAGTCATGATTTCTTCCTGAACAAAAAACACATCATCATCTTCTATTTTTCTCTCATGACGTATATTTATTAGGGTTTTTTGATAACGAAAGTTCATGACTTGTAAAACGTGTTTTAAAACGAAGAATTGAATAGATGACAATGGATCATTGAAAAATGAAGGTTTATCGAATCATGAAATTTTGATTTTGGTAGAAAAGAGACAAATATTATCTTCTTCGTTCCATGTGTTAACTTTATCGCGACTCGTTACAATTCGTCAGAATTGAGCAATAAACTGTACTCTGGATCTTTCGAACGAGTATAACCCTCTCGTGTCGTACGTTATGGCAAAGCGCGCATGTTGTTGGAATGTATGCAGAATAAAAATGCAAAAGGAAAAAAACGGAATGAAAAAAGTGCCAGCACGAGCGTTACATAAAAGATGCGATAAATCGTACGACATGTATATGTATTTGTCTTCGCAGGCTTTCCGTGAACGTACTATCGGTCGTATTTCGAGTTAAACATATCGGTACGGAGACAAAAAGTATCAAAGACTAAGAATATTGAGAAATGTAGAATTACGAAAGAATTTAATTTTTATAAAATTAAAAAAAAATCGTGAAGACTTTCTTTTTCATTGTGAAAAAAAAAAAATCATTAAAGCAAACAAGGAAAATAGTAACTTTCCAGGGGAAAAAAAAATTCATTTATTTTGGCTGCTGGTTACAACTCTGTTATCTTTATAATCTTTGATCAATATTACTAAATAAATCCAGGAACGATAAAAAAAAAAAAAAAAAAATTTCGTAAAAATAAATCTTATCATAATCATTTACCACGGTCATTTTTTAGATATTTTGTGCAGACACGACGTTTCTTCAGGTAAATCTTCTCAATTACTACGAGAAGCACTCCAATATTCTGTTGACACTCGTTTATTTTTTCCTTCTATTATTTACGCTTATGTATTTTCACTTTCCGATACGAACGCGCGATCGGAAAGTGCTGATTGAAGTTTTGAAAAAATTGGAGCGTCCTTGACAACGACAAAGTCCAATGACTTCTAGTGGGTGACCGAAGACTTGAGCTTTTAATTTATGATTTTTATTCGAAGCTTGACCACTTTTCGAAATAAAACACTTCCTGTTCGATGTCAATCAGTCAACTGTATTGTCATTCGTGTTTTATGTATTGGAATATCGATGTATATCGATAAATATATAACATCATTTGCCACGTTCCTTATTTTCACGTTATTAACACACGTAACGAAATTCGACTATCGGTCACTTTCACTCCAGCTTGACATCGTAGTCTCTCTCACTGTTTATTTATGAAAAAAATAATAATAATAATTAACCGCATTTAGTGGATTCAATTATTTATTTCAATTAAGCTCGTGCATTAATTTATTCGTACAATATTTCGTTGACCTCCAAAATGCACCTACGACCAAACAGCTTTCAAACTCGTGATAGATTCACTTTAAAATCCGTGTCGTGCTACACTTTCTGTTTTCTTATCCACGTTGTTGTTGTTTATTCATTTATTTATTTATTTATTTATGATTTTCAATCCACGTTCGAAAGGATATATAGGCATCCAAAGTGTATTATTTGACAAAATGATTTGCACTTTTATTATTTGGTGGTCACTCCACGTCGAGATCGACGATAAAGTAAGTGCCAAGAGACAACTCGTGAGGTTACTACATTCACCAACGAAAATTTCTTCTCAACTTCTTTATCTCACTCAGTCTCTCTCTTTCTCTCTCTTCGGCCTTTTTATTGTCGAGTACGATGTTGCAGTTGCAAATAACAATGAAAAAAACGACTCTACGTGACTTTGAGATGGGGAAAAAAAGGTGAATTTTTTTTATCACTGCAAATCCATTTTATCACACCCGGTACATCCGGCTATTCGCAACAATATTTATTCTTTTAATTTTTCTTCTTATCTTTCACCGTGACTTCGTGTCTTTGTAAACTCTTAAAAATGTCGAAACAAAACATAAAATTTTTTATTTTTTTTTTTTAATTTTGAAAGTAGTTTTATCTTTCTTATGATTACGTTCAATGTTATTTATTCTTTTTGAATTATTGTGCCCGATAAATCGAGAAAGTCAATGGAAAATGTTGGATTTTACTATTGAATATATTTGTAATCGATTGAGAGCGAATTTTGTGCCGTACCGCCACGGAATCGCTCGCTCGACTGACTGACTAATTCGAGATAATATGTATAACGGGTTGTGCTCGCGCGGCGGTAACCGCCTCCCACTCGGCTCACCATGTATTCAGACATTCACACAAACACGCACATTTCTATACAAACCACTCGTACGGTTTTTTCCTACGCTTTTCAACACTATTATATAGCTTTTCTGTAAATATAAATACGTTTATATATTTGGTAAATATTTGGAAGTGGGGTGCCACCCAAAATGGGGCGAGATATATATATTTTTTTTTCATGAATAAAAATTATAATAAGAAGCAATATTATAATTTTGATTCGGTCATAAATTTATCATCGAATCACAGTTTTAAGCCTGGATGCCCAACAACGGGGGCAAAAACGAGCTCAATTTTTTTTTTAGTCGAAAAACTTTTACTCTGCATCATTTTAAACCTTTTTTCGTTTCATGGATTTAACGTTATTGAATAATGTTGGTGTCAAAAATGAGCCCAATTGTGTCTTTAGTTACGAACGTCTATTTTCCATTATTTTGGAACTTTTCGTTCCATTTGTATTTTCCCATGTATTCGAACATGGACTTGATCAATTGAAAGGAAACCATTTTAGTCCTCTCTAAATTAATTTTGTTGAGTTGATAAAAAAAAAAAAATTAGCATTTTGAACGAGTATTCTGGTGTGACAAGTCTTTAGAAAAAACTCAAAAAATTGAGAACATTTTTGTAATAATATATTATGTCAATTTTAGTGAAAATTATGAAACTACAAATTTGGCATCCAAGCTTAGCGCTTTTAATCTCATGATTTATTGAATACTCTTATTTCAAAGATAATAATATGAACCGAAATACAATTCAGTGCTTTGATAATAATATTTCAGACCTTTGTATCAGTTACCCTCAAATTTCATGACAACTTGTCGCGAGGATCTTTCCTTTGAAATCTCAAATGTCTTTACTGTTATCCATAATTTCATAATTCTTCCTATTTTCAAAGTGTCCTCTTAACAATTAAGGACTGAATTTTTTACTCGTTTTAACGTCATAATCCTCTTAATAATATTAATTATTTGAATATAAAAAAAGAGAAATATATAAAATTGATGTCTATCTGATTTTCTGAAATAAAAACGGTTTTGATATTTTTTTTTTAATGAAAATCGTTTCGACACACTATTCGATTACAGATTGTTGAAATTGAATCATTGAATGTTTCAAAAATTATTTTTCACATACGGTTTTAAATTCTGTAGAATTTTTTTAAAACTTTAGATTCGAGGGATCGATTTTATTGAAGTGCTGTCAACGGATATTTTATTGCATCGTTGAAATCCAACGTTTTTTTTTTTTTTACTCTTCCCATGGAAATTTTTTCACCAGCCCACATTTAGATATTGTGCAAAATTTGTAGCAGGGTTTTTGTTGGTTGTGCACAAATGGAATTTATATGACGAAGAATATCAACAATTTGAACGAATATGAATTGAATAAGTTGAAAGTAAAATGAATTTTTGTTGCACCAACGATACAAACTTCGATTTGATCCACTGCTCAGCCACAAATCGAGCTTTATTCGGAGTTCGCGAAAGGTGGGAGCAATAACGAGAGAAACGAGATTTGCGTTCCGCTATACATTTGCGTGTCGTTTGTCGTTGAAGTGAAAGGAAATACCGGATAAACGACGCTTACTTTAATCCGCAGGTATTTTCAATCAAAATCATATATTCTCTCCGATACTTGCACTAAAACATGTTTTTACTTTCCCATAGAGAAAGTCCATTTTTTTCAAATAAATATGCGAATAAATTGTTGAAAATGGTGTTAAATATTAATGAGTCAAAATATCTTGCACTTGCTCCTTTGATTTTGCTTCATTTATATGCGAAAATTTGTCCAAAACGTTTGTGCACTTTGTTGTAAAAAATGTCAAATAAAAAAGAACGGACGAAATGGTTCGGAAAAACTCGAAAGATCGCGATGGAATTTTGATATTTATATCGAAGACGATTTCGTACGTGCGTAATTGTCCGTGAGGATATCTGTGTATTTTGACCAATGGAGGTTCGGCTACTAGGACGACATCGGGGTACACTGACTTGATCTAAAATTATACGTTATACACACGTCGCGTTACACAGTGCAGTCCGAGTCAACTATATCCTCGACTGTCTCGGTATTTCTAGAACTCCGGAATAGGACGGTCTCACGAAAACCCCCTTTTTTTTAATCCACCAAAACGCCTTCTATTTTGTAATGTATAGAATAGAGAAGAAAAAAAATGAACAAAAAAACGTGTACTTTTCACAATTTCATCATCATTTATTTGGTTAATCAACGAGATAAACGATCTCGACTCAAAGATTCGACTTATTCGAAAGACTTTCTTCCAGACACTTGAGCTTCCTTCACACTGAGAGTGAGATAGCAAGTCCGAGATATTTATAACGCGAGAGAATGATGCCCTAGACAAGAATATAGCTATAGCATCATATTCATAAAGTCATCGTACTTGATATTAAAATGAAAAAGTCAAGTGACAGGAGTGAGAAAAATTATGTAAATTTCATTTGATCGAAATATTAATTATTTCGTTCGAGTCCGAAAATCTTCTCTGCCAAATCCATCAGACTATAGGATTTCTATTTTCATTAAATTGGTTTAATCAATTTTTGAAAATTCATTCAACTCTTTAACGAAAATCTCTTTTGTACGAAAACTTTGGATATTGAAGATTTTTTATACATATTTCAATTTAAATATATTTCACTTCAGTTGAAAAAAATTAATTCCAATTCAAGATTCGAGATCTTTGTAAACTGCTCACGATTTATCACTCACGTGTACTATGAATTGAATCAATTCGATAACTGACCTAACCCCTTGCAAAGAAAAATTCATAAAGTCCTTTTGCAAGAGTTTCACTTCCTCAGACATTTTAGTCGTCGAAATAATTTTGGTTTTCGATGATAAATTCGTGGCATCGCTCTGACGTCAAGTTGATACTTTCGTCTGCGACGAGTTTTGCACGACGCTAATTCAGTGACGAGCGTTTGCACAGGTGTGAGACAACGTTTTTCCCATCAACGACAATGATAATTGATCGCTCTTAAAAGACCGAAAATATTTTCGTTGTTGTGTTTGTTTCATTTTTTTTTTTTTCACAAATGTAAACTCTCTAGTGAAATAGCACATAAATGTCTCGCCCAATCACAACATTCCAGTGTCAATGAATTGACGTAAAATGATGACGTCGATGACGAAGACGGTGATGTAACGAAGGAGTGTCTTAGAGTAACAGTCCCAGATAAACACCCACGAAATATTGTTTTTAATCTTTTTTTACTATAAAGCACGATATTATTAGAACATGTTTTCTTCTTATGAATCCCCAAAAAAAAACCCAACAATTAACAATGATACGATCGATTCGTATACGAAGACTTGAATGTGTTTTAAAAAACAAAAAAATATCACGCACACGAGAAAGTATAACTTTATTGATTCAGGAAAAAGATTAGAAATCTGACCTCCAATGATTGAGGTAAGAAACCTGGGATTCTCGGAAAATTGAATTATCAATTAAATTTATTATAATTAGTGACTCACCTTGTGGAAAAAAGCCCCAGCCGTTTCTGCAGATTCTCGATCCCCTGGAAAAAAAAAAAAAAAAAAAATACATCACATCAAAATAGATGTTATAAAATATTTTGTTACACAGACATGTATTTTTTCACACACACACACACACACACACAATTTTCATTCCTCACCGACCTTTCTTTTCTCCCATTTTCAAAAACAATCTAAAGAGTTCATGACTTGAAATAAATTTTTCAAGTCATGGCTCACATCAGTATTTTTTGCGTCACTATAAAATTTTGTCTTCACAATATTTCTACGGTTGAAAAAATATTGGGAAATGAAATAAGAAAAAAATTTGATTGTCTCACAAATTATCGAAGATTAAGACACGCTTTCGATATTAAACTTCAAATAAATGTTATGGCACCTTAGAAACTACGTTTGTGTGTTTTTTTTTTTTTTTTTCTTAACATTGAACTCATAAGCAGCTTCTATTTCGAGGAAAATGTGCTTCGCTAATGCAGTAGTTTCGCATGGACATGAACGAATTATTCATTTCGTTCAAGCATTTTTTATTGACTTTCTGAAGTATTATAAAGTTACGTAATTATTCGTACATGTTTACTGAAAATTAGATTGAAAGTATCGATCATTTACACGTGTAGATACTCACAGCACGATTAAATGTAGCCAACAGTTTGGCGTGTCAATACAAAATATTGATCCTTATATCGCTTGACATAAAGAGACCAAACATCGTGTTAATATACATACACATTATTCGTATACACAGCTTCGAGAAAGGGACAGTTTGACAGTTTACTAATAAGCATAATCTCGTTTACTAACACGGAGGAGCTCAAACAATGAAAACTTTCCTCGTGTCTATTTAAACGATTAAATGATCTTTATTGGAACACAAACATTATCGCATCAACGTAACTCGTAACCGGTAGAATATTCGCTGTCATTTTGCTATGAAAATCCCTCTTTTTGTACTATTAATTATTCCAAAAACTAAACTTTTTTCATGATCGTTGGGGAAATAATTAAACTGAAAGGAACTAAAGATGGAAGTTAATCTGAAGTACTTAAGATTGTTTGAAATCCATAGGTTTCTTCAATACAAATTTTAAATTATTTCAAATTCCCTTCAATTTCTTCATTTTTTATAATCACTTTTTTTTCAAATACCGATCGATACTTGGTTCGCCCGAACGTTTTCATTTTGTTTTGAACTAGAATAATAATTAAATCATTTTTTATAATCGGAGACATTTGAATTCGTTATAACTACACCGACTGAGAGAAAAAAAAAATTGGTATTGAAACTATTTCCATGGGGAATTTGATGGACTGAGTTTCAAGTCAGTTCTATTCCAATATTTCAGTTGGTCTTGTCCACTAAAGAGCCATGAAATTTGGTAAAAAAAGCAGATCGATCAATCAAACGTCATTTTCGAAAAGATGAAACAACTTACTAATTTTTTACTAATTTCTTGTCGATGTCTTTAGAATCATCGAAAAAAATTATTTTAATTTCATAAATGAGGATAACTCACCCATCAGCATGATTTCTAATTTGCGACGATCAACGCGAAATCTTTCCTGGTGCAAATCATCAAGACTGGCCAGTCCAAGAAAAGCAACGAGATCGTGAAGTTCTTTACGGCTCTCGTAGACCGATGCACCGGAAACGCTGGTTGTATCAGTGCCTTCCGAAGTCTCGGACATCGTCTCAGCCACAGTACGACGCTCGTACTGTGTCACTTCGTCTGGTCTCATCTTTAGAATTGTTGAGTTATCCAACAATCGACGGAATTTTTCGAAAAAATATCTTACGTTCTCAACCCTGCAAATTAACGTATTATTCAATTTCATATTTCTTGTTTAATGTTGAAAAACAAAATGAACAAAATATAAAAATAAATCTCTTTATTAATAAAAACAAAGTTTATAAAAGCTTAAATGTTTTCTTGTGAAATAAAAAATATTTTTATGGAGCATATCTTTTGATTAAAATCACACAACGGAAATAAGATAAAAATATCTACCTGACCCGTAATCAAAATATATTCCAGTTGTATATTATTTGGATAATGGTTTACAAGGCACGAAAAACGTTTTTGTTGCATGCAATCATTCATTTAAGCATCAGATTTTCTGAATTCGTTCAAACAAATGAAGAATTAATGCAATCGTTTTAAAATTGAAAATGATTAATAAAACTCTCATTATTATGAGATTAGTTGATTTTCATTGAATTTTAATTCCAGAATATTGGAATAACATTTAAATCTATAAGATTTTTTTTCTAATTATACATTTTATTGTTAAATTACGAACAAATACTGACAAATATATAAAATATCGATGGCTCACGTGTTATAAAATACTTAATACGTATCGTTTACCTCACGAGAGTATTTCATAAATTGTGCGCCTTTAAGGAGACTCGAAGGACAATGGTACATCGACCCCAAAACGATTCGCGTCCTTTGGAGCATTTCGTTCGCTCGAGTTCGAATAAGATCGCATGAAAGGTTTATAAAAGTTATTTTCAAAAAAGCCCTCTTTCAATGAGATTTATTAATAATTCGCCTCTTTCGTAATTTTGCTCTAAAATTATTTTAATCGATTAAAAGCTCTCCCTACATCGCGAGGTCGCTGAAATCGATCGGAAGCACAATTTTACATTGAAAATTGAAGAAAACCCACAACGCTCATCAGGATTTTTATAAATATCGATGAATATAAACCCAGAAATGTTGAAATGAAGAAAAACTATGACAGCATCATATTGGAACATAAACCGAATACAAGGAACTCATATTCGAATTTGCTCCTCAAATTAACTTTCACCTGCTTATTCGTTGGAAGTTTGAATTAATTGAAAAAAAAATAGATAAGAATTAACGTACCTCTGTTTCTCTTTCTTGCTCAATAATTACGTCTGATTATTCTCCCTCTCTCTCTCTCTCTCTCTCTCTCTCTCTCTCTCTAACTAGATTATATTTACACGCACAAACATATGTATATACATGTAAATATATATAATCTTTGCCGGGCAATTAACGGTTGTATGATATATGATTGAATCGCGTCCTCGAAAGACGCGTGCGAGAGAAAGAAACATTCGCGGGAGATTCCACGTTGTGACAATGAGCGAATTCTTGGAAAATTGCGTTTCGAAATTGTCCGAAATTCGGAAGTGGGCTCGAAAGGGGGTACAACCAATGGTGTTTAAGGAACGATTCTCTCTCCCACTCCAAATATCCCCCGCTAAAATCATTTTCACCCTTCGGAAATGTCTCTTGTTGTCGTTTGAGGTTCTTGCCCGTAAAAGAGCTTCATTGGGTTGTGGAGCTGCTGTGATTGGCAAAACAAGAAATATCGTTCCGAAGTGTAACGAGCTAATACGAGAAAAAAAAATGTACTCAAGATACACCTCGTAAAGCCGGATCTTGTAACATTAAGGACTCACGTGAGGAAAGGAAGAAAGACAGAGAGAAAGAGAGAACAGAAAAGGTAGAGAAAGAAAACAAGACAATTTTGACGGTCAAGACACGTGTCTACGAGGAAATTCCTCACCGTTTTGCAGCCAACGGTGTCGACGGCCTCTTCAGCAAAACAATTCAAACTACGCAACTTTTTTTAATCGATCATCTTCTTTCGCTACTGTTCTTTTTTTTCACCTCTCAATTTGGAGCTCCATATATTTCAGGATTTCGAGTTTAGTTTTCTTTACGAATTTTCTAAGCCACTGCCTAACGACCAATTAATTAATTCATTCATTTATTGAATTTCTAACTAAATACTCCAAAACACAAATGCAGAGTTTTTTACCCCCTGATGATATTTTTTCGGATTACAAATTCGCTTTGTCACTAATCAATAATTATTTTTAATATTGATTTTGTATAAACGATCTTGAAATATTAATTATCCACAGTTGATCAACTTATTAATTAGTTAAAAGAATTATTTCAAAAGCTAGGAATATAAAATTGAGTAAATATGAAAATTCGTACATCATGAGACATTTCTCAAAGTGTTTCGATTTTTTTATCATCATTTCTGCTGCTTTTGCAATTAATACGAAAATGAATCGATCATTGTTCGAACTCGAGGTCATTGCTTTTAAAAATGTTACCGATTTTCATAATCACGTGCAAAATCTGGTTGGAGTTGTCTTTTAGTTTTAGAGTTTGTGTCACGTGTCGACAGATTTATCGATTTTATACGTGATCGAAAGTCACCTTGTTTTCGTCACACAACAATAGAGTAGAATTTACAACGATGTTTACCGATGAGATACGCGCTACAGTTTCGCATGCTCGCTTCGACAATTCTTGTATCTCAACGAATTTTCGAATATCTTTTGAGAACGGGCGTGCTTCATGAGGTTTCGAATTTTATTGTAATTGTAACGATTATTTAATTTGAAGCAACATTTACTTTACGATAAATCAACAATTTTCGCTATATCAACATTTTATATCAATAAAAAAATTAATTGCCTCTAATTAATTAACGAAAACATGAAGAAAAAGTGTTTCAACTTTCGTAAAAAGCATAAGAAACAAATGTGCAAGTTTTATACAAAAAAAAAACACAAATTACTTTTTCGTAAAAATTCGAAAAAAGAATCGAATCTGCATTCGAATCAATGGGCATGAAAAAATGGTTAATTAATTTTTCTCACGCAACCAGAAAATTTGGTCCAAGTTATCTTTTCGTCCTGGAGTTTGCTTTGAAAATTAAGGGAATAACTAATCTTGTACATTATCAGAAGTGACCTTGCTTTTGTTGCAAAACAATACAACAGGATTTACAACGATGTTTACCCGTCAAACCCGTGGCTCAGCTCGTGGCTCGTCTCGCTTCAACAATTCTTGAGCCTCATCCAGTGTTAGTCTCAAAAATGTTTGTTTCAGAGATTGCGAATTTGATTAGAATAGTAATTTAACGGAAATTCACTTTCGAAATTAGCGAGCATTTCAGCGAAATCTAAGCAAATTATTTCGTACAAAAATTAACATAAAATTTTCAATAAAAATCTACCAAAAAAATAAATGGTGCACGAATAATTTTAATCACAAAGATAACAAAATAATTATCAGCTCATTTGATTAAATATTTCATTCAGTTGATATTTTATGAAAATTGTATTATGACAAAAAAATCGACAATATTTCAAAATTTGAAAAGTATTTTTAACAGCATATTTGATGAATAGTTGAAATGAATACTTTGCATTAAAAGTAATGAAAAATATGATACGAAAATTGTGAATAATATTAATGAATTATTTGCAGGAACGTTTGATGTGAAAAATTTTGAATTTTTTCTTCAATTCATCATCAAACTGCGGATAAAAAACGGAAGAAAATATTGACCAAAATGTTAAGAGAATATAATTGAAAACGAATTTATAAAAATCGACTAACCTTTTTAGTGACTACTGGTGTTGCTGCGATACTCCAACGAAAGAAGAAAAAACGAACCGGAGCAGGATTCGTTTGAATGGGGTGAGGAAAGAAACGGGCGACCAGGTCCACGTGGGTGTTAAATCGAGCGGCGATGTATAAATGGATTTTTAATTTTCCCGATTCAACGACAAAGCTTAATTTCCTTGAAATATTTAATCGTCTAAATTTCCCGGGAAAAAGTAACGCGCGCCAAAATTGTCACCCACCGTGGCCGTTGAGTAACGCCCGATTTCTTTCCTCGCGAAGAAATCACGCGATTTCTCGCGATTACGATTTTTTTTTTTTTTTTTTTTGATTTTTATTTCTATTTTTGTTATAAATAATTACAATTGTCATGCATTAATAAATAATAAATTAGTATGATTGTATTATCGGAGCAGAGAAAACAACGCCGCCGACTCTACGCCGATTTCGACGTTACTGAATCATTCGTAATGATCAACGACCAACAAGAAGCACGCGGGATTCCCGAGACCCCGCCCGCACCTCACCTACATTATTGTCGCTGAAACTCTACTTCAAACGTACTCTTGTCATACACTCTCAATTTACCAAATTTTTACACCGACCAATAGGTCGGTGATTTTGATTTCACATTTTTCGAAAAAAAAACAATATTTTTTATTTATTTACAACTGATATTTTTATTGAAACGATCAATATTAGTTTTTCTTATTCAAAGTGTAATTGTTCGTCTTGTTCGATCAATGTGTTGATGCATTTTAAAAGTAAATGTTTGAGAAAAACTCGCAGATCTTTTGTCCAACTTTAAAGATTTGAAAAATATGAAAATACCTCAAGAAATGTCATTATCTCACTTCCAAAGTACACGCATAGACATTAACTTGTTCATATTATTTGAACGTTTGTAATTATCCCTTGCTATTAGAAAAACAGCCGAGGGAATCGCATGCGGCAAAATATTCAAATCAAGAACTGTTGGGTTTTTCGTTTCTCAACAAATGTTTTCGATGCATGCAATATTTCATGTCAATAGTCGAAATAATGCAGTTTTCTTTGTTTCACATGGTACCAGCCGATTATTTTTATATTTACTTCGATCAGAACTGTAATGCGTTAAATATTGTTGATAAAACGACACTTGACTCTTCTCTTGGAATGGTCAAGTGCCATGACGTGAGTAGGAGTGGAAGGTGGTGGATCCGACCTCGCGTACTCGCGTCAGTCAAAACATAACATGGATTTTAACCTCGTACGCGGTGAAGTTTTGAAAAAGTTTTCCCATGTAAAATAAATAAAAAATGTTGAACTATAGTCTTCCATGTATTGTCGCACAATTCAGTGATATTAGAGTTTACGAACGATAAAAAATAACGAATTTATAACATACGAACGACTGTTCTCTCAACTAGAGAGGTTATAACACGAATCACTACATTTTCTAACCTCTCGACCATTACAAGATATTCTTTTTAGTAATTATATCATCTTCTGCAACTATTTCAACGATTTAGATTTTAAAATAATTTGACAATGCTGCGGACACTTCGTGAACGCTCTCAAAAACGTAAAAAACTACTAGCACAAACGGTAAGTAAGCTTATTTACTATTTTTTTCCCTCATACATGTCAAACGTCAAATTCTGATCGAACTAGAATTTTCATAATTCTTCGAAATTTTGAACGCTTGTGAGAAAACTTTATCACACTGGTCAAATTTCGATATTTTTTCGTCCATAACTTTTTGACACATCTATAGATTTCAGTCATTTTTGGATTAAGATTCAAGATTGTCAAAGATGAAACATTTGGTTTGTGTTCGATATCAAACATTGAATGAACTACAGAAATAAACAAAATTTCGTTCATGAATTAAATGGATTTATTAATTATTGAACAACTAAAATGTAGATGTTATAATTTTTTCCTAGAATATTATTCATTATTTAGAAATGAGAATTTACTGCTTACCAAATAATTCTTCAACGTGGTATGTTTTTCATATTTGCAGTTCGGTGTGTCCAATACCGACGAACTTCGACAAATCTTGGGCACTGACATCGACAGTGTTCAGAAAAAAAGAGCTGACACGAGATCATCCAAGGCAGATGACGAAACAAGAAATCCTAGAGAAGACAATGCCGACGAAATAGTTTACAAAGATTCATCGACATTCTTAAAAGTACGCTTAATGGCATGGCAAGAGAAAAAAGCTGTTCCCTCTCATTCCTTAGTATTTTGCATTCCGAAAATCGTTTCCATTTGGTTTCAATGATAAAGATTTCTGCAAATAATTTTTATTATCTCATATTATTGCCGAGAAGTTTAAAAACCCTGTTACTAATCGATCTCAATTTTTTTATTCATACTCTGACACCAAAGTTAGCACATAGTTCGAAAAACGAACCAAACTTGTTCGCTAGAGCTATTTGGGGATTCAATAACTATTTATTATTTTATAATTTACTCTTCATTCAAGTTCTTTATACAAATGACAAAAATGTGTATTGATTGAAAGAAAATATTCAACTGTTTCTCAACGATTACCTAACGATAAAAACGAAAAATCTTTCGTTAATTTTGATTGCTCTATTGTCCAATTTCTACTTTATGTTAAGGCGTGATAATTGAGTATATTTGTTTTTTTTTTAGGGAACTCAATCGTCGAATCCACACAATGACTACTGTCAGCATTTCATCGACACAGGTCAACGACCGCAGAATTTTATAAGAGACGTAGGACTGGCGGACAGATTCGAGGAATATCCGAAACTGCGTGAATTAATTAAATTAAAAGACGATTTGATATCAGAAACAGCGACTCCACCGATGTATCTGAAGACGGACTTACTCAAGTACAATCTGAAGGAGCTCAATTGCAAATTTGATGTTATACTGATCGAGCCACCGCTTGAAGAATATCAAAGAACTTGCGGAGCCACGAATTTGGAGCTTTGGAATTGGGATCAAATAATGGAACTTGATATCGGTGAAATAGCGGCTAATCGAAGCTTCGTTTTTCTCTGGTGCGGTAGCAGCGATGGCCTTGACATGGGACGTTTCTGTTTACGTAAATGGGGCTTCAGACGTTGCGAGGACATTTGCTGGATTCGTACGAACATCGATAATCCAGGACACAGTAAAAATCTTGATAGCAAAGCCGTTCTCCAAAGAACAAAGGAACACTGTCTCATGGGAATTAAAGGAACAGTCAGGAGATCAACCGATGGAGATTTTATACACGCTAATGTTGACATCGATTTAATTATATCGGAGGAACCTGAATATGGCTCGATCGAAAAACCTGTCGAAATATTTCATATTATCGAACACTTTTGTCTCGGCCGAAGAAGGTAATTAAACAAATGCTGCCCCCATTTTTGAGAGGCTCAAAATCGCAATTCAGAACGCAATAAAAATCTTAAGTTTTAATCTTCAATTTTCTGATCTTATTTTTGTGGCATTATACTACTTTTGAAAAAAATTCTGCATGAACGGTCGATAAAGAAAAAAATGAATATATCTTACCTTCTTGGTCTTCTTCAGCATCAAAGTAATCACCAAAATAAAGCACAAAGTACTCAATCGAAACATGAAGTTAAAAAACGAATCGGAATATAGCTGAGGAAATTTATTGAATTTTTGTTTATTTCAGGCTCCATCTATTCGGTCGTGACAGTACGATTCGTCCAGGTTGGCTTACAGTGGGTCCGGAGTTAACAAACACAAATTTCAATTCCGATCTGTACAGCAGTTATTTTTCATCGGGTCAAATAACAACTGGTTGTACGGAGAGAATCGAAGCTCTGAGGCCAAAATCGCCGCCACCGAAAGGAAAAGTTTCGGGTCGTGGACGAGGTGGTTTTAATCGGGGGCGTGGACGAGGAAGGTAAAATCCTCAAGGAGAAAATATTGGAACAACGAAAATGGCACAATTTTAACAGTACCTTGAAAAGGAAAGCGTCAAATTTTTGTGCGGTGCTTTCAACCACGTTCAAGGAATCCCTCGGTGTCCTTGTATGGATTTATCTCAACAGCAGAAGTTCGACGCGAAGATTTTATTTTCTGTAACGTTTTCTCTACATAAACTTTTTCTCTCCACCGTCTATTTCGTGTCGTTATATTCTATCGGTTTCTTTTTTTTTAATTTTATTAAATATATTCAACATAAAGTAGATACATAATATCCCCTTATAAATAAAAAAAAAGATTGAAACTCCGTAGGTGTGAAGAGATAATGAAAAGAAAAACAGCGGAAATCTTAAATGTGGGTTTTTTTTTAGTCCTCCCATATTGTGTATTTTCAGTTGATATTTTTTTACCAATATCACTTAAACTGTGTTTTAAAGCTCGCCGAAATATGCACATTGACAATTGTTCGTAAAATCTTTTAAACGATTCTCTCGATGGTCGGTCGATGGAAATGAAAAAATACAGCTTTTAATTCATTTTTTTCTTTTCATTGCCACAAACACGCGCAAATACGAACACTCTCTCGTCATATTCTCCTCGATCACAATTTCCAAATGTTTTTTCAACAATACTGTATCCCGGATATAATTGTGTAACACAAAAGAAAAAGAAGAGAAAAAAAGAAACGTTGTGAGAGTTATAAGAGTATAAATCGAGCCTACTAAATCATACGTAAAATAATAAAGTTAAGATCACATAGCCAATAAACGAGGGTTCTAAATCGCAAAAGCAACGACATTATCGCACTCTCGTTGTCCTACAATCTAAGGAAAAAATTAATCATTGATTTTAATAAGCTTCGATCCGTTTGGAATCGCCTTGTTCGCTATTGAAATTGACAAAAAGTACGAGGATCGATTACGTTCGACCGGCAAATTCATTTTATTTTAAAATATAATAAATTTGTGGAAATAGCCATTTAGTATAATTGTGCTTGATATCGATGAATTTTTTTACTCTCATTGACCCTTCGTTTCTCGTAAGGCAGCGAAGTGCACATTGCTGTTTATAACAACATTAATTTTACACTATTTGGCATAACCACTTTGAAACACCATGAAACTAATATAAACCCCGATTAATTATTGTAACTCACAATTTTAATAAACTTTTTATTCGTCATTTTCGAAGCATTTTTTCTTACTTATACCTTTCGACTGTAAAAACGATTTTATATATTTTAAAACTTTGATTTATAATCAACTATAGTTAATAAATTAAAGTGCCTCCGAATGCAAGAGCTTTTTCAAGTAATTGGGTTGCAGTTTAAAAAAAAAAAGACCCTCACTAAGAACATAGTTCGTTCAAATCTAGTAACGTTGTTTGTGTGTGTGTGTGTTTTTTTTTTTTTTTTTGCATACGTCAAATCTGGGCTTTACAATGCCAAATAGCGTGCAAGCAAAATTCGTCGCTTTTATAGTGTTAACAAATCACACAGCTTAATTGTGCACTATATGCGTTAGATCTTTTTCGTTGTTTCTATTACAAGACATTAAACAACAACAACAACAAGAAAAAAAAACATAATTTCAAGCTAATCAATTTATGCTAAACTCTTTTCGCGAAGACTCAACTTACTACGAAAACCGTTTTTTTTTCTTCTTTATTTTTTAACCTATTTGAGATCAAGTCAACATGTTTGTACTCTATAGGTTGAATGCGAAATAATTCTTTTAAATAGTATACCATAGATAGAAATATTTCTTCGAAACGCCTTTATACTTTTTTCATTGGTTATAATCTGTTCCGGTTCAGGGACTACTATCGATCGATTATTATTGTAAAACAGTGTTTTATTTGTCTTGAGAAAAAAAAATAGTGCAGCTTATTTGGACGACACTTCACTCGAAAAATTCACCGCGTCAAGATCGAAGAGAAAATAAAAACAAACAGAAAATATACAAGAATGACAACTGGTTGAGTCAAAAGTTAAAAAATCATCTATCCTGTTTTAGTATTTTACGTTTTAGTCAAGTAGCAGGCAAAAAACTTTGTCAATCGATCAAAAAGGCCATCGCCCCAGATAATTCGTTGCATTAAGATTTTTTTTTTTTTTTTTTACCTGTCAGTCTACATGGGACGGTTACATATTCGCAAACAAATAAAAAAACAAATTATATTGAATGTGCCGGAGATGTTCGATCATAAAAAAAAGTAAATTGCTTGCTTATAATCGCCGTTAATTGAGGAGCGTAATAAACAACAGACCACATCGAAGTACGAGCTTATTAATGTTTCGATTAACCCTCATATTGCTAAATAAATAAATAAAGAATGTTCCTAATTCACTAACGTCAAGACGTTTTCAATCACAGTGGCCTTTAACGTGGCATTTTAAATGGTCGCGTTGCAGCACACAAAAACACTACTTATCCATTAAATCTCATCAAGTTTTAACATTGTTGTGCAAGTTTATAGCTTTGTCCTTTAAAAAATCATCTCAGATCCCACTTTTAGGCCCAGATACTTTTTTGTCGGAAATTATATAACGATTTTATTTAATGAGAGACTCGAGTGACGTGTTTGATAGTAAGAAATGATAAAATAATTTAAAAATTCAAAATATATCCATGTGTGAACCGAACGAAAAATAATAACTCGAATATCGTCCAGGATGATATCCTGTTAATTAGATTAATTCTACTTTTTTGAAATCACTAGCCTCGAGGATTTTTCTTTTGATTATCGAAACTACATTGATTCATAGTTTGGAATCAGAGGGCAAAAAAAATCTTTCTCTGATTCAAACACGTTTCTCGAATCTCACGAACGCGATTTATTGCGACGACAACGAAGATCCGATTGCGTTATTGTTTCGAATCGATTATCTAGGGAAGGACCAAAGGGATGCAGTTGGTCAATTAGAAGAAAAAAATATATATTAATAAAAAAAAAAATCATGCTCAGCGGATGGCAGGCGGGAGATGCGATGATTGATGTATTACGATTGATCAATTGGTAATCAAGCGTTGTGTTGCAGTCGGGAGTTGATCGTCTGTGAGGAGTTTAGCTCTGATTGGCCCGCCATCAGTCATGTCTCAAAGTCACAAATACGTGGATTCCCCTGTAAGCAGACCCAGTGTCAGTCATGTTTTTTGTTGTTTTTTTTTTTTTTCAATAATTCATTTTTTTTTTTAATGCGTCATGGTTTTACTAAATTACTACTTTGATCAAAATGTTTTCTTTTTTCTTTTGTATGCTTCCACACAAAATCATGGGTTCAAGCACCATTTAATTCATTCGAAAAATACTCATTATTGTTTCTCAAATCTATGAACGAATATTGAATTATTCAACACACTCTAGTATCACGACTGCATTTGATTTATTATTTTTAATTATGATTTATACATATTTTCTGAAACTGAACAATATATCAAATTAAATGATGCTCATTTTTATGTAAAACACTGCATTCATGTGAGAAAAATGAAAGAGGATAAATGCAAAAGAACAGCATCCCATATATTGTAGAAAGATTTCGCTACGATGATTTAAATGAAAAAGAATTGGTCGATTTTCGTTTTTTCTTACGAAATGTTAATGAGTTATATGAATCTATGAAAATATATTTTTAGTTGCATGCAATTAGCCGCACGTAAACTTACACAAAAGCACCGTATTGAAATATTATTGGTGATTCCAGGAGTGCATGAAATACAAAAGGTGAAAGTATGAAATTCGCTCGAAATAAATATTTGAAAAGTAACGTTCGATTTGTTTTTTATTTTCTAATTTTCGTTTGTATCATATTATTTTTGTTTTGTTTTCTTATGTATACATATATACGTATATATACATATACATATATATATGACGATACTTTGAAAGTCTCTCGATTCGGAGTTTCTATAGTGCGAAAGAAAAAAAATAGATACATATATAGATTTATAAATGTATCACGAACAAAGAGTTACAGAAAGCGAATCATATTTCATTTTATTGGCGCGGAAACATCTTTTTCCCATCGCTATTTATGTGGCTCTATTAGAATTCAAAAAATTCTTATATACAATCATTTTTATTTATTATTTTTAAACTTGAATTGTAGAAGAAAGATTCGTTTTATGATCCGAAGATAAGAAAAACAAAACTTATAATCCGTGTATCGTGTTTGCTGTTTTCTCGAATTATCTATTCGGAGACTCGTTGAAATTTCGCTGATTATTTTATAATAATCTTTTACAAGCGCGATATAGATAAATAATCTTGATATCTCTCTCGTTCTTTCTTTCTTTCTCTCACTCAATCGCTTTTATTCACCACCAATCTTACTATTGTCACAATATTAGTTCAACTGTACACTTCTGAAGTCCTTGTGAAAAATAATACATACGTCACAAAAATATAGTAAAAATGAGATGTGTCAAAAAACGAGTGAAATTATTCATCTTGCTTCGTAAACTTTTTGCAGTTTTTCCTTTTTTTTTTTTTGTCGTTTTGATTCAAGTTTTGATTGAATTCTCTTAATTTTGCATACAAAAAAATCACAAGGGTTGGCTTCCAATTAAATATATCACGAAAGTATATAACCGTACGAACCGCATATCAACATTTATTCGTCAGTAACTAATGTCATTACTCAGACATTCTACAAAAGGACAAAATCCTCTCGTCAGGAAAGGATTTATTTTTATTTTTCGCTTCTTTCTTTCTTCCTTTATCCCGTGTGTGTATATATATATGTATCTGTTTGTATGTCTTGGTGTATTAAAGTTTGTCATTTACACTGGTTCAATGTATGAAAACGTCCATTCGTTCACTCCTATAATATTGTAGTTTACTTTTTCTGAATAGGATCGATCTATTGCAAAAAAAAAACAATGTATATTTATGCTAGCACCGGTAAGTGGCAAGTGCGAGGATTAGCATGCTCACGATTACAGCTCAACATGTCTCGTTACTTTCCGATTATATTTAGAGTATTCACCAAAATGGCTAATAATTCATTGATTTTAAATAAATTTCTATTACGAACAATAGATTTTTCTACATTTTTTTCACGCATAGAAAAATCTGTTGTAAAATTAATAAATTATTTCTATTTTTTTATCATTTCATATGCAAATGAAGACAAAAAATTTGACAAACTTTTGAAAAGTTACCAGTTTTACAAAAGTTGTCGCGAGCGAAAAACTTCTCACCGGTCCACTGTTGCATTAAATCACATTATATGATTAATTTGATTTAATTCAACAGACTAGGGAATTATACGAATCACAAAAGTCTCGTATAAGATTGTGAATAATAAGAATTCAACAGAAAAATAAAATAAAATACATCTGTTCTCTCAAAGTAGCGAGTCGTGTTGATCACGACTGGGGATATAATTGTGAGCATGTTAATCTTTTGTTCCTGTTTCGAAAGAATATTTAATTTTCTGTTACACCAGTTTTTCTTGCCTAGGACGATAAATTATTTATATAAAGCCTTTGTACTGTTTGAATACACATTAGAAATATTAACACATATGTAAATATACATAAATAATTAAATATATATATATACATATGCGTTACACATATACAGGGATGATAATTGGTCGTTAATCGAGATCGATAATTATTCAAACAGCGTTAATAGGCAATAACAAAAAATTATGTTCGCATTCAGATGAGTCTTCCAGTTTTTAAAAATTTCTTCTTTTCCTTAATGTTGAATCTAAATTTAATTCACAAAACGGTCCAACACACACACACGCAGACTTTTGCACGGAGAAGGATTGCTTTTTTAATCCGTACATCTTATCAACAATTAATTGGACGATACTACAAATTTCTCATTATTTTTGTTGGTGTTTGAATTTGCCCCTCGAGATTGTACTGATTGGGATATAATTATATACCACGATCAGGGCGTCGAAAAACCATCGCGAGAAATTATCATAGTGGGTTGTATGTAATTCGTTATTTTTTTTTTGTTTTTTTTTTTGTTTTTTTTTTTTTGTTACTTTAAGTTATCAAATTACGCTCACATTCTCTCGCACTCTCGTTCCTTCTTTCATTACGCATATTATTGACTTATAATTTATCACTTATGAAAATAGTCTTGCTTTTGTATATCGTTATTATTTTCACCGTCATTTTGCTTCCTCCCAAATCTTCTACACTCTCCTCTTGCCTTTCGATCGATTTTACTTTGTTTTTTTTTTCTCTTTCAATCGTACATTACAATTTCGTAGCTCGTTTATTCGTCATTTTTGCTATTCTTGGTTTCTTTTTCTAACGTGTGGTCATCTTCGAACCTCATCGTTTGCCTCAGATCGTTCAGCTGCTTCGCAGCTATATGAGAATTTTTTAATGTTTCATTGTCAAAACTAGCATCGTCGATAATGTGAAATTATTTTAACAGGGAAAATAGATTATCAAGTGTTAAGAGTGGTTAACAATTGTGTTAAAGAAAAATGAAAATTTAGAGTGGAAGGATTTACATCGAGAATGATACAGCGAAAGGTGAACTTGAAGAATAAAAAGTGTCATTGTGTTTTTAAAGATTCCATGTTTTTATACTTTTTGGGCACGATCTATTAATATTTATCGTCTGACGATATCGAAAATCACGATATTAATTAGTCCCTCTTAAAGAAAAGACTGCTTTGAAATTATAAATAGTTTTTGTATGACAACAAGTATTGAAATGAATTTTAACAAATTTCACTGTAAACGAAAATTTTGCAAAGCCCATAAAAAAAATAAATAAATAAAAAAAAAAACAAATTGCTTTGACACTAAGTGTCTACCATTTTCAAAGCCCGTCGCAGAAACGTTTTTTTTCTTTTCTTTGCTCTACAGACAATTTGAGCGTTTTTTAAAACGACACACAGGCAAAATTCCCACTAATATTATGCCTTCGTTCCAAGGAACTACGAAACGTGATTTAATTAAATTTGACATTTTGTTGTCATCGTTTACATTTGTGGTAAAATGATAATGGGAATATTGATAGTGGTCAAAACATGCAAAAAAAAAAGAAAAAGATAACAGACTGTGCGCCCTGAGCATTTGTAAAAATAAACATTCGCCAGTTTAAATTAATTGCGGAGATTCTCGTTCTGTTGTTTGTCATCACCATCGTTGATTGTCATCTAACATAACTGCGTCGAGAGATGAGAACGAACGGGGATAAAAATAATGGGCAATTTTTAAGAAAAAAGTATTTTTATATCACGTCAACGACTTTCTCAAAATGAGCCTTCTTCCAAATACATCAAACAATTCATTTGCAAAAAAATAGAAAATATATTTTTATTATATTTATAATCAAACTTCTATACTTGTTTTAGAAACAAGTACACTAAATTTTGTTTCAACTTCAAGCAATCTGCGAGAAGAATAAAATTTATATACTAAAATCCATTAATAAGTATGTCTGCCATTCATTTCTTGTAAAATTTTCTAAACTAAATAAATATATTTCCTCACAGACATCAGCATGACGAAAAAAAAGTTCAACTTTTTTCATAAACATGATTTTTGAAAACTAGAAAAATGTTACTCGTTAAATTTTCTTTCCTACAATTATTATCAGTTATTCAAGTTATTATAATTCAAGTTATTATAATTAAAGTTAATCACGCAAAAATTTGCCACAAAATTTTTGTCCCTGAATGATAATGATATTCGAGATTGAAAAAACGATAAAAAGGGAGAAATTGTTCGATGGACGTCGATGATATTGGCGATTTTTGCGGGCGATCGTGCTTCTGGGGACTTTTTTTTTTATCTCTGCTCACACATGAGACGACGCAACAATGCACGATCGTAAGAGCTCCGAGATTTTGTAAATCTCAGTGATACGATCGAAGGCTCAAAGATGAATGAAGATGATGGACGACGAGGGTCTCTCACAAAACATCTATCATCCCTCCGTCGGACAGAAGGCGGTACCGGCCCACACGCTGATCCATGTCCACTGGCCGAGCGAACAGACACACAGAGAGATACACAGGTGAATAAGTCAGATGAGCCATTTTTTTTTTTTTTAATGAAAAAATAAGGATAAATTGTCGAGTGAAAATGAATGATAATGAAATGTGAAGAATATATTCACTCTGATAATGAGAGATAACCAAGACGCGTCACTTCAATAATTAAAACAACATTTTCTAAATCAATCTTTAAAAACCCGACTTTTGTATTTAAATCTATACGTTGATCTGTTTATTATTTAAGTGCAAAACATAGAAAAAATATTACGAATGAAAGTCACTCGTGAATGAAAACACTACGATTTCAATTTTCGTTTTTAATTTTTGATTCAATTTTTCACGAGAAGTAAAAGATAAATAACCATTAAATTTTGTGACTCAAAGACCAAAAATATATCTTCGAACTTAGTTACTGAGCAAAAAAGCGAATTACTATTATTAAAAAAAAAAAGGTCTTCGAAATAATCATATAGCAAAAAAGAAAATATATATGAAGTGTCAACAGCTGGTGATCTCTGTGACGAGATTCTAAAACGTTCAAATATATCACGAGTGATAAAAAGATTGAAAAATGAGGCTAATCGAAATAGGCTCCAAAACTCGTTGCTTGAATAAGTCATTGGAAAAATCCCTCAACGTAAATAGCGAAAATTTAGAAACATTAAAATGTTTGAACATTCGAAGCATGCAAAAAAAACTCACATGCGATATACTATAATAATTATAAAACGCAAAATTTGGGCAAGACATTCACACACAAATACACAAGTCACGCATGTGGGCACAAGGGAAATTAAAGAAACTAGTACAGTAAGACAGCAAATGAAAGAAAAAAAAAGTATAGAGACAGCATTAGTGGTGCACGGTGCAAACGAGCAAAACATGAAGTTTAAAAAATAGGTTTTGCAACAGTCTCTTGTTCGTGAGAAGAAGAAAAAACAGAAAAATTATTCGATAACGATGAAAAGCTCGCGATTCAGGAAATTCCTGCACTACGTATTTTTCGTACATGAAAAAGCATATACAAGGGAACAGAAAAACGAACCATCAACTGTGAATAATTGGAATAGTTATCTTCGAAATTTCCTTTGGAGTCTAAATTAAAATAAGTTATGTACAGAGTTGTAACAGTCAAATGGTATATTTTGTTTCTTCTTTATCTCAGAAATAATTAACAATAGTGATAGCAGTAAAAGCAGGAGTGAAAGAAGAGAAGGTTCAAATTTTCGTATGTTTCGTGGTAGATGAATGTGTCGAATTCCCAGTGTTTTTGTCTAATGCGAAACGTTGTACAAACATTAACAAGTTGTATGACAAATCGTAATGGCCGTAGTAGCAGTTTCTATTTTATGAATAATAGTCGAAATATTCATCTTATTTATATTATTATTCATAATAATAGTGACAATAATAATAAAATAGTAATAATAAGTATAATATCACAAAATAATAGATTATACAATACAGTAGCAATTGTACATAAGACTCTCGCCATAATTTAACTCTTTAATTGGCAATCGAATAAACAATTATCGTTTGCTCATACTTCGACGAATAAACGGCATGCAAATTGTACCAAATTGTGAAAAAGAGCCGAAAGAAACGTCCTTTACTTTCGACAAACTTTCACACTCTCTCATGTATTCATTCAACCGTACAAAACAAAAGAAATCCATATTACGAAAAAAAAAACGAAAAATAAAAATATATATACAAATTCAATTTTTTCAAGACAAAGATTGAACTATTATTATTAATATACAGTCGTATATACTCGCTCGTACTCTCTCAAACAATCATCTTTTCTGTCTCCCCCATAACGCTGATCAACGCACAATCGAATTCAAATTTACGCTACTAAAATAATTTACACAGTCATGATGAAACGTGAAATTGAGGTTTAGTGTACTTTGTCAATCGATCAATCCTCCGAGATACTGAGTTTTGTTTCGTTTCAACGCATTGCATCGTTGCTCAGAGAATTAATAAATGCGTGTTGTATATTTACATGTATGTTTATTTGGGTGTGTGTGTGTGTGTTTCGTTGTGTGAGTGGATATGCGCGTGCCCGCAAATTCGTGGGAATGCGCAACTATTTAGTTTCACACATTTTTTCCGAAGTTGCTAAAATAACCAAATTTTTGGCAAAATTAATTTGCCTTTTTCTGCTACTCGAATCTTAGTCACATTCAGAATTGGTAAATTGGTAAATAAAGTGTTTATTTAAGACGAACGGAAATTAAGTTTCTGCTGCTAATTTATGATACTTTATTTTCAGGTGGCAATCAACTATTTTATCGTTCAAAAACTGGTGAAAATATTTTAATACATCAGAGTCGTGCGCTGACATGGACTTTCCCATATACATATTACGGTGTTACATTTTTATTTTCGTTCGATTATCAACGTCTGAAGGACGAATTACGTCACGAAATAACTTTTAGTTCAAAGAAAATAGAAATTCACTGGTCATTTGCCATAAGCGAAAATTTTCATTTCAAAAATTCGACGTGAGGCTCCGTGACTGATCTATCACCTTAAGAACACGATAAACGATTATTTGCACGCCAACACAGTCACCTGATTGTCTTCAACGACAAACAATTCGAACAACAACAACAATCGAATCGGATTGCCACTATTCGATCGTTTCTTGATCGATGAAGTCTCTTGGCCATACGGATAATGGTTTCCATGTAACTTGAAAAATATAAGCAACAATTTTTCCGGAATCCAAAACCCTAAACTGAGCGCGTAGGTCTCGAGACGATTGATCAGTCAGTCATGTTACGCGTGAGTGGGCAAGAAAAGCAGATTTATGTTTTTGTTCGAAGATGATTGACATTTGAAGAAAATCAAACGTTAGACATTGAATTTTTCTTGAAATATTGAACCTTTCCGAAAAAAAAATCGTTTTGCAAGAATTTCTACCAACCTCGAGACTGAAAGATCGCCTTGAGATTGACGCTCTTGAAAAAAATGTCTGCCAAGAGAAGACTGAAAAATCTATCGCCAAGAAAAAGAGTATTGATGAAGAGAATGGAGTAAAAGTTTGGAAATTTGATAACAAGCTCGCTGGATTAAAAGGGTGACTTTGATTTGGCAAAGACATGTGAAGCAAGCAGATAATAATGAAACTAAACATCGATATAAATAACAATTGATTGAAATTTCAAATTCTATGAATCTACAAATGATTTAGTTTTGAAATTGGTTTGTTCAGCTGGCAGTTAAGACTTTAGAAGATGAAAATCGAAAAATAGAAATTTCAAATAATAAATGGAACACCGTAATGTTTGCACACGAATGTATATGTGAATTTTTTCGTGTGCTCGATATACGTATCACGAATATCAAGAGAAAAAACTAATTCGACATGTATTATGAACTACGATAGAGATATTATCCAGTTTCTTATTATTTTATATATATATATTTTTTTTAATTTCTTTTTCTTCTCGTTTTTTATGCTTTTAACATTGAGGCACCGTCTATTCCAATTCTCTACAAAGATTTGTCAAATTATGCGTTATCGATACATCAACGGGAATTAATTGCTACTTATTCTTATTAGAATCCGTATTTTCGAATTGTTTCCGTTTTTTTTTTGTTTTTTTTTTCTTTTGTCACATGTATATTTCCTTAATTTTTTCCAACAGGTTCTGGCGGTACAGAATACCGCAGTGATTGACAACTACTTGTTTTTCGTTATTTTCACACGAAAACAGCGATAAAGATTTCAACAAAGTTTCGAATTGTTTCGAAAAATAAGTTTCGCTTCTAAAGATAACGCGCGCAAACGATGAATACATGGACAACGAAAAAAAAAAGGTATTCTGTAGTCCCGAGCGAACTTTTTCATCCTTCGATAATCCGTACGACTTAACAATATTTTACATTCGACGTTCAATAACAATTACACGTATCAGCTAGTTTATAAAAAAAAAAAGAAAGAGTAAAGTTTAACTTCACTCTATTACGTTATAAAACAAAAAAAGAACAAGAAATTTGCTGAATCTGTACTTCGTTCGTTCCACTCGATTGATCATGATCAGAATTTGATTTTATTTCGTTATTTTTTCCCATTTTTACTCGCCACTGTGACGTTTCAATTTTACTACCGCTTTTGTAAAATTGAAATGCACGCGACGAATGAAAAAGTGAATCGGAAAGAAATTTTATTTTAGCCATGAGATGCCAAGAGACGAAATTTTCTAAAAACGAAATTTAGAAAAATTCGTTTATCCTTTCGCAGGATTAGTAAAAAGTAATATACCGATTTTATATCGAATAGAAGAAAAAAAAAGAAAAAACTTGAATCTATTCACGATCCCGAATTCCCGTTTTCTAGTTAGCCTGCGCCATTGAGTTATTCGAAAGAAAACATAACTGTTGTCATAAAAATCATAAATCTCTTAGAATCATCAAAGGTACAAATTTACCTTAGAAAATCTTTGTTTTTGTTCGTTTGTTTTGTAATTCTGTTATTTAGACAGAATTGCAACGAGTACAGATTCACGGAACGTTGACAGTGTGACAGTACACATACGGATAACTAAATAGGGCGACAGTGCATATTGAAAATATTCAGAGAGAACAATGGTGCTCCGTAAAGGAAGGAAAGAGAAAAAAAACCAAACTTGCATTTCCCAAAGATAGGTTCCCAAAGATAGCGATTAGAGAGGACAAGAGAAAATAAATATTTCAAAAAAGGCATGCGGGCAAGTCCATGAAGATCTTTCTCGAGGCAAAGTGTGTTTATTTTTTTCTTGTTTTTCCTTGCGGTAAAAAAGAGAGTGTGATTGTAAAAAGATACCAAACGTAAATGAATTTGGAAAATTGCTAGAAAATTCTTTCAATTTT